>OY735198.1:9066446-9088946 GCA_963457665.1 Thysanoteuthis rhombus
CAGTACAAAATGTTGTTCTGACCTTCCTTTAACCATTTTAGGAGCAACAACATAGGATTAATAAGTTCTGACAATACAGTTTAAGGTATTTTAGGCCATGGTTGGCGGAAGAAATTCAGCAAATCAGAACAAGTTGCTGGCTTTTCGGTCTTCTTACTCAAGTTCTCATCAACTATGAAACACAAATGCTAGATACGATTAATGTCACGGAACCGATTAAAAGGGGCTTTCTCCTGGTTGTTCGTTCTTAAACAAGTTGATGAAGATGATTTTTTTGTTGTTCTTGGGCTAATCTTAATTTTTTTTCCGTTGCCTCTGAAGCTTTTAAACGAGGGTTGTTCTTAACATAAAACTAAAGCCGTCTTTTTTACTCCTTACATCGCCTCTTTCTTTCCCTTTCCATCTCTCTTCCATTTTCATATATATGATAATAAAGACATCGTGGGAACTAAGTTTAATTCAAAAAAAGTTTTATTCTCATTTTGTGACATGTTTCATTTGATGGAACAAGTTTCCCCAGACAAAGAAAAATGAATATACAAGAAACCCAACTGAAGAAGTTTGGTTTTATCTGTGAGAAGATGGCTGTCCTTTGGTAAAGAGACGGAAGAAGGGGGAGATATTCATGATCAATGTCTTATGGGGATGAAGAGAAGTGTATATGTATGAGTGTGCGTGTGAGCGAATGTATGTCTTATTAGGATGGTGTATGTATGTGTTTTATGAATGTGTGTTCCCTCGAGTGGGTATGCTGGTCGACAGTGTAAATGTGTCTGAGTGTACATCTGTGTCTATACTTTTGGGTGGAAAGATTAGCCGTGTGTGAGTGTAATACACACCCAACAACACTCAACCACAACCACATTTTCCCTTCTTTCTACACCTAACTTTCTCGTATTTTCAACTCATTTTCTTTGTCCAGAGAAAATACTTGTCACAAAAATAAGAATAAAACTTATCTTTGATTAAACTCGGTTTTCACATAGTCTCTACTATCATAATATCGGAGATATCCCATTTAATCGTGCACTATATATATATATATATATATATATATATATATATATATATAAACATATATATATATGTGTGTGTGTGTGTGTGTGTATGTGTGTGTGTACACATATATGTAAACACACTCACAGGCACATACTTAAAATCAGCTGCACATATGTGCGTACGTTTTTACAAATGCTTAGACAGGTATGCGGGTGGCTAAATGGTAAACCTATACTTCAACATTTTGCAAACCTTGAAAAAGAAGTCACTGTCAGTTAGTTATATCTGGATTTCTGGAGACCAAACGAAGCTCTCCGAATAGCAATAGACATAAACACCTGATGTACTGCGATATTCGGTAAACTTGTTCTGCTGACCAGTTTGTCGGTATTTAAACATATTTTTTGTCTCGCAGTTACGATTTGGCGCATGCGCACGTATTCTCACTAACAAACACGTACACATGTATGCGCATGTGCGTATAGACACATACAAACATTTATTTCTACTCTTTCCATTTATTTTACTTCCTTTTATCTCTTTCTCTCTCTCTCTATTATGGAATCACACATGCTCTCTCTCTCTCTTTTTCTCTCCCTCTTTCTCTTTGTCATGGACTTACATGATCTATCTCTCTCTCACTATTTGTTACTTACTCACACATGCTCTACCCCCCTCTCTCTCCCTGTTATGAACTCACATCCCTTTCTCTTTTTTAAGGACTCACAAGGCTCTCTCTGTCGGTCTGTCTGTCTCTCTCTCATTTCCATTACACCTTCACATAGTTCATCACACATTCTCAAAAATTCTTCATTCCTTCTTTACTCATTCTTTTCCAGACTTTCTTCTTTCTCTCTGTTTTACATACTTACCCCCCCCCACACACACTTCTGATTTTATTTCACGCACACTCTCTTTCATTCCCTCTCTTTCTCTTTCACACACTCTTTACCCCTCCCTCATTTTTCATTCTCCCTTTCATTCTTTCTCCCTCTCTTTTCCACTCACTCTTTCCCAGTCTTTCTCTCTCTCTTCCATTCTTTCTTCTCCTCCCTTTTACGCATTCTCTTCCATCCCCCCTCTCTTTTTTGCTCTGTCTTTTATTCTCTCCCCCTCTTTTACACCCTATCTGTTTCATTGTCCTTCCCTCTCTCTTTCACACTCTTTCTCCCATTCTTTTTCTCTTTGTAATTTTTTCTTCTTTTTCTCTCGCTCACGCACTCTCTCTCTCATTCTCTCTTTCTTCTCGTTATCCTTCCCTCTCTCTTTCACACACTTGCTTCCATTCTTATTCTCTCCCGTTTTTTCCTTTTTTTCTCTCTTTCACACTCTCTCTCTCTCTTTTGCACTCTCTCTCATTCGCTCTCTTTTCCAAACACTTCCCATTCAATTAGCCATTATCATTTTCCCAATATCACTCCATCTATTTCACACACGCATTTCTACACACCGCACAGTGTTTCCCATCTCTTACCTACGCACATTCCTTCACACCCATGTCAGACAAACGCATGCTCACACACACACACACACACACACAAACACACACACAAACACAAACAACAACAACAACAATAGAAAAACAGAACAAACTCTCTCTTCCCCCTCTCTCTCTCCCTCTCTTCCACGTCAAGATTCGTTGACAATATGCAAATACTCAGTCTTTCTCCACACGCATACAATCTTTCAAGGAAAAAAAAAAATAATGAGCCAAGCTCTCTCTTTCATGTAAAAGATCTTAACTCTCTTTCCCATCATGGGGCTTAGGACTTATTGTTGTACTCTCCCCTCCTCACACGAAGGCACCATCTCATAATCTTTACCTCATAGATGCTCTCCCTCGAATCCACTCATTTCTCTACACAAATACTCTTTTTCCTACACGTAAAGAGCCTGCGTCTTTATTTGTCTCTTTGTCTCTCACATACCCAATCAGACATCCTTCACCTCGTATAAGTATCTGATTTCTATCCACTGTGATACATACCCTGCATATACACCTGCGGGTGTATATACAATGCTACAAGAGTGATGATCCCAAACAAACGAATTTGCTAAAAGCATTAACAAAAAAACAAATTCCTGCATTCAACCCTCAAATCAAAATCTTTAAATCTTTAACGAGATTTCTTGTTGACACGTTCCATCCCTAAAAATTGGATAATGACTCGAAGGAACATAAATTGGTCGTTGAGATTTAGTTCTGCCTAATTTTCCTTCATCTGGTTTTCATTCTTTTTTATTCTTTTAATCCGTGGGATTTTTTCAATTGCATTTTTTTTCTTTATTCGTTCATTCCGATTTTTTGAAACAATTCTTTTATTCCGTTTTTTTTTTAAATTCTTCTATTCAGTTAATCTCATTCTGTATCTTTGTGACGCATTGAAAGTTAAACTTATCATTAGTCTTCCATCATTCTCCGCCATCCAACACTTCTTCTTCTTCTTCTTTTTCTTCTTCTTCTTTTTCTTCTTCTTCTTCTTCTTCTTCTTCTTCTTCTTCTTCTTCTTCTTCTTCTTCTTCTTCTTCTTCTTCTTCTTCTTCTTCTTTCTTTATTCACTTTTCTTCTTTATTCACTTTTCTTCTTCTTCTTTCCCTTTATTCACTTTTCTTCTTTTTCTTCTTTATTCACTTTTCTTCTTCTTCTTTCCCTTTATTCACTTTTCTTCTTTTTCTTCTTTATTCACTTTTCTTCTTCTTCTTCCCCTTTATTCACTTTTCTTCTTTTTCTTCTTTATTCACTTTTCTTCTTCTTCTTTATTCACTATTCTTCTTTATTCACTTTTCTTCTTTTTCTTCTTTATTCACTATTCTTCTTCTTCTTTATTCACTATTTTTCTTCTTTATTCACTTTTCTTCTCCTTCTTTATTCACTTTTCTTCTTTTTCTTCTTTATTCACTTTTCTTCTTCTTCTTTATTCACTATTCTTCTTCTTCTTTATTCACTTTTCTTCTTCTTCTTCTTTATTCACTTTTCTTCTTCTTTATTCACTTTTCTTCTTCGTCTTTATTCACTTTTCTTCTTCTTTTTGCCCCCAAAAAGGAAGAAATCAAATGACATAGAATTAACCTATGCTGGCAAGATTTCGGTTTTGCAAGTTCGCAATTCAAGAATCAGAAAAAAAAATCCCATCAGTGCTGATAAGGGTCTATAACCAATGCATTTTCCCAATGATCACCTATGGAACTGAAACGTGGGACTTAACCAAAAGATTAGTTTTCAAACTAAGAACCAGGCAACGTGCACAGGAATGGATCATGTTTGTCGGGATCATAAGACTGCAAAGTATATTTGAAGAAAAATCAGGAGTCCAAAGTATCATAGAACCCGTTAGTTGTTTCAAATGGCGATGGGCTGATCATGTTGCAAGATTGTCAGACAACCTATAGATAATATGTGAAACTGTGACCCACAGAAAAAAAAGATGACGATTCCAGGTCCAGAAGATTATGGTGCTGCGAATCTAGCAGTAGAGAAGAATTGGTGAATCGTGCGGGAGGCTGCTACTGCTGATGAAGATGATGCTGATTTTTCGTTCTCGTTTTCTTCTTTTTCTTCTTCTTCTTCTTCTTTGCAATCTCACTACAGTTGCCTGTGGTTACCGCTGGAGGTTGAGTGACAGTAAGTCTCATCAAGTTTCCAACCCTCCTCTCTGCATTCTCATAGACCACAGCAATACTGTGGTTTACAGTTTCACACCAGTTGCCTGGTGGTCATTGCTGAAGGCTGAGTGACAATAAGTCTCCTCAGGTCTCCAGCCAACATCTCTTCTCTCCCTCGCCAATCATACCAGTGCAGTGGTTCACATCTCCGCTTCCATTTTCCTTCCTCTGTTAGGCCACTGCTAAGATTTAGTGTTGCAGACCTTATATCTCTAGCACTTTCCTTAGTATCCGTGTGGTTCCTAGCAGTGCTGTGGTCTGTACAGTCTCAATCCTTCCTTTTATCCTGAGCTCCTCCAGTCTCGTCCTCAGTGTCTTTGGGACAGTTCCTAGTGCGCCAAATTATTACTGGTACTACCCTGACTTCCATGCTCCACATCTTCTTCAGTTATTATCATTAATAATAATAATAATAATAATAATAATAATAATAATAATAATAATAATGATGATGATGATGATGATGATGATAATAATAATGATAATAATAATAATACACATAGCTGGATACTCGAATGCCTTAGAATGTTCAAAATTAGCGAACCGGTGGTTAAATTCATTGGTAATTCGATGGAAGGCTGGAAAGTAGATTTTACAGCCACAGGGGACAAACTAGCCGAGGTAGGGATAAAAAGGAGAATCTTCCAAGGAGACTCGTTGTCCCCACTATTATTCCTTCTAACAATGATACCGCTCAACAGAATCCTGAAAAACAGCAAAGGATACCACTTCTCTAAAACAAATGGAAAGGTCAACTACCTAATGTACATGGACGATATAAAATTGTTCGCAAAAAACAGGGGAGAGCTTGAGACTCTGTTCAACGAAGTAAGGGAATATAGTGAGGACATAGGAATGGAGTTTGGAATAGAAAAATGTGCTATCATGGTGATGCACAAAGGAAGGCTTTCAATGACTGAGGGAATTGAACTCCCGGACAACAGCAAGATTAGGGCATTGACCGCACAAGACCGATACAAGTACCTAGGTGTCCTTGAATGTGACACGATAAAACGGGAAGATATGTGCAAACAAATAGTGAAGAAATCATAAAGAGCGCGAGAGATAGTGCAACAAGCAATAAAGTAGAAAACAATGAAACAGTACAGCAAACAAAAAAAGAAAGATGGGAAGGGAAAAAATTGTACGGCGAGTTTAAAAGACAGATACAAGATATAGCAGACGAGAAAATCATGGACGTGGTTACGAAAGGGGAACCTTAAGAGACAAACAGAATCGCTCATCATGGCAGCCCAAAACAAAAGCATAAGGACAAACTACATAAAAACAAAAATCGACAGAACACAGACAAACAGCAAATGCTGCATGTGCGGTGAAAGAGATGAGACAGTAAACCACATAACTAGTGTATGTAGTCAACTCGCCCAGAAGGAGTATAAGCATAGACACGATAGAGTAGCAACGATGATACACTGGGAACTAAGTAAACAAATGGGATTCAACCATGGGGAAAAGTGGTATCAGCACAAGCCAGAGGCAGTTTTAGAGATTGACAACCACAAACTACTCTGGGACTTTGACATCCAAACTGACCACCTCATCCAGGCAAGAAGGCCGGACTTAGTAATAGTAGACAAAAAAAAGGAAGGCCTGTCAAATAGTAGACGTTGCTGTGCCTGCAGACCATAGAGTAAAAAAGAAGGAGGGTAAAAAAAGGGAAAAATACCAGGACCTAGCAAGGGAGTTAAGGAAGATGTGGAACATGAAAACCAGGGTAGTACCGGTCATAGTGGGAGCACTAGGAACTGTCCCCAAAACGCTGAGGGAGAGACTGGAGGAGATCGGGATTAGGGGAAGGATAGTGACCGTACAGACCACAGCACTACTGGGAACTGCACGGATACTGAGGAAGGTACTAGAGATATAAGTACTGCAACGAATTGTAGCTCTGTCATGATATGCGAAAGAGAGAGGAGACGTTAGCTGAAGACCTGAGGAGACTTATTGTCACTCAGCCTTCAGCGATAGCCACTGGGCAACCGGTGTGAAACTGTAAATCGCAGAATTACTGCGACCTATGAGTACTAGGAGAGGAGGGCTGGAGACTTGAGGAGACTTGCTGTCACTCAAACTCCAGCAGTTACCACCAGGCAACTAGTGTGAGATTCCAAATGATGATGATGATGATGATGATGATGATGATGATGATGATGATGATGATGATGATGATGATGATAATAATAATAATAATAATAATAACTATAGTCTTGCCATAACTCCAACGTAATATTTACAGCTTTTCATTGGTTGATGAACAAAAAAAAAATATGAACGAATCACGAGAGAAAACGATATTTGAGTTGGGATCGCAATTAGGGAAGGGTTCCTTGCGTAATGTTTATGTAAATAAACAAAGTTGTTTTTTCAGACATCTATATTTCAGTCTATTTAGCTATAAACTCTCAATTTATCTAAAGTAGCGTACAGAAAGAGAGACAGGAAAAGATAGAGTATGGATTTTAATACGATAAGAATAGGGGAAGACAGGAAAGAGCATTATACGAAAGGAATGGGGGAAGAGAGGAGAAGGGGGAGGAGGGACAGAAACAGACGCAGTTCAAGTGAGGAACAGATGATAGAGAAAGAAAGAAAGAAAGGAAGAAAGAAAGATAGAGAGAAAGAAAGAGGGAGAAAAATGGAAGTTAAGATACGTTGTCACTATCGCTCAAGGAAAAAGTGAGATAGAAAGAAAGCAAGAAAGCAAGAAAGGAGTGAAATACTGAGAGAAAGGAAGGAAAGTAGAAAGGGACAGACTAAAAGTGGAAATAACGAGAGAAATAAATGACTGTTTTGATGTTTTTTTCCATCATTTCATCATTCGTCCAGGGAAATAATGACATCTCTAATTTTGTTTTATTTTATCGAAATTTGTAAAAATTCAATGAAATGTTTTCTAGGTACACTTGTTTATATATTAGTTTAATTTCTAAAAAGTTTATCGGTGAATATAAGTTCGTTCTCTCAAATTGAAACTGAACTGAAATTTATTTAAGGATTTGTTCACGCAATTAAAAATGAAAATAAAATAATATTCTTTTCGTAAGAGAACGTGATAGTGAAGTCAAACTAATTCCTTCTGATTTGTTCAGTTAGATGGGAAAAGTAAATTACGTTTAACACAATATATATGACTTTTCACTCTTGTTTCTTTTTTATTTTCTCAAACTAACACTTGAAAATAAATCAATCAATTTAAGATTAATTTTTGCTGAAATTGAAATTTTGATTTAGAATTTCGTCCATGATTTTTTAAAACTTACTCAAGAGTAATCTGAATAATAAAGAACCTTTTTAATCTACATGAAATTTATCTTTCCAGTTTTGATTGAAGTATTTACGTAATGTCGTACGAGGAATGCTAGTATCTGATCTCACAATACAAATGAAACATAGCTTTAACTTTCAATTTGCCATTATAATGATTGTATTTTGTTTCTTTCATGCATTTTAATTCAATTAAATTTCTTTTCCAATTCACAGCAACAATAAATGTCATCCATTACCCTTGCTTGAAAACATGAGACAGGAAATCCGTGTTGAATTTTCATCATCATCATCATCATAATCAGCCACTATTAGTTCACTGCCGGATGAGGTTCTTTTTCATCTCCTTCCTTGACGACCGTGACTGTGCTAACATTTGCTATGCCTTACTGTCAGACCTTTGTATCTCATCCCACCATTTTGAATCTGGTCTTTTCCTACTGTGTTTTCTGTCCCATGAGCTCTAATAGGTTTTTCTTCTACTACACCTGCATTTTTGTTGCTTAATCGCTTGCATAATAACCTCAACAGTAGCCCCCCACCCCGATGCATGTAGATCTTTCTCTATCTCTTTAGGTTATCGGTCTTTCTCTCACTTTATTACTCGTCTTAAGTAAATTATTTACTTATCTCCTTGTAAAGCCTGGTCCTCTATTCTGGTCTTTTCGAGACTCCATCGTTGAACATTACTTTTGTCCTTGTTCCGTTCATCTTTAAGCCTATTCTTTTTACTTTCCTACATCAGTCAAATTTTTTTGTACCTTTTCCGATGCTCCTGACGCCATTGAAACATCATTGGCCAATTTCAAGTATTTTAAATATTCTCCGCCAGTATTTGTTCCCATTTCACCCCAGTCAATTTTCTGAAATATGCTTCCGAAGATCACTGTCAATAATATTTTTTATGAGTTCGATTTCAAATTGGAACTTGTTCTTTATTCTAACCTAAGCCGTTAACGTATTTACTCACTACTGAAGGAAACCAGCCATTTTTGTTGCGATGATAGAGATAAAAGTAAATAGTGGCTAAAATTATTAATAATAATTGACAATAGTTCATCAAATTAATTGAATAAAAGAGTAAATGAATGGATTGGATTAAATAGATTGGTTGACTTTGACTCACGCTTGCCACTGATATCCGTTGGTCAGTAACAAGAGCAGTTGAGCTTTACCTGAGCCAACTTCCAGCATAGTGTCACGAGTTCGATTCTCACCCACAGATTGAATTCATTTCTTCGTATTCATAATTGCGAAAAATCTGGGTAATCATACAATTCAGTAGAACAAGAATGTTTTCATGAGAATGTATTTTTTTTTTTACAATTCATTGAATGAATGGAAATGTTATTAGAATATATATATATATATATATATATATATATATATATATATATATATATATATATATATATACACACACATATATATATACACACATATATATATATATATATATATATATATATATATATATATATATATATATATATTACGGCAAATAGTAGTTTAATTAAAGGATAGAATATGGGGAGAAATGGGTATGAGGTAGTTTACTAAAGGGCTGCAAAAGAGAGGTAGTTTAATAAGTGCGTGAAAAAAAGGGAGAAAGAAAGCAGGATAGTTTACATAGATAGGAGAGGGGAAGAGGAAAGGGGATGAAGGTTAAGTCAATTGAATAAAAGGGGGGAGAAATGAGAGGAAAGAAATAGGAATGTAGTTTTGAAGATTGTAGTCAAACAAGTTAGGCAGTGGGAGAGATAGATAGATAGATAGATAGATAGAGAGAGAGAGAGAGAGAGAGAGAGAGAGAGAGAGGGAAAGAGAGTGAGAGAGAGAGAGAGAAGACATCATGTCGTGTCAACTCACCTTTGAGTGTTCTCAGTATACTTTCTGTAAACGTTAGACTCCTATTTGGAAAAAAAATATTGATGTCAAACTCCTACTGTTTGAGTTTTCACTTTATTTCCATTTGTAACAATAATGACAGTGACGTCATGAAACAAATGACGTCATGACGGCACGAATAAGAGTTACTGACGCTGAAACTGATAATGAATTTCCTCCTTTTACTCAGCTCTACTTTATCACAGGAAACACCAATAAAAAAATTGAAATATAGTGCGTAGTTTCTGAATAGTATTGTATGGAAAAATGAATTCTGTTTTGCTTACCTCTTAGATTTTAGTGAAACAAGGGAGTTAAACCCTAGTTTTATTATTATTATTATTATTATTATTATTATTATTATTATTATTATTATTATTATTTGGAATCTCACACCAGTTGCCTGGTGGTAACCGCTGGAGTTTGAGTGACAGCAAGTCTCCTCAAGTCTGCAGCCCTCCTCTCCTAGTACTAGCAGGTCGCAGTAATTCTGCGATTTACAGTTTCACACCGGTTGCCCAGTGGTTATCGCTGAGGGCTGAGTGACAATAAGTCTCCTCAGGTCTTCAGCTAACGTCTCCTCCCTCTCTCGCATATCATGACAGAGCTACAATTCGTTGCAGTACTTATATCTCTAGCACCTTCCTCAGTACCCGCGCAGTTCCCAGTAGTGCTGTGGTCTGTACGGTCTCTATCCTCCCCCTAATCCCGATCTCCTCCAGTCTCTCCCTCAGCGTTTTGGGGACAGTTCCTAGTGCTCCCACTATGACCGGTACTACCCTGGTTTTCATGTTCCACATTTTCTTTAACTCCCTTGCTAGGTCCTGGTATTTTTCCCTTTTTTCAGCCTCCTTCTTTTTTACTCTATGGTCTGCAGGCACAGCCACGTCTACTATTTGGCAGGCCTTCCTTTTTTTGTCTACTATTACTAAGTCCGGCCTTCTTGCCTGGATGAGGTGGTCAGTTTGGATGTCAAAGTCCCACAGTAGTTTGTGGTTGTCATTCTCCAAAACTGCCTCTGGCTTGTGCTGATACCACTTTTCCCCATGGTTGAATCCCATTTGTTTACTTAGTTCCCAGTGTATCATCGTTGCTACTCTATCGTGTCTATGCTTATACTCGTTCTGGGCGAGTTGGCTACATTCACTAGTTATGTGGTTTACTGTCTCATCTCTTTCACCGCACATGCGGCATTTGCTGTTTGCCTGTGTTCTGTCGATTTTAGCTTTTATGTAGTTTGTCCTTATGCTTTTGTTTTGGGCTGCCATGATGAGCGATTCTGTTTCTCTCTTAAGGTTTCCCTTTCGTAACCACGTCCATGATTTCTCGTCTGCTATATCTTTTATCTGTCTTTTAAACTCGCCGTACAATTTTTTCCCTTCCCACTTTTCTTTTCTAGTTTGCTGTACCGTTCCATTGCTTTCTACTTTGTTTGTTGCACTATCCCTCGCGCTCTTTATGATTTCTTCACTATTTGTTTGCACATATTTATCTAGGACTACTTTAGCTCTCTGGACACAATCTTCTATGCTGATGAGCCCCCTACCACCTTCTTTTCTCTTAACGTATAGTCTATCTGTATCATCCCTAGGGTGTAATGCTTTATGCATCGTCATAAGTTTCCTTGTTCGCCTATCCATTGATTGGAGCTCTTCCTTTGTCCATCCTAGGAATGGTCCTGTATACCTAACTACTGACACAGCCCAGGTGTTCATTCCTTTTATTAGATTTCTGCTATTTAATTTGGTTTCTAATATTTTCCTGATCCTTCTAAGGTATTCCGTCTTAATTTTCTCCTTCATCTCTTCCCGTTTTATCGTGTCACATTCAAGGACACCTAGGTACTTGTATCGGTCTTGTGCAGTCAATGCCCTAATCTTGTTGTTGTCCGGAAGTTCAATTCCCTCAGTCATTGAAAGCCTTCCTTTGTGCATTACCATGATTGCGCATTTTTCTATCCCAAACTCCATTCCTATGTCCTCACTATATTCCCTTACTTCGTTGAACAGAGTCTCAAGCTCTCCCCTGTTTTTCGCAAACAATTTAATATCGTCCATGTACATTAAGTGATTGACCCTTCCTTTTGTTTTAGAGAAGTGGTATCCTTTGCTGTTTTTCAGGATTCTGTTAAGCGGTATCATTGTTAGAACAAATAATAGTGGGGACAACGAGTCCCCTTGGAAGATCCCCCTTTTTATCCCTACCTCGGCTAGTTTGTCCCCTGCGGCTGTCAAATCTACTTTCCAGTCTTCCATTGAATTACCAATGAATTTAACCACCGGTTCGCTAATTTTGAACATTCTAAGGCATTCGAGTATCCAGCTATGTGGAATCATATCGTATGCCTTTTTGTAATCTATCCATCCCATTGCGATATTCTTTCTCCTTTTCCTTACTTCTTTTAAGATCATCTGGTCTATGTAGAGTAAATCGTTTGCCCCTTTGGTTCCTATCCTACACCCTTTCTGTTCTTCTGGTAGTAGCCCCCTTCTATCCATTGACATGTATATTCTCTCTGCTATTTGCCCGGTCAGGATTTTCCACATAAGTGGTAGGCAAGTGATTGGTCTATAGTTGCTTGCTATGTTCCCCTTTCCCGGGTCTTTTTGGATGAGGGTGGTTCTGCCTTTAGTCATCCATTCTGGTGCTTTGCCTTCATTCAGACAATTTTGGAGTAGGTGAGTGAGTCTGCCGTGTAACGTGGTAAATTTTTTGAACCAATACCCATGGATCCCGTCGGGACCCGGTGCTTTCCAGTTGGCTACTTTCCTAAGAGTATGTTTCAATGTGGTTTCATTCAGTACTATTGGTTCTCCCTTGTCTATATCTCCTAGTTCTTTTCTCATGTTTCCTAACCATTGCGGTGTTACGTTATGTCTTTTTGGGTGCCCCCATATGCTATTCCAATAGTTCTTGGCCTCTGTGGCATCTGGTTTCATGTCCTGCCTTCTTTCCCCATTTAAATCTCGGTAAAACTTTTTCTCATTGTTTTGGAATGTGCGGTTTTGTGTGTATTGGGCCGTTCTTAGTCTGTATCTTTTTAGTCTTGCCTCTTTAGCTAGTCTTTTCTGGTGTAACTCTTCGACTACAGTTGCGATGCCTTTTTGCGTTACCTTGTATTTGTTATAAAGTCTTACTCGTGGTCTGTCTGTGTGTGGTGTATTTCTAAGCATTATTATTATTATTATTATCATTATTATTATTCTGCAATCCCACACCAGTTGCCTGGTGGATACTGCAAGTCTCCTCAGGTCTCCAGCCCTCCTCTCCTCATTCTCATAGACCACAGTAATACAGTTTCACACCAGTTGCGCAGTAGTCATTGCTGAAGGCTGAGTGACAATAAGTCTCACCAGGTCTTCTATTATTATTATTATTATTATTATTATTATTATTATTATTATTATTATTATTATGTTTTGTTGTTGTTACTGTTATTTTTGTTTTGATTTCAGTTTATGTAAGTCACCAGCCGTGTCTCAACTAGAGATGTAAGCCAGCCAAACATATATTCTATGTCAGTCTGGGCTTTAGAAAATAAAGAAAAAGGGTAAGGGCTTTTACATGTACAGCCGATAAAACACTTTCTCAAATAAATGTCTATATATGCATGTGTAATATTTTTATATTCACATAGGTAAAAAAATTTTCTTATAATATGTGTAATAGAGGTAAGAGCTATTTTCTGTATTTCATAAATGCTGGGCTTTCCTGGTGTACTTTTGGCAAGTTCACTGGTTCCTTTTTTGAATAATCCTAGGGCTCTAACAGCAATAGGTATCATTATGGTCCTGGGTTGTTTCATTCTACTGATTTGTATTCATAGGTCTTTATAAATTGAGAGTCTTTTTACTTCCTTGACAGCAAGTTTTGATCTGCTAGGACAGTCATATCGACTAGGAGGTACGCTTTTTCTTCTAAGTCTTTCACAATAATATCTGGCCTGTTAGCGTTCATAGTTCCATCAGTATGTATAGAAAAGTTCCATAACATGGTCACATCTTTTGCTTCAGGCTGGTATTCGTACCGGTTATTATTGTTGTTGTTGTTATCATCATCATTATCATCACCATTTTTAAGGATAATCTGGTAAATGTTGAGAAAGTCATTCTCTCCTTTGATTCCTGTTCAGCGCCCACCCGGTTCTTCTTGTTGTCGTCCCTTTTTCTGTGGATATATATATATATATATATATATATATATATATATATATATATATATATATTCTCTCTGCTATCTGATCGGTCAGGATTTTTCACATCACCAGTAGGCAAGTGATTGGTCTATAGTTGATTATTTGGTTACCTTTCTCAGTGTCTTTTTGGATGGATGTCGATCTATCTTTGATCATCCATTATGGGACTTTGCCTACATCTAAGCAACGTTTGAGTTGGTGGATAAATCTGTCATGTAATGTGGTGAATTTTTTAACCAATATCCTTGGATCCCAACAGGTCCCGGTGGTTTACAGTTCGCTATTTTTTGAAAGTGCGTTTCAATGTGGTTCCATCCAATACTATTTGGTCACAGTCATCTATATCTTGGGGTTCTCTTTTCATGTTATCTGATCATTTTGGAGCTTTGTTTTGTCTTTCTTGGTGTCCCCATATGTCGTTCCAGAAATCATTTGCATCCGGTTTAATGTTTTTTTCTTTGTACGTTCAGGTCCTGGTAAAACTTTCTTCTGTTGTTTTTGGAACATGAGGTTGTAGGTTCATGGGGTAGTCCTTTGTCTATATCTCTTCAGTCTTCTTTTAGCTCGTTTTTCTTTGGTGTATCCCTTCTACGCATTTTTGTCTTATCTTGCATTTGTCCCATAGTTTCGTATATGGTCTGTTCATATGTTATGCATTTTTTTTAGTAGTCCTTAATCTCTCTGTAGTTGGGAGATCTGTTTTTCAAATCTTATTTCCCAGGTGGACTTTTTTTCCCGTTATTCAAGGTTTCTCTTTGTGTTGTGAAGAGGTCCGTAATTATCTTTGCACCAGGGTAGATCAGATTTTTTAGTCCTATTGAGTCGTTGATATGTTGTAAGAGATAGTTGAAATGCTCAGTTGATTCATTTACTTTTTTCCAATTCTTTCTCCTAAGAGATGACAATGTCTTTTCGTCTTGCATCATTTCTTGTAGAGTTTGTTTCTGAGTTTTTTCTTCTTCTGTTAGTGTCAACGTCTCCTTCTTGTATAGGGATTTGGTCAGGGTCATTTTTTGTTTGAATTTGTTCCCGTTTCATCGTTTATTATGTTGGTTGCGTTAGTTTTTTTTTCATCGGTTAAGCTGCGTTTTCCTTTTCTATTTCGTTACGGATTTCTCGTCGTTCTATCTTCGAGAGCCATTTATTTTTCACAGTTTGTTTCACTTGAACAGCCAGGTGATTAGATGCCTTCACAGTGGATTTTCTTCCCATATTTCAGGCATGTGTTCATATTAGTACCGCTCAGATTGTTTTCTTTCAGAGTAGAAATACATTACTAGTTGGTTGCACTCTTCCGTCCATTTTCTTTTCTTATTCCGACTAGCAACCATTTAGCGAGGGTTGTGTGCCTCATGATTGCCATTAACGGTGCATGAGACGGGGTCTTAGTCAATAGTAACTTGGTAAGAACTGCGTCCCTCATGAAGGCCATTAGGAGAACACAAGCCGGGATTTTGGCCAGAAGTTGCAGGAGGACGACCGGGTTCTTCCTGGTGGCTAACAAGGTCATGACGCACAAATCTTGAACTTGTGCTCATCTTTTATCATGAATTGATTTAGTCATATTTGTATGATTTGTGGTGCTTTAAGATAGCCACACACCTTTGTGGATTGGTTGAAACTGATGAGACCTAAATGAGAGTATCTTCAGAGCTCCACCGGCTCTTAGCATCCGTAGTATTATCTCACTATAAGAAAGTCTTTAGGTGTGCAAAGGGTGATTGTTTTCCACTAATTACTCATAACCTACATCACTAAGGTTTAGAACTAGCTACTTATCCTCGTATCGTTTCTTTCAATCAGCATGTCACTACGTAAGCGCTATGGATATGGTCATATCTCTCCTTTATCTCTTTCAAGTCTTGACTTTGTAAGAGTCCCTCGAGAGGATAGAATTTTTAGTTTCAGAGATGCAATGATTTCTACCTCCACTTTTTTCCAGCTTCAAAATTGAAATTCCGACGTACAAAGGAGTTTTAAGATTAACAGTAAATAAAAGAACGAGCAGAATTCTAGTCAAACTTAACATTCAACAATTCTGCAGTTACATGTAAAAATGGTTCGTTAATTTTAAATGAGAGGATTTTTCACTTACTTCTGCTTTGTTTCCGGATAATGTTCTTTGAACTTAAAGTGAAAAAATGAGATCTCCATTGTGATAGTTTCAATAAAGTAAAAATATACTTTGCCAAATAGTAAGTGTCCCAGCATTTTGAACTTAGTTTTTTCGATATGGCAACTTTCTCTTGTTTACAACTACAATGCCATTTCCCCATTTACCAATTCTGTTAGCTCACAAGATGTTATCTTTTTTTAGTTTCGGAGATGCAATGAATCTTACCCCCCCCCTAGTTTTATTATCATTAAACAATTCTACCCTCAAAACTGGTTTAGATACTGTTGAAGGGTTTAGGTTATTCATATGTTCTGATATTTATATCTATCTATGTGTCCATGTATCCAGGCTTGGCCTAGCCTGAACTATCCATAGTTAAAACTTGAAATGCTGAAACCCGACAGATTAGGTCCCGGTGGGATAAGGGTTAATTTTAAATGTAAGTTTGTGCTAAATTGGTTACTTAGTTTAGGTCCACCCCAACTTTCTTTTGAAAATCTGAACATTTTAGTGCTCAACGGAAGGCAAGAGAAGTAACCTATTCATTGATCACTCCTTCTTCCAATTTTTTCATTGATCACCCCAATACCACATGCTGCCAAAAGAAATTGGTCATTGGAAGATGAAAAAAATACTTGTTCTCATATATTCCATCTGTTATGCATGTAATTGTTATTGCTGTCGCTGTTATCAATCACAGTAACCGAATCGGTTCCCACCAACAAATCTGCCTGACGAGAAATCGGACTCCGGAAAAGAGCCCATCGGGGAATCTGCACATCACGAATTCATCAAGGGCGGAAAACTGCATAATTTTCCCATCATTCTCTTATTTCTTTTCATTTTTTTTATTTATAAAAAAAAGTTTTCTTCACACTCTGTCTCGAATTTTGAATTTTTCCACACTATTGACGTCAAAATTCAATGAAGAGGATAGGGACCCATTTTAAAAGGTTCTATAAGCTTTTGACGCAACTTAGCCACGGTGGTCCGGATTGGAATTCTGTGAGTGAATCAAAAAAATAATCAAGGAAGAACAAATTTAAAAAAACAATTTTCTGAAGCACTAATCATGAAATGCTTTTCTTTCATGAATTCTCTTATTTCTTTTAATTTTCAATGAATAATTTTTTTAGGTTAAGAGTACCTATGGAAGAACATAAGAAGGAAAAAAACAGTTGTGAATGACATTTTTCCCTGCTTGATAAATTAGAGACTGATAGTAGGTGGAAAAAACCTTAAAAAAAACAACATTTTTTATTATCTATAAATGAGAAAAAATTCAAAAATTCACGAGAAAAGCATTGCCGGATTATAGCTTTGGATAAATATTTTTTTCAAACTGATTCTCTTTGATTCTTTCTTATTATTTCACACTCAGAATTTCAACCGGGACCAACGTAGCTAAGTTGTGTCAACATTTTTTAAAAATAAAACCTTACAAAATAGGTACTTTTTCTTATTGAATAAATTTGCAATGACCAATGTTTAAGGAAAAAAAAAACCCCAAAAACCAGATTAGCAAATGTTTAATAGTTAAAAATAGAAATGAAATGAGGTAATGAAAGTCATGTTTTGATGGGCAGTTCCCCCCACCCCTCGACCAATTTCCTAATGGGTACTTTTTCAGGGTCCAATCTCTTGATAGTGCGCATTTCAGGGGTCCAATCTCTTAATTGGCAGATTTCTTGATGAGCACTTTTCCGGTATCCATCAATCACCACTGCCAACAAAAAACCGGCTTGAAGACTTTTACTGAGTTGAGTTATTCATGTGTTCTGATAATTATGTTCAGATAATTGTAAATATGTATTCATCTATGTATCTGGACTTCACCTAGCTCTAAGCACTCAAAGTAAAAACTCTAAATTCTACACACACACACACACACATCTCCCACTCTCTCTCTTTCTTCCCCCCTCTATCTCTCTTTCTCTCTCTCTTTTCAATGTATTGTGAAATCGTTTTCTTTTTTTTCGGGTTTTTGAAAAATCCTTTCCTGGACTAATTTTTCAATGGGGGATTTATTTTATAACATAAGTTCACGCTAAATTTTCGTGACAAAATGGACATTATGATAATTTCCTTTGGAATGCTGGTTCTTATTACTGATCTTCTTTCTTTTATCTGTTCCTGATTTTTTTTGCTTGTTCCTTTCCATCTCATTTTCTTTTATATTTTGTAATTCTTATTATTCATTGTTGTTGTTGTTGTTGTTGCTGCTGCTGCTGTTGTTGTTGTTGTTGTTGTTGTTGTTCTTCTTCTTCTTCTTCTTCTTCTTCCTCTTCTTCTTCATCTTCTTCTTCTTCTTCTTCTTCTTCTTCTTCTTCTTCTTCTTCTTCTTCTTCTTCTTCTGTAACCCGTAAGCACAGTCGCATCTTTGATTTGGCGGGTTGACTTTTCCTTGAGTACAATTACCATAACTAGTCTTCTTGCTTAGATGGGGTGACCGGTTTGGATGTCGATGCCCTGGAGTGAATCTTTGCTTTCACTAACTATAGCTGTCTCTGGTTTGTGCAGGTACCATTTGTCTGCATGGTCGAATCAAATTCGTTTGCATAGTTCCTGGTGTAAAACAGTTGCTACCCTGTCGTCTGTTCTTGTACATTTTCTTGGCTGGTCTATTACAGTTACCGGTTATACGGTTTACAAATCTCATCCTGTTCTCAACTTGAGTAGCATTTGCTGTTTATCTGGGTTCTTTCGATTTTCACCCGTACATAGTTTGACCAGATGCATTTGTTTTTTGGCAGCCTTTTGCTAGCTCTTTTGAATCCCCGTGTAGCTTTTTCTGTTTCCATTTCCCTTTCATTATTGTTTTCTCGTTTGCTACCGTCTTGTTGCTTGCTGCAATGCTTTAAGTGTTTATCAAACCCTCTTCACCGTATGCTTGCACAAACTTTTCTAATCCAGTTTTTGCCTTCCGAACAGATTCTTCTGTACTGATGAATTGCCTTTTTCCTCTTCACATACAGTCTATCAGTGTCATCTCTGGGATGTAGAGCCCTGTGCATCGTTATAGGTTTCTTAGTTCACCAGTCTATTTATTGTAGTTCATTCTTTGCCCATCCGAGAAATAAACTAGTGTATCTTACTACCGATACTGCCAATGTGTTCATTCTTTTCTGTCAATTTTCTGCTATTTACTTTAGTCTGTAATATTTTTCCTAACCAACCTTCCTTCTTTATTTTCTCATTCATTTTTTCCTGTTTTATCGAGTCACATTTGATAAAACCTTGGGTACTTACATCGGCCCCGTGTGGTTAATGTTCTGATGTTTTTGTTGTCCAGTAAGCTGATTATTTCTGCCACTTGAAGCCTTTCCCCACGTCTCACGATTAGCACGCCTCTTCCTATTCCGGATTCAATCCCAATGTCGTCGCTTTATTCTTTAACTTTGTTGAACAGCATTCCGATTTCTTTCCTGTTTGTTCGGAAACATTTTTATATTGTCCATGTACATGAAATGGTTGATAATTCCATATATTCTAGAGAATTGGCATCCTTTTGTGACTTTCATTATTATTATTATTATTATTATTATTATTATTATTATTATTATTTGGAATCTCACAACAGTTGCCTGGTGGTAACCGCTGGAGTTTGAGTGACAGCAAGTCTCCTCAAGTCTCCAGCCCTCCTCTCCTAGTACTCATAGGTCGCAGTAATTCTGCGATTTACAGCTTCACACCGTTTGCCCAGTGGTTATCGCTGAAGACTGAGTGACAATAAGTCTCCTCAGGTCTTCAGCTAACGTCTCCTCTCTCTTTTGCATATCATGACAGAGCTACAATTCGTTGCAGTACTTATATCTCTAGCACCTTCCTCAGTATCCGTGCAGTTCCCAGTACTGCTGTGGTCTGTACGGTCTCTATCCTTCCCCTAATCCCGATCTCCTCCAGTCTCACCCTCAGTGTTTTGGGGACAGTTCCTAGTGCGCCCACTATGACCGGTACTACCCTGGTTTTCATGTTCCACATCTTCCTTAACTCTCTTGCTAGGTCCTGGTATTTTTCCCTTTTTTCACCCTCTGTCTTTTTTACTCTATGGTGTGCAGGTACAGCAACGTCTACTATTTGGCAGGCCTTCCTTTTTTTGTCTACTATTACTAAGTCCGGTCTTCTTGCCTGGATGAGGTGGTCAGTTTGGATGTCAAAGTCCCTGAGTCCCAGATTATTATTATTATTATTATTATTATTATTATTATTATTATTATTATTATCAATCTCAGACCAGTTGCCCGGTGCCTACCGCTGGAGTTTGAGTGACAGCAAGTCTCCTCAAGTCTCCAGCCCTTCTCTCCTAGTCATCATCATCATCATCATCATCAGCATCAGCATCATCATTCTTTTAACGTCTGTCGTTGGACATAGACCTTACCAGGGATTTGCCACACTTCTCTATCATGGGCATAGCGGAGACAGTACTTCCTGAACTTGTCTAGCTCGTCTCTCCATCTAATATTCTGCCGGCCTCGGTTGCGCATGTGATCTCGGGGGATTCATGCCGTGAGTCGTGTTGTCCATCGGTTGTTCGCCATTCTTGCAACATGGCCAGCCTATCGCCATTTGAGATTCTTAATGGATTCTATGATGTCCCTGACTCTTGTCCTCTCTTGGATGTACTGTGCTGTCTTGTGATCTCTCCATGTGAGTTCCCAGCATTATTCTTTCATGTGCACGGTGCATGGTTCTCAATTTACGGGTCTGTCTCTTGGTTAGGTTCCATGTTTCGGCTCCATAAGTGAGTATCGGGAGGATGCATTGGTTATACACCCTTCTCTTTAGGATTAATGGGATCTTCTTATTTTTGAAGGTTGAGCTAGCCCTGCCAAAGGCCTGCCATCTTAGTGTGATTCTTTGCTTGATTTCTTCTTTTGAGGGTCCCATGGAGATTCGTTGTCCTAGGTAGATGTAGTGGTCTACTTCCTCCAGTTCTGTGTCATTGATTTTGATCTTAGTGTTTTTATCTCCGATGTGGTTGTTGCATATGATCTTCGTCTTGTTGAAGTCCATGCATAGGCCGACTTTCTTGCTCTCTTAATTTAGTTTTTCAATCATTAGTTGGAGGCCGTGTAGCTTCTCTGCAAAAAGGGCAATGTCATCTGTAAATCTGAGGTTGCTCAGATACTAGCCGTCTATTTTCATAAGCTACAGTAATACTGTGGTTTACAGTTTCACACCGGTTGCCCAATGGTCATTGCTGAAGACTGAGTGACAATCAGTCTCTTCAGGTCTTCAGCCCACATCTCTTCTCTCTTTCGCCTATCATGCCAGTGCTGTGGTTTACGTTTTCGCTTTCATTTCCCTCTCCTCTGTTAGGTCACTGTTAACAATCAGTGTTGCAGTCTTTATATTTCTAGCACTTTCCTCGGTATCCACGCAGTTCCCAGCAATGCTGTGGTCTGTACAGTCTCAATCCTTCCCTCTATCCTGATCTCCTCCAGCCTCGCCCTCAGTGTCTTTGGGACAGTTCCTAGTGCGCCCACTATGACTGGCACGACCCTGGCCTTCACGTTCCACATCTTCAGTTCTCTCGCTAGATTGTGGTATTTTTCCAATTTTTCTCTCTCCTCCTTCTTTACTCTATGGTCTGCAGGTACAGCTACGTCGACTATTTGGCAGGTCTCCCTCCTCTTGTCTACGATTACCAAACCCGGTCTTCTTGCCAGGATGAGGTGGTCGGTTTTTATTATTATTATTATTATTATTATTATTATTATTATTATTATTATTATTATTATTATTATTACGTTATTGTTGACTTTGATTTCAGTGTATGTGAGTCATCAACCGGGTTCCAACCAGGGACCTGCCAACATTGTATATAATGACATTTCAGGCTTTAGAAAGAGAGAGAGAAACAGTGCTATTGCATATACAGACGACACAGCACTTTTCCAAACTCTCTCTCTCTCTCTCTCTCTATATATATATATATATATATATATATGCATATATATATATATATATATATATATATATATATATATATATATATACATATATGTATGTATAGTGATGTATGCTGAGTTTAATACACACAATCACATTGACAAGAACTTTCTAATAATGTATGCAGTGGAGGTAAAAGCTATTTTCTGTATTTCGTATATGCTGGGCTTTCCAGGTATGCTGTCAGCATGTTCACTGGTCCCCCTTTTTTTAGTAATCCAAGGGCTCCTACAGCAATAGGTATCATTTTGGTTCTGAGTTGTCACATTCTACTGATTTCTATTTCAAAGTATTGGTATTTTGAGACTTTTCTCAAATTCCTCGACGGTAAGTTTTTTTTATCCGCTGCGACTGTCATGTTCACTTGGAGGCACGTTCTTTCTTAAAAAGTCTTTCACTG
>OY735198.1:9093946-9118946 GCA_963457665.1 Thysanoteuthis rhombus
CTTAGAGAAATGTACATTTCCTCTTGAAAATGCAATCGCAAAAAAACAAAAACAAAAAAACCCCCCAGGTTTCCACGGCTATCCGGAAATAGATCGCTCCTATAATAAGTCTGGTTAGTCACTCAGTAGAAAACTGCCACGTGACCAGCTTATTGTGCTTGGGTGTGTGTGATCAAATGAAACCTGGGAGGAAAGGGGTAATCGATGAATGAAAAACTTCTCTAGCCTTTTGTTGAGCAGTGATCACTGAAAAGTCTGAATTTGCAAAAGAAACATGCTTGCACAAATTACGTATCGATCTAGCATAAACTCACATTGCAAACTGACCCCCACCACAAAAAAAAACTTATTTAGTTTTTTGTCGACACAATAAGTAGTGAGTGTTTGAATGTACGGCTCTCTGACGCCATTGATACAGCCTGTGCAGCTGAAACATGCATACAATCAGCTAGTCAGACTGACTCAAAAACTGAAGAAATTGACACTTTTGGTTGGTGGGTTCTTTTAACTAATTGATCAATACTGGAGAATGTTCGAGCCATCCAAGAACATAAAAATCGTGAACATGATATGTTAGGCTGAGTCTTCGGAGGTCAGGGTGATGGGAGGAATTGGAGATTAAGATTTAGGTAGAAAGGAGAAGAGGGTACGCACTGCTTCTGTAATAGCTCGCTGTAAAACAAACGCTGTTTTTTCTCTAATACACTGTGTCATCTACTGATCCCTCAATGTGATGCCAAACATGATTCTCTTCTACGTGCGATGCATAGTTCTTAGCTTGAGAGTTAATCTTTTGGTTAGGGTCAAGGTATCAGCTCCATAGGTAGCTCTCAGGAAGCGCATTGGCTGGAGACCCTTCTTTTCAGAACTAGTGCAATTTTTTGGTTCTCGGATGTTGAGCTTGCTCTACCAAAAATACCAGTCTATAGAATTCTTCATTTTATTTCTTCTTCTTTTCAGGATTTCAAAGCTTAAATTAGACTAGTCGAAGGCTAGGATGATAACCCCTAGAGATCAAACTCTGCGAAAGTAGCCCGTGGACCCTAGCTTTTGGAAAGGGCCAGTTTATGTTTTAATACTGGGTGTCTCAAAATAAATCCTACTTTTTAAGCTGGCTGTTTCCCGCCAAAAGGAGCGTGCAGATATCTTACGATGGAATCTAACCTACGTGTATAGTATGCCAGGTTCATAAATATATTTTTCCGTTTATAACATTCCAAGGGAAAAAATTCCTTATTTTATGCAAGAGTTACTTTCCTTTGAAGACTATTCCATTATATGTATCTGGCTCTTTGGAATATTTTTGTGTCTATACTTATTTTTACCTTTGTTTCGGCTTAATATGTATTCAGTACGAATTGAACATAAATAAGTAAATAAAACTCATGAACTCAACGCCTCTATAACTTACCTTGTCCGTCCCTAGGAAACTGGCATCACTTTTTTAAAAAACAATTCTCGTGATAGAAACATATCTGTGATAGGTTCTTTTGAAAGAAAAAAGAATCTATTTTCTTTCTTAAATCAATAAACATGAAATTACGCCATCAGCGTTCACATGGATAGTATGATAGATTAAAAGCTTTTTTTTTCGACATAATAATATTAAAACAATTCATAGTTTCCCTTCTAGTACCCCCTTTATCCGCTGTTTATATTTCAGTGATACCCCCTATCCCTAGTTTTCATCCCAGTCGTCCTCCCTAATCTGCAGTTCACCTTTAGGAGATCCTCCCTTGTCTGCTGTCCCTCCTTTCAACAGCCCCCTCTATCCGCAGTTTTCCTTTTTTCTTCCAGTGTTTCCTAAACACATCGTCAGAATTCTTGTCTACTTTTGATGTTTCGTAATTATTTGAATATTGTCGTCATTTTTTGACGGCTACAGTAAACCATTGGTATTGAAAATCATAAAAGTGTTTTTAGGAATGTTCCTGACTCTGTCGACGCCAGTTACCCACGTTTCGAATATTGTTAAAGTTAATTTTCACGTTGGAGTTGACATCTTTTTTTTTCTATTAACTTGAAAAGTCCTCACTAAATTTAGCAGAGTAAACTCTTCCAAGTTAGACTATCACGTCACGTTAAACCAAAGCTATATATAAAATTACCTTTTCCCCACTGGGATTGGAAATCTGGAAGAAAAAATATTTTATCAAAACTGACAAATTTCCGTGAGCTTTAGAGGACTAGTTGTCTAAGAGAATATAAAATAGAAAGGAGAAGAAAAAAACCTTATCAGAGTATGAACTTGTCCGCCATTCCTATTTTCTGAAGCTGTAGTCACTCAGCTATCTATCTGCCATCTTTTTGTAATGACGTATTAATGGTAAAAAGAAAAAAATTAAAAATAGCATTGGCCTCTTCTTTTACAAGTGGGTAGGTTTAAATAAATGATGAAAAATCTCAAATGATGCTGGTTCAAAATATACACATAGTACGATTTCATAGATATAATTCTAATACTTTGTAAAAAAAAACATCCTTGGCGAAAAAACACCAGGGAAAATAATTTTCGACTTTTTTTCCTGATAGTGCAGATTTGACCAACTTGTTTTTGTAAAATTCATTCTTAAACTGAGTGGTGTAGGCAAATTGTGACCCGCTGATTTCGGATATGCCTAAAATGAGGGTCCATTTTAGCTACGTAGTAACCTCTCTCTAAAACCTAGAAAATAACATTTTTTGAAAAACTGACAATTTCCCGGAAGATTTGGAGGTCTAATAGTTTGAAACCGTGAAAAACAAAACAAAAAAAAGAAAAAAAACTTCCTCTGTTTGAGTTTGAACTTTGTCTCGGGCTTCTATTTTCCGTAGCTCTCAAATTTTAGGAAAATTAATCCTTCAGTTTCTATCCGTCTACATTCAGGTTCACATAAGAAAGCTAGTTTTATCCCGAGAGAAATCAGTAAGGGTAACAATACCCCAGTGTTTAGAAACGGGGTAAATACAATCGTCGGACCGATTTCGAACCCTGATGGAAGAAATATCGCTTTCTTTCCTTTTCAATCTCATGCCCTTCCAATCTATAAGACCATCAAATCTTCCGGAAATCTATCAGCTTTCTGAAAGGAAATATTTTAAGATTCTATAGGGGGTTTCATTTACAATGTAGCTACGATGTTGAAGTGTATCCTTACTTTCAATTCGTCATAGAAGATCACAGAACTGAATTTCTCTTTCTCTCAGTGCTTATGCCTGTGTGACAGAATGTTTTAAGGAATCTAACCCTAAAGTGACAATAAAACATGTTTTTCCTCCATAGCAAAAATACTAACTCTACTTCTAATCAAAATCCGAACTTGAACGCATGGTTTATGGGCCTAATTCAGATTTGAGAATTCACCTTGACATGCGAACTACAGACGCAAAAAATGATCAAACGAATTCCAGATTCGTTGTCAGAATAGAAATAGGAGTGAAGTTTTGTGCTCCAGTGGCCTGACTTGTTTGGATCTTTTTAGAGAGTTTGTCATCGACTTATTGGTATTAAAACGGTTTCCTTGTGTCGTGTTCGGAGCTGTGTAAAGGTTTGAAAAGCTGGATTTTTTTCACAAAGAGATTCGTGTGAAAGGTAGCGACGAAATTTCCCTGACCTAAATCCAACCGAGAATGTTTAAGCTATCATGAAAGAGCATGTTGAAACCATTTTTCTTTTTACTTTTCCAAAGATCAGCAGCTTTCTAGACAACATTTGACTCAGGTGGTTGGTGATGTTTCTGAGCTATCGAAAAACAAACGAATGTTTAGAAACTTCTTTAATTCATTTAAAACCAGATTTTGATTCTGTGAAAGGTGTCTGGCGGGAAACCTATTGGAAACAAGACTTTTTGCTGCAGAGTCAAGCTCCACTCTTACGTCTACTCTGACTAAAGATGATTACTACAACTTTTGTTTTGCTTATACAGTAAATAAAATTTAATCATAAGGATTAAATAAGCCTGTGCGTATCTATAATATCTAAGGCTTGGCAGTATAGCTCAGTCAGTAAGAGGGGCTCCTTGCAGTCAGTTGGTTGCGAGTACAAATCACGGTACATATCAGCTCACACCCTTCATTTTGGTGGAGGCTCTTGTTCCGGTATGAAATCGAATTAAATTCGAGGCTTTGTACCTGAGATTGACAATATTGATTGTACATTGATTTGGAGTTCTTTGCTAAGTAGCAGCTTTTATCATGAGACACACTTCTGGTTGCGTTCCGTGAAGGTTCCCGTTGGGAAACCAATTAAGAATATTGATAGCACGTTGATTTGATGCTGCTTTAAAAAAAGCCAGTTTCATTTTAAGACCCCATAGCATGACTTTGATTGAACTGTCAAATAGAATCATCGAAGACAAATACACTGAGTTGGAGAACAAGGGACATTAATGTGGAAATGATTTAAATTTATTATGCGAAACATTTTATAAGCTGAATAAAAGTTCCTGTCAAAATTTCAAGGATTTACTTAAAGTGTAAATAAATGAATACACCCCTACTAGTAAATATAGAAAGTAAATTCGATCGAAACTAAACATGCCGGGATCCTTTCATTTCTCATGGACCATTGAGCGGTAAAAATGATTATTATAAGCTATTATTTATGACTAAATCTCTGCATCCTTGAAATTTTGTAGCTAAAAATCCCAAAATGAGTACACCACAAAAAAAAAAAAAAAAATTAAAGAAATATGGCAACAGATTTTCAATTATGGTCACGGATGTAAATCCCAGTTTTGACGAAAGTTTAGAATCAAACTGTATTTTTTACTTGTATTTTCGTTCATCTTGATTTCAGTAGCTTTTTATAGCAGCTACTCATATCACCAGTATACGAGAGTGTCTGAAAAGCGTTGATCAGAAATTTAAAAAAAAAAAAAGCTTTAGCTAAGACTCAAACTCTCACCTACTTCACTTGGGAGCCTGCCTATGGACAGCAACAGCTCTATCGATTGAGCTATCAAAGCAGTTACCAGGCACAGACAGGTTTCCAGAGTTGAAGGCGATTGAAAACAGAGACAAAATAAAACAAAAACAGGTTTGGTTATTCACTTAATAGAAACCTTTACGTGACTGATGTCTTTTGGCAGCATTTCATGTTTAAGGTGATCAATTAAAAAAGGACGATTAATGTATAGTTTACTTCTTTGGCATTTTGTTGGGCAATGATCACTAAAAAAGTAAGAATTTCCAGCAAACAAGTGCAAATGACATCAGACACAAAGTAGTTACCAAAATTGCATAAACTTACTTTTGCCTCCACAAAGTATAAGGGCAGATTCACGAAAAAAAGTTTTTCTTGACATAATAGGGAGTAAATATTGAAATTTTCAGCCCTCTAGCCCTATTAGTGTGACCTATACGTGCGATACATACATAAATAATATCCATACAGTCATACAGTTATTCTTCTGGCTGCATACTGTGTTGGGGTGATCAATAAAAACATTGTAAAAAGGACTGATCAATGGACACATTATTCCTCACACCTTTTGTTGGGCAGTGACCACTAAAAAAAATCTGAATTCTCAAAAAACAAGCGAAAATGCTGCCAGTCATAAACTATCAACCAGTTTAGCATAAACTTACATTGCAAATTCGAGCACACTAAAAACCCTATCCTATTTCTTCGAGAATAAGGAGTAAATATCTGAATTTTCATCTCTTTAGTTTCATTAATGCCACCTGTACGCCTGATACATACGTCGATGACCAGCCAGTCAAACCAACTTGAAAACTGAAGAAACCTATTTTGACACTTTTGATGACAGCTTTTGGTTGACAGTTTCTAATATTTCTTCTTTTTTTTCCTCATCTTTCCCTCTTCCTGCCAGCCAGCCAGACGACTTTCAAAACTGAAAAAAACCTATTTCATAGTTTTTCTTTCTTTCCTCTCTCTGTTTCTTTCTTTCCTCACACAGTTATTCCTTTTTTTTTCAAGTTTTTTTCAGACCTCTCCCACCTTCAATTAATATCTCCCTTATTTTCTTTCTTTCTTTCTTTCTTTCTTTATTTCAGTCAGCCAGACCAACCCAAAAACTGAAGAACACTGACAGCTTTGGTGACAATTTTGCCTAAAACCGAAGTTTGAGGAGGAGCAACACATTGGATATTCTGCAACGGTCATACAATGAGAAGGAAGACCAAAAAGGGGAAAGAATCAAACAAAAGCAGTTCTGCCAATTAATAATCCTAAAATATAAAATGTTACTGTGGAGGAATGACAAAGAAGAGCTTTTCCGTCAGTTTGAATAACTAATGGCTTGGCTCTTATCAGATTACAAAGAACGAAAGCTTTTGTGAAGATAATATCGCGTTTAGATTAGGTATGCACTGGCAGACGAGACGCCATAACATTACAGCGCTCTGTCGTCTTTGTTAAGCACTATTTAGAAAATATCTGCATATTCTTTAAAAGGAACGGGAAAATATTTTTTATCCTTTGCTTTTATAGTTTTTCCTTCAGCGGGTCCACGTTCTTCGTTATTGTCTCTGTACCACATGCAGGGTAATGACTATGATAGTTATAACATATACATAACTCTAACTTACTGACACAATTGCAAGCACACTCATTCTTGCAAATTTATAGTCTCTCTCACACACACAATATACCTGTCCGTCTACCGGTCTCTCTATTTGTCTCTTTATCTCTTTCTCTGCCTCATCACTTTCTCTTTCTTCGCCTTGCTCTGTCTTTACCTGTCTCTTCCCCTTCTCTCTCTCTCTCTACACACACAGACACACACAGACACAGACACACATAGACACACACACACACACACACACACACACACACACATATATATATATATATATATATATATAAATATGAATAGTAAAACATGCTAGAATGTGCTCGTGGGAAATGACTGGGTAATTTGAGTATGGATCGGCACTGAAGAGCATAAAGCTAGTTTAATAGGTAATTTATTTTTCTAATTCAAGTGTCCTAATTCTTGAGTCTCAATTCGACTTGAGCTGTTTTGAAAAGATGGTCGGATATAAAGTCTTGAGAGTTTTTATGACGTAATCTTTATTGTAACGTCATAATAAAAGTTATATCAACCAATGAGATCAATGCACAAGTGAGCGGAAAAAAATGTGCATATATGCCTAGTATATATATATACACACACACACATATATACATATATATATATATATATATATATATATATATATAGAGAGAGAGAGAGAGAGAGAGAGAGAGGGGGGAGAGATAGTGTATTAGCAAATTGAACACAAAAAGGATTAAATTTGTAAAAACAATTATTTTTCATTCCTTCTTTTTATTGTTTGTTGGCAGATGAGTTTCGACTGAATCGTCTTCATCAGTGCATGATTGTAAAGTGAGATTTTTGTTGTGAGCTTCTGGCGTGTGAGTGTTGTAGGGACTGTTAATTATTGCTCTCTTCATCTCTCTCTCTCTCTCTCTCTCTCTCTCCCTCCCTCCCTGTCTCTCTCTCTCTATATATATATAAGGAATGTTCATGTCCCGTGGTTTACTAACCCAGGTCATCCATCAATCAACCTAGCTATTGAGTCTATTCACATCTATCTATCTATCTATCTATCTATCGATCTATATCTATATCTATATCTATATACATATATATATATATGTATATATATATATTTATCTATTAATATTCCTAATGTGAAATACAAGTATTCGTCACAAAGAAAAATTCGACGTCTGACTCTTGGCAGTACTTTTTTTCTTATATCTGTCGCTGCCTGACACTTGTGTCATTACCTGACACACGCCAAAGGAATATTTCGATAAAAAATCCATACCTGAAACATTCCAGACACGCGTTAACAAAATATTCGATAAAAAATCTATAGCTGACACTCTCCTTACACACAGCAACGAAATAATTCGATAAAAATAATCCATACCAGCTACTCTTCTGCTATTGTAAAAAAAATCATTCGACCCATTTTCCCTTAAGTGGAGATGAAGAATAAATAGCCAGTACATCGAAGGCTTGTAAAATCTATGGTTCCCACAGCTTCAACCGTACTTTTTCTTTGGTTTCAATTCTCTAAAATAGTTCTATCATTTGATCCCAAAGGCAATAATCGATACTTCAGGTTATTCTATTCTTCTGTTTGATTTTACGTTGTTACCCTATTTTTTTTTGTTATACCCCAAAACTCTTCAATCTTTGCCCCAAATTATCTCAGCCCTTTATTCTATAAAGCAATTTAAGATGTTATTTTCTTGTTCTTTAACTCTGGCTCTATCCGCCTGCTGATTTTGACGGAAAGGATTTTTTCTATCCTTTCATTTTTAAAGAAAAAAAAAATGATGTTTGCAATCTTTTAAATCCATCATATTTTAATGGTTTCATATTCTCCAATTTCCATGATGTTGACTTTCGTCTCTTTATGGCTGTCAATATTTTTCCTTGGTGTTCTTTATGACTTTTTTTTGAAGAGTTCCTCTTTATGCTCACTAGGGACCGTCAACTAAAACTGTCAACAAAAGTATCATGTTGTTTATCTGTCAGTCTTTCTCTGTATATATTTTGGTATGTATATATGTATTTTGGTATTATTTATGTATGTATTTTGGTATGTATGTATTTTGGTATGTATGTATGTATCAATTAGTGGTGTACGGTGCTTTGTATATTGGATATGCTGTGTGTTGCAGATGCACAAAAAATGTAACAATATATTGGTTTCTTTAAAAAGCTGTTAAAGCCTTTTTTGGCACGATCTCGGAAAGGTGGTTCAGATTGTAGAAATACTATAATCTGTGGATAATTGCATCGAAACAAAATTTTGTTTTTCTCTCATTAATTATCATATTCATTTTTTATTTGTTCGTCGAGGTTGTGAAATCATATAAATTACGATTGGGATCTTCTCTAAATTGTCACGGAATGTCTTTTACTGTCCGTAGCTTTTTAGAGACACAAAAATATTTTGTCATTTCTGTGCCTCCGTAGCTCATAGCATACCCAGGATACACCAGTGGTATATATCGACCACACTTGCCACACCAATAGAGGTAAAGGGCTGAAATATGGAACATTTATCCCTTATTATGTAAAAAAAAAAGTATTGTTTTTTTCGTACCGTATTTATTTTTAGTCAGGTCTGGATTTGCTTTTTTTTTTTAAATTCAGAGTATTTTTACTCATCACTGCCAACGAAAAAGCAAAAGAAGTTAATTATGCATTGATAACCCTATTTCCAATCTTTTAATTGATCCCCGACCTGGCATGACATACTGCCAAAAGACATTGGTCACGTGACGGTTTTCTATTGAATGTCTAATCAATCATTATTCATATTGATAAATTATCGCCATTTGTATCTTATGATCAGATTGAATCTTTTGACGAATCATTTTAAACTCTCACCCTCTTCTTGTCAAAATTCATACATCTTATTTGTTATCTTCTTGTTTCAACCTGAATGTTGAAATTTTAAATCCTCTTCTTTGTCCATACTATCATCATCATCATCATCATCATCATCATCATCATCATCATCATCATCATCATCATCAGTCTTTTATCGTCCGTCTTTGATTATTAACGTTCATCAGCATTCGCCACAACTCTCAATCGTGAGCGTCGCGAAGCCAATATTTTTCTGAACTTGTCCAGTCTGTCTCGCCATCTCATATTCCACCGGTCTTGGTTCTTCATTCGATCTCTGGGGATCTATGTTGTGAGTCGCGATGTCCATCGGCTGTCTGTCATTCTTACAACATGACCAGCCCATTGCCATTTGAGTTTTCTAATGGATTCGATGATGTCTCTCACCCCTTTCTTCTTCTTGATATACCGTGCTGTCTTGTGATCTCTCGGTGTTAGGTTCAGCATGATTCTCCCCTATGCGCATTGCATGCTTCACAGTTTGCAGGTCAGTTTCTTGGTTAGGTTACCATGTTCCAGCTCCATAGACGACTGGTTGTATACTCTTCTCTTTCTTGTTTTGAAGATTGAACTTACTATCCTAGAGTGAGACTTCTACTTGATTTTTTCTTTTAAAGAATGTTATCAATGTTCATTTGTACATACCACACTCTTTACCTATATATCTTCCTCTCTCTCTCTCTCTCTATATATATATATATATATGTATATATATATATCTGTTTATATATATATATCTGTTTATATATATATTATTACAAAATGAATATATGATCTAACAGAAATGATTACACACACACACACACACACATATATATATATAAATACATATATATATATATATATATATATATATATATATATATATATATATATATATATTATAATCCTGTAGCAGATATATTTTATTTAATTATTTATACTAATTACGTTATCTAGATCAAATGATAGATTCACCGTGTAATAGCAGTAGATCATTTCAAATAGATTTTCAATAAAATAAAACACAATTCATAATCTTATAGATGTATATACTTTTGTATGGAAGAGAGTAGATGGAGAATTTATGTCCAACAGAATGTGATTAATCATAAAAGCATTTCAGTAAAATCTATATTTTCTTTGGTCGTATGTTACTCAGAAGCAAATCGAACAGCCTAAGATTGCATAAATGAATAAAGAAATGAGCGTTGTACGGCGCTTGACCTGCGTCCACTAGGAAGTAGCCTATTCGAGGCTCTGCTCTTACCAACTGAACTAAGGACGCCTTGGCCTAACAGAGTAGAATAAGTGTGATTTCTTGAACTCATGACTTGCCAGTTGGTAAAAGCAGAGCCACGTGTAAAATACTACCTGGTGCAAGCAGATTCGAGCCCTGAACAGCGTTCACCTATTCATTTCCTTCTTTACGCTATCAGGGACCGTTTAACATGTTTCTAGGTAATATCGGTACCGAACAAAGTATAGTTCCAACCAAAATTATCACACACACACACACACAAAGACACACACACCCACACATATAAATATATCATTGGTCTTCATTATCCGTGTATACAAAGACTGCACTGCCTGACCGCTCATAATCGGCTTTCCATTTGACTTGTGACTTGTAACAAAATATTTTCTAGAAAGTTACTTCTTACAATTCAGAAAACCACTTGTATGTTATTAAGTACAGGGAAAATAACTGGAAATATATTTACTGTGCAGCATAACCAACAAATCTAACTGAATGCTGAAATGCCTTGCATAATTCTACTGATGCTCGACGCTCTTATTTTCGCTAATGTTCCACGTTCATATTTTTGCTGATGTTGGTTGATCGTATAATCGATTCAATTGATGAAATATTCTAGTCACGTTTTATGCGGAACATTGAATCCTAATGATAACTCTCCTTTTGGTTGGCTTTAAAACAATTTTTTTCTTTCATAAATTATTAAACAGCACAATAAAAGGTTATGCAATGAAGCAAGATTTGTGTGAGCGAGGGTCCTCTGTGATCTTGTAAGGGTGCTTTTTGGCTGTGTTTCTGTAATATCACTGAGTTTTGTTCAGCTTTTATTCTTTTGCAATGGATGCTGAATTTTCAATTTGGAAGCTGAAAAGAACTAGTCGTCGTTTATTGTGCTAAGAATACAGAGAGAAAGTCAAGCCTTGCGGCAGTGTCGAACTTCACTCTTATTTCTAGCATTAATGTATTTATTTATTAGAATTTATTAGCCTTTGCTTAACTCTAAGATACAATTTGTAGTTGTGTAAGACTTGTAAGTTTGGCTCAGTCGGTAAGAAAGTCGGCAACCAATCAGGTAGTCATGAATTCGAATCATAATAGGGGGATGTTGATTTTATAGATGTATTTTAGAATGAAATAAGCCCTTGCGTATTCCAAATATAAATTTTTGTAGATACATGAGACCTTCCATTCTAACTCAGTCGATAAGACACAAGACTAACAATCTGTTGGTCACGATTTCAAATCACTATGATTGGGAAGTTAATTCTTACTACCCTAACTTCGGATGAGGGTTGTTCTTGTTCTTGTTCTTTTTACGGTAAAAAAACGAAGTCGACGCCAGGTTTTCAAAATAGAAAGGAAGAAAAAGTGAAAAGGAAAAAAATAAAGAGACAAACAGGTCTGGTTGGTCACCCAATGGAAACCACTATATTTTGGCAGTATGCTATGTTAGTGGAGATCAGTTTAAAAAAAAATAGGTGATAATCGAATAAATTACTTCTCTTTCCCTTTGTTGGGCAGTGATTACTAAAATCATCTGAATTTTTGAAAAACAAGCACAAGCTGCCGGACACATACTAAGTGACCATTTTAGGGTGGAATTTCATTGCTAATTGGACCCTCTACTGAAAACCTGAAGAAACTTATGTTAACAATTTAGGTTAACAGTTTCTAAAAAATCTGACCAATAAAGGAAAGAAGAGAAGAAAAAAAAAAGAATGAGAGAAAGAAAAGTGAAAGAGAAAAAATAAAGAGACAAAAAAAGGAAGATAACAAAAGGGAGAAAAAGGAAAGCCAGAAAAAAAAAAAACATTGTCCACAAAACTGTCAACATAGATTTCATCAGCTTCTAAGTTGGTCCAGCTGGCTAGCCTAGTGGCTATGTATAGGGCATGAGCATTTTGGGCTTTGCCCTCGTATGATTAACTTGACTTCTCCATAAACCAACGGCTTTAATTCTGTAATAACTTTCTTAAAACTCAACCAATTTTAATAAATCTTATGTCATCTTGTAGAGACATCTATTGTGAGTGACTTTTAGAATACTACGAGTCACGAATATTGCTCTGGAGTAAACGAGATACAGAATTTTATTTACATGTACGTATAAATGTATGTATGTATGTATGTATGTATGTATGTATGTATGTATGTATGTATGTCGCAGACAGACTGCACTGATAAACCTAGAGGATAGACAATTCAAACCATTACTCCTCATTAGGTCTTCTTTTTTTCAAAATTAAACCTGCATATGTTTTCATGGAGGGGCGGGGTTCAATTAACAATGTAAGTTTCTGCTGAATTGGTCCAGTATGAGCCCAGCTGCGTTAACGTTTGCTTTTTTCTGCTTAGTATCTATTCCTTAGCATTTCTAAAGAAAACCATTTTTTGTTTTTTGAAAATTACTCCCGAACTAAAAAGGAGAGTCAATCTACTATGCAATTAAAAAAAAATTAAGACTTAGAGATCACTGCCCAACAAAACATGGGAGACATAACTTATTCATTGATCATCCTTTTTCCGCCATTTTTTAATTGACCCCCCTTCCCAACATGGCATGCTGGTTGAAGACAGCGATTTCTATGGGCTGACTCTCCTTTTCTTTAAAAGCGATTAAACAGTTGACTTCGGGATTCTTCTTGTCCATATTCCATAGAATATCGAATTTGAGGAACTGAGCGTTTCTCCCGTGCTTGTATTACAAAATTTGTCCGTTCTTTTTTTTAATTATTTTTTTTATAGCTGATTGAAAAAGTTTAATTTCACAAAATTAATGCCTTGCAATCATTCATAAAACATTGACAGCACTATTCATATTGAGATTGAAATATTTCACCCGGCAAAAAGCTATGTATAGAGAGTTTTACAGATCAAAATATCTCGGTCGGAGAAATCCTCTTTGTTACTTGAAAAATATAACCTTTCAAACTAAAAATCCAGATATAAAATGATATCTAACCAGTGTGGCTGGTTCTTTTCAATTATCTCTTACATTTCTTTGACATCTCCCGTGAAATAATACTACCTCTTAGTCTCTTTCTCTCTCTTCTATCTCTGTGTACCCATCTTTCTCTCTCTACCTATGTCTCTCACTCTGTCTCTCTCATGATATATATGTCTCTCTCTCCTCCTCTCCCCTCTCCCCCTCTCTCTCTCTCTCTCTCTCTCTCTCTCTCTCTATATATATATATATATATATATATATATATATATATATATACGCATGTGAGCTCGGTATATGGTTGTATACTTGTGTGCTTAAAATCATATCGCGGAACACGTTGTCAAAGATTATTATATATTTTTTATTATATATATATATATATATATATATATATATATATATATATATCTTTTGTTCTGGCTCACAAACGGCGATGCTTACAAAGTCCAGCAGTGAACGTCCGTATTACATTTCGTTCGCACACGCATGTCAAATTCCCTGAAATTTTGGGTAGCCCCCCCCTCTCTCTCACGCACACATGCACACACACACACACACACACAAGCACACACACACGCACGCACACACACACACACACACACATATATATGTATGTATGTATGTATGTATATATATATATATCGATCAAGGGAAAAGTAGTGGGGAATGAAGCGTGGATGCTGGTGGACATAAACTATCTTGAAAATTGAACCCAAATCTAAAAACTTATTTCGATGGGAGTTTTTAAAAAACAAAACAAAAACCCTTCATACATAATAAGGAGTAAATGTTGAATTTCTCACCAAATGTGCGGACTATACGCGTGATACGTACACAACCAGTCAGCCAGAGGAATATGAAAACTGAAAAGAAAACTAAATCGTCAGTTTTGTTGAGAATTTTCTTTATTGCTTCCTGATATGGATGGACAAAATATCCATGAAAAGATTGAGATGGACGGGCACATCGATAAGCTTGCCATCACAGCCATAGAAAATCTAGATGTTATTAACAAACCCGTCTAAATATGTTCCCAAAAGGTCAGAGTAGCGAAGAATCACCCCAAGATGGTAAGCTTCAAGCTCAACTTACAGAAACAAAAAATGCCAATAGTCCTAAAAATGATGGTAGTGTCGTGTGCAGCTGAAACATGGAACCTAGCCACGAGGTTGACCCTCAAACTGTGAACCATGCAACGTGCAAAGGAGAGAATCATGCTCAACCTCACGCGGAGAGATCACGAGACAGCATAACATATCAAGGTTAAACAGGAGCCCGAAACAGCATAGATTCTATTTGAAAACTCAAATAACAATGGGCCAGCCATGTTACAAAAATAGCAGACGATCGGTGGACATCACATTCACAGCATGGATCCCCAGAGATTACATGCGCAACCGAGGCAGGCCGAATACAAGATGGAGAGACGACCTAGACAAATTAGGAAATTATTAGCTCCATGAAGCCCATCATAGAGAGGTGGGGCGAATCCTGGGGAAGGTTCATTTTCAACGATGGACGATAAAAGACTGATGATGATGATGATGAAGATGATGATGATTGGAGTACTGATGTCAATTTTCAAGACTGTAGATAAAACAGTATGTGCTGTAGCGCCAGATCGTACAAAATATTTAACAATCACGCAAAGACACGCAGATAAAGAAAAAAAGATGAAACCCTTTATCATTGGTAGCTTCATTCTCTTTCACTCGGCTATTGCTGCATTCCCTTCTAATTTCTAACTCTGTTTTATATTTTTCGATATTTCCCCTTCCTAAAAAAAACCCTTTAATTCGTGCACATTTATTACGATTTCGTAATCCTTATTGTTTGAGAAGAAAAAAAAAATTGTATAAACGTGACATTCCTGAAATTAAGAACTAAATGTTTCTAGATATTTTTCTAGTTTCCCTTTCCTCCGAGAAATCTTTTTGTTCTCTTCGTGGCCTCACTTCCTTATTATTGAAGAACCGTGGCCATCAAAGATGGCGGAAGGTTATATCTTTTTTTATGTGCTTGTTTGCTTTTGTGTTTGTATGTTTGTGCATTTGTTTGATTTCTTGTTTGTTTTTTAAATTGTTTCTTCGCTCCTGGTCATACTGTTTTGTCTACAGACTCGAACATAAGCATCAGTATTCCAGTTTTTAAATTCCTTTTTTTAAAGGAAATTTAGCTTTTTGGCAAAAGTAATGCAGGGTTCTTATTCTGACAGGTTTATTGAAAACGTATAGATTCCTCAGAATCTAGATTTTTCTAAATGTCTTTTTTTTTCACTCAATTTTGGATCTTTCCTCATGGAAAACACCATCGATATCTCAAATAGAATGTATTCTGACCATTTTTATTCTCCAATGGAATTTTTTTTTACGTGACTACAGATTTTACAGGTTGTTCAATTATTGACTGTGACGACGAGTCATTTTCGACCTCGTTCACCTTTACTCTTATTTATCGAGTGTCTTCACCATCTTCAGCTTCTTTTTAGCCCTATTCCCCTGTTTAGTTAAACTCTTCTCTTTTTAGAAACAATCAACTAAAACTGTCACCAAAATCTTGTGTAGCACGGCACAAGGCAAAACAAGAGTTGGGATGTATTTTGGAAGATTGTGTTGCGCAAGACGATTGATAATGGTAATTTTGTCTTTCATCTGAGTTCAAAAACCAATTAATGGCTCTGGTTTGAAACGCACCATTTTCTCATTCACTTAACGGAGCCTATGTGAATAGCTGTATGTGGACATGCACACGAATATATTCTCATTCGAAACCGTTAACATTAGTTTCTTCAGTTTTTAGGTTGGTCTGGCTATGCATGCACTGCGCGTTCGGGCTGCACTAATTGAGGTAAAGGGCTGAAGAACATTCACTCCTTATTATTAAGAAAAAAGAGTTTTTTAAAAATTTTCCCACTTACATATGTTTTCAGTAAAGGATTCGATTTACAATGCACATTTATGCTAAAATGATCCCGTAGTTGGCGTCCGGCTGCATTCATCCGTGTTAGTTTTTTTGTTTAGGCGTTTTTTTAAACTTTTGATTCTTTTAATGATCACAGCTCAACGGATGCCAAGAGAAGTAACTCATTCATTGATCACACTTTATTAATTTTTTTCATTGATCATCCCCAACAAAGCTTATCGCCAAAACACGCCACTTGCATGATGGTTTCTATGGGGTGATAACCAGACTTGTGTTTTTGTTTTCTTATTTTAAAAAAAAAAATTCCCCTTCTTTTTTATCCCAAATCTCTCTTTTCTTCCTTCTCATTCGTACCTCCAATGAAATCTTTCTTTTACCGTCATCTTTACCATCGTTTTATTTCTTCTTTTCTTTTCTCAGTCTTTCCTTCGCTTTCTTTAAAAAGAAATATAAAAAAATAATGTTCTTTCTCTACTTTTACGTATTCTTCTTTGCGAGAAATTAAAACGCATATTTATGAATTTCAGTATTTTGTTGCTGTTATTGTTGTTTTTCCTCGTCTCTTTTCTTTTTCATCGCATCTTACACTCATTCGTTTAATTTCTTCTTTCTTTCTTTCTTTCTTTTTTTACAACCAGCTTCTTTATACTTCCTGTCCTTTCTTCTCTCTTTCTCTTTCAGCAACATTCTTCTTCTTTTCTTACTTTGTTTCTTTTGTAACAATTTTCTTCTTTCTTTTTTTCAACAACATTCTTTTTTAGCAACATTCTTCTTCTTCATCTTCTTGTTCTTGTTCTCCTTCGTCTGCTTAAAAAAAATAGACCCTTCCAGTCTCTCTTTGTCTTGTCCCCCTTTTTTTCGTTTTATTCCATCTCCTTTACACCCTACTCCCCATCCCCCCTTTCAAAACCTTCCAATTCCCACTCTTCGTTGTTCGTGTCCTTGTTGCAATTGTTTATTTTGAATCCTCCGACCCTTCCTCCTTCTTGTTCCCCTTGATCTTGTTCTTATTCTCCCTGTTCTTTTTGCTCTTTTTTTCTACTTCCTGTTCTCGTTCTTCCTCTCCTTTTTATTGCTCTTCTTGTTCTTTTTGTTCTTCTTGTTGTTTTCTTTCATCTTCTTGATTTTGTTGTTATTGCTGTTTTTGTTGTTGTTCTTCTTCTTTCTTCCTGCTTTTGTTGTTGTTGCTGCTGTTGTTGTTGTTGTTGTTGTTGTTGTTGTTGTTCTTCTTCTTCTTCTTCTTCTTCTTCTTCTTCTTCTTCTTCTTCTTCTTCTTGCCGCTGTTTCTTTTCACTTGCCGCCACCTCCTCCATCTCGTTTATTTCTCTTCCTTTGAATTTTTTGATCTTTTTTTTCTTCTGTTTTCCTCTTGTTTCTTTCCTCCCCTTGATTCAACAAGCTCTTCATTGCTTGGCTCATTTCCGTTCTACACCACCGAAGTCGCGTTTCTTTGCTTTTGGCCTCATCACCTGGCATTCACACAGTTTGCACAGTTACCTGTTCGTTTATTATTTTCTTCATTTCCCGCCTTTTCTGTAATGTCATCCGAAAACTTGTTTCTTGTTTCTTGCAGACATTCTCATCCTTCCGGCCTGCTTGCGTTGCCACCAGATAAATGAACTTCCGGTTCAAATGAAGAAATCTTTGCCAATCAGATCAGTGTTATCCATCTATCTATCTATCTATCTATCTATCTATCTATCTATCTATCTATCTATCTATCTATCTATCTATCTCAGTCTGTTCATATCTATCTATCTATCTCAGTCTGTTCATATCTATCTATCTATCTATCTATCTCAGTCAGTTGATATATATCTCTTCATATCTATCTATCTATCTATCTATCTATCTATCTATCTCAGTCTGTTTATATTTATCTCTCTATCTGCCACATGTATGAATGCATTTATAAATCATGCGTAATTTGAAAAGAAGATTTTTAACCTTAGTTCCATTCGCAATATAAGTTTATGCTAAATTGATTCCTCTGTTTGTGTCTGGCAACATTCACGCTTTTTATGGAAAATTCAAGCATTTTGAGTGATATTCACACAACAAGAAGATAGAGAAGTTCCTCATTCATTAGTTACCCCTTTCTCCTTTTATAGTAATTGATCACTTACCACTACGACATGCTGCCAAAAGACGTTAGTCAAGTGATAATTTCGATTAGATGATTAACCAGACCTGTTTATCTATCTATCTATCTATCTATCTATCTATCTATCTATCTATCTATCTATCTCAGACTATATTCAGGGAAAATACATGTCATATTCACCTTCTTTACTCTCATCAATCGCTATTTCATATTTTCAAGTGTATCATATTTTCATTATCCTACTTTCTGTAGTTTTATTCCGTTCAAATGTCGCTGTGACATGTATTTTTGATGAGACCTACTTCTCTCCTAACGATCGTTCATGCAAGTATATAGACGTGTGCAGAAATACCCAAGAGAGCTGAAAGCTCCTACGTTGCATAGTTCCAGGGTCACCCTTGGGAAATATGTAATTCCTGCGAGCTCGACCCCGTGTCATCTTTCAGGGGGTTACTCTGTTAGGGTGTCATTGGGTCACCACCGCATATCGATCTGGTGGCAAGCAGGATCTAGTCATCTTGATTTCTCACTCCGTATGTCTTGCTATTTCCAGGAAGAACCAACTTAGAAACGTTAAAACATGCAATTGATATAACTTCCAGACAACCAGCTTCTGTTCGTCACTGGTCCTCTGCTATTTGATATTTAGTGGGTGGAATGTGTGCTGCAAAAGCACATATCAGCTAAGAAGTGGCAATCACCATTTATGCACATGTCTATGTATTTGTTTAGTTACACGATCCAAGGCCGCTTGATTTGCTAACGAGTAAAATCAGTGCCAAGCAAAAAAAAAGAAAAAGAAGTTCGTGCAAAAATGTATCCATAATCATTGCATTCTGTCGGATATGAATCGTCCATTTACTGATATTTCATTCAGTCTGCACAGGAAATCAACGGAGTCACTCGGCCTAGACAGCGTGAATAGAATAAACAATTAAAGGGATATAGAGCTGATGTAGGAATCGAACCTGCGACTGATAAGTTAGCCGCTCCAACGTAGCGTCACTCTTATGATCATGAAATAGAGAAGCATGTGATACAAGTGCATTCCCAGACCCAAATATTTCTATGAGAGTGTCGTTAGCTGGTAAGAAGAGAGCACGCGTATGAGGTTTCTATTGAGTAAAACTGGTGCTGAGCAAAAAAAAGTTCCAACAGTGATGTCTTTATTACTCTCTCTCTCTCACGCACACACACACACACACACACACACACACACACACACATATATATATATATATATATATATATATATATATATATGTATATGTGTGTGTGTGTGTGTGTGTGTGTGTATGTGCGTGTATTGCTTTCCTATGATTAATTTATATGAGAGTATCTTGGTCTTTCTCCCGCTTCTGCTCTTTGGGTGTATTGATGTACCCTCCCCCATTGTCGCTATATATGCATAGATGTATATCCGTCCACGCAAGTACATTACTATTTCTCTTCCATTACTTAACGCTTAAATGCTGTTAGAAACCATCAACCAAAAGCTAACAACGAACGTTCTTCAATATGTCAGTCCGTCTGTCTTTCCGTATGTGTAGCTGGCTTGCTATGTGTGCACGTATGCACCACGTGAACAGTCTGCACCAATGGAGCTAGAAGGCTGAAAACTTAAACAATAACTCTTTATTATGTCTGAAGAGGTCATATGCAAAAATGTGGTTAGCAGAATGTGAAATGGAGTGACGAAATGGGTAAATTCAGAAAGTATTAGTTCTGCAACTTCCATGATAGAGAGTTCTGGTGAATCTTGGGGAAGATCTACATCCAACGACGGACGCTAAAAGGCTGATGATGACGTCATTGTCTAGAATAACTTTTTAAATTTTTTTTTGGTTTCTCCACCTAAATAGTGTGGGTAAATCTGCAATGTAAGTTTATGCTGAATTGATCCCTTACTTTGTGTCTGGCAGCTTTTGCTTTTGTTTTCTTTTTTTCTTTTAACTTAGTCTTTTTTTTTACCGACCACTGTCTATCAAAAGGCAAGAAAAGTAACTTATTCATTGTTTACCTCTTTTTTTCAATTGATCGCCTCCAACACTATCAAAGGAAAATGGTCATGGGTTGTTTCTTTTGAGGGACTAACCAGACCTGTTTTACTTCAATTATAATCTTGATTCTATCTGTGGGTGTCTTTGGGCGAATCACGTTTCTTTGTTTATTGGTTCCCGCTCTGGGGATACTTTAGCATTTGCAACACGTTCGCACTTCATTACGAGTCGCTATTTTGAGCGTAAATTCTATCAATAATTAATGATGTTATATTACTTAAACAGATGAAATCAAGCCTGGTTAGTCACACAATAGAAACGTATTTTGGCAGCATGTCAAGTTGGGGGTGATTAACTAAAAAATTGGAAAATCGTGTGATCAATGAATAAGTTAAATATCTCGACTTTTGTCGGACAATGATGCCTAAAAAAGTCGGGAATTAAAAAAAAAAGGAAAAAAAACATAAATGCAAAAACAAGTGTTAATGCTGCTGGTCAAAACTGAGGGATCAGTTTGGGATAAAACTGAATTATAAATTGAACCCCCAGTTAAAACTTATTACGGGAGAAATTTTCAAAACCATTTTTCAAGACATTAGATATAAGGAGTAAACATTTGAATTTTTGGCTCAATAGCTTTACTGATGCTGTCTGAATGTATCCTCCCAGAAGTCACCTATGGAGCTGAAACGTGGAAGTTTACCAAAAGATTGACCCTCAAACAGAAAACCATGCAACGGGCCCAGAAGAGAATCATCAGAGAAATACAGTCAGGGATTTCATAGAATTTATCAGAAAACTCAAATGGTGATAGGCTGGTCATGATGCAAGAATATCAATCGCAGGACATCATGACATCCGATATCGTACGCGAAACTGTCCGGCAAAAAAAAAAAAAAAAAATAATAAGATGGCGTGACAAATTAGATCGGTTCAGACTGTATTGGCTCTGCGACGTCCATGATAGTGATGCTTGGTGGATTTTTTTTGGGTGGGGGGTAGTCAATGTATAACGACGGACGCTAAGAACCTGTTTCCATTAATGATGATGATGTGCGTGTGATTCTTATACAACCAGAAGATACATATGCTGGCAGTCATGATGACTGCTTTGGTTAATGGACTCTGATTCCTCTACTTGATCAACACCAGCATATTTATCCATCATCATCATCGTTATCATCTTAACAACAATACCAATAAAGAGACGATAGTGAGCTAACCCGTAGAAATCCTACAGTCATTTAAAAACACAGATGAATCCGCTTATTGTGATCAGTTTTGGATAGACTCCTTCAGATAACCAGCAGATCACGTTGGGCAAAGGGTTAAGAGAAGAATGAATTAATTCATTTGTATAATGTTACAATGACTTTTATTGACATGATTTATTATTTGCTTATGTATGATACATTCTGGCGCACGGATCAATTAAACACTTTGAACATGGAACTTTGACACTCAAACTGAGAACCATGCAACGTGCACAGGAGAGAAACATATTCAATATCATATGGAGAGATCACAAGACAGCACATATTAGAGGGGAAACAACTTTGAGCGGTATCATAGAAACCACAAGAAAACTCAAATACCAATGAGCGGATAATGAGCAAGAGTCAAATAACCTCTGGACATCATAACGTCAATCCCCAGAGATCTTATGCGAAATTAGATGTCGTAAGGAACTAGACAAATTCAGACAAGTTCAGAAGGTACTAGTTCTGCGACGCCAACGATTCAGAGGTCTGGCGAATCATGGGGAAGTGCTATGTTCAACGACAGACTAGAAAAGTATGATGACGACTACAAAATTCTACTTTGTATTCTACACCGAGAAGAGAAATTCTGATTTACTGTTCCAATTTTCACCTTTATATACATTGTAAATATTAAAGTAAAACTCGCCATCAAAGTCAATAATCGAACAACCTTAGCGTCAAAATTTGAAGATATGTTGAAAATTCCATTGAAGAACAGAATAACTTCTATTTATGATATCATTGATGTTTTCCACAGGAAAACATCTAAAATTTGGTAAAAAAAAAAAACCATCTAGAAACATGTAAATTATTGTGCATGTTATTATCAAACCCGCCAAAGTAAGGCCCTCAAAGGTCAAAAAAGATTTTTTATGGATATTAAAAGAGGCATTTTTAGAAAGGGTTTAATAGAGTACGGATGGCAATTTTAAAGTCTATAGATAAAACACTTTGGTCAGGAGCGCTGGAAAACTCAAACAAATTAATAAACCCATAGAATCAAGCCTTCAAAAAGTCAAATAAGCTGTTTTTATCAAAAATCAAATTTTTTTCTGAAAGGGTCTAGTGGAGTACTGATGCCAATTTTCAAGTAAGTAGATAAACTGACATTGCAAGGGATGCTGGAACAAACAAGTATACGAACAGATGCACAAATCAAAAAGATAGAACCTTCCACCATCTTTGATGTCCTCGGTTGCTCATTTGGAACACAAGAATCTCTTACTTGTGACGTACGAGTTACTACCCCCAAAATTCGCTGAACAGATTGAACTATCTTTCCATGTGTGAAGCCAGCAATCATTTCTGTGTCTCGTTTTAGAGTTCACATATCTTTGAAAATTACTCCACCTAAGGCCCACGTCAGCCAAGATTTATAATGGGTGAACTGTATTCTTTTTTTTATTTACTATACCTGGGCGTTTAATATGGATGAAGAGTCTTGCTCAAGTCACACTTATACCCTATCATCCTTGGCTTGTTAAGGACAGAATGGCTCAATACTTTTGAAAATCAACATGGATGCAGGGTGACCAGGTTTGACAAAAACCGGTTTAACAACGCGATTTGGTCGTAGCAAAAAAAAAATAATAATAAATAAAAAAAAATCGATCAAACCTCAAATAAAAAGCTTCGTTTCTATCACCAATTTCTATCTCTGAAGGAGCCGTTTCGTTCCTTTAGACGCCTAACTTTTTTAGTTACATTTCCTATCAACAACCAAAGTATGTATATTATTTGCTGGGAACACTGCATGTATGAGCACACCCCAAAACAAATGCTAATTTATATAATTGATTTGATCTATTCTGCATTAGAGTTATTTGGCACAAAGTAGTGTAATTGCAATCAATTGCATTGTTCTTAATTTGGTACTCTATAAATGTAACCTTTTGAAAAACTTTGCCACATCTGGCTAATACCGTGTATTTTTAAATATAGATTGACCGCAAGTGTGAGACGAGGTCAAATTAGAGTAGAAAAGTCAGGTAAATCGGAAGAATCGGATATGTCGAGTCCAAAAACATAATAAAGGCATTTTATGATTTCACTTTTCACGAGAAAAAAACAAAACAAAACTCAAACAAAATCCTGAGTTGGCTCCACATTTTGATCTAAAGAACATAGACTGAATATAAATAAATGATAACTGGTGGATGTAAACATTGATGTCATTTTCTGTTTTATCCATGGCATTGTTGATTACGCGATTGAAGCTCGGCTGGAACATCATTATCGCTCATTTGAATATTTGTTTACTATGGAGTTTTGTTCTCTCGTTACGACTGTTTATACTATGAGTCGAGTTATTCATTTTTGGATACTTATATAGGTAGATAAAAATATGAGTTATATCAAAAAATACACGGTACTTGAAAATAATCGACTGAGCCGCCAAGCCATTGAAGTCTTGGTAACAACCGTGAAAAATTTTTTTTACCATGTATATGAATACTTTGTATGGAGAATTGCCGAAAAAAAAAGATAGAAAACTCATCATGGAATCAGTATTTCCCTGTCAAATCACCGTAGCCCCACGAATGACCTTCCCGACCAACCAGCCAAGTGAGCTACTGATTTTTTTCCTTCAGAGTGTCTGCATGAGTGTCCCGGGAGCTCGTGGTCACATTTTTAGGACCATAACTCTGGATGTTTGCACTAAGTACCATCTGAGAACTTTTTTTTTTCGGGGATGGGGTCTCTTAAGTCATTCTTGGACTAATAATGACCAAAATCTCGTGCTGGTATTTTGTAGTTAATTCCAGGTAAAAAATCTTTCTTTCCAGATGATTTCAGATAATTTTTTTGATAGCTAATTTGTTCTGACACATGCGCAAACAGAATCGACGAAATTGTTGTTTTTTTTACTGGTGCCATCGATCAATATTCCTATCCAATTCAAAATCCTGGATTCCAAATACCGATTTGAAAAAAAAACATAACTCATATAAAAAATTGACGCAACACAATCTCCCTCACTGATATCTCAGTCTTTGGCCGTACTAAACTAAACTTGCTCAATATCTGCATGTCTATCATTCAACTGAGCATGATCAGAATAATTTAATTTCTTTCTTTTGTAGCAATAGATCGAGTATTTTCTATACATTATCGGAATGATAAAACTTGCTCATGCATTTTGTCA
>OY735198.1:9123946-9148946 GCA_963457665.1 Thysanoteuthis rhombus
ATTACCGAGGCTGGTAATAAAGTTAAACATAATAAGAAGCAGGGTGATCATGATGATATTACGTGAAAGAAACATAAACGTTGGAAATAGAGACAAATGAGTGATTTTCAAAAACCTTTCCCAAAATAAACATCGAAATAAAAAGAAGTCGGACACGAAGGCAACAAAAGCTTGATTTCAACAACGTTGGATTTAATTAATATCAAACAAAGGATTATCCTTCTACCTGGATAGAAATTCCTAAACAGAAATTCGAACAGAAAACAAACAAACAAAAAGGAAAAAAAATAAACAAATAAACAAAAACAATGTTACTTGACAAGCCTTTCTGCAGTTGAAAACAGGCTTTCAATTTTCTCTCTCTCTCTCTCGTAACAAAACATTTTATTGATTCGATAATGGAGTTTCTCGAACGGATAGCATAGCGCAATGGTTAGCAAGATTGTCTTGCCGACCGCTCCGCAAGTCTCATGAACTCGAACCGGCGAGTATTCAATAGATATTGGAGCACATTGTTATCACGTCACGTGAACTCGTGCAAGGCCACGAGGCCTCGAAAACAACGAGTGAACCGACATTAGGATTACCACTCGTGTCACGTTCCCTCACATGATTTCACGTGTGGTCATCAAATATCACACGCCCCAGATCAGAGGGAATACGACATCCTGTTATCACACATCCTCCAGGTATGTGCATGAATAGAAAACGCGTAATGATATGGGCCGACCAACAAAGACTTGCTATCACGTGACACAGCAGTCACAAAATGAAAATGGCCTGCACACTACAGCACGGTCACCTGAACTTATATGAATTCACATAATGTGATTCCAATGTTTTCAAGCCTCAATAGTAGTTGGCTGAACTAAAAGAAGCTTAGTTGATAACATATGGGTACATTGCCGTTATGTAATGTTTACCGATTAGTCCACTACTGTTTATGGAGCTCGATCTTCACTGGATGTCAAATTCTAGTGTGATTTGTGCTAAGCTTAGTATACACCCAGACTGATGTCCTTAATGATGATCAAAGATGATAATAAAAATGCTTTATAAATTCTCACACGATACATAAATACAAAAGTGATTCCTGTATGTATTTCTGGTCATCGTTGTCGTCGCCATCATCATAATTATCTTAACATTAAAAAAAAAATGGAAAATAATGCTCTTACGACCATTTCAAGATCTGTTTATCTTTATTTTAAGCTGCTATATCCCTCAACCTGGGCAACTCGCTGCAGAGCCATACTTACCGAGAATAGTATCAATATCATCATCCTTTTAACGTCATAGGCCTTCTGCAAGATTTGCCAGATTCCTTTATCGCTGGCATCATGGCGCCGATATCTCCTGAACTTATTTAATTCGTCAAGCCTTCTTATTTTCTGCCGGACACGATTTTGTATACGATTTTTTTCGGATCTACGTTGTGGTGTCCAGCATTTGTCCGACATTCTTGTAACATGGCCTGTCCATTGCCATTTGAGTTTTTTTTTCTCTCCCAATGGATTTCATGATATATCTGTTTTTTCCCCTCTAATATAATGGGCTGTCTTGTGATCTCTCCACCTGATGTCTAGAATGATTCTCTCTTGGGAACGTTGCATAATTTTTTACTTTGAAAGCCAATCTTCACAGGTGACGATCGAGAGGATACATTAGTTATAGACCCTTCTTTTTGTAACTAATGGGATTTTCTTCTTCTTGAAGGTTGAATTTCCTCTATTGAAGGCTTACCATCCTTGAATGATTCTTCGCTTGTTTTCTTCTTCTTATGAGTTATTTTTTGTGGAGAAAGAAATGTTCAGCGAACAAGTTAGTCTATTATACCATTACCAGTCTCTGGAGTTCAATCCTCATCGGGTGCTCCCTGCTTGAAGCCTTGTGCCAGGCTTGGATCAGCTGGGTGAATGCGTATATCACTCTAGATATAGTTTTTGTGTAGGCATATATGAATCCGTCAACCAAAACAGTTAACATTAGTTTCTTCTGTTTTTATATTGGTCTGGCTTAATGGCTATATATGTACGTATGTATCACGCCTACAGCTGCTCCAATGGAGCTAAAGGGCTGAAAATTTGAATTTTCACTCGCTATGTCTGGAAAAAAAATCTCTTGATAGTCTCCCCCTGAACAGTTTTTTTTAGAAGGGTTTGAGCAATTTGCAATGTTAGTGCATGCTAAATTGGTCCCATAGTGTGTCTGGCAACATTCACATTTGTTTTGTTTTTTCAAATTTACACTTTATCCTAGTGATCATTCTCCAACAGAAGGCAAGAGAAGTAACTTATTCCTTTAAAAAAATTAATTGATCTATCCTAACACGATGTGCTGCCAAAAGACGTTTGTGACGTGATGGTTTCTATTGACTGAGTAACCAAACCTGTTCTAATTTTGTGTTACTATAAATCACATATGGGCAACCCAAGGCCTGTGGGTCAAATTTGGCCAGAGGCCACATTTTTCTGTGGCTCGTGGCCAATCTTGGCGTTTATATACAATCTTATATCATTTTTCTCAGGAAGTCAATTTTATAACTTATATTGTAAAATTGCTATTGTTTTGGCTTCGCAAATCAATAATATAATAATTGTAATTCATATGTTCGTCGGAAATAGAAATTGAATACGCTTTCTGTAATACGATCTACACTTTTCGTTGGATGTGTGGCCCCAATGAAGATGAGAAATATCTTATGCAGTTCGCCAGACCAAAAAGGTTGCCCTTGGCTGCCATAAATCATACCAACGTACAGATGTCGATATTTAGCGATAAGATCATTGTTATTACGCGAGAAATTATTCACACCCGCTCTGATGGGTTCTGATGAAAGCTAACCTGATGCACGAGATCCAGGATTTCTTCAACATCTTCGTTAGTGCTATCAGAATTACTGTATTTCATCGCTCCCGTCTGAAACCGTCAACCAAAACTGTCACTAATACTGTCAACTATTTTTTTTTTGGCTTTACCTAGTTGATCTGGCTACGTGCCTGATTATTTGTCTGGCTACACGTACCGACTGCACCAAAGGAGATAGAGGGCTGAAAATTTGAACATTTACTCCTTATCATGTCTACAAAAAAATGTTGAATAACTGTAGCTATCGAAAATGGCGAAAGATTCAATCTTTTTTTTTCCATATATATGAGTATGTTTGTGTGTTTATGTGTTCCAGGGTTCCTGGCCATACTGTTTTGTCTATGGACTTGAAAATTGACTTCGATACATTTTTACGTCTCATACAGGCTTTACTTTCATCATCATCATCATCAGTAGCTGCAGCAGCCGTTGTAAGTCCACTGCTGGACGGAGGCCTTTCCCATGTTATCCCAGGACGAGTGTGATCGCGCTAATCTTTGTCAGGTCTTATTAGCAAACTTTTCCATCTCATTTTTCCATCTTGTGTCCCATCTTTTCTTGCTGTATTTACTGTTCCACGGGCTCTAATCATTTAGCCTTTTGCTCCATCTATTGTCCTTCTTTTCTCCCTACGTGGTCTGCCAATCGCCATTTTTATTGCTCAGTTGCTTGTTGGAAATCCCTCACCCTAGTCCTTTTTCGGATTCATGTCGATCCTTCTCTATCTCTAAATTTTATTCCCAACACTGTTCTTTCCATTGGCCTCTGTGCAGTTCATGATTGAATTGTCGAATGGTTTTGTGCGTTTCCAGGTTTTGTTTCTCATAGCGAGTATTTTGCATTGAATGTATACTTCGCGTTTTAAACATATAGGTAATTTACTCTTTGGTGAGTCTCTATTCATAGGAAATGCTTCCAGCCAATCGTTCTGCGTCGTCTTATTTCATTTCCGCGATCTCTCTCTTGCTTTATCACATGACCTTGGTAAAAGTATTCCTTAACCTCTTCAACGGCTTCACCTCTGTGAGTGGGTGTGTGATCGTGTTTGCCCTCTCGCTAGACTATGTCAAGCTTAATAAATATTTATATTTAATCTTGTCATCAGCAAATAAACATATAAAAATAAATGCCACATCCGATTAGAAAGAATAGAGGATCTTCCTTTCTTATATCAGATGAGAAATGGTAGATCTGTGTGCGTATGCGTAATTGGTATAGATATAGACTTATCATTCATAGGAAGGGGTCTGGTTAGTCATTCAATAAAAACTGTTACGCAACTGATGTCTTTTAGCATCATGCCGTATTAGAGATGATCGATAAAAGATATTATGAAAAAAAAAAGAAGGTGATCAGTGGATAAGTTATTTATTTTGCCTTTCGTTGAGCGGTGATCACTAAAAATAGTCAAAATAAAAAAACACTAACAAAACCAACAGACCAGCTTGAATGCTGCTGGACACGAAATACGGGGATAATTTAGCATAAAATTTAAATTGCAAATTGAACCCCTCCCGAAAAAACCTTTCTCGGGGGTAATTAAAAAAAAAAAGAACAAAACAAAACAATGAGGAGAAAATGTCGAAATCCCCAGCCTTTCAGCTCCGCTGGTGCGGCCTGTATGCGTGATACATAACCAGTCAGTCAGTCAGCCAGCCAGCCAGAACAACTTAAAAACTGAGAGAAAAAAAAACAAATTACATTGACAGCTTTGATTGAGAGCTTCTATTACAAAGCCAAAGTGCAAAGCTGCATTTGTACTGAGAAGCAAATAAGTACGTTTATGTGTTCAACACCAAACTGCAACAACTTACCGTTCAAAAAGAACCAACCAGATAATTCAAACTGAATCTGAAGGACAGATATGAACTCCTCACCAAACCAGAAGAGAACATCAATAAGCTCAGAAAAACAATATGATAACCTCCCAAATAGTCGCCAGTATGTTTAAGCCAAAGAGCTCGTAAAACATAAGAAACTCTCAGAAAAAAACCCAAAATCCTGTGAAAAAATACCCGAACCTCAAGCCACCACAAACAATAATAGAAAATATAGAGGCAACACAGCAGAACAAAACCATCCAAAAGAAACGAAGGGAAGACAAAAGAAGATATACGATAGCAGTCATCGAAAGCCCTCTTGAAAGAAAGTAGGGGATTCAAAACTATTTAAAAATCCCTCAGCACAGGAAGGAAGCTAATGACTAGTGTGTGCGAAGTAAATGGAAAACAAGCAACGGATAGGGACTAGATTGTAAAAAAATGCCCTGGAATTTTACAAAGACTCCTATTCTATCAAACAAAGGACGTAGAAAATGAACAGGAAACACGTGCCAAGAGTAATCAATTCGAGGATTTCCCAGAGGTTATTCTACAGGAAGATAAAATCAACCACAGGAACAAGCTGGCTTTAGGAAAAAAGCTACTCAACCATCGACCATCTTCATTTAGTAAGCCAACTAAAAGTGAAAGATGCAAATTATAGAATGACACTAGCCGTAGCATTTATTGACTTTAAAGAGGCCTTCGATTCAGTGGAAATCCTCAAAGTCATTGATGCAATAATACAACAAGGTGTAGACTCTATACATATCTGAGCATTGCAACATATCTATTGACACAGCAGTTCCTTCATAAGGTAACATAAAGACTGAGCCCTTTCAACTAGAAAAAGGAGTGACACAAGTTGATACCAGCTGACCCAAACTCTTCACAGCCTACCTCGAGATGATCTTCTGAAACTTAGAATGGGAAGATAAAGGAATCAGGATAGACAGAAAATAACTAATAACCTCAGATTTGCTGACGACATCTTCCACCTCGCTAAAAACTTTTACGATCTCCACATAATGTTAGACGAACTAAATGAAGCAAGCAAGTAAGTACACCAGTACATCTACCTAGGACAGTGAGTCTCCATGAAGTCATCAAGAGAAGAAGAAATAAAGCAAAGAATCACACTAGCTTGGTAGGCTTTCGGTAGAGTTACCTCAACTTTCAAGAACAAGAAAATCCCACCAGTTATAAAAAGAAGGGTATGAAACCAATGTATCTTACCGATAGTCACGTATGGAGCTGAAACCAAAAGCCTGACCCTCAAACTGAGAACCATGTAACGTGCACATGAAAGAATCGTGCTCATGGAGAAATCATAAGACAGCACAATATATGAGAGAAAAGACAGGTCCCCAAGACATTATAGAAATTGTTAGAAAACTCAAATGACGATGGGCAGGCTATGTTGCAAGAATGTCAGACAGCCGCTGAACATCACAACTTAAGACGTGGATCCCCAAAGATCATATGCAAAACTGAGGCCAACAGTAAGTAAGATGGCGTGACGAGCTAGATGAATTCAGAAAATACTGGTCCCGTGATGCCAATGATAGAGAGTATTAGTGAATATTGGAGAAGGCTCACTTCCAACATCGGACTGTAAAAGGCTGCTGCTACTGATGACGATGAAGGGATTTCCTGGTGTTCTTGCTGAGTTGGCGTTTGAGATACTATACAAGACATTAATTAAAAGGGTTAACGTATAACACAATGTATATATATATATATATATATATATATATATATATATATATATATATATATATATATATATATATATATATATATATATATACAAAGGTCCAAATAAATGTTTTCACTGCAAATTCTCCTTATTTATTCTTGGGTCATTATAAAATGCACGTTTCGATTTGATAAAATTTCATTCAGTCAAAACTAGGAAATAAAACAACTATTTTTTTAAATTAAAAATTTGTGAAATCATACTTTTTAATACAAATAATAAGTAGATATGTTTTTACTTTTTTTCACAGATAATAAATAAATACGTAGTTTTAATTTGATCAAAAGTTTATTTAATCAAAACAAAGTTATTAAAAAAACAAACTACACGAACGGAAAATAAAATTGCAACAATCTGAAGGAGGATGCCGATTTTGACCTGCTTGGGGTAGCAGGTATTCTCATAAAACTTTCAAACCCTCCGAACGTCTTATAAGGTAGTATCACTCATACTGGGGGACTGTCTATGTCGAATCTTTAGAGTACGTGCTCGTGTTAACGCCCAAACAGGATATGCGATGTATTAATATGGGAACATCCTCCATTTTTTTTACTTAGCACGTATTGATCTATATGTGAGACCATTCAATGTAATTCAACAATATTACGTCTAGGTTTCATCATCATCATCATCATCATCATCATCATCATCATTATCATCATCATTATCATCATCATCATCAACAGCAGCAACAGCTGCCTTTTAGAGACCGTTGTTGAACAAAGTGTTTCCCCAAGATAGCCAGACCTCTCTATCATCGGCGTCGCGGAGCCAATACTTTCTGTACTTGTCTAGTTTATCAAATCATCACATATTTATTGGCTGCATTTCTTAATATGATATCTAGAGGATCCATGTTGTGAGTAGGAACGTCCATCGATTGCCTGCCATTCTTGCAACTTGCCCAGCCCATTGCCATTTAAGTTTTCTAATGATTTATCGGATATCTCTGACCCTCACCTTTCCTCTGATATATTGCACTATCTTATGATCTCTGCAGGTGAGGTCGAGCATGATTCTTTAAGGATCTATGTTTCAGTTCCGTAGGTGACTATCGATAGAATGCATTAATTGTCTACCCTTTTTTCAGGATTAAATGAATTTTATTGTTCTTAAAGGTTGAGCTGGCTCTACCGAAAATCTTGCCAACCTACAATGAGCCTTCGCTTGATTTCTTCGTCTTTTGAGGATTTCATAGAGATTCGTTATCATAGGTAGGTGTAGTGATATACTTTCACCAGCTCACCATTTTCTGATCGTTGTGGCTATCTACACGTTTAATCTAGAGTAAAACGAGACACAAATTCATAAAGTTGCAATTTTATTTTCCGTCGATGTATTTTGTATGATCAAACGTTTATGTAATCAAAGAGAATTCAAACTTGTTTTTAACAAAAAGAAGTAAATATCACCAATTAAGCAATTTTACCGATTCCAGCCGATATTTTTTAGTAAAGAGGAAGGGAAATAAATCTCTGATCATCTCATATGTCATTGTTTTAGGAGAAACCAAATTTGATGGCAGTCTATGAAATGAATATACGTTTTGGCACTAGTCTGTCACGATAACCTTTCCTTCCAGTTTTTATTTTGGTTATAGTTTCTTAAAGGGACAACTTGTAACGGATCTTTCCACTCCCTTGCCTTCTCTCTCTATATATATCCCTTTCTCTCTTTCTTTTCTCACAACTTAGAATAACTGACATATATTTACACCCTCTCTTTATCCCTTCCCCTTTTCTTTCTTTTTATCTCACTCTTTGTAACCCTTCTTAATTCCAGTATTGAGTTTCTCTTCGTTTTATCAAAAACCAGCGACCAGAACTGTCATAAAAGCTGTCGACATAAGTTTCTTCAGTTTTTATGTCAGTCTGGCTCGCCGGCTGTCTATTTACATATCACGCGTATTAGTCACACTAATGGAGCTAAAGGCCCAAAATTAAAAAAAAATACTCTTCATTATGACTAGGAATAACGTTGCTAAAAAAAAACCCTAAATAGATTTTTAGTTGCATCCATTTTGTAATGTAAGTTTATGTTGAATGGGCCCCCTTTTTGTGTCCGGCACAATTCACGCTTGATTTTTGAAAATTCAAATTTTTAGTGATCACCGCCCAACGAAAGGCCAGAGTGGTAATTCATTCATTGGTGACCCACTTTTCCAATTTTTTTTAATTGATCATCTAAAACTCATTATGCTTCTGAAAGATGTTGGTAACGTGACAGTTTCTACTGAACGACTAATCAGACGCATTTTTTTCTTTATTGCAAACTTTTTTCCAGTCTTAAATTTCTTTTCCTTTTCTCCTTATCATTTCTACTATTATGATGATGATGATGATGATGATGCATTTTTACCCCAATTGCCTGGTAGACACCGTTGGAGACTGAGTGACAGCAAGTCTCCAGCCTTCTTCTTCACACTCTCACAGTCCATAGCAGTGCCAAGGTTACAGTTTCCCTATCAGAAGAGTCCAGTGTTACGGACAGTGAACCAAGAAAATCGCACTGTTCATTATAAGAACAGAATTTAACTCCTCTTCTTTCGCCTTTTCTCTCTTTATGAATCTACTTTTCTTACCTTTTCTACTTTTCTCCCTCATACTCTGTGAGTCTCTTAACGTCTCAACCCTCTGTTCTAGTATTAAGTTTCCTCATTTCAATGCAATCATTTTCCCCTTTTCCCTTCGTTCCACTATTGTCAAACTCCAACTATTGACATTTGCAATTGAGACCAAGTAGTCTTCTTTGAATACAACGATTTTTTTCTCAAATTAATTCTTCGATGAAATATTGCAACATTATTATTAATTTTGACTATCTTTTACCTTCATCTTAATTTTGAGTTGCTTTTCTTCACAACTTGTAATTGGACTGTTATCCTACCACAACGATCAAATTGTGGAATCAGAGAAGAGCAAGTCCATGATGAGAATTGAACTCACGCCCCCTTGCCGGAGAGGATGCAATGCACGCTTGGCCGCTTCAAACAATTCAGTCACTGAGATTTTATGGTATAACGGAAACTGATTTTACACCTTAAACTGAACTCCTTACAAGCGACATTACACGCTTGTTGATGGTTACAATAGAGATCTGGTCTTTTTTTTTTCAAATTTATTCTTTCATGATGTATTGGAACATTATTATTACAACTATCTTTCAACTTCATTCTAACTTTCAGTTGCTATTTGTCACAACCTTGTATTGGATCGTAATCCAACAGCAAGGATTCAAAAGCACAATCAGAAAAAAGGAAGTCGCTTTAACCATTTAGCCACGAGGACTTCGATGGCCAGGATGAAGATAAAAGCTAGTCAAAATTAATTATATTGTTGCAACACTTCATTCAAGAATAAATTTGGAAAAAAAAATGATTGAAAATATCGTCCTACTATTGAGCTTTGGCTATATTTTCGGTCGTCACATTTATGACCGTAATTTGACTAAAAAGTAGTGACGTCATGATGGTACGAACGAGAGTTAAGAACGCAAAAACTGATGACGTATTCATTTTTAAAAAAAATCTGGTCGACTTGATTTCTTACAGGAATTACTGGTAAAGGAGTCGAAATGGTACACGTAGTTTTGGAATGATAGTGTGTAAAAAAATGAATTTTATTTTGTTTCTTGTTTCAAGAGGGGTCATTAACATTCAAAGAGAGTTCATCCCGTTGTGGCCTCTTTTGCTCAACGGGGCCGCAATATGGAAATCCAGGCCTAACAAAGAAAGGGGAAGAAATCAACATTCTTTGTTGCAGGGTCTCTACCATTGGAGGATTCCGTTTACTACCATCACTGGAAAATTCTGTTTACCACTATCACATTCGGATATTAGACCCAAAGAAGGCCGTAGAACGAATAGGCCAAAACGTTACACTTACAAAGAGTTCAATCGTGTGACATTCTTTTCGAATTCTGTTTTGTTTACCTTTCAAATTTTAATGAAACATGGAAGTTTAACCCCAGCGTAGCAAAGCTCGTCCTTCTTCCTTCTCTTTCAGTCACTCTTTCATTTCTTTCATCCCTTCCTTCCGTGTTTCCTTCCTTCTGTCTTCCTTTCCTCCTCCCCTCCCACCTTTCCTTCCATTTCCCCCCCTTTCTTCTTTCCTTCAGTCTTTCTTCCCATCGTTCCTTTCTCCCTTCTTACCCTCCGTCTTTCATCCCCTTCCATTCCTCACCCCTTTTCTTCCTTCCATCAACCTCCTTTCCTACTTCAATCCCTCCCTCTCCTCAGTTTCCTTCTTCACTCTTCTTTCCTTCCCCTTCCCTTTCTTCCTTCCCCCTTCTCTTCCTTCTCCCCTTCTTACATTCCCTTTCTTTCTTTTTTTCCTCTTCTTTTCCTCTCCCTCTTTTCTTCCTTCCTCCTTTCTCTCTTCTTTTCCTCCCTACGTACCTCCTTCCCTTCCTTCTTTCCTCCATCTCCCTTCCTTCAGCCTTCCCTCTTCCCTTCCTTCATTCCTTCTTCCATCCCTCCCTTCATTCCTTCTTTAATATCTAATAAACCCAAATTAATTTTACGCATGGTTGAATCGGGAAAAATTGGGTTACAAAGATGGTGTTGTGTCAATTTCCAAGTATGTATGTATCTCACGTACAGGCTGCAAAAACAGAGCTCCTTAGTCAAGAGAAAAAATTTCTTTTTGCTTTTAGACCCCCCCCTCTCCCAAGTCTTCAGCAAGTAGTTCAATTTTCAATATAAATTTATGCCAAATTCGCCCCCTACTTGGTGAGTCGTATTCATGTTCGCTTTTTGAAACTCTTTTAGTAATAATGATGATGATTATCATCCTGTAAATGTCAGTCGTTGAACATAGACCTTCTCCAAGATTCGCCAGACATCTCTATTATCAGTGTCGCGGGGCCAATACTTTCTGAACTTGTCTATTCCTTCACGTCATCTTATATTTTACCGGATTTTTGCATATTATTTCTGGGGATCCATGTTGTAATTCGTAGTGTCCATCGGTTGTCTGACATTCTTGCAACATGGCCAGCCCATAGCCATTTGTGTATTCTAATGGAATCTATGATATCCTTGATTCTTGCTTTCCTCTCTAATATACTATGATGTTTTGTAGTCTCTCCATTTGATGTTGAGCATGATCCTCTCTTATGTACGTTGCGTTGTTTTTCAGTTTGAAGGTCAGTCTTTAGGTCCCATGTTTCATTTATTACGATGATGCATTGATTGTAGACCTTTCTTTTGAACACTGGTGAAGTTTTCTTGTTCTTAAAGGTTGAGCCGGCTCTTCCGAAAACTTGCTCTCCCAGAATGATTCTCCGCTTGATCTCTTCTTCTTCTGAGGATTTCATGGAGATTTTTTTGTCATCAACATCTCTGTCCAATAAAAGGCGAAGGGAGTTACTTATTCATTAATCACCCGTTTCCCATTTTTTTCTCCCATGATCAACCCGAGAACAGCATTCAGCCAGAGTCGTTGGTCACGTGACAATCCCTTTGAGGGACCAAGCAGGCCTATCTATCAATCTTAGCCTATCAATACCCATTTTAGTCTATTCATATCGAACTATTCATATCTGTCTTGGGTCTGTTCGTGATTATATATCCCAGTCCATTCATGTCCACACCTCAATCTATTTTCTTCTCGCTTTTTCTATGCATCCAGCCGACCCTTCATCCACCCCACCCCCTCAACGCGCATTTCTCTCGCATCTGGTCACCCTTTTTTCCCCCATTACGTATTCCGTTTTCTAACCCAGAGAATGCCCATGTAAGCATCGCATCGTTCATCATTCATAAATCAGTGGACGAGGCTGGTTACAGGGACAGAATATTATTATGCACGGCCCCACTGTTCTTACCTAGAGACGACTATGAGGCGAAGACGTTACATATTTGCATTTTCCATCACCACCACCACCATCATCATCATCATCATCATTATCATTTGAACGTTCGTCGTTGGGCATACACCTTACCCCCAAATTCGCCAGACCCCACGATTGTGAACGTCGCGGCACCAATATCCCCGGAAGTCATCATGCCATATCATTTTCTGCCGATCCGGTCGCAAAGTCGCATATGATCTCCGGGGCTGATGTCCAGCGGTTATCTGACTTTCTTTGCAACATGACAAGCTCAATTCCATTTGAGTTTTTGATGGATTTTATGATATATCTGACACCTATTTCTGTTTTTGATATACTATGCTGAATTGTGGTCTCTCCATGCGATGTTATGTAGTTTCCAGTTTTAGAGCTAATCTGTTACTTTCCATATTTCAGCTCCATAGGTGACTATCAGATGAAGAAAACTTTTAGATATATACAATATGCTGTAAGTGCAGAAAGTGTTCGATATACTTCACAGAGTTTATGGTAATATCCGTCTACAATTCCAAAGTTACTGGGAATATGACCAAAGATTAAAGAATAAAATAATATTGACACAAAAAGATTGAAAAAATACATGCAAAAATCAGAAACCTCTGTTTCATATTCCGTTTATTGTATGATAAGGTTAAAATTCACTTTTTGAAACGTATCGGATGCAGCCCGTGTATAACTTAAGTGCAGAACAAAGATAGCTGTATGATTTGTCAAAGGTATAACACGTATACAGACGTACAATTCAGATCGAAATACCTTCCTCAACGTGCATTGGTGATACATGCTTGCATACGTTTTACGGAAAACTTTTCTGTTCCAGCTGCTCATCTGCTTGTGCTACGAGAGTGTTGTGGCTAACAGAAGATTAAATCTGAACTTTAATATTGGCTTTTATTTTTCCGAATGTTCGGCGCCATTTTCAGATGCTATCATTTTTACGTACATTAATTCTAAATTAAAATACAAAATTGAAGTTAAGAGGCTTTGTAGCTGCAGGATAAAACTCCATTCCTATTTCTATCCCAACAGAAGATTATGGCTGAAACTCTAGTATTGTATTTATAATAAATAGATACGGTTTAGCCCGGTTGGTAATAGATCTGCCAACCAATCTCTTGGTTATTTATACTAATTGAGAAATGATAATTTATATATATATATATATATATATATATATATATATGTTTGGTTCAACGTGAAGAGTCTAATAGTGAAGAGTTATCCCCTTTGAAACTGATGAGGACTGTTTTAATTCACGCTGTTCTTGCAACTGAGGTGTGTGTGCGGGGGTGGGGGATAAAATTTGCCCAAACTAAAACTGGAGATTGACAATATACTATTACTAATACTACTAGTGATACCAAATATCAGAATTATTTTGTTTGCTCTTCATTTTCAACTGTGGAGGTTGACAGTTCTGAGAACGGGGCAAAGTTATGTCAAGACCACATTTTGATAGATTAACAGCGTTTGTAAGGAATTGGGTGATCCGAAGACATATATGTCAGAGAGGTAGACAGCGTTCATAAGGAAGAAAGAAAGCTGTTATTGTTATAAGAGGAGGGATCATGAAAGAGAGAAAGCAAATGAAATTAATTTTTTTTTTACACAACGTCATATTTTTTCTTTTTTGAAACACAAAAAAGGGAAGATGAAAAAAACAGAGGCAAAAGAAGAACGCAGACTAATCAGTGTTTATAACAAATGTATACACTTTATATATATATATATATATATATATATATATATATATATATATATATATATATATATATATATATATATAATGTGTACTTTAGAGAGTGAGACAGACTCGGGAGTGAAGTGTTTGGTGGTAAGGTTTATTAATCCTTATATATATATACACAAACATTTTTCAATAATGCTTTCCAGACAATATTTCTTGATTCGATGCGATGATTATTTATTTTTGTTTCGGGCGTTTTAACGAAGATTAACTTAAAAAATCAGTTTGGGACAGATATCTAGAAATACTATTAATATTTTTTTTATCTCAGAAACGAATGTTGTCACATGCTGTCAGAAATCGCATAAACAATGTCGGAGGTTTTGAACAGAGTCTCTTCCTCTTCCTTTTATGTTATGTATTTGAAAATCATGCCTGTACAATTAAAGAGATTTAATCGAGTTAAATCAAAGCCGAGCTTCAGTGCAACTAATCCACTACAGGGCATCATTCTTTGAGGCGAACCATTACGTAAAAGGGGAAAGGAAAAATGACGTACTTCAGCTCCCAACACCTTTGCTCGTCTGATGATCGAATACGCACCTATTGGTAGATCTCAACCCGACGGATAGGTCAGACTGACTTTTCTAGCCAGAAAAGTCGGTTAATCAAGGTCAGGGAGAAGAGGTCGGTGATTTATCGCTACCTCCTTTTAAATTAAAACCTGAACCATTCCATTATTTTGGGGGTAATAATAAGGTTTCATCGACGCATTTACCAATTATCTGTGGCAGGTGGCGAAGAGTGATTGTTATCGCAAGATGAAAGCCTTTGTCCATTGCAAGTTATTCATTTCAGGTAATCCATAGCAACTTATTTTATATATTTATTTTTTTTCCTGCTTTTGGTCACCCTAAGCGAGGCCAAGCAACCCAGCCTCCCGATAGTCACCCATGGAGCTGAAGCATGGAACCTAACCAAAAGATTGACCAACAAACTGATAAAACACGCGACGTGCGTATGAGAGAATCATGCTCAACGTCGTACGGAAAGATAAAAATCAGCGTAGTCTATTAGAGAAGAAAAAAAAACGGTCAGGGGTATCACAGAATCCATTGAAAAACACAAATGGCAATGGGCTAGCCTTGTTGCAAGAATGTCTGACAACTGCTGGATATCAAGACTCACGACATGGATATCACATAAGAAACTGAGACTGGTTAAATATAAGATGGCACGACAGAATAGACAAGTTCAGAAAATATTGGCTACGCAATGCTCAAGATAGTGATGTCTGGCAGATGCTGGGGAATGTCTATATCCTATAACGGACTCTTAAAGGCTATTGCTGCGGTTGATGAAACAAGACCTTTTGACACTTCTCTCATCAAAGATTTAGCAAAAAAAGTTATTTTCCATAGGATCAGTAAATAAATACGAAAATAGGTTGTCGGTATTAGCATTGTCAAGTTGGAAACAATAAAACATTACAAGTTTAAAATGAAAACTAAAAGAGAATAAAAAAGCAACGTGAGAGTTGGAAAGATATAACAGTCAGAAATACTTAAATTGAGAGCGATAAGAGACTTATTCAATCCAAGTAATCAATTGTCAGAGAAAAATCCTGATTCAGAGATAGAACTAGGATGCCATCAATTACAATAAAACAGAAATTTATGTAGCCATAGAAGTGCAATGACAGAGAATTTCCTCATATACAAATAATAGTTCAACACAGATATCAGAGTCTGAGGCCAGAATCAAACTACTACATTGCTAAGGACTACCAACTTGTCATTATTTCTTATTCCAAGATTACTCTGATTATATTCTATTGACATCACCGGCGTTTTTCACTGGAAAACATTCAAAATAGAATTTAAATAAAACATATAGTATCATCTAGATTCTGCATGATGTAGTTTTAAGAATAGACCTGTTAAAGTAAGACTCCTTAAAAGGCCAAATAAGCAATCCCCCACTGAATCCCAAATTATTTTAGAAGAGGGTCTGGTGGATTACTGATGCCTATTGCAAGTCTCTACACAAAATAGTATGTCCAGGAGCGCTGGAACACACAAACACTCAAACAGAAACACACGCAAATATACAAAAAAAAAAATTGAAAATTTTGCCATATTTGATGGCTACGGTTGTTGAATAGGTCTGCTTTCGTCACTCGGTAGGGATCGTCACATGACCACCGTTTTTTGGCAGCATATGATGTTGGGGTGATCAATTAAAATTCAAAACAAGTGTTTGTTCGATTTCTAAAAAGTCAAAGTTCTCAAAAAACAAAACAAAACAAGACAAAAAAAAAAAAAAAGGAAAATAAACAAACCCCAAAACAATCTTGAACGCAGCTGGCCACAAACTGGAGATCAATTTTGGATTTTTGGAAACCTCCACTAAAAAATCTGTTCAGCGGGAGAAATTAAGAAAAAAAAAACCAAAACAAACAAACATATTGGTTAGTCACTCAAAAGAAACTATCACATGTTCAACGTGCTTTCTTGGAGTGATCAATTAAATAAAGGAACAAAGTAAGGAAGAGATGATCAATGAATAAGATATATCGTTCGCTTTTTGTTCAATCACGAAAAGCGTAGCTGGAAACAAACTATTGACCAATTTACCAGAAGTGCACATCGTAAATTGACACCTTCTCCCACCCACCCACTAAAAACCCATCTTGGAGGGAAATTTTGGTAGAGAAAAACGTTTTTTTCTGGACATTATAGGAGTAAAGGCTTAAATTTTCCAGTCCTCTAGCTTCATTGGTGCAGCCTTGGAGACATACATAGCAAGTCAGCCAGTCCAACTTGAAAACTTTGGAAAATAATCAATGTCAACGATTTTGGTGACAGTTTTGGTTGAAGGTTTCTAAGAAACTCTCTTTCAGCAAAACGATCGGTATCTTCAAGGTCCTACCATAATACACGGTTAGTAAATTCGTCTTTCGGACTAACTCACTATGGTAGTGAGTTTGGTACTAACTGTGTCGATTTCAAAATTTGCATTTATTTTTAGTCCTGAAAAAAGAACTACTTCTGTTAGTCTCTATGGCAAACGTTTGATAGAGCGAGCTGTATGCATCCTTCCGATAGTTGCTTATGGAACTGAAACATGGAACTAAAAAATCATGCGATGTCCGCACAAGAGAATCATATTCAATATCACATGGATAGAACACAAGGCTACACTGTATATTTGAGCAAAACAGGAGTCTGCGATATCATGGATTCGATTACAAAACTCAATTGGTAATGGACTGGTCATGTTGCAAGAATGTCAGACAACCGACAGACACCACAAATCACAACATGGATCCCCAGAGATCATATGTGAGACTGTGTCCGGCAAAATATAAGATGACATGACAAATTAGACGAGTTAAGAAAGTAATGCTTTAAAACCATCCATGATAGAGAGTTCAGGTGAATCTTGGGTAAGTCCAATGACAGACGCTAAAAGGCTGATAATGGTAATAATAGTGATGATGATGACGTACGATTGAAATTCAATTCAATCGAACACCCAAAATTTTCCGAATAATCTCCAATTCAAGTTCCCACATGAATTCAAATTGAAGTTTCTGAAACCAAAATCTCTGCTTACAAACCATCCTTCCGAGAACTATATTGCTGGATCATTAATCATCGTCATTTTTGAATTTTTCTTTCATCGAAGGTCGAAGCATTTTCAAAAGTTCTAATTGCAAGAGATTATTTGGATCAAAATCGCCAGAATTTACCTAAGATTGCCTTCATTTATTCAAGTTTAAGTCGAAAAAAAATAAATTGTTACATTCAATTTACGTTTTACTTTTTCAATTTCTAATGTACATATTGTGTATTTGATTAAAAAAAAAGATGTTCCGAAAGAAAGAATATTTTACTTTCTGATGATTTTGAGAAACTCATTTAGCTAAACTGTGTATACTCCACTATTGTCACCTCGTACTTCTTTGTCTTTAAGTTAGTTACAGTGGTTTCAACCATCGGGGGGGGGGGTAGTGCTTGGGGCCCGTAGCAGTGCTACCTCTGAATCTGACATTGCGAATATTGTGACAGAGGAATGATTTCCATTGCATAGTTATTGAAAGCCTCATCATAGTACACAAAACTGTACTATTTATTAGAATTTGAATGACTGTAATCGATTTTAAATAGATATGATTTTCAAAGGTCAAAAACTGCTTTTTTCAAAATTGTGGTTCGTTAACTAGTGTAACTGAACGCAGAAAAATGGAGGACTGTCAGAATATATCAAGGAATCAATAGCAGGGGTCCTTCAGTTTCCAGTTTCAAAACAACCGTTCTATTGTCTTTTGAAATTTTGCACTAGCGACAGAAACAAAGAAATATTTCGAAGCATTTAACAAGAGTGAGTGCAGATTCCAGGATGTATGTATCAAGAGGCATGGGTTACACAGACGCTCATTCCGTGTTAACATTCGCTAATGACTGGCACAAAAACGCAGCACGAAAGAAAGAGACGAGTAAAAAGAGATAAGAAAGCAATAAAAGAGGAAAACACTGTGGGAAAATCATCTCTTCACAAAAAAGCCATTCGCTGCCATCGATTATCTGTACGTTGCACCAAACATTAATTCATCAAGACTAAAAGGTTATAATCATCTGTGAAGAGTGGAATGACATCTGACAGTCTCGATAATATAGCGATTGAGTGAGATCGGCTTTAATCCGTGGTGCGGTTCGTAAGAGCAAAATCTACGGGAAAGGGAGAGAAGCTGCGAGAAAAATACAATTAGTTCAATCTCGACAAGACATTTAAATGTCAAGAAGAGTGCATTCGCAAATAACTTACTTTGGTTGTCTACGTTTGAAAAAAACATGTTTGTTAGTAAATAGTTGAAGAACAAATAAGAATCTATCTATCGCAATCCTTTCTTAGCTATTTATCTATCGATCTATCTCAGTCTTTCCATATCTATCCATCTATCTTTCTATACATCTATCGATCTTGGTCTGTTCATATCTATCTATCTATCTATCTAACAGTCTTTTCTTATCTATCTATCTATCTATCTATCTATCTATCTAACAGTCTTCTCCTATCTATCTATCTATCTATCTATCTATCTATCTCGGTCTTTCCATATCAATCTCTTTCAGTCTGTACATATGTATGTATGTATGTATGTATGTATGTATGTATGTATGTATGTATGTATCTATCTATCTATCTATCTATCTATCTTGGTCCTATTATCTGTCTGTCTGTCTGTCTGTCTCTCTATCTGTCTATCTATCTATCTATCTCAGTCTTTCAATATCTATCTATCAATCTATGTCGATCTTTTTATATCTATCTATCTATCTATCGATCTATCTATCTATCTATCTACCTATCTATCTATCTATCTATCTATCTATCTATCTATCTATCTATCTATCTATCTATGTATCTATCTATCTATCTGTCTGTGTCTGTTCATCTATCTACATATGTTTATGAATATACATCTAATTATAAAAAACATTTAATTTCCTGCATATATATATATATATATATATATATATATATATATATATATATATATATATATATATATATATTTCTTTCTCCCTCTTTAAATATATATACATATGTGTGTGTGTGTGAATTTATATGTATATATGTAATTGAATTCGTATATGTACATAGAGATATACATACACAACTGCATATGCAATTGTTATTATCGATGTGAGTAATCTTAATTATATGTAATTATACTTATATATATCATATATATATGTGTGTGTGTGTGTGAACAATGTAATTGTAACTATATATATGTAATAATATATAAGTACAAAACATATGCGTGTATATGTGTATGTAAGTATGTTGAAGCTGTCCACCGACTTGCGTGATATTTAGTTTTTATCTAATTTCTTTTTTTGCAGTCTAAATTGAATTATATTCGGTATGACATGAAAAAATGACTAAAGTATATATTCGTGACAACTGTTTTTGTTGGATACCGTCAACCAGAAATGTCAATATATACATAGGTTTTTTCAGTTTTCAAATCAGTTTGGCTGGCCATATATGATAAATCTATTAGTTTGGCTTCATGATTAGTCTAACATCCGTATGAATATATTCATTTATGTACGTTTGTATCGCACGTAGAGATCGCTCCAATGAAGCTGAAGGATTGAAAATTTGAAAATTCAGTTTTTATCATGTCAAGAAAAACCTTTTTTTTTTAAATTTCTGAAAATAAACCAATCGGTGTTTACTTAGGTCGGGGATTCAACTTAAAGTGTAAGAATATGCTTAATAGGTCTTTTAGTATGTGTCTAGCTGCGTCCATTTTGAAAATTCAGACTTGTTTTAATGATCACTACCCAATCAAAAGGCGCGAGAAGTTATCGTTCTGCCCTTTTTCCAATGTTTTCAATTGATCACACGAAACATGCTGCCCAAAGACGTCGGTCATGTGACAGTTTCTATTGAGAGACTAACCAGATAAGTTTATTTTTTATTTAATTTCCTTCTGCAGACTAAATTGAATTATATTCGGTATGACGTAAAAAAAACGACTTGTTTTTTTGATTGAATGCATTTTTTGGTTACAGCGATCAAAAATTAAAAAAAAAAAGTGTAGTAACTTTTGAAAAGGACACCATCGACACAGACACATTTTTCTTCCGTTTTTACAGGACTTTTCCAGAAATATGGAAATTTTTAGACCTGCATATTCGATCGAGTTCGACACCAGATGAAAATCAGATTCTTTTGAACGGTTTGTGAATTCAAAATACATTTATACTATTTACATTCACTTTCTGATATGATCACACCTCACATAAAATATTAAAAAAAAAAAAATGATAATTGCAGACAGATCCGGTTAGTCAGTCAATAGGAGCAGTCACGTGACCAACGTCTTTTAGCAGCTTGAGGTATTTCCGGTGATCAATCGAAAAAAAAAAAGAAAAATGCATCGCTCGATAAATGAATCACTCCTTTAGCCTTTCGTTGGATAACTAAAAAGTTCATAAAAAAAACGGGCATAGAAATAAAGACCAATTTAGCATGAATTCACATCGTAAATTGTTTTCTTAATTCAATAAGGAGTAAATGCTCAAATCTTTGGCCTACATGCTCCATTTTGGTAACCTGTATGCGAGATGCAACCATACATATATACATACATAGCTTGCGAGCCAGATAGACAGACATGCAGCTTAGAAACAATGAAATTATCTTGACATATTTGGTGAAAGTTTTGGTTTGTTTATAATAGCATTGGAATCTTTAGTTCCTTGATAAAAGATGTTCTTGTCAACGGTGGAAGCATCAATATACAGAACTCGAAAAGCGTTGCTGTTTACAACAAGCGATCAGATATAGAGATTATCGTAGCAGAGCGTGACTATAAATTCTCCCATATCATCTCTCATCCAACCCCCTTATATACACCTGTCGGCGATGGTCTCAGGATGAACTTTCAATGCCTTAGTTATACTTTTATGTAAGCCTAAACCGTAATACGATTTAGACGAAACTTTGAAGGTATATGTGAGATGACTCTGCGAACATCGAACGTCATCGGTCACATTAAGCCAAAGATTTCCCTTATTTTGTAATACTTTGTAAAACAGTACCTCTTTGAGAAGGTTGAAGAATGAAATAATACATAAATAGATATTGCAATAAAGAGAAACTTAATTTTCAATTGATTAAGTAATATCATATTAATTGAATTAGTTGGAAATTATACTGTGTAAATGGGGGATATTGTGAGAAAATGAATAAAACCAGCAAGTATAATCAAACGAAATTATTTAGTTTAATCAAAATTGAAACACAAAGTAAACAAATATTGTTCAAAAGTTTGATGATGCAAATGGGATCACATGACTTGTTGCCACATAATACGATCGGAATCACATTGCAAAATCTTCGTGTTATTTAAGTCAGATGGGTATAAATATTGATGAAAAAGACATATGAGTGAGTCTTACGTCAAACTTTTTCATGGGTACATGCTGGTATACTCTTCGCCCCCCCCCCATAAGTAAGCTACTTATAATCACATTGTATAAGTTTGATTACCGACCAAGGGATTATATGACGAATCCATACAGTCATAAGTTAACAGAAATATGATAGATTATAGAATTCTCTGGTTTCTTCAGAATGAACAATCTATCAGCGGTGCACAGTAAAAGGTCAAAACTAATAAAATTACTATCAACTATCAAATTATTCAAGTCTGCTTTTTTTGTGTTCTCTGCTAAGAACAGACTTTCATATACGGGTCCTTTGATGCTGAGACCCGAGTGACCAACGAAAGAATCTACCAACACATTGAGCGAAGAGATGAAGTAAGTACATATCATTATGCAATCAAGCTCCTCACTTCCTCATCATCATCTGACCCCTGGTAACGTAACAAATTGAATTAACATTATGTCCTCAACTGATTAAGTCTCAAAGCCAGGCCTAAAAAAAAAACTCTTAGGAGGAATAACAAATGAATTCTAATTATACAGTTGTCTCATTCTTTAAAAAAAATGAAAAAACCAGATGATTGCATAGAATTGCCTAAAATTACCGAGAATTGTTGAAAATCACCAGATTTTGAAATAAGACCCAAATTCAGGATGGTTCAAGAATTCTGAGATGGAATTCGAAAATTTTGAAGAGTTCTAAAGTTTGGAGTTTAAACGCCAAGAATGACCGAAAATTGTCTCAAATTTTCGAAGATTGCTGAAAATTGCCGGAAAATGACGTAAATTACCGACAATCACCGGAAATTATCGGAAATTACCGAGAATTACTGAAGATTGACAGAAATAGAGGACAACTGTCGAGAATTGCTGGTAATTGGCGATAATTGCCTGAGAATTGAAAGAAATTAGTGGAGGTGACCAAAAATCATCAAATCACCGAGAATTATAGCAGGTTACCAAGAATTGCTGAAAATTACTGAATATTATCGGAAATACTCAGAATTGCCAAGACTAGCCGAGAAAAAAAAACCAGTCCTATCGAGAATTGTCGCTCATTTCAGGAAATGCCAAAAAATTATCAAGAATTTCTGAAAATTACTAAAACCGATGATAAAACTACTTCAAATGATAATTTGAGTTTAAATTGTACATTTAAGATGTTTAACAGCTTTTATTAACCATAAAGTAATGAATATGATAAACTGTTAATTAGCGTCCATTTAGTTGCAAAAATATACATAAAATCAATGATTTGACGATATTCAAACCGGGTAAATTGACAAATCTATTCATAATTTTTTTCAAACAATGAAGTCTACCTGACTTTTGCTTATCAGTGGGACACATTTATACAGAATTATCTGGAAAAATCCTAATGAAATTCTTTCCTTTTTCTATAACTTGCCTTTATCAGTTGCTTTCCTCTCTATCTATCTATCTATCTATCTATCTATCTATCTATCTATCTATCTATCTATCTATCTATATATCGATCTATTACTCAACTACCTAGGCGATACCGTTGTTAGTGCCCGTGTTCAGGTAAAGGTCAGATTCTTAAAGGTGTTTTCCTAGGCGTGTAGCTCCTTCCCAGGTTGGTATCTCAGCACTGCACTATCTTCCGTGACCTGAGTCACCAATTCATCCGTAAAACCTGCTGTACAAAAGCAGTTTTAATCTCCTGTTTCCTCGTTTTCCTTTCCTAATCTTTTTATCTACGTGTCCGAATTCATCCGATTTCATTTATCTCCATCAACCGAAATAACGCGCATCACTTGATCGATATACATATATACATACATATATATATATATATATATATATATATATATATATATATATATATATATATATATATATATATATGTGTGTGTGTGTGTGTGTGTGTGTGTTTGCTTGGCGGCGTTGGCCCAATGACTTACTAACAAACTCCCCTATGACACATACAAGATTATAAATCACGTTTTACTTGGTTGATCTCGATGTCTAGTATGTGTGCGTTCATGAAGCATCCAGATACGGTCGACCTTCCTATCGTTGGTTAAAGAGAACAGAGCAGCAATCATTGCATTAGCTATCGGTGTATGTTTATGACGACTCAGTTCACTCGCAAGCATTGTACGTGCGCATACTCATAAAATATAGAAACAGTCAACCATAACTGACGACAAAGATTTCTCCGTTGTTCCAAGTTGGATGGTTGACTGGCTTGGTACGTATGGCACAGGTCCTTATCGATTGTACCGATTTTCTGTTCCTGTTTAGTGAGGGGTCAATTTGAAATATAAGTTTATGCTAAATCGATCCCTATGTTTGTGTCAGACAGTATTTGCACTTTTTTTTTAATATTCCGATAATTTTTTGTAGAAATCACCCTCCAACAAAACGCGAGAGTACATCTCTGAATTTTTGAGATGAGGTATTATCATTATTTCTATTATTATTCGGACTATCCTCATCTTATTGATCATCCATTTTTCTATTTAAAAAAAAAAAGATAAAAACCACAACACCGCATACTGCCAAAAGACTTATTGCATGACGGTTTCTGTTGAGTGATCAGACTTATTTTGTAATCAATTTTAATTGATAATTAATATTCAGACCATCCTCATCTTGGTTGTTTTTCATACAATGTTTCGGCCGTTGTACTCTACGGCCTTCATCAGGTATCATCTGGTAGGTGTGGGGAAGTAACGAACCGAACCCTTTATTTATCTGACGGGGGTATATTGACCGCACTCCCCTCTTAGCATTAGTAGTATTATTATTGTCTCACACTGATGGTTCTAGGTTCAATCCCAGTGTGAGAGAGTTGACTTATACATTGATTGACTTTTTTTTTAAATTAAAAAATGGGATGATCTATGAATAAATTCTTACTCCTGATTTTCTTGTGTTCACTGAAAATTTGGAATTGAAAATCATGCCGTTCACAAACTAAGGAGCTAATCTAGCATAAATTTACAATGCAAATTGAATCCCCACACGAAAAACCTATTCAGAGGAGGAATTTTCAATTAAGCATCCCTCTTAC
>OY735198.1:9153946-9258946 GCA_963457665.1 Thysanoteuthis rhombus
CTGGGATTGAGATTGAGACAATGTTAGATTTATTTATCTTTTAGATATAAATCAGAGAATGAGAATTAAAGCAAGGAGTTTCCTGCTTTTGATATGCCAACGTTTATCAGCTTTTGCAAAACACTCTTAAGATACAAAGTGTCTATTGGAGAAATTTGATGATGAAATATGATGCGTTGAGGAGCCAACTCGATAATATCGTGTGACGCTGGTTTCTATGGTCTAGCAGTGGAGATTTAAGTCTTGAAGATCAAGAGAGCAGAGTGTTGGCATTGTGATAATATTGGGCCATTGGAGGCAAATCAGTAAAGTGAAAAATCACGATAAGTGGGCCCCACATGAACTGAACGAAAACCATAAACTATATATATATATATATATATATATATATGAGTGTTCTTAAATGCATGTAGCAATCATGTGCACAGATGACATTGTCAGCGTGTTGCGTTGGTTTTAGTTGTGCATTTAATCAGATTTATTTATGATTACACTAGATGAAGAAAGAAGGCTTCAAATATAAATAAAAATTATAATAAAACACTAATTACTCTAATTCCTATCTCGAAAAATTTCTAACTTTGGAACAATAAAAAAAAACTTCGATGATGACAGTAGTGAATGGGTTTTCAAAAATATTAATTTGACAAAGTATGTGTTTTTGCAATGTGCACACACACGCACACACACACACACACACACACACATATATATATATCACAGTAAAAATCAGGGATGAAATATAATATGATATTGTATAGGATAGTAGAGAGCCCACCAAAAACCACAAAAAAAAAATGTCCCCAGTTGGAATCTAAAATAAACCGAATCGTACGCCTTAAGAAGCCCAAACAGGGCAGAAACATAAACGTGTTTGTGTTGCAAATACATTTTATATATATATATATATATATATATATATATATATATATATATATATATATATATATATATATATATATATATATAAGGAGGGAATATGATCATAACTGAATGACCTTAATTGTATCCTTGATACTGATTAAGCTACCCGAAGAACTGCCGGGAGATCTGTTTTGACTGATAGTGAACAATGAAGCCCTGAGAACCAGTACTTTGGAAATTGATTTGATCCTCACTTGCCTAAGACGAAACTCAGCAGAGTAGATATCTGAGGGGTTTGCAACTGAGCGAGGTTGAGCAAGCATATCTCTCAGTTCAATACATGTGTGGTTCGATCCACACTAGGTGCACTATCGTTTCAGCTACTTATCAGACTAAATTAAGCTAAATAAAATCTCCATGAATATTTAACCATTTTCTATACACCCAATGGAAGGCATACACATTTTGCCACGTGTTATATTCAAAAGTACATCATATTCATTATAGAAGATTGGATCATTTTAACTAGATTTGATATTTTTTGACAATTCATTTTGTACTGGTTGTATATTCAGTTCTACACATCATCATCATCATCATCATCATCATCAGTCTTTTATCGTCTGAACTTGTCTATTACCTCTGGCCATCTTATATTCTGCCGGCCACGTCATCGCATATGATCTCTTGGGATCTATGTTGTTAGTCATTATGTCCAGCGGTTGTCTACCATTTTAAAGTAGGCACATTCTCTGGTTTTCATGCAACGGCTTTCTTCAATTGATAAGAACACATGGTTAGTAAGATAAAGGGGTTTTAGTGGCAGGTATTACACATGTCACCTAGGTAGTAATACTGAATTTATGACCATTACATAATGAATTGTTTTAGAAATTAAATCAATCATACTATTTCTGTCTTCTAAAATGAATATCATTATTTTGAACTGAGCTGTATATCTTGCAAACAGATAATGTACATACACAGAGTATTTAAAACATTCTGGGATATCCTGGACTGGATTGTCTTTCTTCTAATGTATTGTGCTGTCTTGTGATCTCTCCATGTTATGGTGAGCATGACTCTCTCTTTTGCATGTTGCATGGTTCTCAGTTTAAGGGTCAGTCTTTTTGTTAGGTTCCATGTTTCAGCTCCAAAGGTGACTATCGTGAGGATGCATTGGTTGTAGACCCTTCTTTTCAGCCCGAGCGGGAATTTTTCGTTCTTCTATCAAAAGCTTGCCGGCTTAAAGTGATTCTCTGTTGAATCCTTCTTCTATGATTTCAATTATTCTTAAAATCATTCATACCTGTTGATAACACTACGTATTCCGAGAATCTTTTCCATAATCCCATCATTCTATTGCTAAACAAGAAATCCCTGAAAATCGATCACGCATGGTCTTAAACACTTCTATCAAGACCTTATATCTGTCCCGTTTCTGACGATGTTAACCCCGACTATTTCAAGCTATCCTCATACTTTTTAATTCTTTTACTAACTTAGTTTCTCTTCTTTGGACCTTTGAAAAAGATTTTTCCAATCTTTCTCCAAGTACGGTGACCAGGCGTGTATACAGTACTTAGGACCGCAGACGGACATAACTCTTCTATAGCTTGAAGAATAAGTCATTGTCTCTGTATAAAAAAATTTGCTTAATCAGTTCTGGTGCCCTGGTCGCCATAGCAACAACACAGGTAAGATAGTTTATCAGATATCTTATTGACACGTACACTTTCCGCTTGTATAGACACCTGGACATAAACATTAATTTAGGAATTCAAGTGGCTTCACACGTAAAGACCGACGTAAGTAAAATGCACATTTATACAATATATGTACATTAGGAACCAATGCATCCTCCCGATAGTGACTTATGGAGCTGAAACATGGAACCTAACCGAGAGACAGACCTACAAACTCAGAAGTATGCAACGTGTGCATGAGAGAATCATGCTCAACCCTACACGGAGATATCACAAGACAGCACAGTATATAAGGAAGAAAACGAGTGTCCGTGACATCATAGAAACTATTAAACAAACTCAAATGGCAATGGGTAGGCCATGTTGCAAGAATGAAAGACAACCGATTGACATCACGTCTCCCAACATGGATCCCCAGAGATCACATAAGAAACCGAGGCCGACAGAACACAAGATGGAATGATGAACTCGACAAATTCAGGAAATACTAGCTCTGCGACGCCCATGATAGAGAATTGTGGCGAATCCTGGGGAAGGTCTATGTACAACAACGGACGTTAAAAGACTCATGATGATGATGATCCGAGATTAAAACTGTCACTAGAGCTGTCAACATAGGTTCCTCAAGTTTTCAAGTCAGGTTAGTTCGTTGGTTGACAATGTATATATTTATATATATATAAATGTATGTATCCCACATACGGGACGCACTAATGGAGTTAGAGGGCTGAACACTTAAACGTTCACGTCTCAGTATATCTTCAAAAAACATTTTTTTCTCGTTTTTTTTCAAATAGAATTTTCAGTGGGATACCAAATCTACGGTGTTAGTTTATATCAAATCGACCCCAGGTTTGTGTCCGGTTGCGTTTTCAGCGATCTGACGAAAGTCAAGGGAGGTAATTCATTCATTTATCACTCCTTTAAAAAAATTTTTTTGATTGATCACCGCCAACACGGCGTATTGGTGACCTGACAGTTTCTATTGAGTGACTGACCAGACCTGTATATATAACGTAATACGACGGCACCAAAGAAAAAATTTCTTTCTTTTTAGTAAGAGAAATATTACGACGCGGAACATGGCATCGGCTTTGAAGTGAAACCATTTTATTAACTTCCAAAGCTTTTCCTCGAAAAAAACTGACAGGCCATTTCAAGATTACAATATCTTTTTCTTTTCTCATGTTCTGTATACTTTAGTTTCTTCAGGTGCAACCAACGAATAACGGACACTTGTCATTTCTGGTCTGTCGCTCGCGTCCTTATTAGTCTTTTTTTTATTGTGTCGTCTCTGCTTTGGGGATCTTATAACGCAATGACACGTTAGGTATGCAGTTTCTAGGCTCTCTAATTCAATAAAGGTTTACTATCTAACTATCAGTCTATCCGTCAATCTCAGCCTATTCACATTTATCTATCTATTTATTCATATGTATGTGTGTATGATTGCATAGATCTCTAAGTTTATCCATATTCATATATATAACTATATTCATATATCTAACTATATTTATACCTATCTATGTATCTATTCTTAACCTTCTATCTCAGCCTGTTCATATCTATCTATCGATCTATCTATCAATTCATATGTATGTATGTATATATGTACGTATGTATGAATGTATGTCTCAGTTCATGTTTCCCTGGAGTTGATGCCGTAAAGTGGGGTGCATTTTTGAGAGCAAGAAGCATATTCAGTTGCACTACTTGCTGTTTACATACATCCGATATCAAGCAATTGTATGCGAGCGTTCCCATGCAACCGACGAGATGGGCGTTTTTCTGTCCCAATGATAGCAAAAATACACCCATGCATCAGACCGAAGCGTTGTGTTCAAAAAGTGAACTTGAATTAAGACTAAAGTCTGCAAAAAAATTCACAAAATTATATTCCCTCACCTGAAAAATTCAGACAGAAATTTTTTGTTTTAGATTTTCAGATTTTAACTAAGCAAGCCAAGATTGTCTATCCATTAGTCTCTTTGTACCTATACACCGTAATCACAGCCTTTCCATATCTACCTATATCTATTTTTACGTCTATTATCTATCGATATAAACAACGCCTTCTCTTGTAACAGTTAAAAAGATGTTCTGAAAAAGTCTCTCATAGTGGTCTCGATACTCGCCGTGTGTATCAATAAAAAAAAAATTAAGATTGTATCTCGATATTCATTATCATTAGTTCTGCATAAGTCCAAATGAAGAGAAATAAAGGTAACAAGATTGTGTTGCCCCAAATTTTAAGCGGTGAGGGTTTACCTCCCTTGAAAATCAGTATTCAAAATCATGAGGCTTAAGCAAGTTTTACTTAATGATATCTCCGTTGATGTTTGGATATATTAGATTCCAAGTGTGATCACCCAAACCTGGCTTTTATATCCTTTAAAAGCATCATCATCATCATCATCATCATCATCATTCTTTCATTGACCATCGTTGAAGTTAGACCTCCCTCTGGATTCGCCTGACCCCTCAATCGTGGGCAGTGCGGCGCCAATATCTTCTAAGGCGTCACACCATCTTATTTTCTACTGGCTATGATTTTGCATATGATCTCTGGGGATACACGCCGTGATTTGTGATGTCATACTGTCGTCTGCCTATTCTTGCAAAATGGCCTGCCCATGGCCATTTGAGATTCCAAGTGGATTCCATATCTCTGAATCTTGTTTTTCTCCAGTATAAAATCTATCTAAGTACTTGTAAACGTCTTGTATTCAACACATGCACATATACACGTGCGCATACACGTATACATTCATATAGCATTTAACAATAATATTTTTATGGTGTGAATAGGTGTCACTCTTGATATTGATTTAACAGGTGGAGTTTTAGCAACCGTGGCTATCAAGGATGGTGAATGGTGATATTCTTTTCTGTATGTGCGTGTATCTCTGTTTTTGTTTATCAGTTTGTGTGTTCCAACACTTCTGGCCATGCTGTTTTGCCTACAGGCTTCAAAACTGGCATCAGTACAATACTACACCTTTTCCAATTTTTTTTTCAAATTTGGGAAAAAAAGAATTCCTTAAAAACCTCTTGGGAGCCATATTTTGACAGGTTTATTGATAAAAACTAAATTCCCCAGAATCTAGATATTTCTAGATGTTTGTTCACACAATTTTAGACGTTTTCCACTGGAAGTATTTTCTGGCCTTATCAATTCTTCAATGCAGTTGTCTAGCATGACTTCAAATGATGACATCATCATCATCATCATCATCATCATCATCATCATCATCATCATCATACTTTTAACGTTGGACGTAAACCTTCTCAAGGATTCGCCACAATTCTTTATCGTGGACGTCGTGGAGCCAGTACTTTCTGAATTTTTCTTGCTCGTCTCTCCATCTAATATTCTGCCGGCCTCGGTCGCAAACTTGATCTTGGCGGGATCCATATCGTGAGTAACGATGTTCATCGGTTGTTCGCCATTCTTGCAACATGGCCAGCCCATAGCCATTTGAGTTTTTCAATGGATTCTACGATGTCTCTGACTCTTGTCTTTTCCTGAATGTACTGTGCTACCTTTTGGTCTCTCCATGTGAGGTCCAGCATAATTCTTTCTTACGCTCGTTGCATGGTTCGTTTGCAGATCTGTCTCTTGATTAGGTTCCATGATCCTGCTCCCTAAGTGGCTATTGGGAGGATGCATTGGTTATACATCCTTTGTTTTAGGGTTAATGGGATCTTCTTAATTTTGAAGGTTTATCTTGCTCGGCAAAAAGCTTGACATCCTAGTGTGATTCTTCGCTTGATTTCTTCTTCTTTTGAGGGTCTCATGGAGATTCGTTGTCCTAGGTAGATGAAGTGATCTACTTTCTCGAGTTCTGTGTCCTCAATTTTGATCTTAGTGTTTTTATCTCTGATGTAGTTGTCGCACATGATCTTCGTCTTGCTGAAGTTCATGTGTTGGCCGACTTTCTTACCCTCTTCATTTAGTTCATATATCATTAGTTGGAGGTCGTGTAGGTTCACTGCAAAAAGGGCAATGTCGTCTGCAAATCTGAGGTTGCTCAGTTTAGGTGAGCTGGTATCACCTTGTCTTACTCCTTTCTGGAAGTAAAGGGGTCCGAGTCTTCATGTAGCCTGATAAAGGAGCTGCTGTGATTGTATATATGTTTCAGTACTTCGACATATACTGGATCTACACCTTGTCGACTGATGGCCTCCATGACGTTTGGAATTTCTACTGAGTCGAACACCTTTTTGAAGTCGATAAATGCTACGACAAGTGGTAGTTTATATACTGCTGCTTTTTCTTTCAGCTGATTTATCGAGTGCAGGTTGTTCATGGTCGAGTAGCTACTTCTAAAGCCAGCTTGCTCTCGTGGCTGGATTTCATCGAGTGTTTTTGTCATTCGGTTGGTGATGATTTTTACGAAAAGTTTGTATACGCAGTTGAGTAGGCTCATAGGCCTGTAGTTATTGAGGTCTTTCGATTTTTTTTAAATATTAGAGCATTATGATCGCAGTGTTCCAATCATCTGGGATTCTACTCTGTTTCAGACCCAAGTTGAAAAGGATGGCCAGTTTTCTAGTTAGAATTTTACCCGCTTTTCGGAGTAGGTCGATGGTGATGTTGTCCGGTCCAGGGGTCTTTCTTTTCTTCGTCTGTTTGATGGCTTGTTTCACCTCCCTCGAGGTTATTTGTGGGAAGTCCACGAAGTTGATTGCTCGCGTCTTGCGTATACAGTTCATTGTTTGTAGACCTTGTTTGGACCAAGAGGGTTTCTGGTAAAATTCTTTGGCACGTTCGACAATCCTATCTCCGTCTGTTGTTAGGTTTCCATTTTTCACGAGTTAGCTGATTATTTGCTTTAGTCCTGAATTGAGTCCTTTGTTTATAGCTTTGAAGCCCCAACCTCTTTTGAGTGATGACTGCCGTCGTGTATCTTCTTCTGTCTTCCTTTTGTTTTTTTTCCTGATTAATTTGTTGTTCGGTCTGACGTACGGTTGTTCAATTATTGGCTACAATGGCGAATATTATATGTCTTCTTCGTGATCAGTCTCAGATTTTATTAAACATCACCATCATCATCAATATGATCCAACAGAAACTCCCTTTTTATCTCTTCTTCTAGCTATGTGCCCTGCTCCTCTCCATTTTTATCTCTTCATTACTTGTACAATATTTAGGTCTTCTTTTGGGTCTATGTTGATTGATTTCTGTTGCTTAGAGGCATTCCTAACATTACTCATTCCATTGCCCTCTGGATTATTCTGAGTTTGTTTTCGAGTGGGTTTGTACGTTTCCATGTTTCACGCCCATACACCAAAGTTGGTCAAGGAAATGATTAGCAAACACAAGAATGAAACACCCAACGTCATTATGAATACATTTCGAACTTAATTTTCACTTATCTTTCATCGGGAGACGACTCTAACACCTATTAGCGATAAGTGCATCATTTACTGTTTCGAACTTTTCAATTTCAACTACTAACAAAGATGAGATAATTCCTGACTAAGTTGTGCTCCTGATCATGGACTAGTGATGAAGAATCCATGACACACGTGTCAGTAGTGACACGCCACTCGTATCCAGGAGATATCCGATGGACTTCGAAGAAAAACTGTTTAAATTTGTTTTTATTATCTTAGTTTTGTTTGCTGTGTGGATGTTAGGTGATCTGACTGAATGGTGGTAATTTGACGACTTGAAGGTTAAAATAGATTAAAAAGGAACAGATGTTACATCTAAGAAATGTTCATCATCACGTGAGCATATCATGATGCATTTCGATCGTTGCCAACCACCTTTTCAAAGAACTTGCAGCGGTTTGCAGAGAAAAGTGAACGTTATTTAAATGTTTGAGATTTGGGGAATGGGATGGACACATTTACGAGTTGTTGGTTGTTCAGTATAAGTGGTATGGGAAGGTTTTTATATTTGTGTCAGGTTGGTCTGAAATAAGAAGGGTCTGTAAGAGGGAGGGTCATAGGGTGTTATTGAAATTTAAAATGAAACTCCCAGTTACATGAATATGTTAGAAAAAATACTACCAATCACCAAGCATTCGCCCAAGACTAACATTCCTACGTATGTGACTCTCCGCTAGCGGAATTATAAGAAAGATTAAAATTTTGACACACCTTGTTAAGATGGTTCGCAGTCACTAGTATAGAACAATGGTTTGGAGATTATTATTACTATTTTGGTGACTTCAATTCTCATCTGGTGTTCCACGTTTTTGTCTAATCTTCAATAATCTTAGCTTATTAACTATCAATAATCATCATAAAGCCTTCAGAGGTCCCAGTCTTTTAAAAGACAGCTCCCAATGGAGTATGGAGGTAGGTGACGAATTTTTAAAAATTTCTACTGCATACATCAGCTTAGTGATCCTTGCAAGTCTCAAGATCAGAACTTTATTCCTACAACTTTTCATGACAATCCCCTTAGCAGAATGCAAGTCCACCGGAGAGATACCTCTACCCTGATCACAAGGCTTAGAGTGTACTCAATTAGCTACTGAGTTTACGAGGAAAATTGTCACCGTAAAGAGTTTCAAACACTTTTCGCCTATACCGGGAATCGAACCTGAGACCTTTTGCACATGAAACGAACATTATTAGAGCGGCTGATTAGGTAGTTGTGCATTTATTACCAGAGCTAGCAGTCGGCGTTCTAACCCAGGTAAAAAGCCAGGGATTTGAATGCTGATTTTCAATACATGTGTATCTTTCTCACTGACAAAATTTGGCCATTGAAGATCTACCCATTATAAGCTAAGTTTGATTAATAGCAAGATATGGCATATCATTGAAAACAATTGTTATCTATTTTCATAATTTGATAGTTAATTATTTTCGGGTGACGCCGGTGGGCTGCTTTTAAACCCAAGTAAAAAGAAGATTTTGAGCGTCGATGATAATCGCTTTCTGGATATAAGGTTGCTCGTGATCTCGTTACCATCCGAGCAAATAAAAAAAATTAGAATCTAATGTAAATGCACATGCTCAATGCATCTATGTTATACGTGTACGAATAAATCTTCAAACCCTAGGAAGAAAAAAGAATTTTCTTTACACAACAAATTATTATTCAATATAATCTCCTTCCTTATAAATGCATTTAATTCAATAGCGAACATAGATCGAACATTACTCAGTGAAAGTTTCAGATGAAAATCGAGGTAATAACTACGTGTAAGGCTCTTGATTTATTGACCCCCATTATATATATATATGTATGTATATATATATATATATATATATATATATGTATGTATATATATATATATATATATATATATATATATATATATATATATATATATATATATATATATATATGCGTGCATGTGCGTGTACGTTTGTAAGAGCGGGTGAGGAGAATGGAATATCGGAATACTGCCTATGACAAATGTGTCTTCATTCCAATGTTTCACTCATTTGGAGCTTTGTCCAAAAATTAAAGTACTGCTAAAACAGGTTATTTATGTAGCTTGTCCGTGAGTTTGTGTTGGGCAAAGCAGGTAGCGAAGGTTTATATATACATACGTATGTAATTATACAGACACATGTATAATTTTATGCATACACATATGTAAAATTTTGTACATATGTGATTATGTATATGTGCATTTTTATGTATACATGAATAATAAGACGTATCTTTCTCACTATATACATACATACATATATATATATATATATATATATATATATATATATATATATATATATATATATGTGTATGTGTGTGTGTAATTGGATTCATATATATGCATATACATACACACTGCATATGCAATTATTATCATCTTGATTATATGTCAGTATATTATAAGACAGATGACAATTTTTCATTTCAACGTTTTGCTAATTTCGAGCTTTGTCAAGAGGGTTAGGTGCAATTTTAAACCGGGGGTTTGTATAGTTGATTAGAGGTAGTGTGTTCACAGTGTGTTAAGCTCAGTGATAGTAGGTGTATCTTAGCCATGGGGAGATCATCTTCCAGGCTTTTGGTCATCTGTGCTGCTAAAGTTATCACTGTCATTTTACTCTCATATTGTCGGATTAAGCATTAACACACACACACACACACATGTATATATATATATACATATATATATATATATATATATATATATATATATATATATATATATATATATATAGATTATATGGATTAAATTTATCCAACAAATTGATGACTTCACCAGTCGATGAACAAAACTCAAATTTAAGAAATAAATTGTTCTATTTCTGTGACACACACGAACACATAAGGCATGAACAATATCACACATTAAATACGTTGTATTCATAAATATCTACAATCTTTTTCAATAACACACCAATATTTACTTAAACACTCATAGCTTTCTCCTATTTCTGCTCGCACACTTAATCTGCCACCCCACTTTGTTGAACCCTCATACTGACATAGACAATCTCCTTTTTGCCATTTATAGATAAGAACTACGATCACACTCCACCACGCACCATATCTATACTCCCCACCTACTCCATTCCTTGCATCTTTTTGCTTCTTGATTCATCTCCCCATTTGGAGATATGAAAATAGGTGAATAACACCCAAAACATGTCAGGGAAAATAAACGACTATTTTCCTAAGTTCGAGCTCGCAAAATTGTCAGCTAAATGCACAACGCACACACAGACACACACACAGACACACACACACACACATACATACACAGACACACATACATACACAGACACACATACACACACACACACACGTTTATATGTACATGAGCAAATCCTTAACCTAAGAAGGAAAAAGCAATTATTCTTGGTAATAAATATTCATTTTTCAGTATAATCTCCTCTGTTGTCAACGCACTTAATTCAATGTTTCTCTATTAACCACATAGATCATGAATTATGCAATAAATATTTTAGATCAAAATTCAACCAATAACTGTGGATACGTGTCGCACCCTGTCACTCGCTTCTAAAAGCGACCCAAAACTTTTCAGTTTCTAGAAATCGTTTTGCATAGCAACTCCACCCTTACATCATACCCTCTACCCCCTCGTTCTCTTTATTCGCAGTGTTCCGCCATTGCCATAATTAAGAATAAAAAAAATATTCTCAACAGGACGAGGCGTCAGAAATTTGGATCAATAATTTTCACCACGCCCTTTCATGAGGATCGAAGCCATTGCACAATTACAGGTGAGACATGTCTATTCAGACAATTCATATCCCCCTCACACTCACAAGCACACGTGTAAACTCGCAAGCAGAAGTTAAGATTTTTAGCAAAGCTTCTTTTATTATTTTCAATAACCAATTCCTCTGATTAATTTTGTAATTTAATTAATCTGATTAATTATTTTAATGTTATCATTCTTTAAAAAGATTTTGACTGTAGCATTATCGTTCCATCGTAGTTATAAAGCATGTCATTTTCGTCTTTTCAAGACGGACAAGATGGCGGATATTGACTGTAACTCAGTGAATGTGCTGTCAAAAATATTTCATTTAACGTTTTATAGCTTCAATTGCAAATATCAAACGGAAGGAAGGTTTTCAATAAATTAGATAAATACATAGATTAATAGATAAATGGATAGATAAACAGATGGATAGACAGGTGAAAAAAATATTCAAATTTGATACCCTCAGGATTTAGTAGAACTGTAATGTTAAATACCTCAAAGTCTAACAAAGCCAAAACGAAGAACTTCTCTGTATAGTAAAAATAATTTAAATGCTATTTTCCTTATCGTCAACCACACACACACACACACACATTCGCACACACACACACACACACACACACACACATATATATATACATATATATATATATATGTATATATATATATATATATATATATATATATATATATACATATATCTGTAGCTGCTCCAATGTAGTGTTGTTCTTACCATTGAGCTATACAGCCACCAAGAATGCACAGGTCCAAATAACTGTCATAACTACAAATTCTCATCTTGTTTATTCATGGTCTATGTAATTGTGCTGAAAGAAACAAATAGTGCAGATATAGACCGTGGATAAACAAAATAGAAATTTGAAGTTAAAATATACATGTGTGTGTGTGTGTGTGTGTGTGTGTGTGTGTGTGTATGTGTGTGTGTGCACAAATGCACAATATAATTTACAGTAGTTATATGAAAACAAATACGCTTTCATCCATGTACTGGCATTATGTATGAAGTTTATGTGTAGGCTTGAAACGTCCAAGGATATATATATATATATATATATATATATATATATATGTGTGTGTGTGTGTGTGTGTTTGTGTCTGTGTCTGTGTATGTGTACTTTTGTGCCCAAGTGTTGCTGCACGTATTCGTGTGTACAAATCTAAGCACACATATGGACCGGACACTTATCAAGAAGACATGACAACAGATGGATGGAAAGTGTAATTTATGGGTGCTGATGGGCCAGTAAACGCAGTAAGAAAAGACTTAACACAAGATATAGGACTGAGATAGAAAGGTTTGCTGATTGGACATGACAGAGATCAGCGCAATCGCAGTCGCCATGGAAGGAAATAGGAGAGTTTTTTTTAATTCCAGCAGTGAACTCATTATGTCTGCTGCTGATGAAATATTCACTCCTGTGTATGCTACTGGGCCAATTAGGGTAATCAGTTTGAACTTTCGATTTGTTACTTGATTTTATAAGTTTATCTTATAAGATGATTACGACGAAGGGAAGTATGATGAGAATTAATAATTTTCGTCTTATTACGAGCAACTGATGATTTATCATTTTATTCAAGTAGCATATGAGAAAGATCCCGAGGCCATAGTAAATCAAATTTCCATATTAAATAAAAAGTGAAAGAAGCTATCTGTCTATCTATCAGGGTGAGAAGACAATTAAGAAGACCATATCGTGTAAAAATGAAATTTCTTCGGTTTATCTCGACGTTTCGCCTGTTCATACTGTCTTCTTCAGAAAAAAATTGTTGGAGATACAAAAAGTTGACTGTTATATTGAGATCGTATCAGGTAAGGTTTTTGAAAACTAACCTATCACTTGCTATCTTTTCATCTATCCTAAGACCTACCTTTTCGACTGGAATAACCGGGTATTTTTCTTCTGGTGGGTGTAGTCGGGTTTCGAGCCCAGGAAAGTCAGGCTGTCGAATGCGTATTCTCAAGCGAAGCAGACTCATCTTAATTAGAAGATTAGCTTAACTCAATCTGCCAACCTTTAGCTACAATTACATACTAATAAAATAATCTGAACCCACAGTATACATCTATCAAAAATGTATACAAGTAAAGAGGAGCCTATACTTTTGCTGTCAGATTTGAAACATGCTTTGTTTATTTTTGTTTACAAGTACTGTCAAAAATGACAGCATATCTGAAATACATGGATATACACATTGCACTTTATCTACATGGATAATAGAGACTTGCATTGCAATGGGCTAGGAGTATAGCCTTCTATAGACATTGCATTTTATATTCGTGGATATTAGAGATTTGCTTGCTGTGAGCTTGGAGAATAACCTTCTATAGACATTGCATTTTATATACGTGGATAATAGAGACTTGCATTGCAATGAGCTTGAAGAATAGTCGTCCTAACTCATTGCATTTTAATGACGTAGATAATAGTAATTTGCTTTGCAATGAGCTTGGAGAATTGCTTTCTATACACATTGCATCCTATATACGTGGATGATAGGGATTTGCATTGCAATGGGCTTGGAGAATAGCCTTCTGTGCACGTTGCATTCTGTATACATGGATAATGGAGATTTGCATTGCAATGCGCTTAGAGAATAGCGTCTCATAGTCCATACATTGATTCTAACATTTTTGTTTCCGTTCCCATTACTTTTTATCTCGTATTGTTCTTCAAACGCAGCATTTTCATTACACCTTCAGCTAGTAAAATTCTGTTCTACTACGTCAGTTAGGTCCCTTAGCGTGACAAGAGACATCTGCACATTGCTCATTACTATAGAAGAACAAGATCGTTTCAATATTTTTGGTTACAGTAAGATATAACAATTTTCGATAAAACAAAATTTTCGATACATTATTATTATTATTATTATTATTATTATTTTTATTATTATTATTATTATTATTATTATTATTATTATTATTATTATTATTATTATTCTCTGTTTTCGTTTCCGTCGGGGTCACACATCTGGATAGCAGGTGCTTCTCGCCTTCTTGCACGCACGTTGCCCCGACTCCAATATCACTGTTAATCATGGTGTCTGCCTAAAGACTTGTATTCGAATCTTTGGACGCTACGTACTTCGTTTTTTCTTCTTTTTTTCTTTCTTTCTTTCTTTCCTTGTTTCTTTCTTTTTCGCTTGTCTTCGTGAAACCACCAACCAGCCCTGAACCCCTTAAAGTAAAACACAGGGAAAAGAGACGCGAATTGTTTTTACTTTGCCTTTCAGGGAGTTTGTGAAGCGAAACGGCGGTTCGGCAAACAAAGCTAGGCAAAATGACAAAACAGGATGGCTTCTGGGAATGAATGGGCAGAACAAAGAAGAAAAAAAAAATAGAACAGATTTGAGGCTGTCAAGAAAAGTACTGCCATCCAAAAACTTGAACATTATTTATTTATTTTAGCAACAATTCTTTGGTTCGTCTGTTGGTGGTTTAGCATCGATTTTTGGAGGCGGCCTCGCTCCTCTATGGGAGGCCCCTGTTCGTCAGTCGGTTTGTCAGTCGGTCCCTGTATCGCTTTTCATCTGTTTCAAGTCAGATTTACTTGAAACTTGATAGAAACGTGTTTCTTGATAAACATGTTTCTTATCTAAAGAAAAAAAAAAAGAAGTTTTGTACTCTGGGTCAAGTTATCTGTCAATATTGGCGTTGGGGCTTGGAGTTTTAAAATCAATTTTTCAGCTGTTTCAAGTCTGATTTACTAGAAACTTCATAGAAATGCGTTCCTTGATAAGATGCTTCTCACATGGAAGAATTGTTCACTGAAGGTTATGTGATCTGGCAATAATGGCGTTCATACTTAATGTTTTAAAATCGATTTTCTTAGGTATCCATTATAAAGTTTAGACACCATTGTTGCAAGGTCACATGATCTGACAATCATCATCATCATCATCACCACCACCACCACCACCATCATCATCATCATCATCATCAGTCTTTTAACGTTCGTTGTTGGACATAGACCTTCCCAATCTAATATTCTACCGGCCTCGGTTGCGCATGTGATTTCGGGGGATCCATGTCGTGAGTCGCAGTGTCCATCTGTTGTCTGCCATTTGCGCAACATGGCCAGCCCACTGCCATTTAAGCTTTTTAATGGATTCTATGATGTCCCAGACTCTTGTCTTTTCCCGGATGTACTGTGCTGTCTTGTGGTGTCTCCACGTGAGGCCCAGCATAATGTTTAAACTTTAAGTGGACGCCTCATTGAACATGCGGTTCTTGTTAATATCATGAAGTTGTCTTACAGTGTTTCAATCAGAACGACTCTGCGCCAAGAATGTAATAATCTGCTCAATCTGAAATAATGAAAAAGAATTGTGTTTTTTTAGATAACTGAAACGAGGACCAAAAAGTAGATAAAAACTGAATCTTTATAATTTTTCTAATTTACTTATAGATCAAAATGTTAATGTACAATAAAAAAAAATGAAAATTCATAAATCACGATGTATGAACAAAACAAATTCTCTTGATAAAAACGTGTCAATTATGATAATGGCAGCACAATAGAAACTGTCACATGATCAACGTCTTCAGGTTGATTAATTAAAAAAAATGGATATAGTTACTTCTCTCACTTTTCTTCAGCTGGATCACTAAAAAATTCTGAAAAAAAGCGTGTATGCTGCCGGGCACGAACTTAGGGATTAATCTTTCATAAACTTACTTTGTGAATTGAACCCCAAAGTAAAAAAAAACAAAAAAACTATTTGAGTGGGATTTAAAAGAAAAAAAAAGTTTTCTCCTAGATATTATGAGAGTTGATTTCCAGCCTCCTAGCTACATTTTCGCGACCTGTACCACGAGATTTATTCATCTATAATCAGCCAACCAGGAGGACCATTTCAAAAACTGAAGAGACCCAAGTGGACAGTTTTGGTTGACAGTCAATGATTCGTTCTATGAAGCTATCAAGTAAAGAACTGGCACCAAGGAGCCCAAAGCTATTTTATGAGGTAATTTACTTTTAATAATTCAAATATCCTAATTTCAAGTTTTCTCAACTCATTCTCAAGCTGTTTTATTGTGTGATTATAGAAAAGAGTTTCTATCGCGTAATTTTTATGTCATAATAGGAGGGTGAATCAACCAATGAGATCATCCCATTTGCGCGCAAAGAAACAAACAAATAAATAAACAGAAATATTTGCATATAAGCTCATTATATGGTTAGATTCTTGCAACAGTTTTTTGGTTCGTCTAATTGAGGTTTACTATCGATTCTTTTAATATGTTTGAGTATTGCGTCGAAGTATGATGCTGTCTTATAGTGTTTTAATCGGAAGGACATTGCATCAACGAAGTGATAATTTGCTAAATCTAAAGTAACAAGAATGAGTCGGGGTTTCGGGAGAACGGAAAGAGGATCCCAAAGGAGTTAAAACATTATAATAAAGACAGGTCCTCCCATAACCGACATCTTTAGGTAGCATGCCATATTGGGGTGATCAATTAGAAGAATAGAAAAATTATGATCTATAAATGTTTCTCCTTTCGTTGGCCTCTGATCACTAAAAGAGTTCAAATTTTCGGAAGCCCAACGTAAACGCTGCTGGATTCCAACCAAATTAGCATAAAACTTACTTAGTAGTCTTGGCTTCCAACTAAAACATATTTTGAAATGGAATTTTCAAAAGACCCAAAAACGGTTTTTTCGAGATATAATAGAGAGTAAATGTCTGAATATTCTACCATCTAGCTTCATTGCTGCTGTCTATATGATGCGCGTTATACATGCATACAAAGCCTGCCAACTAGCCAGCCGTAGCGTCAAATTTTGAAGTCATGGAAGAAATTTGTTCTGAAAAATGATTATGGTTCGAATAAATTCCAATTATGACATCACTGGGGTTTTCCATCACAAATCATCTAGAAACATCTAGATTCTCCAGATTTTGTTGATGAAAAATATTGATGAGAATCTAGACAAACCTATTGACAAGAATCTAGAAGTTACTGACGAACCTGTCAGAATAAATCCTCTCTAAGGTGAAAAAAGCTTTTATTTTTCCTCCAAAAATGAAAAAGCAATTTTATAAAGGCTCTATTGGAGTACTGATGGCAATTTTCAAGTCTATAGACAAAACGCTATGACCAGGAGCGCACGAATACACAAACGCACGCACATATAGAGGAGATACAAAACCTCTTTTGATTGGATACGGTTGTTCAATTCCAATCTCATTTCGGATCTAATATTAAAAAATATAATTCAAATATCTGGTAACAATAATTATTCACGCAAAGATGTTTGTAAAATTAATAAAAATCTTATTAAAAACCGGAACACAATCGGAGTTGTTAATAGAAAGAAATTAAAGAAATGTAAATTATAGACTTAAATCTCTTTTATTAGAGAGCGTAAGGTGGCCTGCTTCGCAACAGAAATAATTACACATTATAGCTATCATGTAACGTGTACTCACGAGAGTTCACCTGATCGGTCACGGTGCGCTGGCCAGTTCAAGGCTTGTTTTAATTGCTAGGAGACACACTGCTGTAAAGGCTTCAAGTCACTGATATCTTGAGTATTTGCTAGTCTGCTCATCGGACATCACGTCTCCTATTTCCACTAACTGCACACAATTGCGTGGGCGTGATAGCATTAGATTGTCTAGTCATGGAAGAAGAACCTCTGATTCTGATTCAATATTTGTTGAATACAAGTAAAATTCCGTGAGATGACGTGACACAAATGTGGATTCTCCTGACGGTTTTCATGGCCCCAAGGCCTGGTGAGCTTTCATTCGTTCACGCGACGTGATCGCAGTGTGTTCCTGTATTTATTCAACGATGTCAGAAACCAGGGTTTCAGCCAAGGTAGAGGCGCCAATTTTGATTTCTGATTCACAAAGCTATGTCCTCAGCCTCTTCGGAGGATTTACATGAAGTAATCTTCGTATCCATATTCAGCCTTGTGCCGCACCAAATCAGTTAATCATTATGTATGGTGTGGTCGGACTACTTTCCTCGTCTATGCGTTCATTTGTCTACAACGTTTCGACCGAGCATCCTCCGGTCTTCATAGGGTGTAGGTGGTTCTGGGACGCGTAAAATCACTTCTCAGAACCGATTTGACGATTCACCACATCAGTTTTCTGTAACATCTGGGATGCTCTCATCAGAAGGGACTTCCAAGGCAAAACAAACAGATCACCGAAAACAATTCAGAATTTGATACAGATCAAAAAACTCGGATGTACACGAAAAACCTGAATGTGACGTGTCCAGTCTAATCGAGCATGCACTCAGTGAAGTAATTTCACGTTCTAGAACCTGCAATTCTTCATGAAGGCCTGAGGATAACCGGCCGAAACGTTGTGAACAAATGAACGCAGAGGCGAGAAAAAAAATAGCCCGACATTATCATATGTAATGATCGATGCACAACATACAAGAAAATTTCGATAAGTTGACTAAGTTTGACAAGTTTCAGGCGAAAGCTGGTGATAGGGAGAAGAAAAATATTTCGAATCACAATAAGCAATAAATCAGATGACTTTACTTAAAGTAAAAATTGAAGTGCAGTTTTAGAATGCTACTATGTTTAAGAGTACTGAACATATACTAATAAATCTAAAGCAGGTAAGCAAAGCAACTTGATAAAGTGTGACGGCGTAAAAGTTGAAGGAAAAAACAAAAAACAAAAGCGTAACACGACCAGAAATAGAGGAAATATATTTCAACAATTGAAAAGAGACAAATGGCATTTGGAAGTGAAAAAAACAGAACTCGTACTTTAAAACAATAACGTAACAGTTTATGAGAATCCGCAAAAAAAAAAACAAAAAAATAATAGGTAGTCAGTCAATTGAAACCGCCACGTGACCAATATTTTTTGGCAGCATTATATGTCGAGATGATCAATTTAAAAATGCACGAAGAGATGATCAACGGATTTTCGAGCCTTTTATCAGATGGTAGTCACTAAAGAAAGTCCGGGTATTCAAGAAACGGGGGAGATAACGGTCATAAAATAGGGATCAGTTTAGCTGAAAATTCAATCGAAAATTGAACCCCAATTAAAAACCTATTTAAAAGAGATTTAAAAAAAAAGCACTGTTTTTCCCCAGACATGAGGAATGAATATCGAAATTTTCAGCCCTCTAGCTACATTGGTGCTGCTTGTATACGTGATACATACATAGCCACCGATCCATCCATCCTTCCAGCCAGACCAGCTTAAAAACTGAAGAAACCTGTTTTGACAGTTTTGGTTGACAGTCTCTCACAAAACACTACGAGGAATACCGGAAATATATTTTAACAATTGAAAAGTCACAAATGACACTAAAAAGAGAAAAATAGAACTCGAATTCTCAAACAATAACTCAGTAGTTTAAGAGACTTTGGGAAAAAACTTAAAAAGACACGACTTAACAGCCGAAAAAAAATAGACGCAACGAGGCCTTAGAGACGAGAATGATATTTTGGCGTGTGAAATGCGATACGTGTACCCGTAGTTAAAAATCATATATTGAATTTTTTTATCATTTCGTATGCATTGGAATTCAACACCAATATAAATATATATCTTCTCATCTATATGTTTCCATAGTGATATATTGGTTTGTGTAACAGCCTCATCATCATCAGTCTTTTATCGTCCGCCGTTGGTTATAGACATTCCCTACGATTCGCTACACCTATCTATCGTGGGCATCGCAGAGCCAATACTTCCTAAATCTATCTCGTATCTCCATCTTATATCCTGTCGGTTTCAGTTGCGCCTGTGATCTCTGGGTATCCTCATTGTAAGTCGTGATGTCCATCAGTTGTCTGACATTCCTGCAACATGGCCAGTCCTTTGCCATTTGAGTTTTTTTTAGTAAATTTTATGATGAATTTTCTCCAAGATATACTATGCTATCTTGTAATCTCTCCATGGAGGTTGAGCAAGATTCTTTCATGTGCTCGTTGCATGATTCTCTGTCTGCGGATCAGTTTCTTGGTTAGGTTCCATGATTCTGTTTCATAGGCGACTATCGGGAGGATGCATTACCCTCCTTTTTAAGAAAAATGGGATTTTCTTGTTTTCGAAGTTTGAGCTTGCTCTGCCGGAAGCTTGCCATCCTAAAGGGATTCTTTGCTTGATTTCTTCCTCGGCCTAATAAGACATTCATAGGTCCTCTTCAAAGAGCATCATAGTAATGTACTAACCCCTGCCACACAGATACACACACAAATACAAGAATATATATATATATATATATATATATATATATATAGAGAGAGAGAGAGAGAGAGAGAGACGGTAGAAACATGAACTAGTTTGCTTAGTAAGTTCACATCTTATTATATATTTCTAGCTCTACTCTAAAACGACTTGACTTTTGGGGTATAAAGTTGATTATATCGAGCACTCTACGAAATAAATCCATCACATATCAGATTTGGCTTTATATTATGGTATATTGCTAACCCTGATCTGTACCATATGTATTATACACACACACACACACACACACAGACAAACACATATATATATATATGTGTGTGTGTGTGTGTGTATTTGTGCGCGTGCATTCGTGAGTGTTTGTATGTCTGTTCGGTTTTTAATATCTTGCTCGCAAGCGCGTCATTTAGATCTTTCTCCTGACTATGATTTAGAAAATCTATCTATCTATCTCTCTATCTGTCTCGTTGCTAGCTAATTTGGTTGATAGATATGCAGAGACGGGCATATACTTGTGCATATGCACGTGACTGTAAATATGTGTATATTTACACATACGCTCACATACTCACGTGCACCTGCGTGTGCACACCCACATGTATATGTATGTGTGAGTGTGCATATGTATGAAAACGTGTATACTCTCTTCAGTCGACTTTATGATTCCACATGATTAACTACCTATTCTACTGTTATGGATACATCTTAATTGCACACAATATAATGTTTCCTCCCGCTGAGTCTTATAATTAGAAACTGTCACCTAATATTTGCAAAATAGGTTTCTTCAGTTTAAAGGTTGGTCTTGTTAACCGGCAATGTATCATGCGTACAGGCTGCACCAATAGAGCTAGAGGGCCGAAGATTCACTTTTACCTCTTACGTTTTTTTCTCTCTCGAAAATCTCCCCACTAAATAGTTTTGTTTTTTTCAGAGGGATTATTTTCAATGGCTTCGTTCATACGTGCTCTGATAGGAAAATTCAGATCTTATTCTAATGATCACTGCCCAACAAAAAGCAGAAGTAACTTATTCATTCATCATCCCTTTTTCCTTTAAAAAAAAATTGTCATTCCCCGCCACGGTATGATGCCAAAAGACGTTAGTCATGTGAAGGTTTCTATTGAGCGACTAACCAGACCAGTAAGTTATTAAAGCTCAGGCAAAAAATATTGAATTGGAAAAAAAAATTACGGATTACACGAGACAGCTTAATTGGGAATAAAATCAATCGCTGATTCTACCTTCCCTTTGCTAACACAACAAAGATAACATTAAAGGATTGAAGTGGGTCTGGTTTGTCACTCAATAGAAACCGTAATGAGACCAACTTCTTTCGGCAGCATGTCTTGTTGGGAGTGGGGTGATCAACTGAACGATTGGAGAAAGAGTTGATCAATAAATAAGTTGCATCTCTTGTCTGTATTTTTTTAGTCAATGATCCTTAAAAACGTAGATGGGTACAAAGCAGGGACCAATTTAGCAATAACTTACATCGTATATCGATCCCCCTCCCTGAAAACTAATTTTGGATGGAGATTTTGATAATAGAGAAAGGGTTTTTCTAGACATAATAAAGAGTAGATGTTAACAATTTCAGCCTTCAACCTCCATCAGTGCAGTCTGTATGCACAATCCACGCGTACCTAACCAGCCTGTCAGAACAACTTAAAAACTGAAGAAACCTATGTTTATTGTTTGGATGACTGTTTTAGTGGCAGCTTTGTCCATGGTTTTGGTTGATTCTTTCTCACTCATAATTTAAAACAATAACCCAGAAATTTATGAGATTTCGTAAAAAGACAATAAACACAGCTTAACAGCCAAAAATGTAGACGCAACGAGACCTTGGAGAGAGGAAAAATACCTTGGTGTGTGAAAAACGATATTTGGATGCTTAGTTGAAACCATATATTGCATTGTTTATGTCCTATAGGTTTAGAATTCAACACCCAGTTTCTCTATCTTTACGTCTATTTCTCTATTTATGAGCTTCAATAGTGATATGTTGGTTTACATACAGGCTTAACAAGACATTGATATAAGCCTGATTTTAAGATAAGAAGGATTGTAATTGTGGATAAGTATTTAAACTGAAAAAATAATTAACTGAAATTATTACGAACTTTATATGTATATATATATATATATATATATATATTTATTTATTCATTTATTTATTTTTCTATTTTCTAAAAACAAAGAGATAACAAATGAAAACAGTTTCTATCCGTTGTAGATGTTCAATTGAAGTGTTTAATATTCAACACTCTAAATAGAACTGTTCATGAATTAGAAGAAAATATTTACGAGGGAAAGTACCTGGTGAATATAAAAACATTTTGCACTCATCAGAAACTGGGCCTCAGTTGCTCCAGTTGATCTATATCTATATCTATATCTATATATCTATATCTATCCATCTATCTATCTATCTATCTATCAATCTATATATATATATATATATATATATATATATATATATATATATATATATATATATATATATATGAAAATAGGTTGGTAAATCCTGGAACAAGGGTATAAGAATAATGATAAGAATATACAAATACATCTAAGAAAAAAAAGATAGCCGAACTTTTTATTCATAATTTAAAGATATAGTAAGAGGCTGATGGGATTCTGTCTCTGGCCATTACATTCCACAGTCGAGTACAGAAAGTAGATTCACTACACAAACACGTTTATCTTTCTGCCCTTTTAGACCAGCTCTACTTCAAACCAACTTATCACTTGAAGTTTAAAGTTGAATATATCGAGCACTAAATCCATCACATATCAGAAGTCGCTTTATATTATACTATATCATGTTATACTGTAAACCTGATTTGTACCCTCTATCTATCTATCTATCTATCTATCTATCAATCTATCTGTATATGAAATTTTTGCATTCTTCTGCATTCTGTCTTTTTGGGACATTTTTCAATCATTTCTTTGCCCAGCCTTCATTACACAATTTTGCCATAGGTTAGAAACACCTGACTCCATTGAAACGACTGAATAAAACGGCTCTTGGAATGACAACAAAATGACTTCTAGTTGAATCTAATCAACAATAATGAGTGAAATCAGTTACCTTTATGCAAGAACCCTATGCCACACACACATACACACACACACACATACATATATATATATATATATATATATATATATATATATATATATATATAGAGAGAGAGAGAGAGAGAGAGAGAGCGAGGAAGAGTTTAATTTATTTTTTAGTTTTAGTCAAATTACAAAATAAAACATGATTAATCATCAACACTTCTGTGCATACAACATTTGGGGCTCGCAGACCCTGCAACTCTGGTGGGGGTATCGGGACTCTTGGGCGCAAAATATCCAGGAAAATCTAATATAAAAAAAAATGCAAAAAAAAGTAAGAGATAACCTTAAAAAAAAAGCTGGGGTTGGAGGGAGGCCACAGTCCACCCGAGCGCCGCTACTCTGTTATGGATACATATTAATTGCATACGATATGACGTTTTCTCCTGTTGAGTCTTATAATTTATTTAAGATTAGGAAAGAAAATATTGAATTAAAAGAAATTACGGATCAAACTAGACAGCTTAATTGGAAATAAAATCAATCACTGACTCCACCTCCATTTAGCTCGAACCGAATAGAACACAATAAAGCATTTGAAATGAAAGAGAAGAAAGGTAGTCGAGAGAGAAAGACTTCGGATGCTCATAAAATGGACAATAAGCATGATAATTCATCAGTAAATGAATGTGTAGATCTGTCTGACCTGAAAACTAAAGGATCAATTCAATGTTCTTGTCTAGATTGTAGAAGGAATCGATAGCATATCACTCTTAGAAAAGATCTTGATTTGTTCCCCATTTGTTATATAAGGAAAAAAACTATATAAAGATTAAAGCCAAGCACTGCCACGTAGGTGAATGTACACATATTCACCGCATCAGACAGAGAAAGAAAGAGAGGGGGACAGTGAGAGAGAGAGCAGAGTGAATGGGAGAGAGAGGGTTCGAAGTATAGAGAGAGAGAAAAAGAAAGAAAGAGAGAAAATGAGAGAAAGAGAAAGAGAGAGAGGGGGACAGTGAGAGAGAGAGCAGAGTGAATAGGAGAGAGAGGGTTAGAAGTATAGAGAGAGAGAAAGAGAGAGAGAGAAGATGAGAGAGAGAAAGAGAAAGAGAGAGAGAAAATGAGAGAGGGAAAGAGAGAGAGAAAGAGAAAGGGAGAGAGAAAAAGAGAGAGAGAAAGAGAGAGAGGGGGACAGTGAGAGAGAGAGCAGAGTGAATGGGAGAGAGAGGGTTAGAAGTATAGAGAGAGAGAGAAAGAGAGAGAGAGAAAGAGAGAGAGAAAGAGAAAGAGAGAGAGAAAATGAGAGAGAGAAAGAGAGAGAGAGGGGGACAGTGAGAGAAAGAGAGAGCAGAATGAATGGGAGAGAGAGAAAGAGAGAGATGGGGACAGTGAGAGATAGAGAGAGAGCAGAGTGAATGGGAGAGAGAGGGTTCGAAGTATAGAGAGAGAGGGAAGGTGAGGGAGAGAGAGAAAGAAAGAGAGAGGGAGAGAGTATGTGAACGAGGACGGTTGAGATTTGGAGGTAAACATTGACGGCCATTTTAGACCAACGTACAAACATGAAGAGCCATACGTACGCACACACAACGTCTTCACACATGCTTATACGCTCACATCAGATAAAGGTCTATTATAACACGTTTGCGTAACGCTCACACACAATAGTAAATAAATAAATAACAGTATTAACAAAAGTGCGATGTTTACAGTTAGTGTTAGGTGATAAATTTTGTAAGGCTGGCAGATGGAGAAGTCGACGGAGTTTTCGTTCGTTCAAAGTTCAGTCACAGACACATATACAAGCGCATGCGCAGACAATCACAAGCACATATACAAGCGCATGCGCACACAAGCATAAACACATATAAGAGACCTTTGTAGACCTATGATTGAACAGACCTTTACCTCAATTAACGTGTGTGTACACGTGCACAGGTATATATTAGAAACCACCAATCAAAACTATCACCATAGGTTTCTTCATTTTTCACGTCAGGCTGGCTAGCTATGTGCATATGTTACACGTATATAAGCCGCATATATGCAACTAAAAGGCTTGAAATTAAAACATTCACTCAATATTTTTTAATAAAAAAAAGTGTTTTTTTTCAAGATTTTCCTGAAAATGGATGTTTAGTGGGGAGATTTTAATCTACGATGTACGTTTATGTTAAATTGGACCGTAGTCTGTGCCCAGCTACATTCAGATTGTTTTTGTTGTTAAAAATTCAAAATATGAGAGATGTAACTCATTTTAATTGATCAGACTTTTTTTCCATTTAAAAAAAAATTAATCGCCCTCAACATGACATGCTGCCAAAAGACGTTGGTCACGTGACGGTCTCTATTGAGTGGAAGACCAGATCTGTTGGATTGTAGATTCTTATTTACCAAGATGAAGCAAAATCTATTTATATTGTTTGAAAACATACTCCCTGGTAGAATCCCATCGAAAGAAATAAGAAAATTCTATGCTGCGTGGAAAGTAATAACTTTGACGGAGATAGATGGAAAGCAACGAAGCTTCCTAGTGATAGGGTTGAGTAGAAAGCAAAAAAATATCAATGGGAAGATAATTACTTACAGAGCAGACTTATTCTAACGGTGTTCACATGACCTTTTCATGTGTTCTGCTAAACAAAGTGACATTTTCGCGATAAATGTGATAATTCTTCATTAAGCATACGATTACTATTTTTTTCTATTTGGATTGAAGTATATAATCCTCTAAACGAGGCTCAAATCCAATGCTGTAAATAAAGTGTAACTTTGAAGTGATGGCTAGAAAGAAATCGAACTTTCTAGGAATTTGGGTGGGTTGGAAGGTTTAGATTGGCAAAATTGTCTAATCAGCGAAATTTCAACTTCTTTCTCAGAAATTAATTAAATGAATAAATACAGAGTTTTGGTTTGATCGAAAGTACATTTTACCAAGAAAAAAGGCATAAAACAATTATTTTTGACAATCAAAGGTTTTTATCCAGAAAATTAGTCAATACGTTGTTATAACATTTTTACAAAAAATGAATTCGTATTTGTAGTTTGTTCAAAAGTTTATTTAATCAAAACAAGGATATAAAACAACTATTTTTTTACTATCAAAAGTTTATATAATCAAAGTAAAATCAAGTTCATTCCGCTTATTAGGCAATTTCATCGATTTAGCGTAACACATACATCTAGAAATTCAGAAAACTCAAAACATTCTAGCATTGTAGAATGGAGGATGGAAATGGCAACATGTTATGTTGAGGGTGATCAATTAAAAAATTGGAAATTGGATGAACAATAAATAAATGATTCCTTATGCTTTTTTCTGGTTAGTTACCACTGAAAAAGTCAGAATAAAAAAAATAGCGTTAATGCTGCTGGGTACGAACTAAGTGATCAATTTAGAATGAACGGACCCCCTTTCACTAAAACTTTTTTAGAGAGAGAATTAAAAAAACGATTTTTTTACTAGAAATAATAAGGAATACATATTAAAATTGAGATAAATACATACGTAGCCAGCCAGAGCAACTTAAAAACTGAAGAAATCTATGTTGACAGTTTTTGGTGATCGTTTTGATTGATGGTTTCGTAATATAAAAGACCTTGGACATGAGACATAGACGGGCAATAACTAATTATATTGACTGAAACATACACTTGAAATGATAATTGATAGATCGAGGTCGGGGTTCAAAAGGGGCATTAGCCCTGGGCTCATCTACACAGAAATATAATAATTAAAAAAATAGGTTCTCTAATAAGAAATAAATTAATAATTACTACTCGGAATTCATTTTGGAATTCAATTTCATTGTAATGCCTTCAATTGATTCAAATAAATTAATAAAATTCCTGCTTGTAACTCGAGTCTACAGTAAGTGAAGTATGGGAATGCTAAAATTCCTCTTGGAGTTTTTATGGCATGTATTTACGTGTATATATGTATTTACTTCAGATATATAACGCATTTAACCTGTGTATGAATAACTTGTCAGTTCCAATTACATGCAATAAACAGACTTTGATGTGTAAACTTTGTTACGAACTGTCTGTCTTCATTTCTGAGCATGAGATACCCAACGAACCTGAAGTGCCCCGGGCTGCCAAGGTCTAAATCTGGCTCTGACTTAGAGTAACGAGCTTAAATCAACATTGCTCAATGGCCAGGAAAATCACTACAAAGATGAACAGATGAAAGCGAATGAATGGCTTCCGTTTCATCGCTACAGACAATGGAAAGTATGCATGCCTGGACGAAGCCTACGGGATGCCCTGTCGACAGAAATCCCCCTCTTGGCCTCGCTGATGTAGTCCAGCGGAAAGCAGAGGGTTAACGTCTGGCATCAGCTTGGTTTCAAGTCAAATTGGGCGTCAAACAGCCTCAAGGGGCTTCACTTGGAATCAGGGTCGTCCTTTTAGACTGATTACCTTTTTTAAAGCAAGAGAGTCAAATCTGTCAAACTTAGTTACTCATAGGGTCGTGCGCAGATTTATGTCTTTCCATTGCCCGTGCCGTTAACGACTACGCCAATTGCACTACCACGACGGAATAGATGGAAGTAGCGGTACACAAACAACCACATGGGCGAACTTTCTACCTTCCACTGGTACATACATGTATGCATCCGCTTATACGAATATATATAATGGGATGCACAAGCATTGAAAAAAAATAGGCCATTGAATACTTCAGTACCGTGCATGTGCACTTCTGTTTAGAATGGCAGACGTAAGTAGGCATTCACCCCAACAAATCTTACCAACCATACTCTCTTCGACTCCATACATTTCATTGATTGCCCTTTCTATTTCACTTTCTTTTGTGTTATGAATTTTCCTTGGAAAGAAAAAAATAATTTCATTTTCAATTTATTAAATGTGTATCCAACGCGCCTATAGAATCGTCTTCTTGCCGCCCTGTCGAGTCGTTTATCAAAAAGGGACATCTTAAACTTATGAAGAGTTGGCGTATAGCTTCTTTATCTTCGCGAAGGACAACACAGAGACGCAGTATCATTTAATTCCATTTGTTTCCTCTTTCTACCCACCTACAACCGCTCCACACACGTACGTGTGCACACACGTACGTGTGCACACACGTACGTGTGCACACCCGTTTAGAAATATGAGGTTGCAAACGGATATATTCATGGAGTGGTTCACACAACAATGATACAATGCATGGGAGTCCGCTCTTCAAGGAAGTGAGGGCGAAAAATGTATTTGGAATATATCTTAGCGGCAATTCAGCGAAGAATAATACGATTTTTTTCATACAGGTACATTAAGGTTACATAAAACAATAGTAAAACGTTATTTTCCTCTATCGATTATAACTTTCAAACCCTATCACTTTGGGTGAGAAGGAATGATCCAGAAGGGGTCAAATGCCCTGTTTGCCTACCCCCAGTGAATATCCATGATTCAGTGTCTGATTTTTTTTTTCATAAACATACACACAAAACCCCGCCCATACGTACAAAAAAAACGTATAGAAACGTGTACAAACATAGACACGTAATATAACACCTGGTATTTCTATTTTCCAGATTACTGACTCTTCATTTGTACGAGGCTGATTGATCAACCCTGAATATCATGGAGAAATCGTGCATTCACCAAATTTATAGATAGATGCTTTTATTCATAAACCGTGAACTTATCCCCATCGCACCTATATAAGGAAAAAAAGTCAACCGGTGTTTTTGTTAATAATAAACTATGAAATTCAGAGTCAACACATCGGAGTCGTGCAAATCAACAGCCAGTAATCTGAAAGTCGGGGAAACGATACAGACCTGGCAAAGATATTCTTACCTTTGCATACACACCAGCTCGTAAGTACACTTGTTCACACAACATACATAAAAAGTTCTGCCTGAAAGTTCGGGACCTGATATTGAGGAATAGCGTCTTCGAAGAGAAAATTAGTTTTCCTTCATTTCCTGGTTGGTTGAGTTAGAGAGATATGCGAAATGTCTGGTAAGACACGGGGAACGCTTGGTTACTTCACAAATGAACAAATTGATCAATATTTCAAATTCTCTGGAGCTCATGGTAGCACTCATATATATATATATATATACACACACATATATATATATATATATATATATATATATATATAATAAAAGCTTCGGCAATACTACTTATATAAATTAAAGATTAAAATGCGGCGCGAATATGTATATACCTGAATGCTCAATACCCATGCAAAAATAGGTGGCTGATTAAATAATAATAAAAACAGGGAGTACTTTGCACAGTGCAACACAGAGCACGAAAATGTAAGATATAAAATGACTCCAGACATTACACTAACTGTGATTGATAAGTCGAATGGACAGAATTTATAATATCCATAAAAACTACCCTGGATGAAGACGGCATCAAGAATAATGCCCCACCCCCCAACGATAACATCTCAATATGATAAATTCTCCGTAAAAACCCCATAAACTTCGTATTTCTTTACTTTCTGATGAAGATTCATCACGGCAAAACATGTTAATGAAATCAATCGTTCATTTTTGCGAACGATTCAATTTTCTTTCCGCATCGTCATTACTGATATCATCTTGTCGGATAATTCTTATCAAACTACTGATTTCTCGATATATCTCTGTCTCTGTCTCTCTGTATATGTGCATAGTATAAAAACCTACTCGTTATTTACTGAGATACACACATTTGTGTACGTATAATAAACAAACCTGTACATATATCAATACAAAAAAACAAAAACAAAAGCAAAAACAAACAAGAACACATTTTATATTCCTTGTAAACGATTTATATACCAAGAGGCATGTATAAACATATTAAACTCATTCTTTTCAAGCACATGGACGCGTGTGTTTAAGTGGGTATGGATGCTCATAAACGCACACATTTATAAACGCAGAGAAATTCGTGAACCTATTGGCATTATACAGACGCAGTTTCGCAATCTTCACCATACCGACTCGCACATATAAATTATACATACAATTTTTACGTTTTTTTTTTCTCACGATTTATCTCCCATTTTTTTCTCTTGCTGTTTCACACCTTTCTTTCAACCACAATACACCGCTGAACTCTCCCCGTTCCTTCTTTATCCCTCATCCTGACAACCTCGCCTTTAACGCACGCAATGATGTTCTCTTCCTTACTTGCTCAACTCGTAAACGCACACGCACACGCACACACGCTCATTTATCCGCCCTTGCCATCAGAAGACAGAAGTGTTTTTACCTATTTTTTCATTTTTATTTCCCGCCGTATTTTTTTTTTTTGAAGCTGAGAAAATCTCACTTATGAATATTAAAGCCCAGTTTGCGCTAAGAGGTGTCACTCATAGTTCATTATTATTCTCTTAGGTGTATGAATTCCACCTCTATTGTCCGGATAGAAAATCGGCTATTATAATTGGAACTGGCACAGAATCGACACAGACCCACAATACATTGCACAGTGAAAACGACCTCTTAGAGTTCAGATTTGCGCTTCAAATCAAACCCGATTTGAGATGTCAAAGGCGGGTTTTGACCCAGGGTTGTATTTTAACATCTCCGAACAGAGCGAACACGATCTCTCTGGGGTCAGTGCACCGTCTTCCCTCCCATAAGCGCACGAACTCACGCACATACGCCCAAACACATTAACAAATTACACACAAACACATACATATGCTTACGTGTGGGTATAAGAATGTTGACACACACACACACACACACACACACACATATATATATATATATATATATATATATATATATTAAATTACAATATTCAAGTATATATATCAAATTACGATACTCAAGTATATCAAGGTATGTATATAGTACGCCGAATCGTTGAAATTGCATAACTGACGAAACTTGTTTTTTTCTAAAAAAGAGTTAGTTTTCACTTTGATAACATACACTTTTGAGGGTAAAAAAATGGTTCTTTTATATCCTTGTTGTGCGTATTCACTTATTATATTTGATGTTTGATTTCGAAAACTTCTGATTGTAATAGAAATAGTTGTTTTATACCGTTGTTCTGATCAAAAGAACTTTTGATCAAGTAAAAACTTCACATTCATTTATTTTATGTAAAGAAAGAATAGAAAAAAATTTGACATGTTGGCAATTTCCCTAATTCAGCATAGCAGAAAAACACACACACGCACAAACACATACACACACACGCATATATATATATATATATATATATATATACATATATATATATATATATATATATATATATATATATACATATATATATATATGTTAATTATCTAGTGTGTTTGTATAGATGATATTTATATACGCACACACGCATATACATATATATATATATATATGCATGTATATATATATACATATATATGTATATATATATATATATATATATATATATATATATATATATATATATATATAAATATATTTCCTTCCAACACGACATCTTCCACGAACATTCATACACATCTCCTTTTCGACTCTTTGACTTATCTATTCGTCTCACCAGTTAAATACATACATGAACACACATATACCTACATACACACACACACACACACACACACACACACACACATATATATATATATATATATATATATATATATATATATAAGATGCACGATGTTCTATTGCAATTTAATTTATTGAAACGTTTGATTCTTGAGCTGGAGGAAGTAGACCACTACATCTACCTTGGACAGCGAGTCTCCATAAAGTCATCAAAATGAGAAAAAAAATAAAGAGAAGAATCACATTCGGTTGGTAAGATTTTAGTAGAGCAGGCTCGACTTCAGAGAACAAGAAAATCCCACTAGTCCCTAAAGAAGGGTATACAACTGATGTATCCTACTGATTGTCACTTATGGAGCTGAAACATAGAACCTCACGAAAAAACTGACCCTCAAACTGAGCACCGTGCAACGTGCACATAAGAAAATCATACTCAACCTCACCTGGAGAGATTATAAGACAGCACAGTATATCAGAGAAAGGACAGGAGTCCGAGATATCATAGAACTCAAATGACAATGGACAGGACACGTTACAAGAATGTCAAACAACCGCTGGACATCACTACTCACAACATGGATCCCTTGAAATCATATGCAGAATTGTGCCCAACAGAAAGTAAGATCGCTTGACGAGCAAGATAAATTCAGAAAGTACTGGCTCTGCGAGGCCCATGATAGAGAGGTCTGGCGGATCTTAGGGAGGTTCTATGACCCACGACTGACGCTAACAGGCTGCTGTAGATGATGATGATATGTAGAGGTTTGGATTGAATTTTTATATCGAATATCGTATATTCATAATATTTAAAATACTTGTAGAGCATGTTTATCAAATTCGTTTTATTTTGTGTCAATGTTTGAATTGGATATTTGGATAGAGTTAGATAAATGTCGGTTTTTAGGTTTTTATCTGGGAATGTGGTGTGTCGTATTTGCTTATTGGTGTTTTTGAGGGATGTAGTGTGAAGTTTTTCGGTTGTTTCAGTTTATTATAGAGTCTCTTAAGGGATAGGGTTTCTAAACGCGAAATACATCCATGCTCGTGGGATTCTAGTGTCGGTGTGGTGTTATTGGGTAAGTTTTTCTATTCTTACTATGATTGTAAATCTTTCCACCCTGGTAGATTCATAACTGCCACGCACATACGCGTGCGCACACCCATATATATATATATATATATATATATATATATATATATATATATATATATATATGTATATATATATATATATATATATATATATATATATGTGTGTGTGTGTGTCAATAGAAGTGACACGAGCAATGAGTCATATCTGTTGGTATACTTATTGGTCCCTCATCTTAAAATACGATTTTTTGCTGACCTACGCAAGTAATCCCTGTTTCAAACAAATGAAATGATGTGTACTATGAAATAATATCCATGTACAATACATTATGGTGATACCCTATATAAGATAACAAACCAGATGTAAAATGATATAAGCTACGTATTAACAGCTGGATGCTAGGCTAATATAACTTTTTTATTTCTAAATCCCCGAAACAGATACATGATGAATAACTGATGATCCCAACAAGAGAAAATTCACACATAGCACCATTACATCAAAGTATGTATGAAACATAGAAGGCGCTGGAGAAAATAACTTGAAATACATTAGCAGACATTGGGAAATAAGTTACTAAGAAAAGAAGTTTTTTAATGGGTTTAATGTTCAAAGCTGTAAAGCTTTCTAGAGTACACACACACACACACACACACACACACACATATATATATATATATATATATATATATATATATATATATATATACATATATATATATATATATATATATATATATATATATATATATATATATATACATCCAGCCAGTGTAATGGGTAAACCAAAAAATGTATACCTATATAGATATTCCCCACTTTTCGAAAGTTCGCTTTACGCCACATCTGTTATACGAAAGACCTACATTAGTACAGGTTTTTCCCCAAAATGGTTTGAAGCGAAGGAGCAACTAGCAATAATCTACAAGGGGAAAATTTAAGACACCTTCTTCCATATTTGCCTGCCTTGATCTCGAAGGTTGAGCTTCGGCATCCGCTGTGGAAGGAATGAATATGACTCCACTGCTTAACCGCGCACATTTTTCTAGTGATCAGTTCCTTGAGGGAAGTAAACAGAAAAAAAAACTGTCCTAAACCAAAGTACTCTTTCAAAATTAAAGTCAATTCTTTCAGCTGGTGCTGGTGAATGCGCAAGACAGATAATGTCAACATTCATTTATCCCTATCAACTCTAAATAATGTATTAATATCACTATTTACTTTATCAAATATTGAACACTGATTTAATATCATCAACAACAGGGAAAATTCTATTTTCTTTCTTTTGTAATCATACTAAAAGGACTTCGAAATATATATATATATAAATATATATATATATATATATATATATATATATATATATATATATATATATATATAATGAAATAAAGTGTTCGCTACAAAAACACGGTCATTTTTCTGTCCTGTTTAGGCTTGTTCATGCAAATGATATAGGACTTTTTGAGTGTGTCTATTTACAGCGAATCCCTTTAACCATATTTCGAACTTTATCCCAACTTGACGTAATCTTTAATGATGAATGTATCGAGCACTCTACGAATTAAATCCATTACACATCGTATATTGCATTACATTATATTGAATTTCTGATTTGTACTTTGTCACATATATATATATATATATATATATATATATATATATGTCCACAAGTAAATAAAGATCCTCATTTTCTGTAACTTTTCGTTCTTTCAGAAAATCATTTGGAACTTCTCGGACTTTTGCTTAGAACTTCTTATATATGTCTGTCTGTATGTCTTCGTGCGCATGTGCGAGTAGATAATTGTATCATTTATCAATACTACTATCAATGATCAATCATTTCATCCTATCGTAGACTTTGACAATGATACGGATCTCTGTATTCTTGATTCGTGAGGGGCTGTGAAATGACTTTCTTGGTAGCTGTATATTTTTGCAATACGAAACGAAATAATGACTGGCTCTCAGTGCCCAACAGAAAAGTCGATATGCCTGATAGTAATAATGATACAGGTCTGGTTATTCACTCAGAAGAAAACTTTAATGTGACCAACGCTCTCTGGTAGCATGTCGAGTTGAAGGTGATCAATTCAAAAATAGGGGAAAAAAGGGATGATCAATGAAAAAAAAAGATACCTCCATAGAATTTGGTTGGGCAGTGATTAAAAAAAAGCCTGGATATCCATACTACAAGCGTGAATGCTGCCTGCCGGAAAACATAACGAGGAATAAATGTTAAAATTTCCATCCCTCTAGCTCCATTAATGCCGCCTGTAAGTGTGGTGAATAAATGAATAGTCAGCCAGCCAGATTTAAAAACAGAGGAGGCCTATGTTGACAGCTCTGATGACAGTTTTAGGTGACTGTTTCTTATAATTACTGGTTCTGTATGCCCAACAGGGAAATCGATATGTCTGAAAGTAATTATGATATAATAATGATATTTGAGAATAATTACATAGAATGTGATGCACACTTGCATATATATATATATATATATATATGTGTGTGTGTGTGTGTGTGTGTGTGTGTGTGTGTGGGTGTGCATATATATATATATATACATATATACATAATGAGTAAGGATTTTTTCAATGGTTCATTACAGATTGTACATTTTGCCCCACTTAAAAAATATCTTCAAATGAACCTCTTTTTTCTTAGTGGAACAAAATGTACAATTTGTAATGAACCATTGAGAGAGAATCTTTTCTCGTTTTATAACGGCTCTACCGATGGTATTGAGCACTTGGAAAAAAAAACTAAGATCTATTTAATACATATGTATATATCCGTATGCTTATATTATATTATTGTTCTCTTGGGGAAAATTCATGATATGAAAAAAAAAAACGTAAGGAAGAAAGAAAGAAACAGGCTGAACAGTATCTACAACTAATGCACACACACACAGAAATATATATATTTCATTAAAAATGACAGACAAAGAGGATTTTTAATTTTTTTTTAGTAAGCTTTTCTTGTTATACGGATCTCTGGTTTCAGTGAAAATAAATACTTTCCAAAGGATATAGCGCTTTCGGCAGCAATTTTTCAATATCAGAGTGTAGTATTACTGTTCAATTTCATGGTAGAGTTGTATCTTCTTTGATGTTATATTTGCAGCCTAATTATAAATCTCTCTCTCTCTCTCCATATATATATATATATATATATATATATATATATATATATATATATATATATATATATACATATATATATATATATATGTTTATATATATACATATATATACTTGTATATATATATATATGTGTGTGTGTGTGTGTGTGTATGTGTGAGTGTGTGTGATTGGGGTATCTTCCTTCTACTCCCCCTACATTCTCCCCCCCCCTGGCCTGTCATTTGATCAGATAATTGCCACCGCCTGATTATTATTGATCAATGAGCAAAGTTGGCATCATTCTCCACACCCAGAATTCACTACCCTCAGTCTCTCATCCTTCTCACTCTCCCCATTCATCATCATGATGTTCCTAGTGTCTGTTGTTGGACGTAGACCTTCCTCAAGATTCACAAGACTCCTCTATGATCGACACCGCAGAGAGAATACTTTCTGAACTTGTCCAATTTGTCACGCCATCTTATGTTTTGCCAGCTACAGTTTCGCATATAATCATATAGGATCCACATTTTGAGTTGTGACTTCAAACTCTCGCAAATGTGACCACGCCATTTCCACTAATGGATTCTATGTTTATCCCTGACTTTTTTCTTCCAAGATACTGTGACGTTTTTTTTTTCTCTCTCCATGTGCAAGTTTAACGTAATTCTTTCATGTGCGTGTTGCATTGTTCTCAGTCTGAGGGGTCATTCGTTGGATTATGTTCCATGTTTCAGCTCCATTGGGAAAATGCAATGGCTGCAATGCTCTTCTTGTAAGGATTATTGGGATTTTCTTATGCTTGGAGAATAAGCTTGCTTTACTGAAAGCTTGCCATCCTAGAGTGTTTCTTCCCTCGATTTTTTCTTCTTTCGGGGATTTCATGGAGTCTCGTTGTCCCCGGCAGATGTAGTGGTATACTCTTTTGGGGTCTTCATTTTCACTCAACCAACTCGCTTCCTTCTGGTCAGGACGGGGTAATGCCTTCAAACTCACCAGCATTGAGTTACGTCTCTATAACACTAGAGCTTTGAAACTAGCTCTTTCTTTACATCGCAGCATAAGTGGGTTTTTAAGGAATTTAAGTGACCCGAAAGGAGTAGCTGAAAAAATTTAGACAGTTCGTCACAAAGGAAAAAAGCTGTTATCTCAATAAGAGGGTGATAACAAGAAAGAGAATGAAAGAGAAATGACTCTTTTATTACGTCGCACTGAGTCATATTACTCTTGGTTAAAAAGAAACGATTTTTGGATCAAAAAATTGAATACTAGGAAGAAAGAAAATAAGAAAGAAAATAGGAGATAAAAAAAGCAGAGAAAAAGGAGAGAAAAAAAAATTTATGTATATATATATATATATATATATATATATATATATGATACTTAATTGCATTATATTATATGAAAATTCTTATTTGAAATGATGTCCCCTCATTACGCGGTAAATATATCACTTGGTCTGGACAACTCAAGTTGAATAAACAATTAAAGAAAATTCAAGTTTTGTGCAATTGTTTATTCTATTTATGCTTTATAGGCTAGATGATATAAAAACCGTGTAAATTGAGCGTTCCAGTATAATATAATGTAATTTATAATCATTCTATTGGATCATATATATCTATTTCTTTATTCATATATATATATATATATATATATATATATATATATATATATATATATATATATATATGATCATAATGTGCGTTGTATTATATAGAAAACTCTTAATGAAATAATCTCCCGTCATTACACGGTTAATGTATCACTTGGACTAAACAACGTAAATAGAATGAACGATGAAATTATTCTTCATTTTTTCCTGTCGATTTTCCTTCACTCTTACTTTAATTCATTCAGTTCTTTCCTCTCTTTCTCTCTTCAATAATATTTTGGGTAATCTTTGGTTTGGTGTACATAAAACTATGGCGGTGTTCAACCTGAATAAAGAGGCCCCAAAAGTCATACAAAAGCACCCCAAAAATATTTTTTCGTTTAAAAACATAATTGATATATTCATAAGAAGTAATAAATTATATCTTTATCAGATTGCACACCATGAACTTGGCGAGGTACGACAGGAGCACTGCAAATACGGTACAAAACAGAAAAAGCTGATGGCGTGCAATCCGATGAAGATAAGCGTTAGAATTATTTTCTTGCGATAATTTCTAATGGATATGTCGGTTAATTATCCTTTTTTAATAAAGAATTATACTTTTTAGAGCCTGTGTGTGAATTTTGGATCTTTTCTACGATGGTTAAACACTGCCATAGGTTTATGCACATCAGAGCAAAGATTATTATATTTCATTCGCTAGATTTTATATTTATTAACGAGATGATACTCGTCACATATGTCAGGGATATATATGTATGGATTGGTACTGAGGAGCCCAAAACTATTTCATTAGATAAGTTAGTTTTCATAAATTAAAGTTTTTTTTTTCTTCAAAATTTTCAACCAATCTTTATTTCATGAGTGATCAGACATGGAATCTCGAGAGGTACTATGACGTAATCCTCTTCGTCATGATAGGGAGGTAAATCCACCAATCAGATGCGTGAATGCAAACAGAGGAGTAATTAGCATATGGGCTTATTTTATGTTTAAATTTAGTATGTTTCATTTTTGTCATTATGCGTGGATAACTTTTTTACCTTATGGACACGTTCCACAGTACTTAAGCGTTCTTCCAAGACCATCTATGATATCCGTGACAGTATCTATAATCCTCCAGAATATTTAGCCAACCTGTACTTCAGGCATTTGCCTTTTAATTGATATTCACTCATGTTCTTAGTTTATTTACCAATTAGGAACTATCACCCAAAACTGTTAACAAAGGTTCCTTCTGTTTTTAATCTGGTCTGGATAAGTGAAAGTTTCAATTCTATCCCACGGTACTGGATGGGTTAATGGAAAGTCTATAGCCACAATGAAGAGATATTATACACCGAAACAGCTTTCTGTGGATGACACAATAATATATATATATATATGTGTGTGTGTGTGTGTGTGTGTGTGTGTGTGTGTGTGTTTATCGCGTATAGGCTATGCAAATTAACCTAGGGGCTGAAAATTCATCCAATTACTCCTTACTAATATATGACTAGATAAAATGGTCTTTTGCTGTTTGAAAATTACACCCTTAAAAACGTTCATTGTGGAGTATTCAGTTTGCAATGTAAGTGATGCAAAATTACCCCCTTATTTTGGTGTCCAACATTTCCCGTAGGGTCTTTAATAACTTTGGACCAACAATGCCTAAATCTTTTGCATGTAATTTTATGTGAAGAGATATATTTTCTAAAGATAATTTTAGCTAAAAAAACTATTTTTTTTAGATAATTTCAGATGAAAGATTCATTTCATAGATAGAGATCTTTTTTTATCAGATAATTTTAGATAGAAATATTTACTTTTTGATGATTTTTGGATGAAAGTTCTATTTTTTCAGATCAAAGACCTTTTTTTTCTTGATAATTCTCGATAAAAAATCCATTTTTTTCAAAGGTAATTTTAGATAAAAGATCTTTGTTTTTTGATTTTGAATTAAAGATATCCTTTTTTAAGATGATTTCTAAGATTGACTTTTTAGACAATTAGTTCTGTTGCACGCTCTGATCACGGTGATTCATTTATATGAGGTGCACATATCTTTTCATTCACCGAAAAAGAGTAAGACTCATAAAAAATATATGCAGTGGATTCCGCTTTTGCAGAACTCGACGGCAACACGAATTTTGGTTTCCTTAAGCGGTCTTTGCTTTTGAATAGATTTGCATAAATGGATTTGCATAAAACGATTTGAATAAAAGGATTTGCATAAAGAGGACAAAATATTACATCTGTTTGTTTCAGTGCATCTAAGCTGCTATCTTATGGAACCGATGTTTCCTTGAAACCGAATTCCCTGAACATATATGTATACGTTTGAAGCACCAGAAAAATTACAGAAAATATTGACTTACTGAACAGGGTAAGTAAAAAAGTAGGCTTGTAGATGAACTGAACATAGTCAGAATAACGCTCAACGGTAGAGCCCACCGAGAGACCATTATAAGGGGCAGGCTCTTCAAGAAGTTTACGGACACATTTACCTAGGACAGGTAATATCACGAAATCAAAAAGATGCGTAATGATCAGCTGGAAATCATTTGGTATGAATAGAGACATATTGAAGAACAACATGCTAATGTGTTTTAAGCGTAAAGTATACAATCAATGCACGATACCAGCTATGCCTTCCTTACTGGTGCGAAACGTGTATTAATTTTATGAACTGAGATTCATCTTAGAATCGGATGGAGATCCATTGAAAGAGTAATGCTGAGTATAACTATACGCAAAAAGATCAACATGGACCAGAGAGAGTGCTGGAGTAAATCATATTATACAAATTATTTAGCAATAAAAATGGAGATGTGCTAGACTTTTAGAGAAAAGAGATCGCGGAAGACGGAAAAATCCAGATTGGTGCACTCAGGACAGTAGACGCAGTAAGAAAATACCAGACACAAGATGGAGAGATGGTAGAGAAAAATTGTAAAACATGGCAAATGTTAGTGCAATTGCAGTCGTCATGGAGGGAGATGGGAGAAACCTTTGTCTAGCAGCTGACTCATAATGGCTAATGATGATTGTTATATATATATATATATATATGATTTAATTGTCGATGTGAAGGGATTCAACGCAATGTAGATAAAAATGACGATTGGAAGGTGGAGAGGAAAACTCGAGATAGGTGTTACGTCTCAAATTTTCAAAATTTTTATTCTGTGGCTGAAGTTCGATATATTTCGACGGGGACAAGCCATCTTTATCAGAGAAAAAATATCTTTCTGTGTGAACTGCCGTAAATATTTTTCTCTGAAAAAGATGACTGGCTTTAGTCGAAATGTATTGAACAACGCCCACTGAATAACAGTTTTAAAAAATTGAGATTTAATAACTATTTCTTGAGTTTTTCTCTCCACCTTCCAATTGTTATTTTCATCTATCTATCTATCTATCTATCTATCTATCTATCTATATGTATGAACATTGTGTTGCTCAACCAAAAACTTGCCAACCTAGTGTAGTTCTTCACCTGACTTTTCCTTCACAGAACATATATATATATATATATATGAATTGCATTTTATATAAGTGGAGTATATTCAATTTGCTTTTCTCTGTCATATTTAATTGAACAATCGTGGCCATCAAAGATGTTGAACGTTTCTATTCTTTTTAATATGTGCTTATGCTTGTTTGTGTTATTGCTTATAAGGTTGCGTTTTCTAGTCTTCCAGGTCATGTCATTTTGTCGATAGACTCGAAAATTGGCATCAGTACTCCTCTAGACCACTTCTAAGTTTTTTCTTAATTCTAAAAAATGCTTATTGGGGTCTTCTTTACATATTATTATTATTATTATTATTATTATTATTATTATTATTATTATTATTATTATTATTATTATTATTATTATTATTAACATCTAGATTCTCCAGAATCTTGTATGCTGGCAAATATATCTGGTGAATATCAATTTCGTACAATGTCCAGCTGTTGAGAATTCACGATGCATTCGATTTCCTGAGACCTGCTGTTCCAAACAATTTAGAGATCAACACTGCCATGACTTGTGTGTTGACTGATATATATATATATATATATATATATATATATATATATATATATATATATATAGCGAATATCAACTTAGTACGATAGCCAGTTGTCGGGTTGACACGGTGCATAATCTCATATTCACAGAAATTCCTCCAATTATTGCCAGATTCTCATCTCATCTCCTATAACTTAAGTCCAAACCCTTGAACCCATTCAAAATCTTCGCTCCTTTTCATAGTATCTTATCACTATTACTGCACCTTCTTTGATATAATCTCAAGTCCTTTTCTCGAGTTTTCTTCCTTCTTTCTATTCTAATATTTTTTGATTGGATTTTTTTTTTTAGCTAAACCTTTGTTGTCTTCACACATTAACCTCTCTTTTTACTGTTTCTTTTCTTACTCCCGTTCAACACTTAATCTCTCATCACGGTTTATATTTTACCTTCTTTCGCATTATGACGTTTTACTTACATCTGAATTTTTAGCTTCCCATAATTAAAAATCGTCAACCTGAACTGTCACCAAAACTGGCAACATTTCTTCAGTTTTCAAATTGGTCTAGCTGGCTAGCTATGTACGTATTACGCGCACAGAACCATCTATGGTATTAGAGAGTTGAAAATCAAAGCTTTGACTCCTTATTACGTTTAGAAAATCTTATTGAAAAATTTCCCCCTTGAATAGATTTTCAGTTGGGGATTCAATTTGAAATGTGAATCTATATTAAATTGGTCTTTTAGTTTGTATATATTCATTTATTAGGTATTCAGAGTGTTTCTTAGTGATCACTGCCAAACAAAAGGTGAGAGGAGTAACTCATTCATTAATTATCACTTTTTAAATTTTTCACAATTAATCACCCTCAACGTGACACGCTACCGATAGTCATGTGTTGCATGACGGTTATTATTTAGTGACTAACCAAACCTGTCTATTTATTTCTCAAGATTTCACTTCTTTTTTTTGTCCTTTGTATAAAAATACCGCTATCACTTGACTTTTAAAACTACTTCCTTCCTCCTCCCCTCCTCTTCTTCCTCCTTCTTCTTCTTCTTCTTTTTTCTTCTTCTTCTTCTTCTTCTTCTTCTTCTTCTTCTTCTTCTTCTTCTTCTTCTTCTTCTCGAAACCGAATTTTTAACTTTTTTCTTCTTCTTCCGTTCCCCTTCGGCTTCTTTCCTGGTAATGACTGTGCAATTATCTCAAAGCTGTACTTAATCTAAATCCTTCCGCGGAACGACTTTAATAGCTGAGACTCTGAAGAAAATTCCATAAAAATAATTTCATTTTTATTCATGTTTCCATATTCTCAAAAAACCCTTTCCTTTTGACCTTCTTCCTTTCAAAACCTAGCTTTTATATGTTAATTTTTTTGTTTTTGATTAAAAAACAACAACAACAACGAAGGTCAAAGAGAAAAGTGAGAACGGGAAGATGAAGTAATAGGTCTGATTAGTCATTGAATAGAAACCGTCACCTGACCAATGTGTTTTGGCAGCATGTTTTGTTGGGGGTAATCAATTAAAATAGGAAAAAGAGAGATGAACAATGGATGATTTTCTGCTCTCACATTTTGATGGAATGTGATAACTGAAAAACGTCCAACATTTCAAAGGAGATGCAGGCGCAAACTAAGGGATCATTTTAGCATGAATTTATGCTATAGATTGATACCTTCGACTGAAAACCTATTTTAAGGACTATTTTTTAAAATCGATCAATGAGCTTTGAGGTACGCGAAATAAGGTGAAAAATTTTCAAGTTACACCCCTGTAAATTTTTTCTTTGTGGGGTGCGAGCCAGTGAGTACGACCAACTTAAAAACTGAGGAAACTCAAGCTGACAGTTTTGGTTGACGGTTTCTAATACGGTTAAAGAGAAAAGAAAGTGAAATGACAAATATCGACCGACCTGTGCACAAATCGATTTTCCAAGAAATAATTTTCACTGTGAGAAGAGAGAATATTCAACATCCAACCCCACACATGCTTGTTTGCATTTCACTATTGCCTCTCCATAAAGATGACAGCCAATCGATTCTTGATGACGCCATTCTGCTTTAAAAGAATATTAAGGAAGTGTTTCTTTCTTTCATCACCAGCCTTTCAACGCCTATCGTTGGACATAAAACTTCGCCAAGATTCGCCAGACCTTTCGATCGTAAACATCGTGGAGCCAGTAATTTCTGAACTTCTGTACTTCGTCACACCATCTTATTTTCTGTCTGACAAAGTTTCGCATATGGCCTCAGGGATGTAAGCTGTGAGTCTTGATGTCCAGCGGTTGTCTACAATTCCTGCAATATTGTATTCAACCAGTTTTCAAGAGAAAAAGGTCTGTAAACGAAATATGGTATCCAATTAGTCTTGAAGAGAAAGGTCTCCAAATAATGCATCCTTTCGATGATCAACTGACCACCTGTCGTATCTCACGCAGCTTGAGCAGCTATTACGGTAAGATGGACTTCCCGAGGTGTAGAGGGTACGGTTTCAAGTTCTACCAAGAGCTTATTTCAGAACTGTTGTTCAATCTTTGCTATTTATCAGTAATAATGATAGTCTGTGTAATTGGGATGAAAAGCTACTAAAATTAAGATATTTGTAAAAATGAATAATCGTCAAGACTCGCTGTACCGTTACGCATAGTATTATCATTACTGAACAATCGTAACCATTAAAGGTGATTAAGGTTTGATCACTTTTTTTATACATGTGTGTATTTTTGTATGTCTCAACAGTCCTGACTATACCGCTTTGTCCACAGACTTGAAAACTGACATCAGCACGCTACTATACCCTTTTAAAAAAATGCCTCTTTGATTTTTAGGAGGAAAACTTTTTCAACCTTTTAGGGCCTTGTCTTGTTGGGTTCATTACTAACTTCTAAATTCTCCTATTACTCTCTGTTTGAAATGCTTCCAGGGGAAAACGCTTGTGATAGATAAAATTTATTCTGACGATATTTATTCTTCGATAGCATCTTTTTTTACATGATTTTTTTTCGCTACGGTTGTTCAAGTATTAACTATGGTGGCTAGTTATTATCTATATCATTATTAAGAATCAGGAAAGAAAAGTGCAAAAACTGTTGTGTAGCATTCATTTTGAGGATGGTGTTTCAACTCCTGGTAGTTTCTATTATTGCATTCCCTTTAAGTTTGTAAGTTAGTTGTTGCTGTTTTTTTTTCCTTTCCCGTCTCTTCACAAAGATATCGCTCTCAATTTGTATGGGTTTTATCTGTTTGGGCCAAGTCGTAATTTCTATTGATACTTTTATTTTGGGTTGATATTATCAGATCTTCGATTCCGCTTTTGAGATTTCATCTGCAGAGCTATACTGAAGTCACTCCAGTCACTCCCCCCCCCTTTCTTTCGCGTGTCTCCTCAATTCCCTGGAAACTTGTTTTTTTTTCTTCTTTAAACGTTTGGCTTCGATCTTTAAACTGAGATTCTATCGACTCTTTCATTTGTTCTCACCGATATCTTTTTAATTGCTATTTCACAGTCTCTAGCTGTCGATACTGTTGAACAACCGTAGCCATCAAAGGCGGCAACAGCTTCCACTCTTTTGAATATATATATATATATATATATATATATATATATATATATATGTATATATATATATATATATATATATATATATATATATATATATATATATATATATATATATATATATATATATATGCGTGTGTCTGTTTATGTGTTTTGTGTTTGTGTTTTCCAACGCTAATGTCCATACGTGACTGCATGACCTGCCGACTTGAAAATTGGCATCGGTACTCAACTAGACCCTTTCTAAAAGTTTTTAATTCTATTTTCGGAAAAAAAAGCTTCTCTGACCTTCCATAGCCCTATTTTGACGGGTATAATTTATCAATAACATTGAGATGTTTTCTCCACACTTTTTTGACTTTTTCCCTGTGGAAAACGACAATGATGCCACAAATAGAATTTATTCTGACCCTATTTACTCTTTGATGGAATTTTTTGAACATGACTCCGAATCTTGAAGTCACGGTTGTTCTGTTATTGACTATGATGGCGAGTTATTTCTCCGTCTTGAGTACACAGATAGTCATAATTTAGCTGAAGTCATGCTATTTTCTATAGTGATATCAAATCTGAATAAGTCTGGTTATTTATTCGAAAGAAAATGTCACTTGACCAATGTTGTTTGACAATGTGCCGAGATGGGATGATCAATTGCAAAATTGGACAAGAAAGTGATTAATTAAAAGTTTCTTCTCTCACCTTTCGTTTGACAGTGATCACTAAAAAATTTAAGTTGAAAAAAAAAGAAGACGAATGCAGCAAGACACAGACTAAAAGATAAATTTAGCATAAATCTATATTGTTAACTGAACTTTGACCCAAAACACACTTACGGGTAAAATTTTTCAAAAAACAGAAGAAAACATTAGGCATTATTAGGACTGAGTGTTTACATTTTTAGCATTCTAGCTCTGTTGATGTGACCTGTACACATGATACATTTATACATAAATGCAAACCAACCAACCATCGAGATCAACTTGAAAACTGAAGAAACCTATACAGACTGTTTTGGAGACAGTTTTGGCTGACGGTTTCTAACATGACCCATTTGTAGCAATGGCATTTTTCCAACGATTTTTCTTATGATGATATGACATTCAAAAAAACTAAAATGGCAATCGGCTGGTCATATTGCGAGAATGTCAGACAACCCATGGGCATCAACATAGATCTTCAGAGATCATGTTCGAAATTGTGGCTGACAGACGAACTAGACTAGCCAAGAAAGCCTTTGTACCACGATGCCCATGATGGAGAAGACTGGCGAATCCTGGTTAAGGTTTATGTTAAAGGGCAGACGCTAAAATGATGAAGATGATGATGATGATGATGATGATGATGATAGAATTATTCCGGATTAGTGGTCATATGCAAGGAAATCACGAATTATCCTTTATCATTGAACCAGTAGAGGACTAAGCGTGGGTTGGAGGGGGTTGGCTTGCCACAGGTTAAACTATTCGAATATGGATGCATATCTTTCATATTTCTATATAGTTTATTGGTAATCCTTTATTCCAATGAAACGTCTGCCAATTTGCACAATATCACAAAAAATGCTCAATTGATTTCAATTAGATTTTGTGGAGGAGTAAGCAATTGGACAAGGAAGAGATGGTTACATTTTGGGGCAGATCAAGGGATATTTTCTGATTGAGAGATACCTTCTCATTTCTTTTCATACATTTGGGTATACATTACTAAATGTCCACACGATATCTCCGGAGCTTTTAAAAAGATTTTTAGGCTTACGCCATCAAATTCAATAGTATTGGGGAATCATGATGAAAAATGAATAGTGTTAACACAAAAGATCACCAACATTCTAGATATCCTGAGAAGAGAGAAAGTTCATGAAGGAAGTAGGGATGATACCGTGAGTTATTGACCCCAGCGACACCAGCCATAGGCCTGAAACTGTATTGAACCTTTCATTACAGATATGAAATTCATCATGCTTTAAGAGGTGATAACCCGTTGGAGAAATGTCAGTTGAATATGAAGGATGTTGCAATATTTTATATCTCAATTCTTAGAGCTTAAACACAGTCAGCTGACAGGTTTAACACTAATGGAATATTTCATTCAATCCATGTGGGATCTTTTTTCCAGATTTTTAACCTTTTCTTTTGCCTTCAGATGATGTATAGTCACCGTTGAAGTCATGGAGTCTCTGGAAACTGCTCAAATATCTGTTTAAGGCTTTAGTGGGAGCTATGCAGGCCTCCCAAAGGGTGTTCCTGGGCTTGCACGGGTCTGCTGCAGAGTGTGTGCGGGCCCTGATTGAGGTGGAGAAAGTGTATCCAGGTACAACCCTCTTATTTGATTTCATGAATTTCCTATAATATTTGTTTTCCAAGATTGTTATACTTGAAAGATTTTTCCTGGGCAACACCTTATGCCCCAATATATATATATATATATATATATATATATATATATATATATATATATATATATATATATATATATATATATATATATATATATATATATATATATATAACGACATACACCTGATATAGATAAATAGGAAAATAAAATACTGTTCGACGGTCCACATTAATCAATAGTCTCGTACAATTTAATCCAAGACGTCTAATTGATCAATCAAATGACAGTAAAATAGAAATAAATATGATGATCTAAATAACTAGAGACGAACGTAATTCAAACAAAAGAAAGTACAATTATCCCAAGTTGAATATTAAAGTCGAACACTGGTGCAGAAGTTGTGTCCAAATAATGCATATTGTTTCGAATCCCCAAAACAGGCCCAAGGTTGAACAACTTATGATTCCCACTATGATATTCAGCATACAACATCAGAATCCAAATATGAACAACAATGATGAAATTGAACATTCTGTGTACAACGCAAAATATCAGAACATTGTACATTAACAGGGGTCGAAGGGGTAACTGACTTGCACGACGAGACATCGTAGGATGATTTGTCGGACATTTTGTATTAAAGTCAAGGAATTTCTAAACTGGAGTTCTTTTTCCGCTAAACTGTAAAGGTTATGACTACACAAGTAAACACACACAGAGAAACACACACACAGAGAAACACACACACACACACACACACACACACACACACACACACACACATATATATATATATATATATATATGTATATATATAAAGAGAATTATTTTCTCCCCGCAAGTTTTACAGTAATGCCTCTCAATGTACTTTATCATTCTGACGTCTATTCAGATCTAAAGATTATGAATCGGTTTGTTGAATTTAATGGAAAAGCTTTTATGGAAGATGGGTACAACTGTGTCCATGTTCATAGATAAATGTACTATGTGATGCATGTAAACATACTTATTGAGCTGCGTCGTTGGCCTTCCGTTAAAAGAATGTTTAATGGAATCGTCGGACCGAGTTCGAATTTAGGCTGAGGAAGTTTGCGTTCACTTTGCACAGATACCCCGCGGAAAGCATGAATCAAACTACCCCAATAGATCACGCCAATAAATACTCCCTGTTAGTGGTACTCTATAACGTTCAACATTTGACATGTTTCTTGGCGAGAGGTATTGCCAGGTGACTCCCATTTCCCCGAAAAATGGTACCAATGACCTAGTATGATACCCCGTTGATCTACTAGGTCGAAGGATAATTTGTTTTCTCCATAGATGGAGATGTGGATTGACTAAGCTGGTTACAGCACGAAGGATGGACTCGTTCGAACTCCTGCGAGGATAGTTTTGTGATCAGGAAGGGCATGAATCCATCTTCACCCCCAACTATAGGTGAGATGATGAAAAATGAAGTAAGTGACGCCACTCCAAGTGCTTGGCGCCGCAAAGCATCCAAGCAATATTGACACATTTGCTTAGCATGCATATTAAGTGAATATCTTAGCTCGACGGCTATCGAGTCTGTCCTACATACTAATCGAACAATCGTGCCCCCCAATAATAATAATTGGCATGGGGTTCTAACGTTTTTTTGTGTTTGTGTGTTTGCTATTGGGGTTTTGTGTGAGTTCAAGCTTCTCTGGCTATACCATTCCTTTACATAACTAGAAATTGGCATCAGTACTCCCCTAGACTCCTTCTAAGAATATTTTTTTCAATTTTCGAAGAAAACAACTTCTTTGAATTTTTTGACCTGTTTATTAATAACATGTAGATTCTCCAGAATCTATATATTTCTAGATGTTTCTTTAGACTATTTTGGATGTTTTTCGGTGAAAACGCCAATAATCCAATGAATAGAATTACTCTAACATTATCATTCTCCGATTGATTTTCTAACATGACGCTACGGTTGTTTAATTATTGACTGTGCTGGTGAGTTTGCTTTTATCAGCATCAGTTTGCAGGCTCATTGACATGTCAGTTTGGCTCGGTCGATGAGCTTTGCCTACCAATCTGTCAGTCGTGCGCTCAAACCACGACAGGGAATACTCATTTCATTAATGTATTTATTTTTTAGACTGAAGTAAGCCCCTGTGTATTTAAAACGTAAAATTTGATAGACAACGAGACTTGTCAATATTCCTCTGTCGGTGAGAGACACAACTACTAATCGTCGTGATTTTAAGGGTTTGGGAATGTCAATTTTTACCCACCACCAAGATTTGATGAGGATTATTTATCATTGTTCTTTTTACGGTAAAAAAAGACAAAAAAAAATTACTCCAGATTTCGACTTTACTTGGACAACAACAACAACAACAACAACAAAAAATGTAACGAAATCTAAAGGCTGGATATCTGAGGAAGGCCGAAGAACATATCGACCTCTATGTTGTGCTAATAACATCATACATATCCTTGATCTATGCTGCATCGGTGTGATTGCCGTAGTGATTGCAGCGTGGACTATACAATCGGCGTTCAAATTCGGATCAGAGTTGTTTATGTTCAATTTGCCCTCAGGAAAGACATAGATCCATTTCCCGCTAGCTATAAGAAGGAAAACTGAGTGGTGCTCCCTCAACTCTTGCAGCCAAGTTGATGCAAGACGTATCAATCTCTCTTTCGCCTTGAACCCCAGCAGTGGGACCAACTGGGCACCCCAGGGTCTCCATACACTTTGCCCAGGCATGTGCCCCTGAAGGGGACACTCCATGTCGTTCTATTGTTTTGAAGAAAGAAAGCAGATGCTGCCCAAATATTCTATGTGCATATCCGTATACGTAGAGAAATTTTTATGGACATATCGAATTGGAAACAAGAATAGAATTCACTACTGGAGGATAATTAAATATTTTTTCGCTCGAAATTGTGTGGAGAAAAAGATAACAAATCAATCTTGAAGACAATGGCGACTTTTAACTGAAATTGAAACTAACGAAAGGAAATAATTTTTTCCCATTTCCAAGTCTCACCAGGATAATTCTTTGCACACATTTTAATTAGTTATGCCATTATTTAACTTGTGACAATGGTTCTATATTTTACTCACTAAGTCACCTATCAATCTCCCTCCTCTTTCTCTCTCTCTCTATAAGTGTGTGTGTGTGGAGAATGGATGTACCAGTTTGATGAAAACAACGAAGGAATATATATATATATATATATATATATATATATATATATAAATATATATATATATATATATATAAATATATATATATATATATATATATATATATTTATATATATATATATATATATATATATATATATATATATATATATATAAATATATATATATATATATATATAAATATATATATATATATATATATATATATATATATATATATATATATATATATATATATATATATATATATATATATATATAAATGTATGTATATATATATGAGAAATTGTATTTTTATTCTTCCACTACCAGTTTGAATAAAATAACAAAGGACTTCCATAGGAATAGAGCACTCTGGTGGACCGGAAATTTAACCTAGAATAAATATATGGTTCAAATTCAGCCTTTCTTGCCGTCCAGTTCAGTAGCTCACAGGTAGTATATCGGCTTCAGGGTTCTGAAGCAGAGGTTTCAAGCCTGCCTCGCAGTACTGGATGGTATAATGGAAAGTCTATAGCTATACTGAAGAGTTGTAATACAACGAAACAGCTGTCTGTGGATGACTATATATATATATATATATATATATATATATATATATATATATATATATGAGAAATTGTATTTCTATTCTTCCTCGTAAGTATGTTCAGTTGACTATATATACACATGTTCCGACGAAGCATTATCTTCATCGTAGGGTGAAAGAATAATATATTCTTATCTTGTCTAGAAAGCTTTACTGATTTAAACACATAAAAATATTTTCAACGTTTCAGTCGATTATTTCCTGATATCTATTAATGTAATACATGTAATTTTTTACCGGCGATTTTTTTTTTGTTTTACACAGTGTTTGATATTATGGTACTATGTGTCAATTATTTTTGTTTGGATCATTGGTTGTTTACAGGGATTTAAAAACAAAATAGTTCTATTGATTTGCCTCTCCAGCAGTGTTGATTTAATACCCCCTTCCAGCTATGATTTTGATATATAGTTTATATCATACAACGTGGAGTTTATTTTTTGCATAGGATGTTATGTTTTATATATGAATGTTATCTTATTCAATACATTCAATTTTTTTTACAAAGGGCTTACTCACGTTGGTTACCCCACAAAAGGTATTTGACGATGTGGGATCAATAGGTGTAAAAATGGACGTAACCCAGTATCGTATCTCTTCTATTGAGTGTTTAGCCGTGTGAATATCAAGTACAACAAAACTGGAAACTTCTTTTCGATCAAGAGAATGGATCTTGGGTTTCAATGAGTATAAGTAATGTCTCAAAGATAGAGCTCTTTCAGCAGTGCAATCTGTCATTTTAATATCAGGGTTATGTTGCATTGTTTGATATCATGATAAAGTTGTCTATGTGTGTGTGTGTGCGTTTACTCCGCAAACCAAGAGACAGATCCACAAATCGAGAACCATGCAACGTGCACATGAAAGAATTATACTGGGCCTCACATAGAGAGACCACAAGACAGCACTGTACATCCAAGAAAAGACAAAAGTCAGGGACATCATAGAATCCGTTAAAAATCTCAAATGGCGGTGGGCTGGCCATGTTGCAAGAATGGCAGACAACTGATGGACATCACGACTCACAAAATGGATTCCCCGAGATCACATGCGCAACCGAGGCCGGCAGAATATTAGATGGAGAGACGAGCTAGACAAGTTCAGAAAGTACTTGCTCCGCGACATCCATGATAGAGAAGTGTGGCGAATCCTGGGGAAGGTTTACGTCCAACGACGGACGTTGAAAGATTGATGATGGTAGATGTCTATCTCTCTATTTTAAAAGGATATCGGGAATTTCCGACTTATGGAGAACCGTTGTGAATTCGTATATCAATCTACGTACTTTAGGTTGTCTAAGGAGAAAATAATAAAAAGAAGTTTTTTTTTTTCAACATTAACTTTATTGAACCACATATTGACCATCTTTCTGGTTTTTTTATTAGATAAAGTATTATAAATCAAAATCATTCACAAAGAATTTATGACTATTTCTTACCTTGATTTCGATTTATTAGTTGCTTTTAAGGCCAATTTTTGCTCAGGTCAAATTTCCCCAAGTGGCGAGTAAATACCGTCGGTAGGAAATTAGAGAATGAGTTTTCGATTGGATTCGTACAAAAGAAAACCAACCACAGGAACAAGCTGGCTTTAGAAGCAGCCTCTCAATCATTGACCATCTCCATTCAATAAATCAGCTGAAAGAGAACGCAGTAAAATATAAAATGTCACCCTCTGTAGCATTTATCGACTTTAAGAAGACCTTGACTCATTGAGAATTCCCCAGGTCATTGAAGCTATATCTCTGTATGATGTATAACCTGTATACATCAGAGAGTATTGCAACATATATACCGACACTACAGTTTCTTTATTAAGGAATCAGAATAGACGGTGATCACCTCAGTAACCACAGATTTGTAGATGACATCGTTCCTTTTGCTGAGAACCTCCATGGTCCCAAACTAATGTTTGACTAAACTATACGAAGAGGGCTAGGTAGATGGTCTCCACGTGAATTCTAGTGAAACAAATGTCATGCACTACGGATACGTTGAAGACAAATATACAACAATCAAAATCGGAAATGCAGAGCTGGAGAGAGTAGACCACTGCATCTACTTAGGACTACAAATCCCCATGGAATCCCCAAAAGAAGCAGAAGTCATGCAAAAGATCCTTCTGCGTTGGCAAGCTTTCAGTACAGCAAGATCAACCTTTATGAAAAAAAAAAAAATTCATGAGTTCCAAAAAGGAGGGTATAGGGATCTATGGTGCCGAAACATGGAACCTCACGAAGAGTCTGACCTTTAAACTGAGTACCATGCGCTTGAAAGAATCATACTCAACGTCACATGGAGGGATCAAAGACAGCACAATATACTAGGGAAGAAACAAGAGTCCAGGATACCATAGAATCCATTGGAAAACTCTAGTGACATTGGGCTGGTCATGTTCCAGAATGTCCGACATCTGCTGGACATCGCAACCCTCAACCTAGATCTCCAGAGATCAAATGCGAAACAGTGACCAACAGAATATAAGATGGCGTGACAAACTGTACACGTTCAGAAAGTACTGACTCCGCGACGTCCATGATAGAAAGGCCCAGTGAATCTTGAGGGAGGTATATATACCACAACGGACGCTAAAAGGCTTCTGCTGCTGCTGGACTCAACGGTATTTCCCGTTGAAGACGTGTGTTCGAATCCTACCGAAAACTTAGTCTTTATTTTTCGATCAATGCTATTTACTCACTACCGGAGGGGAATCAGTCCAAACAAAAAGTTGCAATGAAAAGAAATTACTAAATTGAGATGAAAATAATAAGTTGCCATAAAACTTTTGGAATAATGATTAATTATTGACCATTTTGTTTTTTCTGTTCTACCATACTTCTGACAACGGTATAATTTCATTTTCCCAGAACTAATTATCTTGAAGAGAATTTAAAAAAAAATGCACTTTTGTGGCATTTCAGGGAATAGAAATACTTTTTATTACGAGTATCCTGTAAATACCAGAATGAATGGTCTCCCAAAGGAGCAATATCTGGTGAATATTGCAGTAACTGAAGACACATGCAGGCTAATGTTATCCTCATAGAATACTCCACCCTTTTGGTCCCTGGCAAAAAAAAAAAAAAAAAAAAAAAAGTTCGGGACAATCATTCGCTATGAATATCTGTTGTCGTTGTCTCGTTTTTTTTCCCAATTGGATAATTTCGTTTTTTCTCAATATATTCCAATGAAATTTTGTGCGTAGGATTGTGGGGAGATCCGATTGTTGATTTTAATTTCATGAGCAAGAACTTTCTTTTAGTTTATGATTGGGAAATCTCTAATTTTGAGCAATTTTGCTCTAATCTTGATGAAACATCAGGAACCGAAAAATGATGAGTTACGACAAATCTGATTGTTTGTTTACATTCTATATGTGTATAACCATTTGTCAACATGCAAAAATATTGAACCTGAAAACTGTTGTATAAGTTATTAGGAACCTGATTACTGGAAATATATAACGTTTTGAAGAATTCCGTGGTTTGAAGAAATCTTCAGAGTGATCTGTGGAACGATCATCGAATCGCCTCTCTATTTGTCCCCACTCTCTCCCATTTTCTCATCCCCCTATCGATTTCAATTCCTTTCTTAAACTTTAAAGATTTTTCTCTGTTAATTCCAGACGCCTTTTGTCGATAGATATCTTCAATTGGTCTAACTGGGGACAGAATAAACTTCTCGCGCTACCCAATACACACATTTCTATCACTATAACTCTTTTCATATGTATCTACCTGTTAGTATCTTTATCAGCCAGTTTCCTTCTATCTGAGCCTGTTTATATCAATCAATAAGTATATCTGTTGATATAGTTATACAAAATACACGCATAGTTTCTAAAATCAATCCCGTGTGTGTTTAAATATGCACTGATATATTTGTGCCACGGCTTTAGCATTCATTGTATACATCTTTTCATGTACGTTTGGGTTTCACACCTAAGAACAAAATGGAGGAAGCTAGAAAGTTGGTCTTTGAATGAACTTTAGTAAAATAAAGGTGGTGAGCTAAAGAAAGTAGACCACTACGTCTGCCCATGACAACGAATCTCAATGAAATCCTCGAAAGAAAAGGAAAAGCGAATAATCACTGTTGGAAAGCTTTTGGCAGAGCAAGCTCAACTCTCGAAGATAAAAAAAAATCCAATTGGTTCTGAAAAAAGGTCTACAACTAATGCATCTTCCTGATAGTCACCTATGGAGCTGAAACATGGAACCTGACCAAACTGAGAACCATGTGACGTGTGCAAGAGAGATTTAAGCTCATCATCTCACGGAGAGATCACAAGACAGCACATTATATGAGAAAAATAGTGGCCAAATGACAATGCGCTGGTCATGTTGCAACAATGTCCGGCGTCCCGACTCACAACACGGATCTGAAGAAATCAAACGTGGAATTGCGACTGGTAGCAAATAAGATTTAGAAAAAATTCAGGACATATCGGCCCAACAACGTCCAGAGACAGATATTTCACGGATGTTAAAAGACTGACGATAATGATGAACCACACGGGAGAATTTTTCATTTATGGATAATAGGCACATGATTTGATAGATTTTGAACTGGTCCGTGGAGAAAAGTTGAAAATCGGGCCATTAAAGGAATAAATCAAACTATGGTTGCAGTCTGCTGACCCACCACTTATCTTGACCCTGGTCTTGGTTACATCTTAGTCACGTCTTAGTGTTCAATGAAAAACATCATTCGATACCGAGGCTTTTTTTTTCTAAATCTTTGACAGAAGCACTAACCACGGAGGAATACGCCACTATCTACCCACAGGCTCACGTGTCACAAGAACAAACTATGAAATTTATTCACGTAATTTTGGTTGATATTGTTTTGTTCAATACAGTCGTTGATTTGTTGAATAGGGTTTTTGATCTAACATGTCCTTTATTAGAAAACGTCAACTAGAACTGTCACTAAAACTGACAACATACGTTTCTTTGGTTTTCAAATTGATCTGGCTGACTGACTGAGCATGTATCCCGAGTGCAAGTCGCAGCAATAGAGTTAGGGGGCTGAAAATTAAAATATTTATCCTTCATGATGAGGAAAAAAATCATTGTTTTGTTTTTTTTGTATGTACATAATGGGAAGGGGTTTCAATTTCCCTTAGTTTGTGCCCATCGGCATTCATTCTTCCTTTTTAAAAAAAGAATTATTTTAGTGATCACTGTCTAACAAGAGGCGAAAAAAGCGACTTATTGATGATCCATTTATCTATTTAAAAAAAAAGATAAAAACCCCAACACCGCATAATGCCAAAAGACTTATAGCATGACGGTTTCTATTGAGTGATCAACCAGACCTGTTTTGTAATCAATTTTAATTGATTATTAATATCCAGACCATCCTCATCTTGGTTGTTTTTCATACAAAGTTTCGGCCGTTGTACTCTACGGCTTTCATCAGGTATCATCTGGTAGGTGTGGGGAAGTAACGAACCGAACCCTTTATTTAACCGACAGGGGTATATTGACCGCACTCCCCTCTTAGCATTAGTAGTATTATTATTGTCTCACACTGGGATTGAACCTAGAACCGCTATACGTAGTGGTTACAGAACCAGACATAATAACTGAAAGTAATCTAGAACCATCAGATTACTTGCAGAAATTTTGACGGGTTCTGTAACCACTACGCTATGTGTCCAGATGATACCTGATGAAGGCCGTAGGGTACAACGACCGAAACGTTGTATGAAAAACAACCAAGATGAGGATGGTCCGAATATTATTAGAAATAATGATAATACTTCATCTCAAAAGTCCAAAGGTATACTAATTAAGTAGCATTAAAACAGCTAACAGAACCAAGGTGCTAGAAATGATTTCCAACAGTTGATTTGGATATTTTCTGCATTACTGATCTCCTTTGTCGTATAACATCGATTATCGTTATGTAATGTTTAAGTTTCATAAGAAAGGAATGACTGAAAGAGTACGTAAGCAGATCACTCACTCATAACGACGATACCGAACCAGGCAGTGGACAACAAAATGGCTTCTATATCCATGTAGATTTTTGTCATTCATTTTGATATTCTACCTATGATGCTACGTTTGAAAACTGCATCAGATATACTAAAAATACTGATTGAACAGAAAACGAAACGGAACTTTGAGAAGCCAGTCAGATAGATATTGAATGAATGTCGTCCGTTCTGTCTCTACTGACAAAGGAACGTCCCCCAGGGCCCATATCTGAGCGAAGCGTAAGGAGATCCTGGGATGCCGAGACGTCAAAATCCCTCTCTCGGTCTCTCTAATGTAATCGAGATGAAAGCAGAGATCGATACGTCTCGTAGCAGCTCGAGTATAGGAACTACAAGAAAAAAATAGCGTCTTATAAGTCGTAAAATACCGTAATTCATGGAATAATGAAAATGCTTCGTCTCACGAATCCAGAAAATGTAAACCTTTGCATCTCTGACGTTCTGATCTATCGTCATTATCAACTAACCAATTATTTTCGTCACCGTTGTACTTGAGAAGCCCTATTAGAAATCGTCAACAAAGACCGTCAACAAAAGTGTCGACATAGGTTTCTTCAGCTTTTAGACTGGTCTGGCTTGCAGGCTACCTACGTATGTAAATATCACGCATACAGGCCACAACGATGATGCTATTAAGTTAAAATTAGGTTTAGATAATCCTGTAAACAGTTGTTTCTTCTAGTGACGGTCTCAATGTGCTTTTTTTTGCTGAATTGGTCCTCAGTTTATGCCCGGCAGCAATCACGTTGTTTTTTTTTCTTCTTATATATCAGGATTTTCTTTTTAGTGATGAAAGGCGAGATAAGAAATTTATTCATTGATCATACCTCTTCTTCTGAAATTGCTATTGATCACCCCCAACTACGCATGATACCAAAAAAAAAAAAAAAAGACATCGATGAAGTGACAGTTTCTATAGAGGGACTAATTTTAACATAGATTTCGAATATCTTGCAACTTTCTGAAAGTAAGAAATATCTCCAATTTTCGTTGGTAGACTTCTCAATTGTCCGACTGATTTATCGGCGCCTGGTAATCATATTTTGGCAGTCGTCAGTGGAGCCTGGAGCACGCCACAGAAGTTCCGTCCATTTATGCAAATTAGTCGCAGAGGTCGCCGGGTCGACAACCGGAGCAGCGTTCCAAATATTCAGGTCTGTTTTTATCTTGTTCCCTAAGGTCTAAACGTGGGTTGAGCCGTCGGGCAGAAATACTCGGCCGATGACCAAGGTTGTCACAAGGTCGTATTTATTCAGACTACCGTTGCCAGTTCGAACAGGAAAACACGTTACACTGAGAAACCAAGCAAAGGAAGCTATGAAATCAATTTTACCTTCGTGGACAAGAAAAAAATATAACTATGACGGGAAAGCATTGGAGTCTATTTACAGTTCTTTTAACAAGTATAGCTCCGTGAATTTCGTCCAACAAAACCTCAATTTGATCTTGTTTCGCTACGTTTTCCGAATCCTAAATGAGATTTACAAACGCAGCACCAAGGTTGGAACAGTTCTGCATGTGAAGCGCGTCCAGGCTTTTTCTATGGAGCTAGAGGGCTGGAAATTTAAACGTTCATTCCTGACTATATCAAGAAACAAACATTGCTTCATCCCCAGATTCATCTATTTGAATAGATTTCCGGGGGGGGGGGTAATTTGCTGTGTACAATCATGTTGAATTTGTTCCTTAGATTGTATCTGGCAGCATTTGCACTTGCTTTTTGGAAATATTGACGTTTTTTCTTTATAAGATAAAAAAAATCAAAAACTGAGGGAAGTCATTTATCCATCGATCAACACCATTTTCAATTAGTCACCCACAAAACGGCATACTACCAAAAAATGTTTGTCACGTGAAGGTTTTCTAATGGAGCTGACTTGTTCGTCTTCTGCAAACAAATATAATTCCATCAATTACTTTGCATAAAGAGAGAAGAGTTCACTAGTCACATGTCTTATCAGATACTTGTGCCTAAATTGTTTGCTGAAGTTACTCCCTATATGCTCATCTTTCTACATGGTTAACCGAGGTAATTAGTCACGTAAGCTATTTCTCGAAAGTTCCAGGGGCGCTAAGGATCTTGAGAAGTATTTTCCCCGTTATTTCTGCAAATGGTGGTGACTTACATGTATTGGATTAGCAACGGGTTATATTCACTAAAATTATTGAAAAACGAATTTTATATTAGAGAATCAGTTGAAAAGAGATGGTGCAGAAGAAATCAGGATAGAGGATGAGTTCAGTGGTTTGATTTTGGTTTGTGCATACCATGAAGTTCCTCTAGTTCAGTGGTAAGAGCGGTCGTATCAAAAGCGAGCTACAAAGCAGTGTGGAGGGTCGTTAGTTCATTTTTCATCGGTAAACGATTCTTTATTTCGATCGCTGCACCTAATATGTTTACTCAATGCTGAAGGGAAACCGGTCCGAGTTTGGTTGCAATAAAAAGCAACAACTATTAAGGTGGGAGTAACAAGCGGCAAAAACTTAATGATAATCATATCCAACGAAATGAGTGTCGCTCAGGCTGATTAAATTTCCATCTGCAAAAAATTCCATCACGTTAGTAAATACTTCTTGTTTAGCAGTATTCTGTATGAAATAAAAGAAATACATTTTACATGATGAAACATAATACCTACAAATTGGTATTGGTGGGAATATTTGCTGGATTCATAAACGTTGGCATCAGACTATATTTATTAAAAAATATGGAGAAACGAATTTGTATTTCATGAAATGCGTGTCCATCAGGATAACTTAAATTGAATCTTCAAAAAATACAATCATATTAGTAAATCTCTCACTTTTAGACGTATTCTGAAGACTGAAAAAAGACGTTTCATACATAGCAACCTAAAATTTTGCCTCAATGACGTGTGTCACAAGTATTTGTTAAGATGCATTTATAGAAATTCTATGGACAATGTATTTCTTTTCTTTTAAGCTTTCGTTTCTACTTTCTTGCTCTCAAATTCTTGTAGTGCTGATTCGTCTTGATCCAAATCGAAAATGCAGCGCTGAAGGAAGCAGACCACTACAACTACTTAAGACAACGAATCTCCACGAAATCCTCAAAAGAATAAGAAACAAAGCGAAGAATCACTGTAGGTTGGTAAGCTTTCGGCAGAGCAAGCTCAACCTTCAAGAGCGAGGAAATCCAATTAATTTTATAAGAAAGGGTCAGCAACAAATGCATCCTTCCGATAGTCACCTACGGTGCTGAAGCAAGGAACTTTACCAAAAGACTGAGAACAATGCACAACGCACAGGAGAAATGTCAGCCCAAATGGTAGAATGTCTGGTACATCTGCCATTCACATAGGAGGATCTGGGTTCGATACGAGCGAAGAGCTTGGGAAACTCTTCATTTGGACAAAATATCCTTGTGAATTCCACAGCTAACTGAGTACATTCCAAGCTATGTGATTATAGTGTAAAGACATTGGGAAAGGACGCCTCTCCCCATTCGAGAAGATAGCTAAACGAATGACGGGGTTTTCAGGTCACCTCTGACTGCTGCAGTTCGGTGTTCAATTTCGACAGGGAGAATCATGCTCAACATCACATGGAGAGATGACAAGACACCATACTATATAAAAATAAACAAACAAAAGAGGTATCATGAAGAGAATTCATAAAAAACAATGGCAATGGGCTGATCATACAGCAGGGACGTCAGCTGGATGTCATGATTCAAAGCGTTGATCCCAAATGATCATATGCAATATTGTGTCCGGCAAAAAAAACAAAACAAAAAACTAAAACAAAAAACGATGGCATAACGAACTAGACAGGTTCAGAAAGTACGGAATCCTCGACGCCCACGACCAAGATATTCGATGAATCTGTGGAAAGGCGTATTTCCAATGACAGACGTTGAAAAACTGCTGCAGCTGCTGATCCATAATTAGCAATGCCTATTCCAATATTCATTTGTTCTCGATTGCTACTGTGTGAAAGTAAGAGAAAATCAATTGAAATGTTGCCGTCCAAAAATGAGTACACCCTGACAGGAAATATTTTTGGTTATAAAGTTACAATGCTGGAGAGCAGTGATTTTGAAACTGGGTTCCGTCAAATAATCCTAATAATAATAATGCAGTAATTTTACCTCTGAATCTGACATTGCGAATCTTGTGCCAGAGCAACACTCTCATTAATAGCATAGCCATAAAAAATATTATTACCGTAAACATTCTCGTAAAATACATCAGAATTCGAATTAAAGTAAATTAATACGAAACTTCTGAATGAAAAAAAAAATGCTTTTTATTGTAGTTTATCAGTCTGAAAAACTGAATGCTGAAAATGAAGGCCAGTCTGAATATTTCCTTCAAGGATCCTTCAGATATCAAAGTTTCGAAACCAATACTGTAGAGTTTGTTCATATATAATACCTCATAATATCCATTTAGATACAGTAATATTCCACAAGAGAAAATGAAATCACGCTACGGTTGGTTTAGAAAAATATTACCTTTCTATACAAAAAGTGGATGAGGTGTACTTATTGATGGGTATCCCTGGATACTAGTCTGTTTTTCCCCTCCCTACACAAACAAATTGGTGTACGATATCGGCTTGTAATGATCGTACACTGGTAGGCACCCAATATTTACCAAGCTTAGTTTTATGCAACGTAATTGTTTGACATCTAGTGAAGATCAAACCAGCTACTATAATTCTAGTCTGTTCCGCCTACTTTCTCGGCACAACTCTCCAGTGAAGCTATTCATCTATACAGTATTGCCTATGAATAAGTACACCAACACCTTTTTCAAGTACAGAAGTTAATTTTCTACCGGACCAAACATGAAAGGATTCCATCATTTCTAGTGGAACATTACACAATCAAAGCGGATATAATCAGATATCATTTATGAATAAACTAATGGCTTTAAATACATTTCGGACGTCAACATATTCTTATTTGGGGCAACAGAGTTTTACAGCTGTAGAATGTGGTCATAAATGATACCAGATGGTATTTGTTTTGATTGTGTAATTTTCAACAAGAAATAATATGGGTAAGTTTGCGGTGGGCGGCAGTCATCGTAAACTATGCCCCCAATAGTCTGGATTATAAAAGGACAGAACAGTCTCCATCACAGTAACTGAACAATAGTAGCGTCAAAATTTGATGTCATGTAAAAAAACTCCACCGAAGAATATCTATGGTCAGAATAAATTTTATGTATAACATCACTAGCGTTTTCCATTGGAATCATTTGAAATGAAGTAAAAAACATCTAGATTCTGGAGCATCTGGGATGTTGATAAAAGGCCCGTAAAAAACAAGAACTCCAAAAGGTCAAAAAAGATTTTTTTTTCCAAAGCAAAGACATTATTTTTAGAAGGGATCTGGGGGAGCATTTCAAGGTCTGTGGACAAAACGGTGTGGCCAGAAGTGAAGAAACAAACAAACACACGAACACATGCAGATATAAAAACAGGATAGAACCCTTCACTGCCTTTGATGGCTACTGTTGCTCAAATGAAAAGGGGAATGCATACGAGTAAATTGTTTTGACCCAATAGATTAGTAATCATGAAAGAAAGAAAGGATGAAAGAGTGAAAGAAAGAATAGAGGAGAAAAAGAAAGAAAATTTGAATGAAAAAGAGTAAAAGACAGATTTTAGAAGGCTGAAAAGATAATAGTGGGTGAAAAAAAAAAAGACGAAGACGGAATGAGGAATGAGTGGCTAAGACAAAGAAAGATAGAAACTCTGAAGAATATAAGAAAGAAGGAAAAGGGAATAAACAGAAAGGAAAATAAAGGAAGGAAAATAAAGAGAATGAAAAAATAAAGAAAAAAAATGAGCGTGGGAGAGAGAGAGAGGAGAAGGGTAAATAAAAGAGGGCAAAAAACATGAAGAAGGAAAAGGGAGAAGGAAGGAATGAAGAGAAGGAAAGGAGCGAAATGGTAAAAAGACGTAAAAAAAGATTGAAAAAAAAAAGACAAGAAAAGCAGATTAAGAAGGAAAAGGGAAGAAATAGAAAGAAAGAGGAAAGGGAGCAAAGACACAAAAAAAGAAAAAAATAAATAGAGAAAAAAAAAAACAGTTCTAGATAGTTACTAAAAACCATCAGTTGACCGATGTGTTTTGGTAACACGTCCTGTTGGGGGTGATGAATTAAAAGATTGGAGAGCGGATGATCGACGAAGAAGTTACTTCTCTAAAAAGTCCGATTAAAAAAAACAAACAAACAAACAAACAAAAAAATGTGAATGCTGCCAAATACAAACTCAGGAATCAATTTAGCAAAAAATTACATTGCAAATGCAACCACCAGTAAAAAGATGTGTAGAGTGGGTGAAATGAAAAAAATTCTAAATATGGTAAGGAGTAAACATATAATTTTTGGATCCACAAACTCGATACATACAGTGTCAGTCAGCCAGCCGCACTTAGACAACTTAAGAGCTGAAGAAACCTGCGTTGACAGATCTGGGGACAGTTTTTATTGGTGGTTTCTAATAGAGAAAAAGGAAAAGAAAAGACGAAATAGACAAAGAAAGAAAGGAAGAAAGAAAAATAAGTTGAGAGCAATTTTGAATTATATTGAAGAATACTTACGATAATTCAGTGAACTTAAATGTGTGTGTATGTGTGCGTGTGTGCAAATGAGAAAGAGAGAGACAGAGAGACAGAGATAGAGAGAGTGGAGTTGAAGAAGTGATTGGGGCAGAGAAAGAGAGTGGGAAAGGCGAAAGTTGGGACTAGGTTTAAAGCTAAGAAGGGAATTAAAGATGCGCCAACACGGAAATCATGTTATCTGGGGGGGAAGCCGTAGGTATCAGGAAAAACATGAGATCATTTCATGTTATACAGCAGGGTTATTTCCTCCTGTCGCTGCCGACTTTCACGTCATTGCCACTTGGGTGTACATTCAATGTTCATGTGAAGTAAAGTTGGCGCTTCACGCTTTTTAATGTATTTGGCAGGAAAAGTACAGAACAGATAAAAGGATCGATATTTGAATATGCTTATATATGTCCCCATTCTCACATACACACATGCACACACTCATACCTGTATATCTTTGCTGTTTTACGGTTTGCTTTATTCATGATCGTAGTGCTGATTACATTCATACATATTTGAACATACACCGTTGAAAATAAAAGACAAAATCTGTCTATTGATTTTTTTGGTAATTTTTTTACTTTAGGTACAAACCTTTTATTAATGTCATCGAAGGTTTCTTAAACGTAAAATTATAGTAAAAAAAGATACTAATTACTCATTAAATACCAATATAACATTTTTTGATGATGACCAGTGATGGTCGCAAGACCTAGAGCAACCACCTTTGGAATATTTGAAAAAACTTCGATGACATCAATAAAAGGTTTGTACGCAACCTAAAAAATTAACAAAATAATCTGATACTCCGTCTGTTACTTTTAACAATGTATGTTTAAATGGAGGATTGTCCCCGTTTATATATATATATATATATATATATATATATATATATATATATATATATATATATATATATGCATGTGTGTGTGTGTTAAAAGATATTTGAATAATCTTATTGTGAGATAAATAACGTGTGTATTGTAATGCATCAATAATATCTTAAAATTGATATATAGATACTGTGCTTCCATGAATTTAGCACTCAAAAAAGTTATGAAATTTGTATGACACAAAGTAAATATGTATACTTGTGTATGTATAATAGATATATAGAGAAATGATAGAGAAGAGAAAAAAGTATATATCGTTTGGTGTGTCTTGATATTTATCTATATGTTGACAAATATTTCACTGGATTCGGAAAGAAAAGAGATTATGCTTAAAAATAAGTACTTGTTCTATAAAATGAATGCCTCTTTCATTATTTATGTAAAATAGATACTATTTTCATTATTAGTGTAAAGAAACTATCACTTTAATTATTGGTATAAAATAAAAGCTTTATTTATATTCCAATGTATCCATTTACTTATGGACACACACACACACACACACACACACACACACACACACATATATATATATATATATATATATATAAATATATATACATATACATATATATATATATATATATATATATATATATATATATATATATATTCATTATTATCCCACGTTTCATGTATGCATTTATATCTATTCGAGGTGTGCAAAGATTTCCAAGTGGAAATTCAGTTTTCCAAAATAGTGCTGGGAACTTTTACACACGCCCAATAATTATATCCCCTTGTGTACAGATGCAAATACATATAAATAAATTCATTTGTGCATATATCTATATATTCATAAATTCATATATATATATATATATATATATATATATATATATATATATATATATATATATATATATATATATATATACATTGTACAAACCATTAATTCAATATACGATGGATGATGAGTTTATTTCATGAAGTACTCCATACAACAACATTGAGTCGGAAACCTCTTGATAACATTCTAAATTGGGATCTGAATAAATCGAATCATTCGCCCGATGAAGCTCAAAAGGACAGAAACATAAACGTGTTTTTGTTGTGAATCCATAATTCCAACCCCTCACACACACTCACACATATTAAAAATAGATATATAATCCGACATAATATGTATTAATGCGATATATTATTCAAACTCTATTTGAAATGACCCTCTATTGTAATAATAATAATAATCAGCGGTCACCACCAGGCAACTGGTGCGAGATTCCTAATAATAATAATAATAATAATGATAATAATAATAATAATAATAATAATATGAGACTGTGCAGACCACAGCACTGCTTGGAACTGCACGGATACTGAGGGAAGTGCTAAAAATTCGAGATCCACGACCCCAACTCTTAGTAGAGGCCTAACAGAGGGGGGAGGGAAAGACGAAGGAGAAAAAAAAAAAAAAAACAAAACAAGAACAAAATACATCCAAATGGTGGTGGAGTTACGAACCACGGAGGAAGAGATGGGATGAGATATTGGCTGAAGACCTGAGGAGACTTACTGTCACTAAGCCTTCAGCGATAAGCACCGGACAACTGGTGTGAAACTGTAAACCACAGTATTTCTGTTGACTATGAGAGTGTGGAGAGGAAGGCTGGAGACTTGAGGAGACTTGCTGTCACTCAACCTCCAGCGGTAACCATCAGGCAACTGGTGTGAAACTGATGATAATGATATGTGACCTTTTATTTTTGCCTTTTTTCTTCTATTCGCCTTGACATTAAATAGATTGCAGATTATTTAGATTGGAAGGGGAGTTTTGTTTTCATAATTACAAAAACAAAACATTACCGCTTGCTGAAAAGTGTGTGAAGCACAAAATAATGGTTAACATCGGGTAAATATTCCCGTATTTTTTGTATTAATAGCTCAATTTGCCTTGATAAATACATAAAGCACTGTAATTAGATATCATAAATAACGGCCAAAAATCTGCTTTTGATCAAGTTGCTAATATATTTATATCGAATAACCTACGTAAGGAAACCCTATTTCAAAAAGATTAAATGATGTGTAGTATGAAATACCCTCATGTACAATACATTAGGATAATAACCTATATAAAATAACAAACTACATGTATGACATAAGATGTATATCAAATCTATAGATGAGAATGCCATGTTGATATAATTGTTTTGTTTTTTTAAATCATCGAAACGGTTACAACGTAAACAATTATTGATCTGTATTTACACGTAGTACCATGATAACAAAGTATATGTAAAAAAAAATAGCATGGAAGAAAAATAACACAGATTGTACTGAAGAGGCACAAACAAAATTTGAATACATATATATATATATATATATATATTATCCCACACAGATATGTATATAGCATTGCAAGTGTTTCTTTTTTCGGAGTAATGTATATATATAAACAATACTTAATATATATATATATATGTGTGTGTGTGTGTGTGTGTGTGTGTGTGTGTGTGTGTGTGTGTGTGTGTATCCAAATCCAACATAAACATTTATGTATGTTGCAACTGTCACCTGTCTTGGAGTAATGTTTGTGCTTGATGTATATATAATCTATATTTTTTCTTATATATATATATATATATATACATATATATATATATATATATATATATATATATATATGCATATATATATATATACATATATATATAAAGAGAAAGAGAGAAAGAGAGAGAAAGCCATGTCAGCGTGCTTGTATATTTATGCATGCATTTTGCAGCTCAAAATATTCTTCAGCTAAGTTCGTGATCCAAGGTTTAGGCAGTTGGAATTTTTACTTTTAAGAACTAAGGATTCCTTCAAATGTCATTTTGTGTATCTTTCAAGTTCTTTCCTGTTCCGTGAAATAAGATTTATTCCCTAACATGCATTCTTTGTTGCTAAGTTCGAACAGGGATAGGTGTTTACAAATTAGATAAGACAAGAGAAAAACACATTATCTCTTCCTATCTTTCTATAGACCCATAAATAGATTATCCATCTATCTATCCATCCATCCATCTATCTATGTCTTGTCATATTTATCTCTCAACCAAGTTAGCAGGAGGAAATATCTGCTGGATCATTTTAGATATCGTCAATCAAAACTGTCAAATCGGTATTTTAGTGGAAATGTCAGTTTACAATGTAAGTTTAGACTGAATCAGTCCCTTAGTTGACTCTCATCTCTTTCAATCTTTCTATCGATCTGTAGACCTATCTATCTATCTATCTATCTATCTATCTATCTATCTATCTACTTTGCTACCAAGCCTGTATGATAAAACATGATATCAACCAAACTTGTAAACACAGGTTTTTTCAGTTTTCAAGAGATTCTGGTTTGCTGGCTGTGCATGTATGTGTCACGGGTACAGGTCACGCAAAATGGAGCTGGATGGCTGTAAATAAAAAAGTTCGTGCCTTAATACATCTAAAAAAAAACAGTTATTTTGTTTTTAGGACCCTCCAAATAGATTTTCGTAGTGGAGTTTTCAATTTACAATGTAAGTGTATGATAAATAGGTCGATAAGGTTCACCGGTGTTTTTTTTTCTTCAATTTAAAGTTTTTAGTGATTAAACAAAAGGCAAGAGAAGTAACTTATTCATTAATCACCAATTTTCAAAATTTTTTAATTGATCATACCTAACAAAGCATGGTGCCAAAAGACCTTAGTCACGTGACGGTTTCTATTGAGAGACTAACCAGACTTTTTTTCTTTTCAATGCTGTTATCTGTAGTTATTTTTTGAGTTTTTAGATAAACCTAATATCTAACTGTAAAATTCAGAATTTTGCTAGGGGAAATAAAGTTTGATATCTCATTAACTGTCCAGGATTAATTAAACTTGTGTTCTCTCCGTGATTCCGTCATATATTCGGTTACTTTTCGTCTTTAACTGGCAAATTCGAGGGACACATTCCATTGACAATTTCATATTATACTCCGTATTGTCAGACTATAGACAGATATCCGAGTACCTGCATGGATACAAAGTTCTGCATTTGGAACGAACAGGGTAGATCTAAGTTTAATTCTGGCATTCATTCAGTTGCTCGTCATAGGACTTTTTCTAGAAAGTTTATGATATGAGATTGTTCTCGCCTGAAATGCTTGATTCTTGATTTTGAACTATAACGATGCATTTGACTCGTTTATGACTATTGGTCTATATTTAGTTCACCCTTAAGAATTGCCACAGAAAACGTGGATCGAATTGCATATAAATACTCTCAAGGAGTTGGAAATAAAATTTTTTTTATAAATGATTTGCCTTATCATGTTAGTATACTTCCATTTACTCTGCATTTCTAACTATACCAGAATCGGTTGAGAAAAACTGACATTGGGTATTGTATACTGTCATTTCTATTTCTGCCGTTGAGACTCAGAATTCAGGTATTGTACCTTGGTTTTTCATTAGGTCCAGTCATCATGAACTTTTTTAGCTTTCAGAATTGGTATTAACTAAAAACTTCATCAACGACGACCAATTGAGAAACAGTGTGAAAAATAACTCTTGAACTACGATTTGATCTCTTTCAGAAAACCTTGGATTACAACTATGACTTTTCCCCGGCTTCCAACTGCGAAAAAATGAGTCAAAAAAGGGTTTTGTTGGTCACTCAATCGAAACTGTCACGTGACCAACATCTTCATACAGCATGTTGTGTTATAGGTGAAGGTGTGATCAGTTAAACAGTTGGAAAAAAGGATGATCAACGGATTAGTTTCTTCCCTCGACTTATGTTCGGCAGTGATCACTAAGAAAAGTCTGAATTTTCAAAGAACAAACGTGAATGCCGCTGGACACAAACTGAGGGATCAAACTAGCATAAACTTTTGCAAATTGACCCCCTACTGAAAACCCATTGGGGGGATTTTTTACTATGCATTTAAGAGTAGATACTGAATATTTCAGCCCTCCAGATCCATTGGCACTACTTGTACGCGTGATACATAGCCAGTCCGTCAGGCCAACTTGAAAACAGAAAACAACCAATTTTGACAGTTTTCGTTGGCGGTTTCTAAAATCAGATACATGGATCCTACATGAAATGACAGAAAATCAGAATCTACATCGTTTTGACGTTGTCCCGTGGTTGCTCACTCCAATTTTGGAACCATGATGAAATGAGAAAAATTGGATCCCTGTCATTGATCATGGAAGCATATTATGATCAAAAAGATTTCTTCCTTTTATTACTTGAGTTCGTTAATCTATTGTAGTCGCGCAATCATAGACGGATTTGGGTCCGAATTGTGCATTTTGGATTAAAAGCATGACACTTGGTACAAATATGTAGTTGCTCTTCAAGGTGTGGGATACTTTTGGAAAACGTTGATGAATTCATGTTACGGTTCACAGATTAGTTATTAGCTTTCATGATGATAAATATAAGTTGTGACTTATAGGAAATAGAAATCCATATTACAACTACTGTATGAACAATGTATTAGATATTGGGAAAGATTAAAAGGATTTTAGTATCATAATAACTGATAGGCCATAATTTCCCAAGTATATTGCCAGTGATGCAGCGAAGTCAAATGAGATACTCAGACTGATTAAACATGCTTTTTAATTATCTAACGTCTTAATCCTTGAACTATATTAGAGTTATGTCCGTCAGCACCTTAATGACTGTGTACAGGTCTGGTCACTGTACTCGGAGAAAGATAAAAATCTTCTTGAAAAAAACAAACCCAGAGACGAGCAACTAATTAGTACCAGTATTAAAAATATGGTTCATAAGGTTAGATTGAATAGAAATGTTCAAGTTTATGAGTTGTTTAGACTTAAAAGATTCTGATGTGTTTTGGTACCAGAAGCGGATACAAACCACTAAGAGGCCGGATATATACGGTGGAAGTTAATAGATTGATTATAATTCTTTTGTAACAATAGAGTGATGGGACTATTGAATAGAAAACCGAAATAGTATTGCGATCAACAGATGTAAGAAGAATTATTATATTTATCTGCAAATGTATAAAGCTCTAGATATTGTCCAAATACGATTGTTATGATGCGTGCTTGTATCTACAATTTGTACATTTTTTTCGCACTGGAATAAATGTTCTAAATGTTCTGAAGTCAAGCTTCCTACACGGTTTATCTTTCCAAAGAAGCGAATTTATCAGATCAGCTATCTTTTCAAAGTTGGGTATTCGACCAGGCAGTACAGAAAACATGAGGTGAACGTTCTTTCTCTTTAAGATCTGTGAAGATTACTTTTTACTCAAGATCCCAAATGACCAAAACTCTTTCAATCGAATTTGTTAAAGGGGATATTGATTTGCCCATGGGACTCTCTTGTACTTTCATAAGCCAACTATTTTCATATCTTTTTTTTATTGTACGGCGTGGAGCTGGGTCCTTTATTTTCAAAAGGAACTATTTTGTCAAAATAATCGTCGATGAATATTGGGAGGATTTTTTTCCTGTAGAATGGACTTGTATTCTTTAAAAATTGATATTTCCCGTGCACTGCAAAAACTTCAAATGACAACAGTTCGTAATTGCTCTCCACGTCTCTGAAACGAAATGAGCGATGTTTGATAGTGTGCTGCAGGCGGTTCAATCAAGATTCTCGGTTCGGTAATCTCCAGACCCATCCTCGTTGCGCTAATGAGGATTCATTTGAAAAGATGACAGAGTGCCAAACCTCAAAGAGTCTTTCCGTCCTCTCAATTGCCAACTGAGTTCTGGCTAAAAACATGGAATGTAATCAAGAGATTGACCCATTAAACGAAAACCATGCAGCGTGCTAAACATGATATGGTAACACATTACATTCGAGAAAAAAACAATCAGAGATTTCATAGGATCTATTAGAAAACTGAAATGGCAATGGGCTGCTCATATAGCAAGGATGTCTTACAACCAATGGACATTGCAACATACGATGTGGATACCCAGAGGTCATAGCCTAAACTCTGTCAGCCAAAAATAAGATGGTGTGAAGAACAAGACAATTTCAGAAGGGATTGCCTTCACAACGCCCATGATAGAGAGGTCTGACGAAGGTCTATGTCCAACAACGGACACTGAAAGGTTCCTGTTGCTACAGCCGCTGCAGCTGCCTAAAAATTGACTTTCCCATCGCTTCTCTCGTATTAATCGATGAGATGAAGATCCCTATTTTGGGATGATTTCAACACACGCGACTGCATTTGCCGCTTTGCAACTGGTAATTTTTCAATCTCCCGTCTAATAATACTCTGGTAACATTCCACTCCTCCAGGAAACTTAGATGGAGAAAACCCCTCAGGGAAATAGAAGTATCTGGTGCTTGCCGATTGGACACTCGAGAACATTTTCACCGGTAGAAGGGAAATAAAAGACCGACACGCCAAAGAAAAAAAAATCAGTAGAAGCTTGACAAAAGGTCTGACTCTTGCGTATTAGTTGCAGAAGAAAAGCAAAACAACGTATTCTGGTCTCTCCCCCATGGACAGCAGGATAGTAGCAATTGAGATTTAGTGTAAAACGGAAGTGTTTTGATTTCGCCTAGCAGGACATTAGCAGTTGTGTGCTAAGAGATGTAGATTTAATGGCGAAAATATTTTTTCTTTTTTTGGGATCAGGCGCGAAGTTGAGCGCTGTCTTGGGAAGCGAGGACAAATATGTTGATCTTTTTCCTTGAAAACAGTTATGTAGACAATAAGTAGCGTTGACATAAATGTAAAAAGACGTGTGTCGTTTGTTTCGGTTGAAAGGTGGAGAGCCATAGACGGAATGAAAGCAAGTTTCTTCCACGGAAGTAGAGACTTTAAAGATTTATCTTTCTCTCCTTGAGCAATATATCATTTCTCAGCTTACATATATTTATATAAATTCCAGTCGTCAAAATTCTACGTATTTCATTCCTTTCTCTCTCTCTATCTCTCTCTAAAACACACACACACACACGCACACACAAGCGTGCATGAAACTTGCTGTGTCAGGTATGCGTCTTAACAAGCTTTTTGTAGACTTGGTCACGTCGGTTCAAGAATGGTACAGTTAAAAACAGCTTTGTGATTTCCAAACTCGACGGAAACGAACCGTAGTAACTTAGTGAACTGAACTAACCCAAGGTTTGCATTAGAAACTGGAACTCTCAGATTCATTGCAGCCTGATCCAAGCTCATTCCACAAAAAATACATTGTTTTTTGTTTTTTTGTTTTGTTTTTAAATCTCCTACTTGAGGAGTCGTTGAGAGGTGATAAAGACAGTCATGTTTATGTTCCCCTTTTATCTTTAGGAACAATTTATTTTAATCCAGTAAAAATCAACAGAACAAAAACAAAAGTAATGTTGAACGATAAAGTTCCCCCCAAAGATCTGAGGGGACGCTAGAGGAGGGTGGCGAATGCATCTATCCCGGTCAAATTATAAAGATAGAGAAAAACCATTAGAGCAAAAAAAAAAAAAAAAAATGACGCATATTGCATCAGCTCGAAATCATTTGGTATGAATAGAGACATATTGAAGAGCACCGTGCCAATGTGCTCAAAGTGTAAAGTATACTATATACATAACACCATTCTTACGGATGCAAAGCATGGAAATTAAAAAACTGAAAACCAACCATGAAAAGAGCAACGCTATCAGCATGAATCAGGGGAGGATTAGAGAGAGTGATATAAAAACAACTAAACAAGAAAAATTGGGGATGGACTCGACACTTAGTAACCATGATGACAATAGATGGAGCAAGAGGTTAGCTGCATTCTCCCCATAGTTACTTATGGAGCTGGATCATGGAATTTAACCAGGAGACAAACCTGCAAACTGAGAAGTATGCAGTGTGCGCATGAGAGAATCATGCTCAACCTTACATGGAGAGATCACAGGACAGTGCAATATATCAGAGAGAAAATTGGGGTCAGAGACGTCATAGAAGCTATCAAAAAACTAAAAATGGCAATGGGCAGGTCATGTTGCAGGAATGAAAGACAACCGATGGACATCACGACTCTCAACATGGATCCCCATAGATGACATGCAAGGCTGGCAAAATACAAATGGAGAGATGAACTAGATAAATTGAGAGAATACTGGCTCTGCAACGCCCATGAGAGCGAAATGTGGCGAATCCTGGGGAAGGTCTATGTCAAACGATTGACGTTAAAAGATTGATGAAAATGATGACGATGTCCATGGTTGAGGATGATGTTGATGTCCTACAAAGCTTCACTGGATCCCTATTTACTGTACATTTCGGGATCACCTTCCCCACTTTGTCTCTTCTATCCCTGATGAGAGGTTTGACATTCCAGGTTAGGATTCTACACCAGTTGCCAGCCAAGGCAGCCTACGCAGCTATTAAACCATACCTATGTATTTGTGCAGAATGAATGCAAGCCGTCTCAAGTGGATTCCATTTGCTGTGCTGCTAACCGTCAGGCCACCTGCACTCCCGAGATATACATCCCTTTCGAGATCAGACGATTTTCATGCTCCTGGAGTACAAGGCAGTATGTAATTCATTAATTGTGCGAATACAAAGACTATGTGATTATTCATCACCAAATTAGGGTAAAATAAGGGTGTACACTAACTTGAGTCATTTTTGTACTCACACACACACACACACACACACATATATATATATATATATATATGTATATGTATATATATGCATATTCACTTGTACGAAGACAAGGAAAAATATTACTAAGCGTTGAAAAAGATGCCTGTGTCCGTCATTTTAATGGAATATATATACATATATATATATATATATATATATATACATATATATATATATATATATATATATATATATATATATATATATATATATGAATTCTTTTATCTTCTTGTATCTTTCCAGAGTCTGATTATTGAAACAACTTTGAATCTTTCTTTAAACTATGTCTACGATAAAAATTCAATTTGTTCGCATAAAATGTTGGGAAAATCAATACATCTGAAAGTATGTTCAATTTATTCAATCATAGTAGCGTAAATGTTTTTCTGGGGTTTGTGTCAGCGTATGTGTGTACGAATATACACTATTGAATTGGTTCATCTGCCAGAAATGATCCGTGCACATGATTTTATTCCGTTGAAAAAAAAAAACAAATTATACCGTGGCCTTCAGGTCGACAGGAAAAGTCGAAATTAAATCTTTATGCGATAGCTAGCGACTCTGTTTCTTCGAGAGATTCCTAGAAGAATAGATAAGATCAGATAAACATGTTTATACGTATATGTTTGTGCGTGAGTGTATAGATGAAGTCAAGGAACACATTCGACGAGGACAGACAATACGGCTGGAGGAAGAGTGCCGAAATGAGATGAGACTGGAAAGAATTTGGTAAAAACAGAGACATCATCATAATCATCGTAATCATCATCTCCATTAGCTTTTCTGCATCAGTTGTTTGACATAGACCCTCCTAAGGATCCACCAAGCCTCTCTATTATGGGCGTCGCAGAACCAAAACTTTCTGAACCTGTCCATACTGACATGCAAAAATAATACCAAATATATAGAGAAAATATATATTTTGTAATTTCTTTCTAATTCATAGCGCTCAGTATTTAGATGTAGTGTAAATAAACGAATATCACGCGTGAATTATTGGCCCAACACAGCAGGGATCACTCTGTTTCACTTAGTCAAGATTATACAAATGACGCCCATTAGAATAATCTTAACCAAGTGAAACAGAGCGGTCTCCGCAGTAATGAGCTATTAATTTCCTTGTAATATATATATGTATATGTGTGTGTGAGTGGGTGTTTGAGTGGGTGTGTATTTACTGAGCTTAGTTTTGAAGAACACACAAGCAAAACAAACATACATGCACACACACATGTATGCATATATGTGGGTGTATACGTGTTAATTTCCGGATAAAGTCACATTTTCTTGATATCTGGCGCTCACCAACCTTTTACATCCCCGAAGTCATTTATACTTTCAATTACATTTTGTCTTCGTTCCTTGACATTAATAAGGCGTAAAATTTTTATTCCGATTTTGCTTATTTTTCTATAGATTTCCTAATTAGGCCTCTCTACATTTGCACGAACAATTTTAGCGAATTCTACTGAAAAACACATCTGATTTATTTAATGGGAGACTTGGACGTGTTCTGCTGGAATCTTGGAGGCCTGAAATGTTGTTTGTTTAGACACTTTCTACAATCAATAGTCGATAAAAAAAAATGGTCGCATAGTCTGAGTAGTTACCATTTCGGAGAAATGTCCACCATCTTGAATTTCATGGAAATTTTCTTCCGTGTGTCTGTCTACACGATATTTCCGAAAATAATCAATGAATTTCAATGAAAATCTGTGAAAAGAGAGATAATAGGGTAAGACAGCGTTGACATGATCTAACACCCCTCGAGCAAAGTCCGGCTCTTTTCGGTACATATTGGTTTTCGTTTATGTCATCTGTATTCCTTTTCTCCCTGGGGACGCCTCAATACAAAGGCGATATACGTCAAAACTTCAGTAAAAAAAAAAACTTTGAGTTGTATTAAAACAAGTCTCTGCGTTTGGCAATTGTTATCATCGCCTTGCCGAATTTTCTACATTCACATACAAGGCATATATACATATATATATATATATATATATATATATATATATATATATATATATATATAATATTTGTGGTACAAATCAGGCTAGCAATACATCATAATATAATAATATATCAATGATATAAAGCAACTTCTGATATGTAAGGGATTTATTTGCATGAGTGCTCGATACATACAACTTTTTACTATTGAAGTTGAGTTGTTTTAGAGTAGAGTTTGAAATAAATACTTGAATGTGGATTCGCCACACAAACAAGCTCATGTTTCTGCCCTTTCTAGGCCTCATCAGGCGAAACCTAATGAGGCCAGTTGAGATTCGTCTAATGAGGCCCGGAGAGGGCAGAAACGTGAGCTATATTGTGTAGCGAATCCACATTCTACAACTATATATATATATATATATATATATATATATATATATATATATATATATGTAGTTCATAATTCAGGTTTATTCGACATATTTGTGAATTTAGCAGACAATGTTGGAAACTGATTTTTGAAAGATAATTCATTCGCGCAATATGTTTCGAGTGTTGTTCGCTTGTTTTCAGGCGCAAAAATGAGCTTCAATGATAAAATAGACATTGGAATACGAGGTCCAGGTTGGCAGAGTGAAGTTCGATTGTTGTTTCCATCGGACAATTGGGAATAAAGGATTGTCTAATGTCGGTGTCAGAGCTAAGAAATGGGCTTGGGTTGTGTGCAGGAACAGAAATAGAAGAAAGACCATAGATCACCAAACACACACTATCACTCAGAACTCTCATATTTTCACAACCACGCACAACGTAAAACTATTTTCTGAAAATCTGTCACCAACTGTAAAACATCCTTTATTTACATTTCTCAGAGAAAAACTACAATCAAACTTATCTTGTCACTCCAAACCTAGTATTCCTTCTCCTATTTTATTTTCTAGCACTTTCTTCGGTATTTGTGAATAGCCCAGTGATGCTTTGGTCAGCATGTTATAATTTTTTTTATTATTATTCGCAATCTCACACCAGTTGCATGGTGGTTACCGCACGAGTTTGAGTGACAGCAAGTCTCCTCAATTATCCAGCCCTTCTTTCTTAGTTCTAATAGGCCACAGTAGTACTGTGGTTTACAGTTTCACACCGGTTACCCAGTGGTCATTGCTGAAGGCTGAGTGACAATAAGTCTCCTCAGGTCTTCAGCCAACATCTCTTCTCTCCTTCGTCTATCATGCCAGTACTATGATATACGTTTCCGCTTTCATTTCCCTTCCTCTGTTAGGTCACTGTTAACCATTAGCAGTCTTTATATTTCTAGCACTTTCCTCAGTATCCACGCGGCTCCTAGCAGTGCTGTGGTCTTTACAGTCTCAATCCCTCTCTTTATCCCAATCTCCTCCAGTCTCACCCTCAGTACCTTTGGGACAGTTCCTAGTGCGCCTGCTATGACTGGCACTTACCTGGCTTTCATGTTCCACATCTTCTTCAGTTCTCTCGCTAAATCCTGCTATTTTCCTGTTTTTCACTCTCCTCCTTACTCTATTGTCTGCAGGTATCGTCACGTCTACTATTTGGCGGGTCTTGTCTACAATTACCAAGTCCGGTCTTCTAGCCTGGATGAGGTGGTCGGTTTGGATGTCAAAGTCCCAGAGTAGTTTGTGGTTGTCATTCTCCATTTATTTATTATTTATTTATTATGCAATCTCACACCAGTTTTTTCAATTATCATCATCATCATCATCATCATCATCATCATTATTATTATTATTATTATTATTATTATTATTATTATTATTATTATTATTATTATTATTTGGAATCTCACACCAGTAGCCTGGTGGTAACCACTTGAGTTTGAGTGACAGCAAGTCTCCTCAAGTCTCCAGCCCTCCTCTCCTAGTACTCATAGGTCGCAGTAATTCTGCGATTTACAGTTTCACACCGGTTGCCCAGTGGTTATCGCTGAATGCTGAGTGACAATAAGTCTCCTCAGGTCTTCAGCTAACGTCTCCTCTCTCTTTCGCATATCATGACAGAGCTACAATTCGTTGCAGTACTTATATCTCTAGCACCTTCCTCAGTATCCGTGCAGTTCCCAGTAGTGCTGTGGTCTGTAGGGTCTCTATCCTTCCCCTAATCCCGATCTCCTCCAGTCTCACCCTCAGCGTTTTGGGGACAGTTCCTAGTGCGCCCACTATGACCGGCATCACCCTGGTTCTCATGTTCCACATCTTCCTTAACTCTCTTGCTAGGTCCTGGTATTTTTCCCTTTATTATTATGATTATTATCATTATCACAAACATTGAATTCAAAGGTGAACTTTGAATAGTGAAAGTATCAAACAACACACAATTCTACAAAGACACTAAACAATATAACTCCACCCTGTTATTGAAAATGTCAGATAACGCCGGCTAAAACGCTTTATCTTTCGGACAATATTTATACTAATTGAAACCAAAAATCAATAATATGCATAACGGGATCAGATATTTTACAAGAACGTAAGCGACTGCAAGAAGCAATATCCCTCTTTTGACAACCATAGAAAATGATTTGTCCAAGCAACAAAATTATGGTAGCCAGACTATTCAATTTGGAAGTTGTTACATAACCTTTTGGATCTCTATTCTTTGCTGCAGTCACGAAGTCAAACTCCTGTACATTCATTTGCGTGAGTTCGTCAAGTAATCTTCGGTTGCGTTTGTCGTATTCTGCCGTAGGTCACATATTTACTCCTTGCTTTGGTAATGGAAGTCGTACACTGTAGTATAATTGTTCATCCGGGTTAACATCCTCGAGAAGCAGAAGCTGTAATAATCTACTTCCTTTACTCAACGGATGTTATCTGTATGAGGATCTAGTTTGATCTAATCTCTCGTAGGCTTCAATCAATTTTCATATATATATATATATATATATATATATATATATATATATATATATATATATATATGTGTGTGTGTGTGTGTGTGTGTGTGTGTGTGTTTGTGTGAGTGATTATTCCAAGAATTGAAGCCGTGTGATTGGATTTTTAAAACTTGTTCTAAACGTATGAGTTGAGTTTAAAAACCAAAACAGGGAGATATAACGATTAGATAAAAATATATATTCTACACGGGGTTAAAATATGAAACACATGTAGAGTATATCTCTCTGATTTTATATGATTATATATATGTATAACTACATGAAATAGGAGAGATATACTCTACACGTGTTTATATATATATATATATATATATAACGAGTTTATATGCAACTTTTTTGTCTATGTGTTTGCGCTCAAATGGGATGATATCATTGGTTGATTTATCTTCTGATTATGACATCAACATAAAAAAATACGTTTTAGAAACTCCTAAGACTCATTGATAAGTCAACTGTAATAAGATAAAAGTATATATATATATATATATATATATATATATATATATATATATATATATATATATATATATATATATATATATGAATATAAATAGTTGATTAAGTATTTATCTTCCCATATGGATTGTATCACAACAGGCTTGTTTCACACCTCAACAATAATCATTCAAGCGTATCTTTTCTAATCTTATGGATTTCTCTTCAAAAATTACCATGAAGATGTAAAAAATCTCACTTGAATAATCACTATTAAGATGAACAAGCCAGTTGTGGTACAATTATTTATGTTTATTTATTTAAATAATTTATTATTGAGATATTGAGCATTCTGAGGATGACAACAAAACAATATATATATATATATATATATATATATATATATGTATATATATATATATATATATATATATATATATATATATATATATATATATATTATATATATATATAGTCTGCAATGCTTTAAATAACACTAAAAGAATAATCTCTTAATATGTGAAAAACCTTGTGCCAGAAAATTCGTGTCATTTCAGTCAGTTATTTCACAATATCTTCTAATTTGATTCATGTAATTTCCTTCGTTGTTTCCTGTTTTACACACAATTTGTTTGTATGGTATATGCATGAAGTTTTGTTATTGGGATCAACAGTTTGTTTACCATGTAACTATATATATATACATATATATACATATATATATATATATATATATATATATTGGGTTATTCAGAAAAATGTAACGATTTCAGTCGTTAATCCTGAGAGATCAACAAAACATTCAACACGAAAGTAATAGGGAATAACACTTCTGAACCGTCGCCCCTCCTGTCCGAAATCAGCATTTATACAAATTTGTCGTGATTTACACCTGTTATATTCTCACGGCAGAACCGACCACACATCATGAACTACAATTTGGTCTCAGGATAATTTGATAATTTCTATTTTTCGTTCGGTTGTAAATACTAGTTCACCAAAAATCACAATTAGAAAAGAAACAAAGCTTGTAAGTTATATAATAAAGAAATAACATTCATTTGAAGTAGATGCACTTTTTGAATCATCCAGTATATATCAAGTATTTGCCAAACGTATACAAGAACGACAATTTGAAACTCATGTTATGAGATTTTCAAGTGATCATTCTCTTTTTATTTATAAGTGTTTTAAGAAATATAAACTTATAATTTATTTTTCATTTAATGTATAACCCCCCAGAACAAAATCTGAAATCGCAATACGGATATTAATCAATCTTTGCGAGATTAGTTTGCTCAATATCCCTTTACACCGGGGGCATTTTGGGGGTATTTAATAAAAAAGTTAATGGGGAAAGCCACAAATAGGACCGATTTTGTAAGAACCGATTCAAACTTTTGTAATCATCTATAGTACGGTTTATTTATCAGGATAAATGCGCTGTTCTTTTGGACCAAGCAGCAATCTCACCAAATTAAAATCCTTTAGAAAAAACATTCAGATAGAATTATTAGGATTATATCTTTTTACTTCTCAAAAAAACTATCTTTCAAATATTCAAGTTCGTAACTCGAGTTGATTATGTCATTTTTAAATGAAAGAAAAAGTATTTGTTAAACTGAGCTAAGTTGTGTCGTGGTTCTATGCATGGTGTCCCTCTTGAATTCAAAAAACCTTGTGCTTTGTGTATGAAAATTAAGTTGTTCAGTTGATCGGGCCAACCGATTATTGAGCCCCTAATCATTGGTCTCTATTTGCTAGAATCTGCTGTATGACCTTAGTCTGGCCCCGGAGAAAATTATTAGGCATATATTAAAGCTCAAACCAACTGCAGTAGTAATTGTCTGCTAAACAAACTTGCTAACCCTAGTTGATCATCTCAATTTTTATCAAGAAGATCATTTCTAGCCCGATGGAGACATATGCGACGCCCTTGGCAATGCTATGTGCCTGTTTGGACTAGTGGGATCATGGTTCTATGCCAGTGAGTGCAGTTGTCTGATCCTCACTAGAGGGCTACCAAAAGACGTAGGCCAAGTGACGATTTCTATCGAGTGACTAACCAGACCTGTACTTCCTTTCTTTTTAGCTTTCTTTCTTTGATAACTGTTAAGCTGCATGGCTGAAAAGCTATCATTTTTTTCCTTTCAAGCAGTAATGACTGTAGCTGATTGGATGCCAGTGAAAAAGTAATCAGTCACTCTACAAACTTAACTATTCAAATTTGATTTTTCTGAAACAAAAATTAGGTCCAACCATGAATGGTTTCTTGGGGAGCCAACGGAATTGTCTTGCAGTGACGTCACACTGATTGCAATTCAACACCAAAGCAAAACGACAATATTTGCGTCAGACGAATGTTTGGTTTCTTTATCAACTTTCACTTTTATGTTATCAATCCATTAGAAATTGTCAGCTTAAACGGTAACCAAAATTGTCAACATATGTTTCTTCAGATTTTGAGCTGGACTTGTTGGCTACTTGGTCATTTATGTATTAGAAATATTTATGGCTACAATTCAAAACAGTCAACGAAAACTGTCACCTAAACTAACTATATAGGTTCGTTCAGTTTCTAAGATGGTCCGACTGGCTGGATATGTATGTTCAAATCACGCGCACAGTTGGTAGCAATGGAGCTACAGGGCTGAAAATCTAATATTAACTCCTCATTTTGTCTACATTTTTTTTGTTTTTCTGATACCAGTCTATATTATGGCCCCTTATTTGTGTCTGGAGGCTTGTTTTCATTTTGTAAATTCAGACTTTTTTTTTTCAAAGATCACTGCCCAGCAAAATGCGAGAGGAGTAACTTGTTCATTGATCAACTTTTTTGCTTTTTTTTTTTTGCTATCTTTTAGTTTGATCTCCCGAGTATGCAGCCAAAAGACTTTGGTCACGTGACAGTCTCTATTGATTGACAAACCAAACTCGTTTTTTCCCTTCTCTCTCTCTCTCTCTTTCTCTCTTTCTCTTCCCCCTTCTGCAAAAGCAACAGTTGCTTTCATTAATAATTTCTCGGCACATCTTTTTTTTTCACCAGATAAGACCACAATGTTTATGTTATCGTTAATGCGTGTTCTTTCGTCTTTTATTAGCTTTTCAAAGGCCGGCAACAAAGGGATAGGAACACCGAAAGGATGTTAAAATTTGATGTACGCCAAACACAAATATATATGACACAGGATATACGCCTTTCTGGCGCGCTTGCCTTTTTATGCACTCCATATACAAAGACCGGCTAAACAAACAGTTTCGAAACATCATTGTCAACACTACTAAAGGCACTAATACACCAATTTCCACTCTAACTTCGATTCACCCCGAAAATAACTACTGCGACTCATGTAGTTTGTATTCAACAAATAGAAAAATTATAGAAGTATTTATTTTTTTTAGTAAAAATGTATTTATTTATTTGTTAGAATTAGATAAGATCATGTTTATTAGTTAGATAGATTTCGGTAGATGTGTAAGACCTGTCACTTTAACTCCCTAAACAAAAAAAAAATCATTACATTAAAAAAACGAAAAAATATCGCTTTAAGTGCAAAATAAGTTATATATATATATATATATATATATATATATATGTATATATATATATATATATATATATATATATATATATATATATATATATATATATATATATATATATATATATGAAATGCAAATACTGTTTTTATCCAAACTTACTAAATGGAATATTGTGATGTAATGAAACATAGTAAAGAAAGAAAATATTCCTCCCTCTTCGCTCTCTCTCTCTCTTTCTCTCTCTCTCTCTCTCTATCTATCTATCTATCTATATATATATATATATATATATATATATATATATATATATATCATTCCTCACGTATGAACGCTATGAACCGAGTGATATTTGGTCTGAACGAAAACCTTTTTGGCTTTGAGAGAACTTTTGTCTCGAGAATAGATTTAAAAATTGAATCATATGACGTAGTGTGACATAGTAAAAAAAAGAAAATTCCTCCATTTTTGCTCTTTCTCTCTCTCTCTCTCTATCCTTCCTATTTCATGAACGCTATGAACCGGATCAAATTTGGTCTGAGCGAAAAAATCCTTTCTGTCATTCAAAGAACTGTCGGCTTCCGTTGTTGTTAAGACCGGATGAAATTGTTTCTAAAGGCCAATGAACATTGGTCTAGACTACAGAAAGCAAATCCAAGTGCAGCTTACCTGAATATAAATTATGATGATCAGCAAGCTGAATTATTGGACCTAAGGGTAATGACCCAACAGGTGCAAACACATCTTTGGAATAGATAATGAAAATTTGAAAAAAATTGATTTCGAGATAACACAGGCCAGGGAACAGCCTGGGAGATTCAGATCGAGAGCTTGATAAAGAGGGTGTACTTTTGAAAGAGGGAGATGCTGCACAGATTACACTCAAAGTTGCAGAAAAATACTGATTGATCGATCAACGCATTGGAACTCTTTCTGACCTGAAATGAAAGTTCCTATTTACCTTGATCCCCACTTAGAAAGGATGTGACTCAAGGAAGGTGTGACTTAGGTAGAAATACATTTTCCTTAATCTTTGCCTCAATTGTCACAAGACATAACAGCCATAGTCTTTAGGTCCTTGGACAAATCCTGAGCCTGTTGGACCTGACTTCACAGCGGATTAACACGTCCCCTGGGGTGAATCCTATTGCCTATGGCACAACACCTGCGTCCGCCTTTTCTTAAATAGTCTTAATTCTAGTTTAGAAACCAGAGCTCGGATCATGCAAGTTGACTGATCTGTATTTTTGCTACATAATAATGTCCGTCTTTAAGTAACTTGCAATAATCGAGTGAGACAGAATAAGTAGTCGGCCATCTGAAACTAATTGGATAATTTCTAGAATGTGATGGCAAGCCGTGACTCTCTGGAGGAAACAATTTTTATTGGTATAATTTTTTTATGGGGGGTATCATAATTCTGATTATCACAATAATGCATTTTCTGCATCACTTACATTTCTAGTTACCATAAAAATACTCGTTTTTATTATATATCTTATATTTCTGCTTATCTCAATATTACATTTTTTTTATCATATCATTCATATCTTTGGTTGTCACGATAATACATGATTTTATTTTACTATTTATAGTCCTGATTATGACAAGAATACATATTTTTTGTTATAATATTTACAATTTTGATGGTCACAATAATACATGTTTTTATCATTGCCAAACTCTCAGAGTTGATTTTATTATCACAATTAGTCAGACATGGAATTTGAGATGTCTGTATTAAAATGATTCCGTGATGCCATGATTTAAGCTCCAGCCTCTTTTCAGGTTCATGTTGCATCTTCAATTCGTCGGAATACAAAAAAAAATATAAGCAGTCATTTGAAATCGTATTGTATCAAACGTCCTTTATCCGCTTACCGTGTTGGGTGATCAATAATAAAATTGGAAAAAAAAGGGTGATCAATGAATAAGTTAATTATCTCGCTTTTTGTTGGACAGTGATTACTGAAAATACTGGATTTTCAAAGAAGACAAACCTGCATGCTGCTGGACATGAAATAAAAGATCAATTTACCATTAACTTCGATTACGAATTGAACCCTAGCTAAAAACCTCTTGTTTGAAAAGAAAAGAAAGAAGTTTTCCAGATATAATAAGGATTTAAATTTTCAGTTCCATGGCTCCATTGATTAACTCTATCTGATGTGATACATACATCCATAAATCCATAACCAACAAATCTGTCAGTTAGCTAGACCAACTCAAAAACTGCAGAAACTTATGGTGATTGTTCTGGTCGACCGTTCTTACAATCCTTTTTATTTGCTTGATTTTACGTCCAGCAATCTTGGTCAGGATTTCAAAAAACTGTTCCTGCAAAATTCTAGTTTTTTGGTAACGCTCAACTCCTAGATTGAACCAGTCTACTCTAGTCCCGGAATTTAACTGACGACCCCCAGGCAATGAGACAAACTCACACAACTGAAGCCAGCATCAATTCACGTTGAAAAAAAGGTGTTACCTGGTGAAATTTGATAAGATTACTCTAATTTGTTATACGTAAATTTATTAGCTTATCTCGAAGTAATGCAACGAGCAATAGTAATGACGGTGGCGAAGGGCTCTAATATATATATATATATATATATATATACGTGTGTTCATATGTTCCAGCCCCCTGGCCATATTGTTACGAAGTAAAACTTTGAAAAAAATTACACGTAAATTTATTAGTTTATCTCAAAGTAATATTATTCATATTTAATAGGAAATTTACTTCAAGACAAACTAATACATTTATGTTAACACTTTCCTTTTCAGCAGAGTAATTTTTCAAGTCCAAAGGAACTTCTTCAAAGTATGAACCATCTGTAAATATTGCTCTATTTTTTGCAATTTCTTCCTGTGAGGGCTGGCAAAGATGGATGTGTTCCGAACCAAACCATAAACTCCAGATCAAATGGAGGAGTGTAATCGACATGTTATGGCCAACATATCACCGACCTAGCTGCAAAGGTCTATCAAGACCATACCGTAATGGTAGACCATGCTGGTATATACGTCGGATTTTAGCACATCAAGTAGATTCTTCCATTATATGTTCCAAGGTAAAGGTAGGTTTGCTACGATCGACGAATGATTAATGTAGTTATAACATATTCCCAATAAGGAACTTCTTTTCACCCACCCTGTGTATAGAATATATCTAGAGCTCTTATTATGTTTAATGACTCATAGACATTCGCACATGTTGTGAGCTGGATCTTTGTGGCCTTGTTCAATATTACATTTGGAAATCACAAAACAGCACATTATATTAGAAAACTAACAGAGGCCAGAGATATTATAGAAACCATAAGAAAATCAAATAGCAATAGGTCCGGTAATTAGAAATTGCTCCACTTTTAAGGCCTTGTTTCAGACTAAGTTTAACCGAGTAAATTCATATCGTTACTCCCTTTCTTTTTGCATGGAACTATTATATTAGATAACGGCAAGCATAACTGTCACCCTGAGCGTCAAAAAGGTTTCTTTTTCTGACTGGCTGACTATACATGTATGTTTCACTCGTACAGGCCACGCTGATGGAGCTAGAGGGTTGTAAATCTGAACATTCACTCACTTATATCGAGGGGAAAAACGATTCTCTGTTTTTACGAAATCCTTCATCCCCACCCTAAACAGGTTTTTTTTTTTAGTGGAGGGTTCAATTTGCCGTGTATGTTTTTTTTTAATGAATTGACTTTTTTTTAATGATGACAGCCCAACAAATTGTAAGAGAAATAACTTCTCCATTGTTCACCCTTTTTCGAATCATTTCATTGATCATCCCCAACATAACATGTTGCCAAGAGATATTGGTTTTCTTTTTAGTGACTAACCAGACTTGATTTCCTTCAAATTTTCCATCTTCTTCACTTATTAGCAGCCTGGGTGGAGCTGCAATAAAAAAAAATATCAGAACAAATAAAGATGAAGGTTAATAGCAGTCATAAAAATTGATAGAGATGATTTATGACGATTCATTTAATAATGAAAATAATTGCAATATCTTCTCAGTTTGTTTGTCATTATTCTTCCGTCCAGTTTTTCTTTGATGGTTTCTTTAGTTTTTTTTCTTTCGTCTTTCTTGTTTTTCAGTCTCATTTCTCCCACCTCCTGCCGCCATTTTTTTTATTCAGTCTTCAATCACTCTGTTTCTCTCCGCTGTCTTTCATAACCTTTTTAATTAATTTTAATTTACATCTTTCCTATTTTTCTCCTTCTTCCTATCATTTTAGACTCTTGTTTTTATCCACCTCTCTTTGTTTTCAGCCATTTTCTCACTTTCATTCAATCATTCTATCATTCTGGACTTTTGTTTTTCTTCGCTTCTCTTTCGTTCCTACTGTTTTCCAATTTTCCTTCCATGGTTTCTTTTGTTTTAACCTTTATTTTCTTCTTCAGTCTCGTTTATTATAATTCTTTTTCGTTGTTTTCTTATTTCTATAACCTTTCCTTACTCGTTTATCTTCCTCAGTATTTCTTGTTCCCCCCCCCCTTGTTCATTGTCTTTGATAAGTTTTGTTTCGCTTTCATCCCTATCTCTTTTCTCCTCCTTCGTATCATTCCAGATAATTATTTTTTCTTCATCTCTCTTTGTTTTTAGCTTGTTCTATTTTTCATTCAATCGTTCATTGATTGATTTGTTTTCTTTATCTATCTCTCTATCATACTCTCTCTTTCTTTCAATCATTCATTGTTCAATTCTTTTTCCTTTTCTTTATATATTCATGGACTTTCTCCCCAAATTAGAAACCGTAACCAAAACTGTCTCCGAAATTTTCAACATGGGTTTTTTCAGTTTTCCAGTTTGTCTAGCTATACATATCTATATATCTATATCTATATCTATATCTATATCTATATATATATATATATATAATTATCTATCCCATCCAGTACCACGACGCAAAATTGAAACATCGGACCTGGAGGCCGATATTCTACCCCTGGACTACGGAACTGGGTGGTCACTAGGCTGAATTTAAGCAATATATTCATTTACGCAGAAACTCCTCATCCACCAGAGTGCTCTTTTCCTATGGAAGAGCATTGCATAGGCTTACAATGGATGAGTTACCTCACTTAAAGAGTGCTCAATCCTGAATAGAGGAGCATTATATATATATATATATATATATATATATATATATATATATATATATATATATATAGATAGATAGATATAGATATAGATATAGATAGATAGATAGATAGGTAGATATTACGCCAACAGGCCGTACCAATGAAGCTAGAAGGTTGAAAATGTAAACATTTTCTGATTATGTGTGAAAAAAGAATTTTTTTTTAAAATCTTTTTTTAGATAGATTTTCAGAGGGGGTTCGATTTTTAAAATGAGTTTATGCAATTGGTTCATGCTTGTTTTTTGAAAATTCACAATGTTCCATTGATCACTGCCCAATAGGAGGCGAATGATGTAAGCTGTTCTTCGGCCATTCTTTTTCCTCATTTTTTGATTGATTACCCCCAGCACGACGTGCTACCGAAATATGTTAGTTACGTCAGTTTCTATAGAGAGAGTAACCAGACCTACCTCCTTTTATTCTTTTCATGTTTCATATTTTTATCTTTTTATTGACTCATTTTAACGTTTGTTTCCCTCCATCTTTTACAACATTTTTCCGACTCTTTTTTTCTTTCATTTTAGTCTTATTATCTATTTTCTCTTATTCTTTTGAGAAACCCTTTTTTTGACTTCACCTGTCTTGTTTTTGTCTCCATTTGTAAAAGAAATTTCTCCTCCCATCGTCTATACAAACGCCATCTTAAATATTTACTGTCTCACTCTTTGTTCGTGTTTGTGATAAAATTTAAAAGGCAAACACAAAACTAATCGATGTGAGTTCCAGTCTCAATAAATTTATTCAATAAGCAATGAGAACATATATATATGTATATATATATATATATATATATATATATATATATATATATATATATATATGTATATATATATATATATATATACATATATATATACATATATATATATATATATATATATGTATTTTTTCTCCTCTATATCCTAAAATGAAAAAAACAAGCTCTGAATTTGTTTTTATTGGTCGCTCATGTGATTCTGTGGAGTGAAATTTTGTAAGTTGTTTTTCAAGTCGCAACCAAGGAAAGTCCTATTGAATATTCTGTTTGGAAACATTCGTCTGCGTTTTTGGTTACCAGCAATATCTGAGCCATAAATACATACAAAAAACACACACACGCACGCACATGTGCAAGCACAAATAAAACATGCAGACCACTTGCATATACATATACTCACTTGAACGCACTCCTCCACCGACACTCGTACGTAAACTTGTACACACAAACATACACACATGCGTGCAATCAGATGTAAGAATACGCACACACACGTAACCACAAATACATACCTTCACACACACACACACACATACACACACGCATACACACACTTATCTGTATCGGTCGTTTTTGTGGTTTTATGTCTATCAGTCCAATTTATGTACCTACTAATCTTATAACTTATCTGCCTGAAATATCTGTGGAGTTATTTCTTCGACAGACGATAACAGAGTCTTTCCTACTCATCGGTAATACGATTAATAGACGGATAAGATTTATTAGAACTAAATATATATATATATATATATATATATATATATATATATATATATGTATATATATATATATATGTATATATATATATATATATATATATATATATATATATATATATATATATATATATATATGGGGGGCAGAGAGGAGAGACAAAGAGAGACGTGAGTCGACAGCTATTAAAGTTTATGAAGGAATATGATCAAACGGGGTTTCACAAACAAACATATGTGTACGTATACACACGCACGTACACACACACACATACCCATATGTATATATATATATATATATATATATATATATATATGTATATATATATATATATATATATATATATATGTATATATATATATATATATATATATATATGTATATATATATATATATATATATATATATATATATATATATATGTATATATATATATATATATATATATATATATATATATATATGTATCGCTGCCATAAATGCTCTCATATAATTGATGGTGTTTTGTCAATAAAAAAACCCTCTCTTCTTTTTTTAGTAGTATGATCAAGTAAATGAAATGTTTAACTATGAAGTGGGGTGATAAATAAATCAGAATTACTGTAATCATCTATCATAAGGCTGGTCATGAACCTTCTGTTATTTTCAAACTGCTCAAATCGTTTGTGATTAGTAGAATGTTTGTATATCGTACCATAAAGAAATTTCTCAGAACGTCAGACTGCCAAAGACGTACAATGACTGGACTGTTCAGCAAGAGCTCCAGTGCTCACAAAGTTATTGAATCCGGTGGAATTCTTTTAGAAAGCAGACGATCATGGCCAGAGAGAGGAACATCGCCCCCAGATCCATGTCCTGGCAGATCAAAATTCATCTCGGATGACATGCACCGTAGAAATGGACACCTACTAACCTCAGCACTGATGAAAATCAGAGAGAAGAGATTGAAACTGTTGCTTCTGTAGTATCCAAACAATAGTCAAAGAGGAATCTTTTTCATTTATGAGAAGATTTTTAAAGTTGAAGGGGGTTTCAATCGCTAAAATGTTAGAGTTCATGCCCACAGTTCTAAGGGTGCTTACGACGTCACTTACTGAGTGCAGCAAAGCCACATTGTGGCAGGGAGTGAGTTAAGAAGGTGATACTTAGCTCAATTACTGCAAGAAAGGAGTCAAAACAACTGCTCAGATGTACGTCAATAATATTCGCGAGGGTCAAGTCAAAAATCTAAATGATACCATGTTCTTTGGAGAGGAATGGACGTTCTAGCAAGACATTTCAGTTCACAAGGCGAAATTGACTCTGGAGTGGCTCATAGTTCCAGATTTCGTCGTTTGAGGATCAGCCGCTGGTAATCCAGGTCTGAAATGTGGTCAGAGCGAGAGAAGATAGATTGTAGCAAAATACATCTCAGTCTTGGGTGTCTTAAACGTTTTCTTGTGAATGCTGCCATCGATTTTCCGAAGAAAATCGTGCGTACCTCGATCGATGAATCGCTTCATCGTTTGAAGCAGTGAGTGAAGCACAAAGGAAAGCATTTTGAATATCTTGTTGATTTTTGTAATGCCTGGAGCATAGTTGATAAATACACCGAATCTCACCATGCTTCATTTACTTTATCTCTTATCAACAGACACAGATGTAACAGTTCTTATGGTTACATTATATATATATATATATATATATATATATATATATATATAAAAAGAGAGAGAGAGAGAGAGAGAGGGAGAGAGAGAGAGTGAGAAAGAGAGAGAGGGGGAGAGATTGAAAAGGGAAATGAGGAGAGAAGTCCGTATTCTAATTAACATGATATATTTTCTTTGTCAATATAACCCAAATCATCTTCATTAACCAAATAGATCAAACATAGCAGTGTAAATTTCAGATCATAATTCATTAATTTAATAACTGTGGCAGACTATGGACTTATTGGTCTACCGTCGTGCATATATATATATATATATATATATATATATATATATATATATATATGTATATATATATGTATATATATATATATATATATGTATATATATATATATGTATATATATATATGTGTATATATATATATATATAAATATATATATATGTATATATATATATAAATATATATATATACATGTATATATAAATACATATATATATATAAATATATATATATATACATGTATATATAAATATATATAAATATATATATATATATACATGTATATATAAATATATATATATATATATATATATATATATATGTATATATAAATATATATATATATTTATATATAGATATATATATATATATACATGTATATATAAATATATATATATATGTATATATAAATATATATATATATATATATATATAAATATATATATATACATGTATATATAAATATATATATATACATGTATATATAAATATATATATATAAATATATATATATATATACATGTATATATAAATATATATATATATATATATATATATATATATATATTGCCCCTTTTGCAGAGAACCTACACGACCTCCAACTGATGATAGATGAACTAAATGAAGAGAGCAAGAAAGTCAGCCTACACATGAACTTCAGCAAGACTAAGATCATGTGCAACGACCACATCGGAGATAAAAACATTAAGATCAAAATCGAGGACACAGAACTGGGGGAAGTAAACCACTACATCTACCTAGGACAACAAATCTTCATGAGGCCCTCAAAAGAGGAGGAAATCAAGCAAATAATCACACAAGGATGGCAAGCCTTTGACAGATCCCATTAATCTTAAAGAGAAGGGTGTATAACCAATGCATCCTCCCTCCTCCCAATAGTCACTTATAGAGCTGAAACATGGAACCTAACCAAGAGACTGACACGCAAATTGAAAACCATGCAACGTGCACATGAAAGAATTATGCTTGGCTTCATATGTAGAGACCACAAGCGCAGTGCATCCGAAGAAAAGACAAGAGTCAGGGACATCATAAATTCCATTAAAATCTCAAATGGCAGTTGGCTGGCCGTGTTGCAAGAATGGCGAACAACCGATGGACAACACGACTCACGACATATTAGATGGAGAAACGAGCTAGACAAGTCCAGGAAGTACTGGCTCCGCAACGCACATGATAGATAAGTGTGGCAAATCCTAGGGAAGGTCTATGTCCAACGACGGACGTTGAACGACTGATGATGATATATATATATATATATATATATATTTATATATATATATATATATATATATATATATATATATATATTTATATATATATATATATATATATATATATGCAGTGATATTTATGAGCAAATTGACAGATAGAGAGCGATTCATTAATATCAAAACAGACAGAAATACAAATCACAATGACTTTAGAGTAGTTTTACACGATAGCATCAATATTATCGATGCTGAATAGGAAAAAAATGTATTACGGTTCCGACCAGAAGAGATTTGAAAAATTTTCCACAACAGCAAACAGAGACAACGTTTATTTCTTTTCTCTTTTTGGGGGTTGATCGTAACTCACCCTCCCTCAGGTAGAATGTCTCCACAAGCCTCCATAGAAACTTTCATTGAAATATATTAAGGAATAGAGATGTTATAACATTGAGAAAAAGGAAGACGTCTTTTTTCCGGTCGGGACAAAAACAGATAACCCCAGACGAGTGATTTTTACTACACCAGAACTTGGTCAGTCTGTTTGGAAATTATTACACATGATGCTCTTTCCCGTAAAACTCTCAGTTATACTTTTATATGTTTTTACTTTGGTCGTCTTATTTGAAAAAAAAAATTCTATTCAAATACTTCCTTTCATGCCATTTTTGTACACACATCTAACCTCTCCCAGATCACTTCCTGTAAAAGAGAAAAAAAACAGGCGATTACAAAACGACGCCATTACTTTTTAAGAATTCTTTCTCATAGCCCTTTGTCTCTTTTCCCAGACTGTTTTGATATCTGTCTAAACAAATATTAACATGCCGATTGACTGACTGACAGAGGGTGCGACAGGAGAACGACCAAATTTGCTAAAATGGAAATGATAACACACACGGTAACTCATTTACATGCTCATATATACGCACATCTTTTAACACATTAAGACCAATGGGGTGTGGCTCGCCCAGAGTTATATCATCAGGAGCAGTGACACTAAAAAAGGAACGCCTGAAACTTTGTTTCTTGGTGATACTTATTTTTTTTAATGAAACATCTGCCCACATGACATCTCCAAAATTGATTAATGAATTTCCAGGTAATTTTGTAGAGGGCAGACAATCAGGTGAGAATAAATTCGTTCAATTTGGGGCGGATCCAAGGAATTTTTTTGATTGAAAAATACCCCCATTTCCCCCATCATATTTTTTGTGTTGAGGGAAATGACAACTGAAGGGTGAAGAGGAAAAGCTAGAGAGATAGCTGCTACATCTCAATTTCAAGAAAAAAAATCTATCGGTATGTTTCGATGCATTTCGACGAGAGCCAGCCATCTTTTTCAGAGAAAATATTTCTGGCCGTTCACAGAAAATTTTGTTGTTTACATGTTTTAATGCTACTTGTATTTTCTCTGAAAATGATAGCTGGTTCCCGTCGAAATGCACCCCAAAATGCCCACAGGATAAAAGAAAACTGAAATGTAACTCCTATCTCTTGAGTTTTTCTCTTCAGCTTCCAATTGTCTTTTTCATCAATATTCTGTCGGATCACTTCACATCTACAATACAAACATACATTTTTGTATATACTCATAAATGTTGACATTGTATCTCAATGATTTCTGAATCACTACAAGGAAATTTTGTAGAAGGCTACGAAAATGTAACATGTCCGTTGAATCTATACTTATTTTCTTCATGGTATCTCACAAACTCAGATAAATAGAACTGTTGATAGATGAAGGGTTATGGTAACACATTGAGTAATATGGGAGAGTCATGATGAATAATGAATAACGTATTAATACAAAAAGATCACCAACATTCTAAATATCCTGGGAAGAGTGCAAGTTCTGGGACGCAGGGCTGACACCATTATTTCCCGCCCCAGATGTCACTAACCATAGGCCAGCCACTGCATATATACGAGAAACGGATTTGACTTGATCAGACATTTTCTACTATTGATTGTGAATTTGAAGGAAAAATGGTCACATGATCTGAATAGAGGCCATCTCTGAGAAATATCCGTCCTCTTTGATTTTCATTTGAGTGGTCCCCGATGTCAGTTGAAAACAATATCCAACCAAGAAGCAGCTTTATGGGAATTTACCACTCGTTACAAATGCCATCTTGAAAAGGAAATTGCATTTTACCTGCCATTAGAGGCGAGACAAAGAGAAACTAGTGAGTGACACAATTCTTTAGCGACTCATCCCACGGGCGAAAATTAGGAGGGAGACCAACAAGACCATATATCAACTGGCAAGTGATATTGAATGTCAACCTGAAGACCTACCAAATGTGATGGCAGACAGAATCAAGCACATAGAACGAGTCAACTCGAATTGAGACTTGATGATGATGATGACAAATATGATACATTTTCATAGGATTTTTCCTGTCAGTCCACACGATATCTCTAAAAGTCTTCAATGAATTTCAATTAGATGTTGTGGGAGTATGAGTGATGGGATAAAGAAGTGTTGATTAAAATTTTGGATGAAGATATATTTTACCGATTGGTTGATATTTTTTTCCGTTTTTTTTTCACTCTATACATTTCTGTATACCCTCGTGTATATCCATACTCTCTAAAAATCTCCATGAATTCCAATAAAAATTTTGTAGAAGAATGGAAAAAAGGGCGCAGAAAAAGGGACTGAATTTTTTCTTCATCTATCCATGCACAATCATCTCCCCTACATCGCAAACAAGATTTTGTAGAAGAATGGGAAAAAATTGCCGAAAAAAAGAACTGAATTTACCAGATGCACCCATGCACAATTACCTCCCCTAAATCTCAAAAAAGATATTGAAGAAGAATCGAAAAAAGGCTACCGAGGAAAGGACAGAATTTTTTCGGATGTATCTATGCACGATTACCTCCCTTACATCGCAAATAAAATTTTGTAGAAGAATGGAAAAAAAAAGGTGATAGGATTAGGGACTATCGGTGCACCATTACTTCCCCTACATTTCAATTAAAATTTCGTAGAAGAATAGATAAAAGGCTGCAAGAAAAGGGACCGAATTTTTTCGAGCGTATCCATGCACAATTACCTCTACTACACCGTAGTTATATTTTCACAGCGCATATCGCCAAAATTTCATATCTGTCGATAAATCCCTGATCTCAGTGGCATTTTGAAGAAGCGTGGTCAATGGGATACAGAAGAAGTGATCCATTTTTTGGAAGAGGGGGTATGCACAATTACCCCCCTCCCCCGATGGTGTAGCTGTGTCCATGTCACATATCTTTGGATATCACTCATGTTCACGAGAACAGTTTTAGTTTCATTGGATAAACTTCTCTCATCATCCACTAATCATTATGTTCAGACAGTCAGAGTAATTGGAATGCTTGGCGAAGTCATACAAACACTTCAGTGGAAATATTTCCTGGATAGGTGTGATAGAGCAAAGTCTTCTTCTTGTTCGGTAAACGTTTGCAGTTATCAGTGAACGACGCTCGACTTTAATCAGGTGAAACGAAAAGCGCCCTCGAGAGCCCAAGTGATATCAAAAGAGATGATGTGGTGTAGAGATAACTACGATGTACCTGGAATAATTGCCCATGGATACATCCCAAAACATCGTCCACCATTCCACGAAATCTGATCGAAAATCGTTGAGAACTTCTGGAGATATTGAAATGGGTAGCCATGATCGTATATATAAATTTTGGGAAAAACATCCAAACGGAAAATATCTTTCAATCAGATAACGATTCTCGGATCCGCCCCCAAATATAGATATTTATTCCTTACTCCATTGCTCGACTGTTCACAAAATTTTATTGAAATTCATTGAGCACTTCCAGAGATACCTGGTGCAAAGAATATAATTTTTGCAATATTCGACATTATACCATGTTCAGATATAACTTCGACTTAGGGGAAGTGACTGTGCATGGACCTTCCCTAAAATATGATCACTTTTGCTCTGGCTTACTGACCACCCGTCTACTAAAATCTATAGGAATTCGTTGAAAGTTTTCTCCGAGATACTGACATAAACAGCTATGGGAGAACTCATAAATTCATGAAAAAAGAAACGAACGAAAAATATTCCTCAATTAGTTAATAATTCCTGTCAATGGTAATGGAACAACGTTTTCTGTTCTTTGGGGATCTTTTTTCATGTTTTTTTTCCATTGAACTACGGGAAACATATTAAATGACATTCTACACTCTAATATTACAATCACATTTATTTTGAAAAAAAAAAAAAATTCCATAAAAATCCAAGATGGCAGACATGACTACTGCTCAAACCATGTGACCAATCTATTCGAGAAAAAAAAGTCCTATTGATAGTTGAAAATGTCTAAATAAACAAAATTTATTGTTCTCCTAGTTCCAGCAGAACATTTCTAGCTGCTACGCTAAGGAGGGGGGAAATCGAACATAGCGTTCTTGTGCAGCGAGCCGTTATACAGACAGCGCGTACCCTCTTTCCTTGCTCTTCCAGTCGATATATTCTTTACACTTGAATTTACCTGATTGGAATTTTTGTACGGAGACAGGTCTCCGAACGATACTCAAATTCACATCGTATAACACGAGAGCTTGCTTCCTCAAGTAAGAACGTTTCTGTCAACTTAATCGCAGAAGTGGTTGACAGTTAGTCGGGGTTCTTATATCTAATTCTACTTTCACGGACAAAGACAGTATGGAAGTCACTACTTAAGCGACCAAATATGATAGTTAAAATGTGTGCTGTATTCTAGCAAAGGGATTCAGTGTTCCTCGGAGTAAAATGACCTCGTGCTTGATCACTCCAGTTTTATTTCCAAGGCCTTTCGCTTTAAAAAGATTTCCAGAAATGTTGGAGGTCATTTATATTCGAGGTCCATCTGGAAGGTTTTCATTTTTTTGAACGAAAGAAATAGGCACCCTAGGGATATTGCGACGTTGTCCCTTTCAAAGTGCTCTTCTGTGGATATCACACACTTATCCCAGCGTCCCTATTATAGTTCAAAACAGTTTACAGAGTCCTCTTTCATGTTCACTGTCAGCTGTCCCATCGCATTCTCCTTAATCTCACCCACAGACTGCAGGTGGTTGAAATTTATAAGTAATTGGAGCAACTGAATATGATTCCAACAACATTCTTGTAATACATTTTTGACCCGTTAACATGCAAAATGTACTTACTTCTCAGCTTCTGTACATCTTGGAGTAATGAATAAAAAATGAACCCCATTTTCTTGGTTGTTGGTAATATATTATTTATACGTACGTTTTTCAGAGTTACTTACGTCTCATAGACTCAGACGCATATTGAATAACTGTCGCCATCAAAGCAGAGGGTTCTATCCCTTCTTATATGCGTGTGTGTTCTAATGCCTCAAGCCAAACAGTTTGGTCTACAGTCTTGAAAATTGGAATAAGTAACCTACTACATCCCGTCTAAAATGTTTTAAAACTTTTGGGGCTTCACTCGGACAGGTTCCTGAAGGATCTACATGTTCTTTTTACTCCATTTTAGTCTTTTCAAGTGGAATCAACATGTCAGTGATATAATAAATAGAATTTATTCTAACCATTCAATTGATAAATTTTTTTACTAAAATGTTGTCTAGCACTCAAACTAAGAACCATGCAACGTGTGCAAGAAAGAGCCATGCTTAACATCGCATAGAAACAAAAAAATGTATAAAAGAAAAAACAGGATTTAAAGATATAAAAAAATCCATTAGACAACTAAAATCGCAACGTACAGGCCATGTTGCAAGGATACCATACAACAGCCAGACATCCTAATTCCAAGTATAGATCCCCAGGGATCATATGCAAAATTAGTGCTAGCAAAGAAAAAATAAGATGGTATGACAATTTGGACAAGTTCAGGAGATTTTGGTGCTGCAACGCCCACGATCGAAAGGTCTGACAGATCTTGGTAAAGGTCTAAGACGAACGTTGAAAGGCTGCTGCTGCTACTGATGATGCTGGAGAAGAATGGTTGCAATATATTTCAGAGTCGATCCGTTCAATACCGTTACATTGCCTAAGTCTGCAAGAGTTAATTAAAAATACCAAAACGTAACCAGATAGGAGATACATGCGCTTTCCCTAAAGCTCTTAGCAAATACGTTTTACTTGTTTGCACTTCGAATCCCTCAGATTAACAGAATAAATTTGCAGCGTCCTGTTTCGACACAAGAATATGACATCGGCTTTCACAGAAGAAAAGAGAACATAAAAGATAAGGGGTTTTACGGCTGAAAATATGGGCAACAAAGCGATTTTTACATTCAGCTGTCACCATACATGAAAGCAATTATCATATGCATGCAAGCATCCGATAAGAAATGTCCATTTTCATAGAGGGGGAGAAAGTCTCTCGAATGAAAGGTTCCGGAATCCAAACATGGAGACAAAAACACGCTACGTGATACAAGGTACGTCATCTGACCGTTCCCTAGAAATGCAAGGGGATCATTATATTTATTGAAGAATTATTATATTGTACAGTGGATAAAGCCAGTTTTATGGAGAGTTCTATAACTAAGGATAAGGGTTCAGATCATGGCTTTGACCTCAGGAGGAGAAGAGAATGCCAAGCTACAACGTTGCTTCCGCTTTTGTCGTCACCAAAAAGAGTTATTAGACACACACACACACATATATGTATATATTGAAAAAAGTAACCATTATATCCTGGGGGTGTGTGCCTCTAGGAATAATCAGTTATATAGTCTTCAGTACTAATAATTTTGTAAAAAAGTAATCGAGAGTGCTCAATACATGTTTATGATAGAAGTAGTCTTAAGATTTGTTAGAGCAAATAGTATTTCAATTCTATTGCATCTCATCAGTTGATCAGATGCAATAGTATTGGAAAACGGTATTGAAAACTTTTCCCAAAGTTCTTTGTTCAGAAAATAATATATATACGTATAATGTTATGTGTTTCTGTATACATACATCTGTCTGTATAGATATACATGTATATGAGAGTACATTCACACATAAACACAAGCATAGATATATATATTCCATTTCCCAGACTTTCCAATGCCGCTGCAATGGAAATATCTACCTCCTCTACGTGGGTATCGGAAGTCTTGCAATAAACGTTGAAATATTCTGAATCTTCGTTGCGAGACTAAGACAATATATATATATATATATATATATATATATATATATATGTGTGTGTGTGTGTATGTGTGTGTATGTGTGTGAATGTGTGTGTGTATGTTTGTGTATGTGTATGTTTGTGTTTGTGTCTGTGTGTCTGTGTGTGTATGTGTGTGTGCACGTGTGTGTGTTTGTGTATGTGTGCATGGAGATCTGGGGTATAGATATACATATATAAGTGTAAGTAAAAGTTATTTCTACAATATCATGGAAACCTTTAGCAGATTCACCATTTCTCCACTTATCAACCATCTAGCTTGATACCTGGAAACTGTGTTCCCATCTCTTTAACCCTCCCCCGGAGAATACCTCTCTCTCTCCGATTGAAAACGATATCAAAACGACTGTTGTGGCATCCTCGAGGAACTAAAATCCTGTCGCTTTTAATTGTTATTTAAGTATTTGAAACAAACGAAGTATAAAGTTGGGACTGTTGAGTGGATGGGGTGAGTTCTTTCAAATTTCTCTGGGGACAGCCTTTTCTGTCTTCGAAAAATGACCAGGGGCATCGTTGTGATGCTGGGTGGAATTTATCTGGCCATTTTCTTCTGCAAATGTAGTTTTTCACAATAAACCTGTGTTCCTCGAGAAAATCCCTTAAGGTTACCCTTTTGAAAGCCATACCAGCAAAAAATTCGTCATTACTTTCTGAGCTTAAGTTTCTGTTTTCAATTTGAATGGCCGAGCAGACTTTCTCGGAAACCACTGTTCTGATTGGATCTTGCTCTGAGGATCGTATTGATAGTTCGATGACTTGTCCCGGTTTTCAAAATTGCTTAAAAGACTGATGGAAAAATCAATGCTTTGAGTTAGCTAACATTTATGCAACGCTTTATTCACGTGTACGGCCAGAAGCTTCGTGAGATGTATGCTCAAAAAATGCCGAATCGAAAGAGATTCCAATTTCAGTAGCTATTGTATCAATAGAAATTCGAAGATGTTTTGCCACTAGCTTCAGCCATAGTTTCTTCATTCGTCAAAATTTATGGCCTCCACTCTTTTGATTCATTTTTTTTTTTTTAGCTCTCTCCACTTTATTCATCTAAAACCTCTCGTTCTAGTAAGAACAGCATCACCGTAAATCAAAGCTTTAATGATTTGGGATGATTTTCTCTAGAGATTTTTTAAATATGTATATTTGATGTTAGCTTTGATATAAAAATTATGTTCCAATTGCACAGAGGTATTCTTGACAAAAATATGGAAGTGCACTAATGGAGGAACGCATCTACTGTCATACACTTATCCGAGAGACATATTCATTTTTTTCTTGATAAACCTGTCTATGCATGAACTAGAACACTAATAGCAATAATTGCCAATCCTCACACACACACACACACACACACATATATATATATATATATATATATATATATATATATAGAGAGAGAGAGAGAGAGAGAGAGGATAGTTCTTTTCGAAGTCCCTTTTGGAACTTATGCAAATGTCCCTCTCACTTTTCAAAACAGCTTGCTAATCGCAATGTCTTAAGAGCCAGAAGTTACAGGAAGCCGAATCTAAACTCTACAAGGCTGAAATATCTATTTTTTTAAACAACTGAAAATAAATCCAACGATATCCTTGTAATATATTTGACCAGCTACCATACAATTTTGAGATTCCATACATCTGGAAATAATGAATTAAAAATGAACCCCGTTCTCTTGTTTGTTTATAATATATTATCTATGCATACATTTTTCAGAGTTACACACAAACAGATGAATACTTTCCATGTTTTCGATAGAGCGTGAAGAAGGGACAACAGATTTAAGCCGAGTCCACGGATTGTGCTCGCGGGACAGTGAACATCGTAGAGATTAGATGGAGGGGCTTGTACGTAAAACACGTCAGAGAGAGCAAACAAGCTCGTTCTGTAATGAGACGGGAAAGGTCTTCGTCTAGTATAATGACTGCTGCTGCCGATGATGATGGAGAATGTCAACAATGTTCCATGATTGATTCGCCGAATACCCTCAACTTTGCTTGCGTCTGCAAGAGTTGATTGAAACAGGGGACACATACGCTTTCCCTCAAGCTCGTTGCAAATACGTTTTCTTGCTTGTACGTAGCATCTATCGGATAAGCAGAATAAAGATGCTGTGACCTGGTTTGACTCAAGACCACGGCATTGGCTGTTCCAGAGGAAGATCAGAGTTTTACGGCTGAAACCATGGACAGCAAGGCGATTTTGACATTCAGCTGTCACCATACATGGAAATAATGATCACATGTAAGCAAATATCCGATATGAAACTATCAGCGACACGAAACAAAGAGTAAGTTTCTGCTATGGAAGGGTCCAAAACATTGTGACAAAACTGTCTATGTGCTACGTGATGTAGGGTAGGTCATCTGACTGCTTATAAGAAATGAAATCTATTTTATACTGATTTGACTTTTTTAGATTTATCATATACAATACAAAAGATGTTATAATCATCTTCTATCGGAATAGAAGTTGGAATAGTGTTTAGACCTTGGTTTTCTCTTCATATCAAATTCCGATCATTTTTTTGCTTAAACTTTATAAATACTATTGACCAAACGTAGCCATAAATAATGGCGAAAGGTTCTATCTTTTTTCTATTTCCTGTGCTCCTGGTCATGCCATTTCATCTACAGACTTGGAAACATGCACCAGTACTCCGCTAAAAATGTTCATTACTATTTTTGAAGCTAAGGCATATTTGAATTTTTAGGAGCCTTATTCTGGTAGATCTGATAATTTGATTGTGTGTTTCAGCGCCTCCAGCCGTATCGTTTTGTCTATAGATTTGAAAATTGGCGTCAGTCCTCCGAATTCAATTTTTTGCGAAAGAATTTTGTCTCTTTTCTGGCCCTATTCTGACTTGTTCATTAATAACACCTTAAGAATTCTTTTGAATGAGCACACGGATACAACATTCTGAGCAATATTTATTCGCTTCCCTTCAAGGGCAGGATGTTACACATGGCCGTTTTTAATGTGAGTTTCCAGTCTCGGAAGAGCTACAAAAATCACCCCTGTCCTTTAGAACTAAGATTGTGAAGGTGTCAGAGCAAGTCTAACGTATCCTTTTAGGTGCAATGGGACGATGCTGTCCCGGTGCATACTGTTCTACCAAGAATAGGCAAAGTAAATTTTTGTTGATACGACGAAACGTAGACCTTTTGCGCTTTGCAAAACCAAACCACATTAAGCCATTGCACTGGTGCAAATCCAAAGCGTGTCCTGCGAACAGATACTACACTCTGAGCCGTATTTACTCGCTTACCCACACGAGCAAGGTGAGACACAAGGTCATTATAATGTGAGGTTCCAGTAACAGGAAAGCTGTAAAATTACTCCAGTCCCCGCAACTAATGCTCAGGGTAAGCCCGACCCAACTTTTTTTGTGCGATGGGAAGGTATTGCTCTGGTACGTACTCCTCCCCTGACACTGGGCTGTGTCATTTTTTAGGCTTTAGGACAAATTGTAAGCCTCTTGCACTTTGCAATTCCAAGCTGCAGTAAGCCATCAACGGTCGTGGTATTGCACCAGCGCAAAACCAAAGAGTGTCCTGCGAACAGACACTACACCTTGAGCCTAGGCAGAAATGCCGAAAGACAATACTCTGATTCCAGGCTGCCTGCACAGATACTCTGGCCCTGGGCAGAAGCGCCGTTCCATGTGTGAATAATGTTATATTCATGCTCGCTATGAGCTGGTCATGATGAATGTCAGACAACCGCTGCACATCACGACTCGCAACGTGGCCGGGGAAAATAGGATGACGTGACGAACTAGATAAGTTCAGAAAGTGCTGTCACCGCGACGTCCGTCTGGCGAATCTTGTGGAAGGTCTGTGTCAAACGATTGATGCTAAAATTCAGCTGCTGATGATTTGTGTCGGTATTATATCAACTGTTCCTTCTTCATTTTCTTTCCCCTCCTTTCCTTCAACTCATTTGTCAATTAAACTCACTTATCGTTTCTTCAATCTCCCATCTGCGTCATTCACTTATAATCTCCCTCTGTCTCCCTAATGATGTCATATATTCAGCCATGTTGCGTGACCAAAGAGGGCCATAGCTGGCGTGGACAATGTACACGGCTCTCGAATATGGTTCGTGACGTCAATAAAATCTCTAACTCTGTTTTTATTG
>OY735198.1:9263946-9286446 GCA_963457665.1 Thysanoteuthis rhombus
TTGTCTGTCTCTATAGTCTATGACAAACCAACAGCTGCAGCACCCCACTTTATCAAGTGTGGGACTTGAGTTCCAGGCTTTGACGATTTCAAATTCTATGCTTAATAACCCAGGCGAATCTAGGCTCTTGAATTCGAGGAACCTACCTTTACAAATCTTGTAGAATCCATAACTAACTGGACGAGAGTAATTTTTTACCGGCACATAGACGACCAACACCTTAGGTAGTTGGTCATCATATTTTGGCTTATCAGTGTAAATTATTGGTTGTTGATGATGATGATGATGTATTTCAGAAAATACTGTATTGTATCCACGTGTTCGTTTAACTTGTTATATATATATATATATATATATATATATATATATATATATATATATATATATATATATATATATTGTTTTCTTTTTACGGAAGTCTATTTCAATAGTACAATAAAACACATGCGCCTGTCAACCGTGTTGCGTGAATCATAGTACATACACGACGAATGAAACAACAATATTGCTGCTTTCAGAAAAGTTAAAATATAAAAGTTATGCTCTCTGTATATTTACGAGTCTATATTTTCGCAGATGTCGAGTGGTTGTCGGATTTTATCTATTCGCACAAAGAGAGCTCTTTACGACAGAAAACGGATGGCGCTGTCTTTCTTCGCCACCACCGGTTATTTGCCCTCGGCGAGGCTAAAGTAAGCTCAGCTAGTTCCGTTGTAGGAATCAATGTATTTCATATATGCATATGCAAACAATGCAAGCTATAAAAATGTAAAGAAGTACGAAAATATATCTCCATTTGCTATATGAAGCCTTTTCTTGGACCATATTCACAAAAGGCACCCCGGAATTGATTGAATTAAAGAGGACGCATTATCACCCAACATCAGATGGAATCACAATATAAACAAATGCGATTTGTTTTTATAAAGATTTATCAGGATAAAATAGTATACAGATTTGTTATATGTTATACTCCACCGACAATTAAAGAAAAAATACGATTCGAAATAACTATGGACTTTGCATCGACCAGATGATCCAAACAGAAGTAAGAAAAAGGAGGAAAAATGTCACAATGGGATATATTGATTATGAAAAAAAGCATACGACATGATCCTACATAGTTGGATACTCGAATGTCTTAGGATTTTCAAAATCAACAAACCACTGGTGAGATCCATTATCAACTCAATGAAAGTAAACTTGACAGCCACAAGAGAAAAACTTAGCAAAGGTAAGTATAAAAAAGGGAATCTTCCAGGGAGTGTCTTTGACCCAACTACTATTTGTTCTAACCATGATGCGACTCAACAGTAACCATAAAAACAGCAAAGAATATCAATTCTCCAAAACAAAGGGAGAAGTCAACCACCTCAGGTACAACATAAATCTATTTGTAAAGGACAGGGAAGTGCTCGAAACGTTGTTCAACAAAGTGTGAGAATACTGCAACGACATTTGTATAGAGTTCAGAACAGAGAAATGTGCACTAATAGTAATGCACAAAGGAATGCTCGTAGCAGCAGAGGGAATCGAATTACCAGACAACAAAAAATTAGAGCATTGACCACACTGGACTGATATAAATACCTGGGAGTTCTGGAATGTGACAAGATAAAATGGGAAGAAATGAGAGAGAAAAAAAAATGAAAAATTGCAGGAATCTGGAAGAAGGAATAAACACATTGGCAGTATTGGTATTAAGATACATAGGGCCATTCCTTGGATGGACAAAGGAAGAGCTCCAATCAATAGACCAACGGACGAGAAAGCTTATGACAATGCACAAGACCTTACATCCCAAGGATGACACAGACTGTATGTAAAGAGAAAAAGTGGTGGTAAAAGACTTATCAGCATAGAAAATTATGCCCCAAAAGCCAAAACAAGATTTTAAAAAGTGTGCAAACAAATACTGAATCGAAGCAGTACAATAAGAAGTAACAAAGGAGCAGCACAGTAAATAATGAAAGAAAAATGGGAACAAAAAACTATACAGGGAATTCCAAAGACAGATACAAAATGTTGGAGGCGAGAGATCATAAACATTGCAGCGAGAAGGACACCTGAAAGGGGAAACGGGATCGCTCATCATGGCAGTCCAAAACAAATCAGGGCAAATTATATCAAAACAAAAATCAACAGAACCTAAACAAAAGTCAAATAATGCCTATGTGAAGGAAGTGAATACATTGTGCACGCATAACCAGATGATATAGTCAACTAGCCCCAGAGAAAAAAAACCTCACGCGACAGGGTTGCAACCGTGATAGACTGGGAACTTAGCAAACAAATGGGATTCCACCTTGCGGACAAGTAGTATCAGCACAAACTGGGAACAGTCCTCGAAAACCGGAGCCATTAATTACTCTGGGATTTTGACATCTAAACCAACTGCATGGTGGAGGCAGTAAAAGCAGTACGATGATAGGTGAGGGTGATATGGAAGGAGCACTGAAGACCTGAGAAGACCTACTGTCACTCAGTCTACTGCGATAACCACTAAGCAAGTAGTGTGAAAAAAATAAGTGTCATGAATACTACCAGCCATCAAAAGAAATAATAATAATAATAATAATAATAATAATAATAATAATAATAATAATAATAATAATAATAATAATAATAATAACCGACCACCTCATCCAGGCAAGAAGACTGGACTAGGTAATCGTAGACAGGAAGAGGAAGACCTGCCAAATAGTAGACGTGGCTGTACCTGCAGACCATAGAGTAAAGAGGAAGGAGAAAGAAAAACTGGAAAAAATACCAGGATCTAGCGAGAGAACTGAAGAAGATGTGGAACATGAAAACCAAGGTAGAGCCATTCATACTGGGCGCACTAGGAACTGTTCCAAAGACGCTGAGGGCAAGACTGGAGGAGATCGGGATAAAGGGAAGGATTAAGACCATACAGACCACAGCACTGCTAGGGAACTGCGTGGATACTGTGAAAAATGTTAAAAACATAAAGACTGTAATATTAATTGTTAACAGTGACCTAACAGAGAAAGGGAAAAGAAAGCAGAAATTTAAACCACAGCACTGACATGATAGGCAAAAGAGAGAGGAGACGTTAGCTGAAGACCTGAGGAAACTTATTGTCACTCAGCCTTCAGCGATAACCACTGGGCAACCGGTGTGAAACTGTAAATCGCAGAATTAATGCGACCTATGAGTACTAGGAGAGGAGGGCTGGAGACTTGAGGAGACTTGCTGTCACTCAAACTCCAGCGGTTACCACCAGGCAACTGGTGTGAGATTCCAAATAATAATAATAATAATGATAATAATAATAATAATAATAATAATAATAATAATAATAATAATAATAATAATAATAATAATAATAATAATAATAATAATAATCTATTGTAAAATATTCGAGTGGGAGTGGTGGAAATTTAATTATGACGGTTGAAAGTTACAATACAACTGACAAGACAGCAGATGTGGAATCAGACCACTCTAAAACAAGGAAGCGGAAATAAGCATGAAAAACGTCTTTACGGACAGAACAGAAAGAAAACACGAACATGAAAATTGTAGATGATATGACATGAGAATTGTTGCAAAGATAGCATTTAAGAAGATTAGTCACCAAAAATAATTGGTGGATTCTACAGAATAGTAAATTTAATGAGTTAGTGATGAGACTGTCATTAATAATTAAGAGAACACAGCAAATCAAGTTTTCTAATGGATTCTTTGATATATCTGACTCTTGTCTTTTCTCTAATGTACTGATATGTTTTGTGATTACTCTATGTGACGCTGAGCATCATTCTCTTCTTTGAACGTTGCATGGTTCTCAGTTTGAAGGTCAGTCTCTCGGTTAGTGTCCAGGTCTCAGCTCTAGCGGTGACTATCAGGAGGAAGCATTGGTTGAAGTCCTTTCTTTTTAAGACTAATAGATCTTTCGTGATCTAAAAGTTTGAGATTGCTGTACTGGAAGCTTACCAACCTGATACTTTGCTTGATTTTTTTTATCTTCTTTTGAGGATATCATGGAGAGTCGTTGTCATGGGTAGATGTAGAGGTTTACTTTCTTCAGCTCTCCGTTTTCAATTTTTAATCATTGTGTCCTTGTTCTTAACAGGTTTGTTTCTGGTCACGTCGCAAGAATATCAGATAAGAGTGCTCGACCTCGGAGCTCACAACGTGTATCCCCAAGAGATCATATGCAAAGCTATTGCTGACGGAAATAAGGAGTACAATGGTAGATATGACTGAGTAGGAAAGGTGACTCAATAAGAAATGTGCAAACGACTTGGATTTGTCCCTGCAAACCAATGGCATATCAACAGAAATCTGCTTTGGAGAATAAAGGAATAAAAGTTCAACAAGATTTTGAAATTCAGACATAGCAACCAAATCCGGCCAGAAGACCAGGTATCATCATCATCATCATCATCATCATCATCATTTTTAGATCTGTTATTAGACATATACCTCCCAAGATTCTATCTTAATTGATACATCATCTTATTTTCTGTTGGCCACATGTGATCTCTGGGGATCCATGTTTTGAGTTGTGATATCCAGCTGTTGGCTGTCATTCTTGAAACATGGCCTGCCCATTGCCATTTTAAGTTTATATTCATAGTAAAAAAAGAGAGAAACATTATCGGATAATCGATGTTATTTATTTAGCGAAATGAAGAATAAAAATAACACAAGATGAAAAGCTAGGGAAATATTTGGATCTTGCCTTATAGCTATAAAAAATGTGAAACGGGACGGTGACAACTGTACCAATCAATATCGGCACACTTGGAATAGCCCTGAAGAGTCTTGTAGAGAGGATGGAAGAATTGGAAATCTGAAGAAGAATCGAACTGTTTCGATGGAAGCATCTCTAAGATCAGTTAGGATACCAAGAAGGTGAGTAATGCTGTCACTTGATCCCTACTCAAAGCTACATGTTACAACTGGTGTGGAAAGTAGGTGAGTTCAACATTAGCAACAATAATAATTATAACTTAATCATCGATGATGATGATGAGTGTAATAATAACTGGTATTCCAAGGAAAATTATGTATCACCTTCACCTACGTGCTACTTTTTTACCTCGTAAATTAAGCAGAGGTGGTGGTCAAATTGCGTTACCTTGATGTAAATACTTTCGCTATGATTTAAATAATGGAATTGTGATTAAGAATCAAACTAAACAAGGTAAGCCTGGTTAGTGATTTGATTAAACTATCAATCAAAAAAAAATTTAAAAACGAGTGAACCGTAAGTAAGTTAATTTTTTGCCTTCTTCGGGCTGTGATCACTAAGAAGTATAAATTGAAAAATAAAACACAAGTGCGAACCCCAACTCAGGGACCAATTTAGCTTAAACTTTCAATGCAAACGTACCTCCCCACTGAAAGTCTATTTAGGATGGGGAATTTTCAAAAAATCAAAAAGCAGAAACATTATCCCATATCATTGAAAGGGAGTGTGTACGCGAAATTTCAAGTTTCTACTATAAACGATCAAGGATGGGCGGAGTCCAGATAAAAAGATAAATATAAATATCAGAAAACATGAATAATAAAAACCAAGCAACATCGATTGAACCGGGATGCTGTGAGTAACTATTGACAACAACAACAACAACGATGATGATGATGATGATGATGATGATGATGATGATAGTAATAATAAAAACAATAATCTATTGTAAAATATTCGAGTGGGAGTGGTGAAAATTTAATTATGACAGTTGAAAGTTACAATACAACTGACAAGACAGCAGATGTGGAATCAGACCACTCTAAAACAAGGAAGCGGAAATAAGCATGAAAAACGTCTTTATGGACAGAACAGAAAGAAAACACGAACATGAAAATTGTAGATGATATGACATGAGAATTGTTGCAAAGATAGCATTTAAGAAGATTAGTCACCAAAAATAATTGGTGGATTCTACAGAATAGTAAATTTAATGAGTTAGTGATGAGACTGTCATTAATAATTAAGAGAACACAGCAAATCAAGTTTTCTAATGGATTCTTTGATATATCTGACTCTTGTCTTTTCTCTAATGTACTGATATGTTTTGTGATTACTCCATGTGACGCTGAGCATCATTCTCTTCTCTGAACGTTGCATGGTTCTCAGTTTGAGGGTCACTGTCTAGGTCTCAGCGGTGACTATCAGGAGGAAGCATTGGTTGAAGTCCTTTCTTTTAAAACTAATTGACCTTTGGTGTTCTTAAAGTTTGAGATTGCTGAACTGGAAGCTTACCAACCTTATACTTTGCTTGATTCTTTTTATCTTCTTTTGAGGATTTAATGGAGAGTCGTTGCCATGGGTAGATGTAGAAGTCTACAGATGAATCACAAGCAAATGGCCACCGAAAGTCGGCTGCTATTTCTGCTACTGCTACTGCTGCTGCTGCTACTGATGATGACGATGAAAGCAAATTGATTCATAAGGAGTACAATGGTAGAAATGTCTGTGTAGGAAAGGTGACCCACAGAGAAATCTGCAACTAACTGGAATTTGGCTTAGCACACCTTGGGCATATGAACGAAAATCTGCTCTGGAGAATAAAGAAATAAAAAATTCGACAAGATTTTGAAATTGAAACACATTAACCAATCCCAGCCACAAGATCAGATATCATCATCATCATTTTAACATTGTCAGTAGATATAGACCTCCTTAACATTCCGATGTCTCAATTCCAATATGTCGTGAACCTGTCTTAGTCACTATTCCATTTTATTTTCTGCTGGCTACATGTGATCCCTGGGGATCCAAGTTGTGACTCGTGATATCTAGCAGTTGTCTGTCATCCTTGAACACTGCTGGACATAAAGTAAGGGACCATTTCCGCATAAACTTTCATTGTAAATTCAACCCCCCACTGAAAACCTATTTAAGAAGGAGAATTAAAAAAAAAATACAGAAACATTTTCCCTTGTCATTGAAATGATTGTTTGTGCAAAATTTCAAGTTTTTCCTATAAACAATTAAGGTTGTGTTGAGTCCAGATAGATAGATAGATATAAATGTTAGAAGACATAGAAAACGTAAAATAAACAACAGTGATCAAACTGAAATGCTGTAGGTAACTTTGGATAATAATAATAATAAATGGTTGGGGGACATGAGAAAAGAACTAGAAGATATAGACAGGGGAGAACCAATAGTACTGAATGAAAACACATTGAAACATACTCTTAGGAAAGTAGCCAACTGGAAAGCACCGGGTCCCAACGGGATCCATGGGTATTGGTTCAAAAAATTCACCACGTTACACGGCAGACTCACTCACCTACTCCAAAATTGTCTAAACGAAGGCAAAGCACCAGAATGGATGACTAAAGGCAGAACCACCCTCATCCAAAAAGACCCGGGAAAGGGGAACTTAGTAAGCAACTATAGACCAATCACGTGCTTACCACTTATGTGGAAAATCCTGACCGGGCAAATAGCAGAGAGAATATACATGTCAATGGATAGAAGGGGACTTCTACCAGAAGAACAGAAAGGGTGTAGGATAGGAACCAAAGGGGCAAACGATTTACTCTACATAGACCAGATGATCTTAAGAGAAGTAAAGAAAAGGAGAAAGAATATTGCAATGGGATGGATAGATTACAAAAAGGCATACGACATGATTCCACATAGCTGGATACTCGAATGCCTTAGAATGTTCAAAATTAGCGAACCGGTGGTTAAATTCATTGGTAATTCAATAGAAGACTGGAAAGTAGATTTGACAGCCGCAAAGGACAAACTAGCCGAGGTAGGGATAAAAAGGGGAATCTTCCAAGGAGACTCGTTGTCCCCACTATTATTTGTTCTAACAATGATACCGCTTAACAGAATCCTGAAAAACAGCAAAGGATACCACTTCTCTAAAACAAAAGGAAAGGTCAACCACCTAATGTACATGGACGATATTAAATTGTTTGCAAAAAACAGGGGAGAGCTTGAGACTCCGTTCAACGAAGTAAGGGAATATAGTGAGGACATAGGAATGGAGTTTGGGATAGAAAAATGCGCAATCATGGTGATGCACAAAGGAAGGCTTTCAATGACTGCAGGAATTGAACTCCCGGACAACAGCAAGATTAGGGCATTGACTGCACAAGACCGATACAAGTACCTAGGTGTCCTTGAATGTGACACGATAAAACGGGAAGAGATGAAGGAGAAAATAAAGAGAGAATACCTCAGAAGGATAAGGAAAATATTAGAAACCAAATTAAACAGCAGAAATCTAATAAAAGGAATGAACACCTGGGCTGTGTCAGTAGTTAGGTATACAGGACCATTCCTAGGATGGACAAAGGAAGAGCTCCAATCAATGGATAGGCGAACAAGGAAACTTATGACGATGCATAAAGCATTACACCCTAGGGATGATACAGATAGACTATACGTTAAGAGAAAAGAAGGTGGCAGGGGGCTCATCAGCATAGAAGATTGTGTCCAGAGAGCTAAAGTAATCCTAGAAAGGTATGTGCAAACAAATAGTGAAGAAATCATAAAGAGCGTGAGAGATAGTGCAACAAACAATAAAGTAGAAAACAATGGAACAAAGAAAAGAAAAATGGGAAAATTGTACGGTGAGTTTAAAAGACGGATACAAGATGTAGCAGACGAGAAATCATGGACGTGGTTACGAAAAGGGAACCTTAAGAGAGAAACGGAATCGCTCATCATGGCAGCCCAAAACAAAAGCATCAGAACAAACTACATAAAAACAAAAATCGACAGAACGCAGACAAACCGCTAGTGCCGCCAGTGCGTTGAAAGAGATGAGACCGTATACCACATAACTAGTGAATGTAGTCAACTCGCCCAGAAGGAGTATAAGCATAGACACGATGGAGTAGCAACGATGATACACTGGGAACTAAGCAAACAAATGGGATTCTACCATGTGGAAAAGTGGTATCAGCACAAGCCAGAGGCAGTTTTGGAGAATGACAACCACAAACGACTGTGACATCCAAACTGACCACCTCATCCAGGCAAGAAGGCTGGACTTGGTAATAGTAGACAAAAAAAGGAAGGCTTGTCAAATAGTAGACGTGGCTGTACCTGCAGACCATAGAGTAAAAAAGAAGGAAGGTGAAAAAAGGGAAAAATACCAGGACCTAGCAAGGGAGTTAAGGAAAATGTGGAACATGAAAACCAGGGTAGTACCGGTCATAGTGGGCGCACTAGGAACTGTCCCCAAAACGCTAAGGGAGAGACTGGAGGAGATCGGGATTAGGGGGAGGATAGAGACCGTACAGACCACAGCACTACTGGGAACTGCACGGATACTGAGGAAGGTGCTAGAGATATAAGTACTGCAACGAATAGTAGCTCTGTCATGATATGCGAAAGAGGGAGGAGACGTTAGCTGAAAACCTGAGGAGACTTATTGTCACTCAGTCTTCAGCGATAACCACTGGGCAACCGGTGTGAAACTGTAAATCGTAGAATTACTGCGACCTATGAGTACCAGGAGAGGAGGGCTGGAGACTTGAGGAGACTTGCTGTCACTCAAACTCCAGCGGTTACCACCAGGCAACTGGTGTGAGATTCCAAATAATAATAATAATAATAATAATAATAATAATAATAATAATAATAATAATAATAGTAATAATAATAATAATAATAGATGTGGCTGTGCCTGCAGACCATACATTAAAGAAGAAGGAGAGTGAAAACCTGAAAAAATATCAAGATCTAGCAAGAGAAATGAAGGAGATGTGGAACATGAAAGTCAGGGTGGTGCTAGTCATAGTAACGCGCACTGGGAACTGTCCCAAAGACACTGAGGGCGACACTGGAGGAGATCGGGATAAAGGGAAGGATTGAGACTGTACAGACCACAGCACTGCTAGGAATTGTACGGATACTGAGGAAAGTGCTACAAATATACGGTCTGAAACACAAAATGTAAGCAGTGGTTTAACAGAAGAGGGAAAATAAAAGCAGAAATGTGATCCACAACACTGACATGGCACGCAAGGCAGGGAAAAGATGTTGGTTGAAAACCTGAGGAGACTTATTGTCACTCAGCCTTCAGCAATGACCACTTGGTAACCGGTGAGAAACTGTAAACTGCAGTATCACTGTGGTCTATGAGCACTAGGAGAGAAGGGCTGGAGACTTGAGGAGACTTGTTGTCACACAAACTCCAGCAATAACCACCAGGCAACTGGCGTGAGATTGCAAAATGATGATGATGATGATGATGATGATGATAATAATAATAATAATAATAGGAACCTGGGCAATAATAGGGAAGGGAAACCCAACTGGGAGAGAAGGTTACAAAGGCAGATCTCCCAATTACAGAGAGACGAAGTACTGCTTAGAAATACACCACACACAGTTAGACCACGAGTAAGACTTTATAACAAATATAAGGTAGCGCAAAAAGGCATCGCAACTGTAGTCGAAGAGTTACACCAGAAAAGACTAGCTAAAGAGGCAAGACTAAAAAGATACAGATTAAGATCGGCCTAATACACACAAAACCGCACATTCCAAAACAATGAGAAAAAGTTTTACCAAGATTTAAACGGGGAAAGAAGGCAGGACATAAAACCAGATGCCACAGAGGCCAAGAACTATTGGAATAGCATATGGGGGCACCCAAAAAGACACAATGTAACACCGCAATGGCTAGGAAACATGAGAAAAGAACTAGAAGATATAGACAAGGGAGAACCAATAGTACTGAATGAGACCACATTGAAACATACTCTTAGGAAAGTAGCTAACTGGAAAGCACCGGGGCCCGACGGGATCCATGGGTATTGGTTCAAAAAGTTCACCACGTTACACGGTAGACTCACCCACCTACTCCAAAATTGTCTAAATGAAGGCAAAGCACCAGAATGGATGACTAAAGGCAGAACCACCCTCATCCAAAAAGACCTGGGGAAGGGGAACATAGCAAGCAACTATAGACCAATCACTTGCCTACCACTTATGTGGAAAATCCTGACCTGGCAAATAGCAGAGAGAATATACATGTCAATGGATAGAAGGGGGCTACTACCAGAAGAACAGAAAGGGTGTAGGATAGGAACCAAAGGGGCAAACGATTTACTCTACATAGACCAGATGATCTTAAAAGAAGTAAGGAAAAGGAGAAAGAATATCGCAATGGGATGGATAGATTACAAAAAGGCATACGATATGATTCCACATAGCTGGATACTCGAATGCCTTAGAATGTTCAAAATTAGCGAACCGGTGGTTAGATTCATTGGTAATTCAATGAAAAACTGGAAAGTAGATTTGACAGCCGCAGGGGACAAACTAGCCGAGGTAGGGATAAAAAGGGGAATCTTCCAAGGAGACTCGTTGTCCCCACTATTATTTGTTCTAACAATGATACCGCTTAACAGAATCCTGAGAAACAGCAAAGGATACCACTTCTCTAAAACAAAAGGTAAGGTCAACCACTTAATGTACATGGACGATATTAAATTGTTTGCAAAAAACAGGGGAGAGCTTGAGACTCTGTTCAACGAAGTAAGGGAATATAGTGAGGACATAGGAATGGAGTTTGGGATAGAAAAATGCGCAATCATGGTGATGCATAAAGGAAGGCTTTCAATGACTGAGGGAATTGAACTTCCGGACAACAACAAGATTAGGGCATTGACTGCACAAGACCGATACAAGTACCTAGGTGTCCTTGAATGTGACACGATAAAACGGGAAGAGATGAAGGAGAAAATTAAGAGAGAATACCTCAGAAGGATAAGGAAAATATTAGAAACCAAATTAAATAGCAGAAATCTAATAAAAGGAATGAACACCTGGGCTGTGTCAGTAATTAGGTATACAGGACCATTCCTAGGATGGACAAAGGAAGAGCTCCAATCAATGGATAGGCGAACAAGGAAACTTATGACGATGCATAAAGCATTACATCCTAGGGATGATACAGATAGGCTATACGTTAAGAGAAAAGAAGGTGGTAGGGGGCTCATCAGCATAGAAGATTGTGTCCAGAGAGCTAAAGTAGTCCTAGATAGATATGTGCAAACAAATAGTGAAGAAATCATAAAGAGCGCGAGGGATAGTGCGACAAACAATAAAGTAGAAAACAATGGAACAGTACAGCAAACTAGAAAAGAAAAGTGGGAAGGGAAAAAATTGTACGGCGAGTTTAAAAGACAGATAAAAGAAATAGCAGACGAGAAATCATGGACGTGGTTACGAAAGGGAAACCTTAAGAGAGAAACAGAATCGCTCATCATGGCAGCCCAAAACAAAAGCATAAGGACAAACTACATAAAAGCAAAAATCGACAGAACACAGACAAACAGCAAATGCCGCATGTGCGGTGAGAGAGATGAGACAGTAAACCACATAACTAGTGAATGTAGCCAACTCGCCCAGAAGGAGTATAAGCATAGACACGATAGAGTAGCAACGATGATACACTGGGAACTAAGTAAACAAATGGGATTCGACCATGGGGAAAAGTGGTATCAGCACAAGCCAGAGGCAGTTTTGGAGAATGACAACCACAAACTACTGTGGGACTTTGACATCCAAACTGACCACCTCATCCAGGCAAGAAGGCCGGACTTAGTAATAGTAGACAAAAAAAGGAGGGCCTGCCAAATAGTAGACGTTGCTGTACCTGCAGACCATAGAGTAAAAAAGAAGGAGGGTGAGAAAAGGGAAAAATACCAGGACCTAGCAAGGGAGTTAAGGAAAATGTGGAACATGAAAACCAGGGTAGTACCGGTCATAGTGGGCGCACTAGGAACTGTCCCCAAAACGCTGAGGGAGAGACTGGAGGAGATCGGGATTAGGGGGAGGATAGAGACCGTACAGACCACAGCACTTCTGGGCACTGGACGGATACTGAGGAAGGTGCTAGAGATATAAGGACTGCAACGAGGCGTAGCTCTGTCATGATATGCGAAAGAGAGAGGAGACGTTAGCTGAAGACCTGGGGAGACTTATTGTCACTCAGCCTTCAGCGATAACCACTGGGCAACCGGTGTGAAAATGTAAATCGCAGAATTACTGCGATCTATGAGTACGAGGAGAGGAGGGCTGGAGACTTGAGGAGACTTGCTGTCACTCAAACTCCAGCGGTTACCACCAGGCAACTGGTGTGAGATTCAATAATAATAATGATAATAATAATGATAATAATAATAATAATAATAATAATAATAATAATAATAATAATAATAATAATAATAATTGCATCTACCACTTTGAACGAGCGTTTCAACAAGCATCGATGTTGAAAATGAACTGCTGGTGACGATGCTGAGCAAGCGTCTCAGTAAAAACAAGACATGTAGTTTCGATAATGACACCCGGGTATATGTTCTATAGAAAATGGAGGGAGTGGTAGACACTTTAGCAGACCACGAGGGTAATTTGATGTTGAAATTAAAAAAAAACTCATGAACAAGATGGTTTGAATAATAATTTCAGAAGCAAAAAGGGAAATTCGATTACAGAAAAGTTATCATAACATATCGAATAGTTGGACATCAAGACAAACATGCAAGTTCTTCCCTTTATGGAACAGCTCACATTTTAAGAAAAGTTCTCTCTCTCTCTCTTTGAGGTCTTTTGTTTAGGTTTGACAGCCAGCTGACAGACTGAAGGACTGCTATACGTACTGCGCGAAAATATCATTTTTTTTTATATTGATTCTTTGATCATCGGTCCGTTAATCACATTTCACACATTTTAAAACCCAGTACTTAATTAAGTACATACTCACAAGAAAGAAATGTTTGATGAAGAAAAGTACAAGACAGATAAGACTTGATTGTATTATCTTTTAAAGAGCTGTTCGCTTTATTCCTTGGGCGATACGAACAGAGAGTGGAAGTAAATGGGGGTGTAGAACATTTACCTTATATATATATATATATATATATATATATATATATATATATATATATATATATATATGTCTGAGAGAGGGTGTGTGTTTACGAATATTCTTGTTTAGTGCTGTTCATCGCAAATTAAATCACACTCACATGACCTTTAGATATAATGATTACATAAAACAAAATTAAAGATGCAAGCACGTTTGATTGTAAAACTTCAAAAGTTGACATCGTCTTTTTTTTTTTTGGAGAGTTTAAACTTACAGAAATGAAGTTACACTTTTTACACTAAGGATATAAATGTTTTTCAATATTTGACACCAAGATGGTCACAGGGGAAGAAGCGTTAAAAGCAGATGTACAGTATTATGTTTTATCTACACCACGAACGTATAAAATTATATAAGAAACCCGAATGTGAAAGAGCTTCATTATTTACTGTGTAAAGTTTCGAAAAAGTTTCATTAACATTCAAAGAGTTTCATTATTTACTGTGTATAGTTTAGAGAATGGTAATTGACATTCAAAGAGCTTCATTATTCATTGTATAAAGTTTTGAAAAGTGTCATTCATTATTTACTGTGAATAGTTTAGAGAATGGTAATTGACATTCAAAGAGCTTCATTATTTACTGTGTAAAGTTTCGAAAGGAGTCCTCAACATTCAAAGAATATCATCATTTATGGTGTATAGTTTCGAGAAATGTCATTGATATTAAATGATCTTCATTATTTAATGTGTATAGTTTCGAGAAGGGTAATTGACATCTGAAGAGTTTCATTATTTATTGGGTAAAGTTTCAAAAAAGTCATTAACATTCAAAGTGTTTTATTATTAACAGTGTAAAATTTCGTGCAGGATCATAAGCATTTATGTTTTGGAGTATTGTGTACAGGCTTGGGCCTCACGCACTAGACACGAGACAATAAGATTGTGAAACAGAGTCGAGGAACTCAGAAAGCATTTGCTTTACGACGTCCATGATCGATAGTTTTCACGAATCTTGGGGATGGTTAAATGACGAGCACCAAAAATATGATGATGATGATGATGATGATGATGATGATGATGGTCAACCTATGGAGCCTTGGTGTGGTTTTGAATTCCTGTTCTGATAGCTTTTCATTATTTAATTCAGAAATTCATTTTCAAACATTTGGTGTTTGTGATCTTTTTTTAAAGATTTGATTGAAATATGTTGATGTATGGAGAAGAATCATTGGCATCTGATAGGTCTTCTTCCATACAGGAGTTGATCTGCCCGAGAAATGTTTTCTCATCCCGTCGGCTGTTTGAATTTCTAGCTTCTGGCAGTGACCCGTGGTTGCACTGCTTGGGGGAAGGCTACAACATGATCTTATCCGGACGGATGCTGTGCTTACAGCCTTTGTTCGTGGCGTGTAGACGTGAAGTTATACTGTCTATTATTTATTTACAATATATCCACTGCTTATCAAAGTCTCCAATGTAAAAAGAGCAGAGATACATACCGATCGAAACATCAATCTAATACCAACAAACAAATATAAAGATATACATGTGTGTATGTCTGTGCATACATGTTAGTGAAGGCATGTGTTTGTGTGTGAGTGTGTGCTTGTCAAGTCAGCAAAATATCTTATTAGAAAAATATCATTATTTCTATTCCCTTGTTTCAGTATCAAGATATCTTGTCTGTTTCATGAGTAATTGGCTTGTTATTTTGTCATGTGATTATTTAACCTGCTTCTTTGTTTGTTTTCTAATATCCACAAATATATATATATATATATATATATATATATATATATATATATATATATATATATATATATATATATATATATATAACGCAATCTAACTACTTAAATACCATAGTCACTTTTTTCCAGGCGGATGTCTGTCACACTATCACGCAATTTCGAACTGATACATAAAATTGAAAGACATTACCGCAATTCGATCACCTGACCTGAACTTAAGTATCCTAATGATATACAAACAAGCTACCTGAACAACAGTAAACGAATGAGGATTCTTAACCTTGTCTTCATCGTCATACACATAAGCGAAAGTATATATTAAAGTAGCTAAAGTCACTATATAGATGGCCTGATCAAAATAATCTAAAAATATGTAACCAATAATCCTAGATCACTTTAATAAGCAAATAACGGGTGTATTAATAAAGCATACAGTAGGCTATGATTATAAATTGTTTTGTAATCAATATTAAATTCCGTTATTTTAGTATTTGATATTCATAACCGTGTTTGCTCGAGTAGAATGCTGCCTCGAATATAATGCGACCCCACTCTATGTAATTGAGAATCAGGAATATAAATTGTCCTCTCATCGCTACAAATTGAAAATAAAAAACCCAACTCAAACGCAAAAACTAGAACACAAACAGTAAAACAAACGTAGTTCCTGTTTTTGCCCAACAACTTTAGGTTTGAGTTTGGTGAAGGATTCAAATTCTGTATATTTGTTGGTTTGTTATCAAATTCGGCAAAAATAGTACCGTCAATTCTGACGTGTACTTAGCAAGTATTTATCTACTGTTTTTACAGGTTATTTAATCTACAATTGAACTGCTCAATATTTCAAAATTTGAAACACAGTGGACGGACAGATTGTTGAATTTGATCAGTTCTGTTGATCGCAATGGTGTGAAACTGATTAGTACCAAAAGACTGTAAATGTCTCCCCCCCTCTCTCTCTCTATATATATTCATATATAGTTTAGAAAGCTTCATAGCTTCAAACATCATCATCATCAGCCTTGTAGCGTCCACATGATTCTCTGGACCTTCCACATGATTCGCTGGACCACTTAATCACATTTTCTATCATTCTCTGACATTCTTGCAACATGACCAGCCCATTGCCATTCCAGTTTCCTATTAGATTCTATGATATCCCTGACTCATATTTTTTTCTCTAATATACTGTGCTGTTTTGTCATCTCTTCGTGTGATGCTAAGCATGATTCTCTCAAATGCACGTTCCATGGTTCTCAGCTTGAGGGCCAATGCATAGAAAAAAATTGCAGAAATTCGTGTCATTTCAGTCAATTATTTCCTGATATCTGTTAATGTAACTTATTAGATTGTCTTTGTACTTTTTTTAAAATTGTTTTACATAGATTTCGTTATTATGGTTCTATGTGTGAATTCTTCATGTTTGGATCATCAGTTGTTTACCATATAAGCATTTCGTGGATTTAAAAACAAAACAGTTGTATTAACATGGCTCTCCAGCAGTGTTGATAAAAAAAACACTCCCCTACAGTTACGATTATATATAGTGTGTAGTTTATCATTTTATATAAGGCAGCATCATGACGTAATATATATGAATATCATTCTATACAATACATGATTTTGAAATGAATACGTGAACAATAATAAATTTACAACAAGTGTGCATATATGTATATAACAAGTGCATGTATGTGTATTGAATAGATCTTTATTCAAAATTGTGTTATCATCAGTAAAGCGGTTATAACATAAGTAAACATTTCATTTCATTGGTTCATTACAGATTGTATATTCTGTTTAACTTGAAAGATAATTTCAAATGAAATAGTCCACACACACACACACACACAAACACACACACACATATATATATATATATATATATATATATATATATATATATATATATATATAGTTGTTATGAGCTAAGATATACTACACTAACGAGGCTTGTATTTAACATAACGGGCTCAATATGCGTCGGTGCATGTTGTAAGGTCATAATTTGGCCAGGCTTTGTAACCAGTGTTACGTCAGAATGCATTCCAATTATCCCCTTTAGAGCAATGGAAAGGAGTGCTGCCTTGATATACATACATATATATATATATATATATATATATATATATATATATATATATATATATATATACATAGTAGAATGTGGATTCGCTACACAAACTAGCTAATATTTCTGCCCTCTTCGGGCTTCATCAGGCAAATGATTGTCCATCTTTTTTTGGGTGTATTTATTAGGAATTTGGTGAAAATGTTGTGAGTGTGGTAGTGGGTGGTTTGGAGATATTCAATTTGTCAATAGTTTAGTGGGTGGATTGGGGGGAAATGTTTTTCAATTTGTCGAATGAAAATTTTGTCAAAGTTCGTTCTTACTTGTAAGTTAAATGTGGGTGTATATACCTGGTGATTTTTCTATTTCTGTTTTTTAAAATCATTTTTCTCTTTCTTGTTATTTGACTTAATATATATAATCTACCATTTAAATTTTCCCCATTCATTATATAGCATATATATGTGTATAAACATACGCAATGTACTAAAGTTTACATTATTCAATTATAATATACAATGAGCAGATGTCTTCTGTTGCACTAAGAATCGCAACTGACGGAGGGAAAAAGAATTTCATTCATCATCTGAGGATATAATATAAATGCTGAATTCGGTAAAATAATTAAAAAAAAAATGTTATAAAATCAAAGACGAAAAATCAAAAAATATTGTAGTCAACAGAACGCTATAATACAAGCTCACTGCAATGCAAAATCTCTATCACCCACATTTTTAAAATATAAAGTTTATAGAAAGCTATTCTCCAATCTCACTGCAATGTAAATGTCTATCATTTGCATCTATAAAATGCAATGTCTATAGAAAGCTATTTTCCCTGTTCACTGCAACGCAAATCTTCATCATCCATGTATATAAAATGCAATTTGTATTAAAGGCTATTCTCCAAGCTTACTGCGATGCAAATCTCTATTTTCCACGTATATAAAATGCAATGTCTAAAGAAGATTATTCTCCAAGCCAATTGCAATGCAAATCTCTATTATCACCGTATATAACATACAATCTATATAGAAGACCATCATTCAAGCCCTATACATTGCAAATCTCAATTATCCCCATATATAAAATGCAATGTGTATAGAAGACTATTCTCTAAGCTAACTGCGATGCAAATCTTTATTACCCACGAATATAAAATGCACTGTGTATAGAAGACAATATTACTAGCTCTGTACGATGCAAAAATCTCTTTTATCTACATATAGAAAATGCAATGTGTAGAGATGGTTTATTCCAATTTCATGGCAATGCAAATCTCTGTTATCCGAGAATATAAAATGCAATGTGTACTCAAGGCCATTCTCTAAGTTTACTGCAATGTAAGTCTTTACTATCCACGTCTATAAAATACAATTTGTATTGAAGGCTACTCTCCAAGCTCACTTCTATGCAAATCCCCATTGTCCACGTATGCATAAAATTGTGCATATTCATCGATTTCATATATGCCATCATTTTTGACAACACGGGTGAACTAGTAAAGTTTGTAATGTTAAACTACTTACGATTTGTTACTAATGCACAAACAAATTATATACGCACCAATACTCAATGAAAAAAGGAGTCCCAGATCGATAAATTGATAAACAGACTCTAGTCGATACACAGATAACATAAACATTGTTGCGCGCATATTTTTCCCAGTTTATATGTATGGATATTTTTTCTCAGTGAGCTTGTGTGTGCGTGGGATAGAAGGGTAACCCTAGACTTGTGTCTTCGAAGGCGAACGCAATGTAAGGTCATGGCGTTCCTAACAGTCTTGAATGTCTTGAACGACTGAGGACTAACTCTAAAGGGGGAAAAAAAGTATCTCACTATATGAAACAGTCTTATCGAATACAGGTCTTGTTATTCAATCAATAGAAACCGTTACGCGACCAAAAGTATTCCATGTTTGGGTGATCAATTAAAAAAATGAAAAAATATTACTTCTCTTTTCCCTCCCGCCAAGTCTGAATTATTCGAAAAAAATGAAATTCAACCATGAATGCTGCTGGACACAAACTAAGGGACCAATTTAACAAAAACTTACATTGTATATTGGACCGCCATCAATAAGGTAATTAGTAGGAAAGGGGTTGAAATATAGAAAAAAACATTTTTTCTAAACATAATGAGTAATCGATGTAAATTTCAGCCCTTTAGCTCTATTAGTGCGGTATGTAAGCGTGATACATACTCAGCCAGCCTATCGGGTAAATTTGAAAAAAATCTGTAATGACAGTTTTGTTTGACGGTTTTTACTAACAGATATGTGAGAATCAATATTGTCTGGAAAGCTGTGAAAAATCCTCTTCTGCGGCTGTTTTCTCTTCGCAAGATAAGATTGGAGAGTTGAGAGAAATTCATAGATTTTGTTCTGCTCATTTGGGGGATTTTTTTCACCGTTGCATGCAAAATTTATTACCTAATTCACTCTAAAAATCACTTAGTGACATTTATAATATCTTGGCCAGAGTTCAATTAAGCATTGTCGTCATATTTGTAAAGTAAATTGATTGAAGAAAATGATTTATGGTCAAACTCCTACTATAGAGTTTTGACTATATTTTCGTTTGTCGAAACAATGACAATGGTCTCACCAAAAACTTGTAACACCATGACGATACGAATAAAAGTTGCGTACGCAAAAATCGATGACGAAATCACTTATTCAACTCAGGTTGACTTCATTTATTGCAGAAATTACTGATAAAAGAGTTTAAATGGGACACGTTGTTTGAGAATTATATCGTATGAAGGAATGCATTTTGTTTTGTTTATCTTTCAAATTCAGAATGAGGCTAAGGAGTTTGACCCTAGGGCGGCCAGGCTTGTTCAAAGTTTAATTTATCAAAGTTCAAGAGTTTTAATTAATGACATGCCTGGCTGATTCAAAATCGAACCAAACTCCAGCTTCTATACCGACTGAGAATGATTGCTTCAATTATTGAATTGTATATATAACATACAAACACTTTTTTTGATATAAATGTATTTATTGATTGGAATTAAGTTAAACTTTATCTTCGTGATAGACTTTTGTTAATATCTAAGGCTTGTCAATTTAACCAAATCAATAAGACAGACTCCTGGTGATCGAATGTTCAGATCGCGGCCGGGATATGATTATTTTACTCATCGGTTTACAACCCTCATTTTGGTGAAGATTGTTTTTGTTATTTTTGTTGTTAAGATGCCATTGATTTGGCTTGTGTACTGTGTTTCAGTCTAAATCCCAATGACTGATTAGATAGGTTATTCTCGTTTGGTACTGGGCATTTTGGTCAAATATTGCATCACCCTGATTTATCAACCACTTCACAATCCAGATCTTCCGGTGATTTCTGGCTTCCCCCGTAAGAGATTTGAAATCCTGGACGAGATTAAGGAAAACACGACCAGAAAGTTGATAGCAACCCAGAAAAATAACATAGCAAGCTTGTTTTGAAGAGTTGAAGGGACGCTGGGAAGAGACACTTATTACTTTTCTTATTAGCTCCGAAAATCACTTCATTGACGTTCATAATATCTTGAACATTGTCGTCAGATTGGTAAAGTAAATCAATTGGAGAAAATGAATTATTGTCATACATCTACTGCCTATTTTAACTTCATTTGTCAGCAACGACAATGACATCATCGAAAACCAGTGACGTCATGACGTCAAAACTGGTGACAAATTCACTCTCTCTACCCAGGTCGACCTCATTTATTACAAGAACCACAAATGGAATTGAAATGGGACACATATTTTAGGATGACATCGTACAGAGAAATGAATTCAATTATGGTTATCTTTTAGTTTCTAATGAAGTGAGGGAGTTTGACATTAGCACAGCCAAGCTTGTTCAGAATTCAATTTTTGAACGTTCAATCAAGTGTTTCCATAAAAGATTGTAGGGTCAAAATCGACTTCGACTTTTATTCTGAATGGAGATGATTGCTAAAATGTTTGGATCACATGTATAATAAATAAAAAAATATCGAAAATATCTAACTCCAGCCTTTTCCCAAAAGTGATTTAAAATCGGGGACGAGATAAAGGAGAACGCATGGAGGCAGTTGATATTCTTTGCAAGACTGGTTTGAAAAACTGAAAAGACGCTGTAATATATGTTTCTCCATGGGAGTTATTTGAAGGAAACTAAAGTACCATTGCTTAAGGTAGACTAATTGTTCGTTAATATCAAATGACAAGATACTTACATATGTACTTGAATATTTATGGGCTTTTGTAGGTATATCTGTATAGGTATCAATTTAGTCTCTTTTCAGTGATCACTACCCAAAAAGGGCGAGAGAAGTAACCTATTCATTGACCAACCAAATTTGTTTTTAATTGATCACCCCAACCCAATACGGCATGCTACAAAATGATATTGCTCACATGACGGTTTCTATTGAGTGACTAACCAGGCCTGCACGCATACAGTTGATGACTTGCCTTTGGTTAGCACAAAACTACAAGTGTGGGACACCCAGTAAGAATCAATCCCACCAAAGTAGTAAGATGTATCAGACTAGCTTGTTAACTATTGCAATGAGGCAAGCACTTCTTTATTTATTTCTGAACCAGCATAGATAAGACTGTGATACCAAGTCAGGATCAAACTTACTAAGCTAGGTTATTGACCTGCAAACTTGGTTGAGTCTGGCACAAGGCGACAAGAGTGAGCCACTCATTGAGAATTGAATTCATTGCAGTAATAATGAAAGAAGCAACAACTATATATCATCAGTTTTTCTTTTAAAATCATGTTACCCGAACTTCCACAGATTCCTACCTCTTCAGAAACTTAACGATCAGTCGAACGTCGATTTCCACTAATAACAGCAC
>OY735198.1:9288946-9346446 GCA_963457665.1 Thysanoteuthis rhombus
AAATTATATATCATCTCTATTGAATATAGATATTTTTCAGAAAAAGGGAGACCCACAAATGCATCCACTCTTGTCAATTTATGTATCTATTTGCATGTGTATGTACGTGGTATTTTAAATACATACAATTCAAATATACGTCTATTTTTTCTTAAAATATTCTTGCTTATTGTTTTTTCTTCATTTTTTCCAATTATATTAACGCATTGTGAAGGTATGCATTTTTCAACTGGTCCTATTTTCTTTAAAACTTTGTGATTTTTTTAGCAGTCACTTATAACTTCTAGGTAAACAGTTACCTTGTTATTTGAATTGAAAATTTGCTGATTCTTGCATTTAAAGATTTCTTTTCATTTCCTATACGTTCACACAACAGAATTTGTAAAATATTTTATACATGTAAAAATATCGTAAACTATATTTCAATATTTCTTAATACTGAAAATAAATTCGCAAAACTTACAAAATGTTTTATACGGATAACTTGTATTCTATGTCAATATCTGTTTTCAAGTAATTCGATATGATTTCATTCTGTATTCGTGGGATGAGGAATCATCATTTTCATTCGCTGTATCATTCGAACCAATGTATGTCGTACTCGGTGACATTTTTGAAATTTTGAACTTAATTTACTGGGGGTAGATTGATCTAATTCAACTGTCCAGGGATTGAATCTACGACCGGCAGGCATATTGCTGAATGTACTCAACAAACGTCTTTGTCTACTTTCCGATGTCCTCTGGGGGAATCAGCACTATGGAAACAAACACTAATGTGATTTGGTGTCGCTTATCTGCCTCTTACGCATAATGCAAACAAAAAAAAATCTGCCTCAAATTCTCTATAAGACGGCGTAGATTTTAGTAAAATTGGTTGAGTTTTACATAAGTTATCACTCAAGTAAAATTATCGATTTGTGTAAAACAAAACCACCACTCTCGTGATTAATTTGTCCTCAACTAAATGACATGAGGCCCACGAGTAGATTCGAACTACCAACCTTATGGTTAAAAACCAAAGACACTAACCGATTATGTCACGAAAGCAGGAGACTATTATTCCAGAGCTTTTTAATGCTGAATCCAAATCGCATGTACCTGAGTTTCAAGAGAATTTTTTTCAATCCTAACATTATCAAATGTTAAACCTGAATTAAATGTCCAGCCTAAATACAGTGCTACCTCTCAGAGCGGAGGAGTCTTAGAACGAAATTTCAATCAACTAGCGGTCTTAATCCTCTTAACAAAATATCTACGAGAAAAATTCATAAAATTTCATTTAGCAACTGGTCCCCAATTACCAACATCAAATCTGATCAAATGATAATTTACTTCAAGACTATTTAAGCTGAAAAAAAGACACAAAGATATAAAAAATCAAAGCAACAGATGCTACTTTGAGAGTAGTGAAAATGCAGAGAGGTTATGGCGTTATGTAGAGAAATAGTACAATAAACATTAATTAGAAAGTTATAATTAAGGTTTTAGCAGTTCAATATTTGGGACAAATTACTGAAATCCCATTGGTTTAATTAGCCACAATTAATTTTTGTTCAGCGAGACGTTTTGTAAATAGTCCTTGGTGAGTGAGCTAACATTAAAATTTTAAATTATCATCTATATATAAAGACAGCTATCAAAATACCCCCTCTACCGCGACTATTCTTGTTTTGGAATATTCGAACCCCCAATCTTTCGATTTACAACCGAAAGTGCTAACTGGCTACTCAACGGAGTCATATGTCTGTTAAGTAATATTTCTTCATCCAATTCATATGTGTCTGACTTTCAAAATTTCTCATACTAGATCCCTTGTTATATGTTTACAAAATGGAGGAATCTATGTTTTTGTAGCTTTGAACATTAGCCAGGTCATGTTACACATGCATACAAAGTTTCATCTAATTCAGTTTTGCAGTTTAGGCATACATTAACTTCTTCAAACCTTCAAACTTTGTATATATATGTATATATATATATATATATATATATATATATATATATATATATATATATATATATATATATATATATATATATATATATATATATATACTGCTTTTAGTGGTTGTTTGTCTTTGATGATAGTGCTCAATATTTAGAAATTTGAAAAGGACGTGAATAGGTAGTTATTTACATTTTTGCTATTTACTAAACTGTAAAAAGCCATCTCTCTCACTATATATATATATATATATATATATATATATATATATATATATATATATATATATATATATATATATATATATATATATATATATATATATATATCACCATCCTCCTTTTCAGGAAATATTTTGTTCCTATATATTCTTTTTGACGAGTTTTCACACCAACAGAGTTACTTCGTCTCTCCATAACAGAGCAGCTTTTTTTCTATACCTCATGTCAAGTGTTATTATCTTTCGACCTGCATATCAACATAAACAAAATCTTTTTATTCAATTATTGATTTATTTATATACGTTTACCTGATGATTACACCCTTCCTTGTCCTTTCATGCCGTTTCTTCATACAGGCCGCCCAGCAGTAATCAGTTTAGATATACTGCGTGAAAGACAGAAAAAGAATTCATCTGGTTTTAAAGTCAACAACATTTGTAAAGAAAGGAAAAAAGCTTAAAAGTATGAAGGTTCCCAACAGGAAATGTTTGATATATATATATATATATATATATATATATATATATATATATGTGTGTGTGTGTGTGTGTGTGTGTATATTTGATTTTCCCTGTAAATTTGTTCTTGTTTTTCATTTCGCAGAACAGATAACTATATTCATTTTTTTTTTTATTGGCAATATTTTGGTCTTGCTGGTCAACGCCGTTTTCAAACTGAATTAGGGACATTACAAAATTTCTTTGTTTTGTCATTCTAGTGATGGAATTGTTTAGTTATTCTTTTCATGAGCTGGATGCAACTTTCCTGATTCAGTTTGAAAAGCTGCTGACCAGCAGGGCCGAGATACCAACAATGAAAAAAAAAAAAGAAAAGTACCATGTCCACTGAAAAGAAAATATGTATACACATATTAAGAGAGAGAGAGACAGAGAGAGAGAGAGAGTGGGTGAGTCAGTTGTTTATTTGGGCCATTAACTATGAAATTTATTTCAATCACACCATAAAATTCCGAAAAGTTGTTCAGATTACTATCTGGAAATGCACCGGAAAGATGTAATGAGGATTTGCATTCAAGGTGTGAGTATATAAGAATTTTTTATGTTTATGTGGTAATGTAGTTTCTTTTGATAGGTTGTTAATAGAAGTTTACTGTTACTTTTGATAGATAATTCCAGTCTAAAAGGGATCTCTAGGTCATAAATCTGCCCTCCATACGGATAGAAAGGCATGAACCCGATTATTATATTTCTTACCTTTTTCCATCCCTCGATCGTAAACAGACGTATTCACATATGTATATGTGTTCCCTATATCCAGAGTATGTTGATCAGTAGGATGGACATTTTAGGATGATTATTTTCAATTATAAATACATCATATTATTGCCTTGCTATAGGGACGTTGTTAGTTCAGATAGGAAGAGCAGAGTTGCGTATAGATCGCTTCCTTGGTTGACACAGGTTCGAGTCCCTTATGACACTCATTTTTCTCCATTCATGAGATCATTTATGTTTTTCAGGATGGTTAGATATGCAACTCGGTTAATACCGGTGCCGAACGAAGTATAATTCCCCCTCTAATGTCCTTATAATAATAACATTTAGACGGACATACACTGTCAATTCTACTAATATATATATATATATATGTTCGCCTGGTGAAGCCCAAAAGAGCAGAATATAAACGTGTTTGTGTAGCATATCTATCATTTTACCATGTGTAAAGCTCTACTCTAACTAAATTTACAGGTTTGTGGAATACACTGGCTTCTATGTTGCACCTATCTTTCTGGGCTCAGATTTTCGTTAAATTCAGCATTAAAAATCGGGTTTCCACCGAGAATTGCATTCAAAATGGCGAGGCTGCGAGGGAAATGATCTTCATCATGCTCTGTCGAGCAGGACGTGATATCCTCTGTCTTGCCAGTGTCCAATTAGTGCAAGGCAGATAGCCCCCGTATTGCAGAATGCCAAGTCAAATGCAACCCATTTCATGTGATTTCCCCAAGACTTATTTGGCACTGAACGGCAGTAAATATAAACCATCAGACACATGCACACACGTACACATACAAACATACACATATATACACACACATGCACACACATACACACACACACACACACACACATACAAACATACACATATTCACACACACACACACACACACACACATATATATATATATATATATATATAATCAGTTTATCGTTATGGATTATGGTTTGCCAGACAATATCAAAGTGAAATAACAATTCAGAAGACCACATGAATCGTACAATCGGAATTTATCTAAGTTCAGCCAGTTCATCCTGGCTATTCAAGAAAAACTGTGATGGACTGGCAAAACGTTGAAATACGGGTTGCCATATCAGATATAATATATATATAAATATATATATATATATACATATATATATATATATATATATATATATATATATATATATATATATATATATGTAGTGTGTGTGTGTGTGAAAGGGTATTGTGTAAAAATTCATTTCTTTTTTTGAATCATCATTTTATTGCGAGAAAATGGATGAGGTTTACCTAACATAATCGCGAATTTATTAGACAATACTGAAACTCGAGAAATGGGAAATCATATTCATTTCCGGTGTATGTTTTGAGGGAGTGGTTCCTCCCGTTGCCAGACGTCAAGTGGGGAAAATTACAAAATATGCAGGATATTATTATTATTATTATTATTATTATTATTATTATTATTATTATTTGGAATCTCACTCCAGTTTTATTATTATCATTAATGTTATTTGCAATTTCACACCTGTTGCCTGGTGGATTCCACCTTGAGGTTGAGTGGCGGCAAGTCCCCTCAAGTTTCCAGCTCTCCTCTCCACACTCTCATACTCCACAGCAATACTGTGGTTTACAGTTTCACTCCAGTTACCTGGTGGTCATCGCTGAACGATGAATAATAGTAAGTCTCCTCAGGTCTTCAGACCACATCTCATACCTCTTCCGCCTTTCACACCAGTGCAGTGGTTCTAGCATCCGGTATTTCTCTTCAATCCTCCTCTGTTAGGTCATTGCTAACATTTAGGGTCGTAGATCTTATATTTCAAGTACTTTCTCCAGTATCTGTGCAGTTCCTAACAATGCTTTGGTCTGTACAATTGTCATTATTATCATTTTTTACTGGCGAAAAAAGAGAATTGTGTTGGTGTTAAAGCTCAAATGAGTACGTGTATGGGAAGTGAAAATGAGAGGGTTTTTCTTTGTGTCTACGCAATTGAATCTATTAACTGTTATTTATTGAAAAAATGGTATGCAGTGTGACTGTGTCCATTTGCCTGTGCCTATTTTACATAGAATCTTAATTTCAATTCAGTCGTGAATATCGATCACCTGGATCAGATAGTACACAGTGAAAAATTTCAGATACGAATGGAGCTAATAGCTATGCGTCAGGCTGCGGATATCGTTGCAACGTCTTAAGACATGGCAGTGATAAAAGCAATCACACATGTCATATGGAAATCGGGGAAGGCCTTTGTCCAACAGTGGACTTATTATGGCTGATTATGATGTTGTACACACTGAGCACACACATACGAACGCTGATACACATGCACACACACAGTCATCCTTGAAACGTCGACTTGTTTTTACAAATATTTTATTTTTTAATGCGTACGTTTGGCACAAGTCAGTTGTAGATATAAACGGTTTTTAGTGTATTCGAAACATGTGAATACTTTCACTGATTTATCCAGCAACGGAAGTCGACAGTTCTATGAATGCCTTGATGTTTTTTTCGTTCAAACAAAATTTGAATCAGTTCATGACGTTCATAAGAAAAAAAGTTTAATTAGAGTTGGCTTAGAAGGAGGAATATTTTTTACTCCACGTTACGTCATAGTGTTCTTTTTTTTTTTAGATCAATCGTCGAGTCAAAAAGATAGATAGTACAAGAAAGAAAAAAAAATAACGGAAATAGACGATACAGTGATGTATACATTATATATATATATATATATATATATATATATATATATATATATATATATATATATATATATATATATATATATTCTACACCTTTAAAAACTGAACATGGAAAAAAAAATTCCAAAACTTCTTGTGTCACTTGAGTCACTGATTTCCCAATAACAGTCAATGTAATTTATGCAAATTTCTTCAGTATTTTTTAAAAATGTTTTTTTTATATACTCTGTTATCAAAGGATAATGTGTAAATTTGCTCTTGTTGGGGTAATCAGTTGTTTACCATATAACCGTTTCGGGGATTCGAGAAAACAAAACAGTTATTTTAACTTAGCAAACCTAGCAGTTGTGATTAACACCTGCTCACTTTCAGCTTTGATTTTGATATATAGCTGACGTCATACAAGTTGTGTGTTATTTTATATTGGGCAATATCATAATGTATTGTATACTAGATGTATTATAAATGCATTATATTACATTTAAACTTTATTTGAAATTATCTCCCTTTATTATTCAAAGAATGTATCATTTGGCCTGGACAGAATAAACAGTAGTCTATTTGTTTAATTTTCTTCAATTGCTTATTGTATTGCAATTTTCGATTCCTGCAGCTGCCTTATTTCCTTTAATTGTTTATTTATTGACATTGTCTAGGCCAAATGACACATTTACCGTGTGATAACGGGAGATCATTTCATACGGATTCTCAAAGTAATAAAACGCATTTATAATTATTTCTTCCGGGTTCTACATCCATTTCCTATTGATACAATTGTTTACATTGAGAAATAAATAGAACTGTGAATGAACAAAATCGAAATTTGGTATGAAAGCAGTTACTTGGTCTTTTGCATTACCGATGGCTCAATGGTAAGAGCAACACTACGTGGAATCGGCTACTTTATCAGTCCGATGTTCGATTCCTGTAGCAGCCCGATCTTCTTTTTAATTGTTTATTTTATTGACGCTGCATAGGCCAAATGATAGATAACGATATATCATTTGAAATAGAGTTTCAAAGTAATATAACGCATTTGTAATTATTTTTGTCAGTTTATATTGCTATTTCTTAATAATAATAATAATAATAATAATAATGATAATAATAATAATAATAATAGTAATAATATTAATATTAATAATAATAATAATAAACAAACAAACAAACAAGCAAAAAAACACAAATGGTGATGGAAGTACAAACCACAACACTGCTATATCAAGGAAGGGAGAGATGAGATAAGAGGAGGGCCGAAGACCTAAGGAGACTTATTGTCACGCAGCCTTCAGTGATGACCAGCGGGCTACTGGAACTGTAGACCACAGCGCTGTTGCGGACAGTGAGAGTGAAGAGAGCGGGGCTGGAGACTTGCTCTTACCCCGTCTCCAGCAATAACCACCGGGAAACTGCTTGAAATTGCAAATAATAATAATAATAATAATAATAATAATAATGCGTATATATATATATATATATATATATATATATATATATATATTTCGTTGAGTCATCCACAGACAGTTGTTTTGTTGTATTACAATTCTTCAGTGTGGCAATGGATTATCCATTACCCCCTCTAATACCACGATCGAAACCTTCGCTTCATACCCAGATGCTGGCATTTTACCCGTGCCCTACGCAAAACTGGACGGTCAGTAAGGTCGAATTTAAGTAATATATTTACTTACGCTCAATTCCCAATCCACCAGAGTACTCCATTCAAAAGTTGGAAGAGCATTGTTATATAGCTTATAATGAAAGAGTTACTGAGTTACTTTACTTAAAGTGTGCTCAATCCTGAATAAGGGAGCATTGATTATAATGATAATTAAATAATTGACTCATCCACAGACAGCTGTTTCGTTGTAATATATATATATATATATATATATATATATATATATATATATATATACATATATATATATATATATATACATATATATATATATATATATATATATATATATATATAGAGAGAGAGAGAGAGAGAGAGAGAGAGAGAAAGAGAGAGAGAGAGAGAGATAAGTTAATTATGCATTCCTCCGATAGTTTTCATTTCATTTTTCAATGGAATAATCATTCATTTCTACAGGAATTGAAGTGAAAAAATCAATTGAAAACAAAAAGTTTCAGTACAGAGACAAATGAAGCCAAATGCTGTCAAAAATTGTATGAACTCTGTCGCAGGTTTTGAACAGAGTCTGTTCTTTTTCTTGTTTTTCTCAGCAAAAGGACATTATCTGTTTTCTCCGGCAGTAAACATTTGGTTTGTTTTGCGTTCAATTAGGTTGCAGTTCATTTGCCTCATAGGTTGAACATCCGAACCGAAGGCTGAGCACGCATGCGTGAACCACGAATGAACATTGCCATTTCACAAATGGCCCAGCCGTAGCATTTAATGAGAAAAGGTTCTGACCGACAGTCACGGAATCAGATAGTTATTGCTAGTTGTGCTTGTAGGAGAGGAGACACCATCATGCTTAATTACATATATATTTATATATATATGAATAAATGGCTTGGTTTTGTGGACTAAGAATTTTTAGAGGGTTTTCCACAGCTCAGGTGGCGGGGCCTATATGCAGAATAGCCCTCGAGACGCGCTATGGAGTTTTAAGATGAAGTGTGAAGTGATATATATATATATATATATATATATATATATATATATATATATATATCCTCAGCCGTTACCCGTTCATTGCCGGACAGAGGCGTTTCCTGTCTCGTTTCATGACGATTGCGGCTGCGTGAACCTCTGTTATGTCTTACCGGCAAACCTTCCTACCCATCCCTCAATCTTGTGTCTGGTCTTTTCCTACTGCGTTTACTGTTCTATTAGTACCAAAAGGTTCGTCTTTCGTTCCATCAGCTGTCCTTTGGCATAAGCATATTTTCGTCTATATATATATATATATATATATATATATATATATATATCCTATACGAGTGAAAATGTGATTACGCACCTAAAACGTAGCTATACATGCATGTATACTTATGCGGGTATGTATATTTGATATGTATATTGTAGTCACAATTCTTCATCAACACTTTTATACGAGGGATATTTTGGTAATTTTCTTGAATGGCAATTTATGACAAAGGCTATTTTCTTTTAAAAAAAAATGTTTTCTAGTTCCTTTATAGGATAACGTATGTTTTGTTTCACAGAGGGCAATGGTTGTCCAAAAGCATAATCATGTCTGGGCCATTCAACTAAACAGATTGCCATCTTAGACAATTCCACAATTATGTCAACCACGGTGTATTTGACTTGGTCATTAGTGAATTGATACAACGTGGCGAGGAAACGTGAAACATTGATTCAAAAGTGGTTGGTATGATAACACCTCAGGATAATTATTAAACTCAACGAATCCAAAGATACGTTCTCTTATGCGGAAACAAGAAAAATAATAGAAAGTAAAAAAGTGTTCCTTGCCCGCTGTATTCAACTATATATATATATATATATATATATATATATATATAGAGAGAGAGAGAGAGAGAGATTTGTTTGATGCAGTTTCAAGCTAAATATTTCATCTATCTAAGTCCATAATATCATATTCACAGAGATTAATCCATCAAAAGATGTCCCTGCCTTTCAGTTGCTTTCTGTTATCTTTTAGCAAAACTCTGTATTTCATCATAAAAGAATAATTCCTTTTTTGATCCGACGAATTATTCGTAGGAGTTTTCGTTATCTTGGATTCGAAAAAAAAAAGCTGTTGTGCGAAGCAGAACAAGTAATAGATAGTTGCTGACATATCTTGAGAATACACTGCATGTTGAAAAGCTTTTCATCCCAGGTTTTTCATTATTTTCTGCATCACATTTGCTACACCAAAAAGGTCGTTGTCATGAGAGCGAAATCGGAAATTATTATCATTCCCATTTTGAAATGACCACCTTCCAGCAGCAGAATAACAGCCTCTAACCTTAGAAGCTAACCCTAAATAAATACTGACCCTAAATTATGTCTGTATCAATAATTTTTCTCTGATTTCTTAAATACCACCAACTGCTTGGACCATATGAAATTAGCAGATACCTGCATACTACTTGAAAATGAAAAAGAAGTGAAAATACTGATCTGAGAAATATTGCCTGCTTCTTTGATTTGAAATTTGTCATCAGTGTCGATGGTCATTTTAAAACGGGAAAGGTGATACTTGCTGCCTAATAATCAGTTGATTTCCTTGCCTAGAAGAATGTCTTTCCTCTTCAAATGAATTGCTCAACTGAGTCAACGGTTCATTTTTAGCTTTCCACCGTAAAAGATTGTCTCCTAATCCCTAAGAGGAGAAAAAATTGTACGAAGAATCACTCTACGTTGGCGAACTTTTTGAAGAACAAGCTCTACAATTAAGAACTAAAAGATCCCATCAGTTTTGGGGAGGAAGGTCCACAACCACTATGTCTTCCAAATACACAACTATTAAGATGGATTATAGAAGCTAACCAGAAGACTGGCTCTCCAAATAAGAACCATGCAACGTACAAGAAAGGATCCTGCTCAACAAAACATAAGGTCACCACTAATTTCTATCCGGGAAAAACAGACGTCAGATATATTAAATCCCTCGAAAGACTCAACAATTGGCTGGCCATGTTGCAATAATGTCAGACTCATGCTGAACATCATGATTCACAACGTGGGTCCCCAGAGATCATATACAAAATTGATGCAGGCAAAATATAAGATGTCGTGACGAATTAGACAAATTTGGAAAGTACTTGTTCCATGACGTCCACCATCAAGAAGTCTACCGATTCTTAAGGGGGATATTCAACAACAGACGTTAAAAGGCTGATGAAGATAATTATAATGAGGACAGCAGTCCGTAATGAAAAAGCAATAATTCGACCACATTTGGAGTATTATGTACAGGCCTGGGCCCCAAGCGCTAGACGTGGTAATTGGAATTTAATTTTGAAATTGGAAAGAGTACAGAGAGAATTTACCAGACAGATAAGTGGGATGAGAGATTAAAGTTATAAGTAAAGGAAAATAGAAGTTAGACGTGACATTGTTTGAGAGGAGGACAAGAGGAGACTTAATGGAAACTTTCGAGGTAATAAATGAATTTACAAATTACAGAATTCTAATGTTTAATGAGTCAGATAAGACCGGAGATTTTCTAGCTATGTGTATTACAAATATAGAGTCGCAAAAACAAATTGATTTTTTTCTCACAAAGAATTTCGAAATACTGTAATATTTTTTCCATTTTAAGTAAAAATAGTACAATTATAGATAATATCAAGAATAACTTCGATAACTTTAGATCATATTGGATAGAAAAAATGAATTGATAGGACAATTTTGGGAGTTATCAAATATCGAGAATTTAGAAAAAATAAATAGATGAAATGTGCCCGGTAAATGTTTCACTGTATTGGTAAGTTTATGAATTTATATCTTTATTATTTTTATTCTTATCTATTTATTAATTTTACTATTTAGTTTCATATGTCAAACTCCCAGAGTTGACTTTATTATTAAAATTAGTAAGACTTTCAAATTTAAGAAATTTCGATTTCAGAATGCATTTTTAAGGTACGGAGTACAAGAAAGATGTGGTGACGTTGTGTTAGAACGAACTCGGTAGCCATTGTTCAAAACTGAGGTCAAGTCGGTGCATATTCAATAAAGACATTTCATTTTGTTTCTATTGAGATGTTTTTTTTTACTTATTTAAAAGAGGATTATTTTGAGGTAAGTTAGTCCGAAGTTATTAGTTCTAATTAAATCAGCACTATTAATTTTTGCTACTATTCGACATTATTTTGATTGTTTACTTGCTACTAAAAAATAACTGCAATCAAGTTGAAGGTAAATAGTTGCAAAAATCAATAATGATGAAGTGCATGAATATTTTTTTCGGTGAAAACTGCTGTGCTACTGGATATGTCATTAAAATAGTCCACAACCAAACCATAATAGCATATATAAACATAAATAAGTTACAATACTTATAAAGACATCTGTGGCTCTGCAGTTATGGGCTTTCGACTGGTAAATCATACGATCTCCCGTGCTTTCAAAGTCATTGGTGGATTAGCCATTGGACTGAGTTGTCCATTTCTTTATTTCCTCCTTGCTTTCATGCGCCAGTAACAGAGTAATCATTAGTGTTAGTATGCCTTTTCGGTCATTTCCAAGTTTGTTACGTATTAACCATTACGCTGAGTATACGTTCTCGTTCTTTCTTTTGTTAAACTCCTACTATGGTGTTTTGACTTTATTTTCTTATGTAACTACAATGACGGATGGTGGATTATAATGACTAAGAACCACTGACGTCACGCATGCAGACACAGTGACGTACGCTAAGACTGATGCCTGCTTTATTCCCACTTCTAGAATCAGGTCGCCTTATTTTGCTGCCGTTCGCGAAACCCACTCACAGGAGGTAATAATAATGAATTTAAATGGGATTTTCAGTTTTAGAATAACATTGTATGAAGAAATGAGTTCACCTTTTAGATTTCAGTGAGCATAGGAATTTGACCCTGACGCAGCCAAGCTTGTTATGAAATGAATTAATGTGTATCTCTGTCGAATACGTATTTCTAATGAAAATTGTTCAAGGAGATGCCGATAGAGTCAGCTTTATTTAATAAGTAAATGATTAGATAAATGAATAAAACCTTCTAAAATCTACCAAACACGGTCAAGAACTTTTCCCCCGTAGATTCTGTACAAATTCTTTTTATGAATATCTTGGAAATTTGAGGCTTACGTACTTTTTTATGACGTAAATTCAACGTCATAAATGGATGAGCTATTACAGAAGACAGTAAATAATTAGTAAATACACGAGCGTTCTATTCTCGAATTGAAAAGAATCGCCGACGAATGTTTGATCATCACCAAAAGAATACAAACTAAAGAGATGGTCAAAAAAAAAAATAAATAAATAAATAAAAAGATGAAGGCTTGGAATATTGAATTAAGTTCATATGAATGGAATTAATGAAAATCCTTGTATGAAACCCTTTCAATGTTTCCTGAGGCAGAGAAAAACTCGTATGAATATCTTCGTTCATTTGATAAACGCGCGTGCGCACGTGCACACACACACACACGCACGCACACACACACACACACACATACACATAAATGTATTTGGGTATACATTTGGTAACACACAAGTATATATATATATGTATATATATATATATATATATATATATTCTTTTTTTCCATTTTTTTGAATTTTATAATGTATAGAGCAAATTCTGGCAGATTGTTTCAATGATCTTTTCATCTTTTCGAAAGATTGAATTTTTTGTTAATGTTTAAATACATATACATGTGCACACATACAGATGCACACACACACATATATATATATATGTATATATATATAGTCTTCTTAAATTTTAATCTGTGCTTCATGGGATTGGTTGTGACCAACTTTTCGCTTCGACATGGAATATCATCATTAGCTGCAGCAGCGTCAGTCATTGGACATGGACCTTCCCTAGTTTCGCTAGATCTCTCTATCGCTGGCGTCACGGAGACAATATTTTCTGAACCTGTTTAGTTCACTATGGCATCTTTATTTTCAGGTAGCGGTTTTGTATATTATCTCTTGGAATACATGTCGTGAGTTGTGATGTCCAGCAGCCCTCTGACATTCTTGTAACATGACCAGCCAATTGCCATTTGAGTTTTCTAATAGGTTTTGTATATCTGGTTCCTGTTTTTATACCATGCTGTCTCGTGATCTCTCCACGTGATATTTACTATGATTCACTCACGTGCAGGCGTCATGGTTTTCATTTTGAGGCTGATTTTTTGTTAAATGTTCCAAGTTTCAGCTATTTTCACTCCACCATAATCTAAACCGATGTGATATTTTTTCGTACTGCTTCATAATGTACTACCAACTGTAGAATGTTGGCACTCTTCCTGTGGTAGATAACCTTTCTCGTCTAAACGAGCGCACCTGAGAACACGGTGCTCTGCTACCCTAATTTGTCCTCCCATTAATCTAATTAACTGGAGTCAATCTATACACGTGGCATACAAATTAATGACTATTAGGTCGGAAGTCAACAGCTCACCTCGTATACATGAGATTGTCATGTGTATGGGGAGTATATATGTGTATGTATATATATATATATATATATATATATATATATATATATATATATATATATATATATATGTATTCTCTTATTCAAAAGACGATTTTGTGTATACAAGGTACATAAAACGTTTGGATATATATATATATATATATATATATATATATATATAATATATATATATATATATATATATAACTCCACCCCGATCCAGATCTCATCTTGTTATTAAGTGGTAGTTCAGTATTGAAACTGTCATTCAAAACTGTCTCCAAAAATGTCTACTTAAGTTTCTTTAGTTTTTAAGTTGGTCTAGCTGACTAGCTAGGTATCGTGCATGCAGGCTGAACCAGTTAAGGAGTCTGGAAATTCAAACATCTATTCCTCATTCCTTTTTCCTTGTCCAGAATTTTTTCTAACCCCCTCCCCCAATCGGTTGTAGTGAGGGTTCAATGTACGTTCATACTAAATTGATCCCTCACTTTGTGTCCAGTAGGATTCACGTTTGTCACTTGTAATATTTCTCTCGTTCAAATTATTTTTGATGATCACTGTCCAGAAGAAGGTGAGCGAAGTAACTTATTCATCAATCAACCCTTTTTTTGCAATGTTTCAACTGATCATACAACACTCTGTCAAAAGATGTTGGTCACGTGGCACTTCCCATTGAGTGACTTTACAACGTGTCCCAACTAATTTATTTTTAGATGCAGATCTGGTGGGCTTGTTCGGTTTTCGGTCCTCATTTCGAAACGAACTCATTAACTATGACCTGAATACTTGGCAAGTCCATTAGCAATGATTTGAAAACCTTTCATGCTAAACATTGTCCTACATTAAGTTCTCAAAATAACTTGCAGGTATGTTATTTGCATTAGTAGTTAGTGCATGCCGTATGTCACTAGTATCTATTACTTTGGAGCTAGAATGATTGGTTTTTGTTACTTTAACCTTTTTTTTTATTGACTATTATCTAACCATGTCCATGGAATATACCATTTCAAAGTGTGAGTTTTACTCAATTTATTCAAGCAGAAAGTTTTATTTTCACTATTTATTCTGCTTCATTCGAACCCATCAAATCAAATATTGATAAAGAGCCAATTAGAGCAATCATATTGGATGATTTCAAAAGGGGGCGTAAAGCAGCGGAAACTGCTCGAAATATCAACCAAGTATCTCGCCAGGGTACTGTTATCGAAGGTACAGCTCAACATTGATTGAAAAAAATCAAAACGGAAGTGATGTCATTGAAGATGTTGACGTTCTTTTGCGATTTGATGTATCCGATTGATCCAGAGGACCCATTAAAAACAACTCGAAAGATTGCAGAGGAGCTAAACGTTGATCATTCAACAGCAGCTGAACATTAGCATCAAATTAGAAGAGCAAAAAAGCTTACAGCTTGCACAAATGATCCTGCTGAACGGCTACCAACTTTTCAAGTATTTCAGCCTCTTCCTACAAGAGATGTACTTCACTAATCAGACAACGACTCAAAACGACTTCGAATAATTCATTGGTGCTGGGCCCCAGAATTCTTTGTTTCAGAAATAAATGAACTTGTTTCTAGCTGGTGAAAAGTGTGCATAATCTTAAGATTCTTATTTTAATTAATAACTCTTATTCTATTCTGAGATATACTGCTTTAACGTTGATGATGAAAAACCGCAATTATTTTGCCACTACCCTTATATCCCAACTTAGTCTGACAGAGGACCGCAGGAGAAATGTACCGAGTGAGAGTGCGAACTCAGTACCCTACAGACATGAAATATATTATTTCATACATACCTTTAGATTGGCAGAAGGTGACAATAACTTGGTAACAGTGGTGACAGAAGCCTATGAAGTGTTAAATACACGGCCACGTGGGTTACGTTTACTTGACTTGTCTCCTGCTTCCCCGCTCCTGAATTAGTATCTTTCCTTGAACCCTTCTGCATTTGTCTCTCCGTCTTCCTCTTCCCTGCCAGTCTGTCTGTCGCTCTCATCCCCTGTCTCACTCTTTATCTCTATCTCTCTTTATTGATATATGGCTACTCGACAATAGACCACCTACACACCTTAAACTAGCTGATCGAGGTATCAGATTACAACGGACCACTCTGATGGCTTACATGAATATATCAGCCAATCTATATGAATAGTCTCAAAGTATTCACGACTCTATGTATCGCACACACCATTTTCAATCTAATCAATGTTTTTTCAACTCATTATCTTTTAACAAATTCATTATTTTATTTTTGGTTCTTTTTTGAATGTATTTTACTTTTACTTAGATTTGTAAGTTTTTTAACTTTTTTTTTCTCGATAGCCCAGTTTTGGGAGTATATATATATATATATATATATATATATATATATATATATGGTAGGGGTAGAGCATTCGCTTCTGGGTCTGAAGCGAAGGTTTCGGCCCAACCTAGCCGTATTGGAAGAGATACTGAATCGTCTATAGCCACACCGAAGAGTTATAATACGAAGAAACAGCTGTCTATGGATGACAAAATCATTTATTTTATATATATATATATATAATGAATGCGTTATATTACTTTGAAACTCTATTCAATTTGATCTCCCGTTATTACGCAATGAATATATTATCTTCCTAGGGAGCGTAAATAGAATAAACAATTAAAGAAAATGAGGCTGTTGTAGGATTCGAACCTACAACCTATCAGTACCCATTCCTAAGTAGTGTTGCTCCAACCTTTGAGGTAAACAGCTGCTGTGAATGCTAAGGCCAAAAATAACTGCTTCATCACCATTTTGTTCATTCATTGTCTATATCTACCCTATTCATCTCTCAACATGGACAATTATATCATTAGGAAATGGAATATGATCCAACAATTTCGAATGGAGTTTCGGAGTAATATAACGCATTTATGATTAATCTTAGATAAAGAATGTGATATAGGTGTATTAATTCATGGGTGATACTGTACGGATAAATTGATGAATACTCCCACATAAACATCTGAGTGAACGTACTGTGGGCTTTCATAATTGTGTGCGTATTTTCTTAGGCATACTTTTGAGCAGAAGCGTATTAAACGTAGTTCTTTTCTAATACCGATGTGAATCGGTCGAAGTTGATAATGAGAATTTATAAAGACCAGATTCAAATAGGTTAGCGGCGTTTGTAAGGAATTAAGTGTTCCGAAAAGCGAGTGGTTTAAGAGAGATAGACAGCGTTCGTAACAAAGGAAGAAAGCTGTTATCCCAATAATAGGTGGGTTAATGAGAGAGAGAGAGAGAGAGAGAGAGTGAATGAGAGAGAGAGAGGGAGAGAGAAAGAGAGAGAGAGAGAGAGAGTGTGTGTGTGTGTGTGTGTGTTCGTAAAGATGGAAAGATATGATGTGGAGAGTAGATAAAGAAAGAAGGACCTTTTTTTTACGTCACAATATGTTATATCATTCCTGGTTTAAAAATCAATTCTCGGCATAAAAAATGAAAGTACAAGAAATAAATTATTAAACAAATATATGTGCATATATATATATATATATATATATATATATATATATATATATATATATATATATATATATATATATATATCAACTTAAAAATTCGATTGAAAACCAATACTTTCACTACGGAAACAAATGTAGATATATATTACCAAAGACTGTCAAAAGATGTATAAACGACGTCGCAGGTTTTGAGCAGGGACTTTTCTTTCTCTTCTTTCAATATGGAACTGTCTGGCATAGCTACTAATTTCCAAAATTGCGCGCTCATTACTTAACAAAATGAATATTTGCTAAACATTATACTTATGCATGGGTTTGCCTTCATTGTTGATCTATGTTAATGTTTTTTCCAATTTTCATAAATGTAAAATAAAACTATTTTCTTAATTGCTTGGAAGCTACTGATCCGATTGAAACAACATCTTCGGACTAAGTGGAGATTGTCAGCATCTTTTTTTAAAGCAATTGATACAAAGTATATTGAAATTATGTGATTGTATTCATCATGAATATTTAAAAACACGAGTAATGCCAGATACTTCTGTTAGTAAACTAAACAGAGACGTATATTCTAGGTGCACAAAGTGTGAACTGCCGACCCACCAAGAATCCATCTTATATATTGAATTGATATGATGAAGTGTACTCAATGATATGATCAGGGGTCATAATGGGAAAATAATTTTCGATCCCCCGGAATGAAAAGTTATGCCAGTCGTATTGAGTTCACGGGGTACAGTCAAAGCTAGTAGTATCATCATATGGAACTGGACATACAGTGGGATAGGGAGAAAGCAATGATAATAAGGAGTGAAGATGTGCGCTATTTCAAGAGCTCACCTTGAGTGTTCTTTTCCGACTTTTTGCGCTGAAAAGTTGTCGGTATAAATATGTTGAAAATCTATTAACTGAATCCGACTCACTTTATATATCTATGTTATTGTAGTATGGAACAATTGTAACCACCAAAGGTGGCGGGGAGTGCGTTTGTGTTTCAGCACTCCTGGCCGTACTGTTTTGTCAGCAGACTTGAAGTTGGCAAAAGTACTACACTAGATGCTTTCTAGAATTTTTCTATTCTTATTTTTGGAGAAAAGCTTTTTTTTCAACATTTTTGAGGCATTATTTTGATTTTTAAAGCATTTAGGCTCATCTTGACATTTTTGACACAAATCGATAGAAACACTCGAAACTTGTAAACATGTTGGTTTTATTGTAATAAATTTGAGCCATTTGTAAGAAAAATAATTGGAGGAAATTCTGTTATGAAAATTATTCGTCTCTAATGTATCAGACCAGAGCATTTAGTCTTTGAATAATTGTTTACGTTGTGTAAACAACAGGGCATAATAATCTACATTACTATTTCTTTGAACAAACCACACTCAGACTTTGAACATAAATATCTTATTATTATCAAAAATATTTACTTTCTCTACGAAGATAAGAAATAAAATTAGCTGAAATTGTATTAACCATGATCTCTTTTTCCGGGTTGTGGAAATTATGCAATGAATCAGAAAAAATGAATATAAGTAAAATAATATGAATTAGGAAGACTGTGGTTGCTTAGAAGAAAAATTGAAATTAAAATGTATTGTAGACATTGGGATGATGAAAAAATACACCGGCGTACAAGTGAATTCAATAAGTGAAATTATCTGGACGGACAGGCGAAATAATGCGATCGACGTCTCCGTCTCTCAAGATTTGAAAGAAGGATATTTTGTGCTTTTATTTTAAAATTTATGCATTAGATAAAATTCAACTCTTATTTTGCAATTTATACAATTTATAGAATATTACAGATTCAGTTGATTTATTCATGCATTACAATTCATATCAATCGCACTTTGTAGAATGTATTATGGATGAATGTCTGGAGATTTCTGTTTACTTTTTAGCAAATATATTATTGAAAATAAACAGAAAATTGGAACTGTCCATGGTACATCTAAGTTGTAGGTTCATATATAGAACGGATAACTAATCGCAACATTTGCGTCGCTATGGATTTGGGAGGGGGCATTAGGGAGCCAGGGTTGGCACCTTAAGGGATTCTTCCTACATTCAGTGAGATTTTTCAGTAAAAATGCCGTGAGTGAACTTCTATTTTTCAAGTTTTAGGGTCTCCCCTATATTAGGGGTTTTCAAATTGTCCCTTCTTTCTTCTGCTACGCCTTTTGGCTCAGCATGGTAGCTCACCCAGAGACTATAACCACTGTAACCCACTGAAATATGCATACCTTTACTGAAACACACACATATATATATACATATATATATAAATATTATGTATTATCCACCGACTGCTGTTTCGTTGTATTATAACTCTTCAGTGTGGCTATAGACTTTCCATATTTCCATTCAGTATCAGGATTGAAACCTTCGTTTCAAACCCGGAGGCTAATATCCTACCTTTGAGCTACGGTATTGGTAGGTCGGTAAGGCTGAATTTAAGCGATATATTTATTTACGTATAAATTCCCCATCCACCAAAGTGCTCTATTCCTACAGAAGAGCGTTGCATAAGCTTACAATATATATATATATATATATATATATATATATATATATATATATACTCAGGGCCTCTCATATACGGACATGATTCGCAGATTATTTTCGTAAGTTACTGCTGACTGTTACGACCCTTTTGGGGGCTCTGTCATAATTGTTATCATCTTTTATGCTCCGTCGTTGAACACGGACTTCCCCCCAAATTAGCCATCTCTCTCAATCTCTCTCTCTCTCTCTGTCTCTCTCAAGGGCACCGGAAAGCCAGTATTTCCTGAATTTTTCTAGTTTGTCACGCCATCTTAATTTTTGCCTGCCACAATCTTGCATATGATCTCTGGGGAATCTCGCTTAGTCATGATATCCAGCGGTTGTCTGCCATTTCTTGTCCGAACCATTGCTATTTGAGAGTTCTAATGTTTCAAAGGATAGTCTTTTCTCTGTTTCACTGTGTTGTCCCACGATCTTTCGATGTGAAGTTGCATGCATGTCATTCTCTCCTGTGCCCGGCATGTCTCTCAGCTTGAGGGTCAATCTCTTGGTTAGGTTCCATGTTCCAGATCAATAGGTGACTATCAGGAGGATGCATTGGTTGTATACCTCACTTTTTAGGACTGGCAAGATTTTCGAGTTCTGGGACCCTAACAATATGGCTTTATCTCTGGCAAGACTTTGCTCAGCAAAGAACTACATACACATAGTATTATGTTCACACACTTGTGTACACATATGCCTATAGATATCACTGTCGAGGTCGCCTAATATCTGATATTTGATAGACTTTCCAGATTGCGTCTCTTTTTAGAAGTTATTGTCCAACAACAAATCGTCTTCATCAACCTTTTAGGGGCACAATCCTTTCTCAATCTATGGTTGGTTGTCACGGCGCCAATATCTCTTGAACCTGTTGAAATCGAGAGGCCATCTAATTATCCGGAGGCCACAATCTCGCTTATGATCTCTGGGGATTCACGTTCTGAGTCACGATGTCTGATATTCTTGCAACATATTTAATAATTAATCATTAACGTTGATGGACTCGACGGACTTAGTTCTCTCGTAGGGATTCTAGTCCAGTAACAGATATATCACCTTCATCAGCTGCATTAGCTGCAGCACTTGGACTTTACGGTGTCAATATCACCGATACCTGTCTTAAATTGTCACGCTATCAGTTTAGCATATGATCTCTGTGGATCCACATTTTGGGGTCGTTTTGTCCGGCGTTCGTCTGACATTCTTGCAACATGGCCTGCCCATCGTCATTTGAGATTCGTAATGGATTCTCTCATTCATTCCTCTCTTATTTAGTTTTTCTTTCTTTTCTAAGATAATGTGCTGTCTCGTGATTTCACCACACGATGTTAAGCATCCTGTGCACGTTGCATGGTTCTTAGTTTGAGGACAATTCTTTAAGTTATGTTCCACGCTTCAGTTCCATAGGTGACTATCGGGAGGAGGCATTAGTTCAGTGTTTTTTGAATTAATCTTAGAAAATTATGATTTGAACAGTGTTCATTTTGAAAAAAAAACATTTCTCGTCCATTTTCCATCTTTTTTCCCTCCCGCTTCCTTTCTGTCTGCCTGCTCCTTCTCCCCCCTCTCTCTCTCTTCCGAATTCTCTCTAAACTACCTTGGCTGTAACCCCAAATGCTATTGTAGCGATTGTTATTTTTGGATGGTAAGGAAACCGGCTCCAGAAAATAATCACAAAAACTCAACTGATCTATCTATGTATTTTGCTGTCTGACTTCCCGTAGTCTCTTCCTCTCTGACTTTCAACTATTCATTACTTATCTGCTAGTCACTCTGTAAGCATGTATTTATGTATACATGTGTGCATTCATTTCTCTACATCGGACAGCAGAAGTCTTTTTTAGTTTCTCTTTTTACCTTTATATTTTATTCCATCTGCTTCCAGTCAATCGCTTATTGTTTGCATGTATGTATCGAGGAACCGTAGCCACCAAAGGCGTCGAAGGGTTCTATCCATCTTTTTGTTTGTATTTGCTTGCGTATTCCAAGGCTCTTGGTCATACCGTTTTTTCCATAGACTTAGCATCGGCACTTCAGTAGACTCCTTCTATGAATAGTTTATTTCAAAAAACGGCGTTTTTCTTTTTTACTTTTTCGGGGCCTTATTCGGCGAATTCATTATTAATAACATTCAGATTCTCCCGATTCTTCTCTATATTCTAGATGTTTTCCAGTAAAAAGCACCAGTTATGTCATAAATATAATTTAATCTAAGCATATCCATTCTTCGAAGGAATGTGTTTTTTTTTTTTTCAAAATGACGCTACGGTTGTTGATTTTTTGACTGTGATGGTGAGTCTATCTATCTATCTATCTATCTATCTATCTATCTATATATCTATATATCGCAAAGTTTGTATTAATACCCGATGCTACTAATTGTAAACTGAACAGTTAGTCAGAAGAGAAAATTGCTGTGCAAAAAAAAACAAACAAAAAAACACAAGGAAAATAGCGTTCTATTCATTTTCTTAATATTAGTGGCAGTTTTTAATAACCAGATTGATGAATACAATTCTTTCACTGTTTGGGGGCTAATTTGATTTTTTTCTTTCGTTTCTGAAGCATTTGAGGTTGTACTCAACGTAGAAGCAACTGCGTTTATTTACTTCCTTAATGTCAGTGCAAGCATTTAATTTTTATCACGGAGCACAGGAGAGGAACGTTCTATTTTAATTTTTCAATTAACTCCCTTGTTCACGTACAAATGAGCGCATGTCTGTGGCTAATTAATTTAAATGTGTCCAGACGTTTTGAATCGATCGTTTTCGACCATATTTCTGGGGATTATCAAGATCAGGTATTCTTTTTTTTTTTAAATTTAGAAATACTTCAGCTTAATGGCGATTACCATTTGTGTGTTATGATAATCTAACGCACATAGCGGCGTTCAAGTAAAATTCTTCACTGGACTAAATGTATCTATCATTTGAAATATATATATATATATATATATATATATATATATATAATATATATATATATATATATATATATGGAGGAGCAATATATATATATACATATATATATATATATATATATATATATATATATTGCTCTTCCATAGGAATAGAGCACTCTGGTGGATGAGGGATTTCTGTGTAAACAAATATATCGCTTAAATCCAGCCATACTAACAGTCCAGGTCCGTAGTCCAAAGGTAGGATATCGGCCTACAGGTCCGGAGTGAAGGTTTTCATTCGGCCTTGCAGTACTGGATGGGATAATAAAAAGTCTATAGCCACACTGAAGGGTAGTAATACATCGAAACAGCTGTCTGTGAATGACATATATAATTATACATATATGTATGTCTGTATGTTATATATATATATATATATATATATATATATATATATATATATATATATATATATATATGAAAGGTGTTTGTATGTGCATTTGTTCGTCACGCTGTAAAAAGTGTTTAAACATGGCTGCAGCCCAACCAAATGCCTACTCAATTGAATTTTAGAACAAAATGTTCTCACAAAAGTATCTTTTAAAGGTTTTCACGGTATATCTCTGTTTACAATGTAACTATAATGCTAAAATGGAAATCACTTTCCCTCATTTGCATATCTTCATAGTTCGTATGTTTATAGACGATTCTTTGCAGGATGTAAAGAGAACGGAAACAGCTCTTTAAGGAGTGAAAAATGAAGGGGATGTTTCCTTAAATTAAAAGGGTGCGTTGTTTATGATGTAATTACATTGTAAAACAGGACCCTAACTTTCCGTTTAATATATATATATATATATATATATATATATATATATATATATATATATATATATATATATATATACCATATGTAAAATGATAGACTAAATAAATTCCATTAGTCCTAAAAAGAAAAGTATACAACCAATGCATCCCCCGATAGTCACCTGTGAAGCTGAAACATGGAACCTAACCAAGAGACTGACCTGCAAACTGGGAACCATGCAATGTGTATATGAGAGAATCATGCTCAGCATCACATAGGGAGATTACAACACAGCACCGTATATTAGAGGAAAAACAGGAGTCCGTGACATAATAGAAACCATTATGAAACTCAAATGGCAATGGGCTGGCCATGTTGCAAGAATGACAGACAACTGATGTATGTCACGACTAATGATATGGACCCCTAGAGATCAAATGCGGAACCGACACCGGTTGAATACAAGATGGTGAGACGAACTGGACAGGTTAGGAAAATATTGGCTCTGTGACGCCCACGATAGAGAAATGTATCGATTTTTGGTGAGGTCCATTGACAGGCCTTAAATGACTGACTGATGATGATGATGATGACGATTATTATTATTATTATTATTATTATTATTATTATTATTATTATTATTATTATTATTATTATTATTATTATTATCATGATGATGATGATGATGATGATTATTATGATTATGAGTATGCCTTGAGCTATATAATAAAATCATAGTGCAAAGGAAGGTGTTGTTTGATCAACACTGCTGGGTGTGCCATGTTAATATAACCTTTATTTTGTTTTCAATCCTCGAAACAGTTAAATGGTAAGCAACCAACGACTACCCCCCCCCCCCAAAAAAAAGATACACATAGTCCCATAATATCAAAGTGTGTTAACCATAAAAAACACTGAAGAAAATTACATGAATTACATCAACAGATAATGGGAAATAAGTGACTGAAATGACACAGAACATTTTTGAAAATTAACTGTGTAGCAAATCGATCAGCCAACCACGCAAAGGAATAAACGGAGCTCATTTTATTTATCTATTTACCTGGTCGGCAGTTCGATTTGCTATTCGGTTATTTTCTAATACCGGATGGAATATATTTCTAAATAAATTGTCTCCACAATAATCACGCAAACACACACACACACACACGCGCGCATGCACGCACGCACGCATATATATATATATATATATATATATATATATATATATATATGCTAGAACAATAGATTCCAAGTATATCTGCGCGTATGAATATTCATATATATATATATATATATATATATATATATATATATATATATATATATATATATATACTTGAACAATATATCATATATATGTGTGTGTATGAATATGCATGTATGTTTTATGTGTACACATAAATACACACATATTCACATTCATATATGTAGGCATATATATATATATATACATGTATATAAATATAATTTTATCCAAATTTATTCTGCTAATACGTCGCTCTAAGGAAGTTTAAGTTTTAATGCAGACGATAAAAAATGTCAGATTGAATTAAAAGACATCTTCTTCAATACGTTCTGGTCTTTTTTTTCTTGGTTATTGAAGAATGGCGTTTGCTTGTCGATTGATCCAACAGAGCACTTATCATAATGAAAAAGTGCGAATTAGAAGCAGCCAACCAAAACTGTCAGCATAGGTAAGTAAGTGTGTAAGTAAAATAATTCATTTTTATTAAGCTCTTGCCATTACATCAAATATAAAGAACGGAACTAGAAAGCTGGAAACCTTTTTTTCTCCTTTTCTTTTATATCTCTCCTTAAAAAAAAAAGGAAAGAAATAGTTTTTTAGTGAGGGTTCAGTTGGTAACGAGTCTATGCTTAATTGGTCCTAATGCCCAATTTTTTTTTTTTTGCTTATCTATTTATTTATTTGTTTTGAAAATTCAGTTGTAACTAATCCATTAATCACCTTTTTTCAACTGATTACTCCTAACATGAAATGCTGCTAAAATACATCGGTCTAATGTTGGTTTCTAATGAGCGACTAACCAGATCAGTTATTATTTATTTTATGACCACTCTTTTGCCTTCATCTAATTTCATTACTTGATTTTTTATGACAGCTTTTACTCTGACAGATTTCCCTTCGGCAGTGAATAAATCGCCATTTGGTCAGAAAAAAAGTGGTTATGAAAAATCAAAAATGATGATAGGTCTGGTTAGTCACTAAATAGAAACCTTCACACGAATGATGCCTTCTGGCAGCATGCTGTGATGGGCATATTCGATAAAAAAAAAAAAAATTAGAGAAAAGGGGGTGAACAATTAATAAGTTACTCCTCTCGCCTTTTGCTAGATACTGATCACTAAAAAGCGTGAATTTTCAATAATCAAAAACAAAACAAAACAAGCAGACAAAAACTATGGAATCGATTTAGCATAAACTTACATTGCAAACTGAACCCCATCCTAAAAAGGAATTATGTAGGGTCTTTGGGAGAACATCCGAAATAACAGCTTTTCTAGACGGGATAAGGAGTCTATGTTGGAATTTTCAGCCCTCAAGCTCCACTGATTCGTCTGTATGAATAATACGTACATCTATAGACAACTTAAAAACTGAAAGAAACCTATGCTGCCAGTTTTCGTGGTTGGTTTGGTTGTCAGTTCTAAATAATGATTTATGATATTTCATCAAATAAAGATTAAGAAAGAATGAATTAAGAATTGATTATTTTGCCGATGAGGATAATTTCTTTTCTCAGAATTTATTTTTTTTACGGAACAAACATTTGTAATTGTCAATTGTAAATAATCTACTTTCATAAATCAACAATATTTTCTCCTCAATGGATTTTAATTGAGTGGCCTTAAGGCCACTCAAATACCATGGAAAACGAGACTAACTAGGTTATAATATACTTAAATGTATTTCCAATAGGCTTTTCTTTTACAGTTGTTAATTGCGTTATTAAGCCAGCTCCAGTCAAGATGGAATTAAACTAATTAGAAAATTGATGCTCAAATTCAGTATTGCCGATATCAGAATAAGTGTCAGTTATTTAAAAAAAGAAAGGTTGGTATTCTCAGTTGTAAGCATCGTTTCACTCTTGTCTAGAAGAAGTTTCTTCTAACACCAATGGAGGTCTGAATTTGTAATTCATGGCTGTGTCCTCTACTTTTACTGTTGATCGATGAAGTCAACGGTTTCTTATCAGGGCATCATGAGTAGTGAACAGTATCTACTCAATGAATACTGTTCCAGATTCTAGAGACCATGTTTTCTTCGATATTCCAGGGTTTTTAGATTTAATTGTTTTAATCTTTTATCGTCAGATATATCTCACAATAAAAATTACTTATAGAAACAATTGAAATACTCTGGGGCTCAGAAAATCGGCATGCGAACCCGTGGTTTTCACCCACGCTCGAACAGTGATGTCTAACTCGAATGAAAAATCTAAAATAGAACACAGAGCCCAACGCATTGAAATAATAACTCGCCGCCACAGTCTATAATTGAACAACCGTGGCGTTAAAATTTGAAGTTAAAGAATAAATATGGTCAGACTAAATCCTAAAAATCATCTGAAAAAAAAAGTAAAACAATAATCTAGCGACATTTCGATTCTGGAGAATCTATTTTATGTTAATAATGGACCTGGAGGGGTCTACTAGCGTACTCATGCCAATTTTCAAGTCTGCAGACAAAACGGTATGGCCAGGAGCATTTGAACACACATAAAAAAAAAATTATAAAACGAGCGAAGCCTCCAAAAGGAACACTGCGATGGAGGGATAGAACCCTTCACCATCTTTGACTTCTCAACTCTGGGACTGGAAAACTGGCGGGCAAAATCCTGGCCTTCACTGAGACTCAGACAATGATTTCTGACGCCGGTGGGAAATCTAAAATAATAGACAGAGTTCATTGTATCAAAATACTGATTCCCAAACGCAGTATTGTTTAAGTTCTTATACAGCTGAAATTATATCTGAATTAGAGATGGAATACTTGTTTTTGCATTTCGATTTGACGTATTTCCTAAAATAAATGGGAAATCGATCCAATATGTTAGATACTGTCAACCAAAACTGTCACCAAAACAGTCAACCTAAGTTTCTTCAGTTTCCAAATTGGTCCAGTTGGCTGGCTGGCTGGCTGGCTGACTGGTTGGCTATGTATGTATCACGCGCACAGGCTGCACCAATCCTCGAAAGGAGAAGAAATCAAGCAAAGAATCACTCTAGGATGGCAAGCCTTCGGTAGAGGAAGCTCAATCTAGAAGAATAAGAAGATCCCATAAGTTCTCAAAAGAAGGCTATACAACAAATTCATCCTCCCAATAGTCACCTATGGAGCTTAAACATGCTCAGTCTCACATAAAAGGGATCAGAAGACGGCACAATATAAGGGGAAAACAGGAGCCTGAGACGTCGTAGAATCCATTAAAAAACTCAAATTGCGATGGACTGCTCCTGTTGCAAGAATGACAGACAACCGATGGACATCACGACCCACGGCATGGATCCCCGGAGATCACATGCGTAACTGAGGCCAGTAGAATACTAGATGGAGAGGCGAACTAGGCGAATTCAGAAAAGTATTGGTTCCGCAACGCCCACGGTCGAGAAAGGTGGGGAAGGTCCATATCCAACAACGGACATTAAAAGACTGATGATGGTGATGTCCACAAAAAGATGATTTTTTTCCTTTTAATTTCCGGCTAAAAAGCATTTGGTGGGGGGGGGGTCAATTTGCAAAGTGCGGTTAGACTAAATTGAGTGCGGTCAATATACCCCCGTCGGTTAAATAAAGGGTTCGGTTCGTTACTTCCCCACACCTACCAGATGATACCCGATGAAGGCTGTAGAGTACAACGGCTGAAACGTTGTATGAAGAACAACCAAGATGAGGATGGTCCGAATAATGATAGAAATAATTTTATCTTTTAGTCTGAAAGATCTTCTCTGGTTATTTATTTATTTATTGATTTTTTTTTTGATTTCATACTTTTTTGGAAATCACAGAATGCAAGGGAAGCAACTTATTTGTTGATCACCACTTTTCCATTTTTTCATTTGATCACCCCCAACACTGCATGCTGCCAAGAGAAATTAATTGTGTGACGGTTTCTATTGGGTGACCAACACAACTTGTGTTTTTTCCGTTCATCTTTTTCTTTCTTCAAAATTTTTGTACGCCTCCAAAAAACGCTGTTTTGTTTTTTGTTTTTTTTTTAAATTCGCAACGTAAATAGTTTTTCAGTTCAATTCACAATGAGAATTCATGCTAAACTGGTACCTTAGTTTCTGTCCGTCGGCATTCATATTTGCTGTTTTTTAAATCTTATTTTTTTATTGAGAATCCAGACTTTGTTAGTGATTACTGCCCAACGAAAAGAAATATAAATAACTTGACCATTGAACATCATTTAAAAAATCGAAAATTCCATTGATCACTCCCAACGTGGCATTCCACTGAAAGAAGTTGGCCACGCAACAGCTTCTATTGGGTGATTAATCAGACCTGTTGTTTTAGTTTTCATAATACCAGTGAAGTTATTTTCGAATTATAGATAAAATACATTTTTTCTTGCATTTTAATTTGACGTCTTTCCTGAAATAGATAGACAAGCAATTCGATATGTATATATTCCCTTCACTCTTTGATTCTTATCTACTAATCAACTTAGTGATTTGCATTGTTCAGCACTGATCAGACCTCTGACCCTATTTTTGCCAGAGATAACTAATGCCATAAATTATTCATTATCTCCGTCCTAACACTTGGATTTGTCTATTTCCATTTTACATTAGAGACTGTCAACCTAAACTGTCAAAACTCTCAATACATGTTTCTTCAGTTTTCGAGTTGGTCTGGCTAGCTGCCTATGTATGTATGTATGTATGTATGTATGTATGCCTATTTGTATGTATATGTGCGCATGTATGTGTGAATGTTTGTATGTTTGTATGTATGTATGTATGTATGTGTGTGTGTATGTATATATGTGTGAATGTATGTATGTAGTATGTATGAATGTATGCATGTATGTATGTATGTATGGGCTGTATTATTGGAGCTCAAGGCTTGGAAATTTAAACATATCTAAAAAAAACATTATTTAGTGTTTTTTTTTTTTTAATTTCTTCCCCTGAATAATTTTTATGGGGAAGGGGTCAATTTAAAATGTAAATTCATGCTAAATTGATTACTTAGTTTATGTCGAGCATCATTCGCACTAACTTTTCGAAAATTCAGACTTTTTCAGGTATCGCGGCCAAACGAAAGGCTTATTAATTGATTACCATTTTCCCATTTTTTTACAATTGATCACCCCCAACATGGCATGCTGTCAGAAGAGGCTGGTCATTTAGCGGTTTCTATATTCCCATTTATATCTTCTTTATTTGGTTCGTTAACGCCACACAGAATCCGTTCTCGCTGTTAAAATTTGAGACGATGTGTCTGTTTGAATTAAATATATCGATTTTTTTCTTCAATATGATCAGAAATTTAATTGGTAAATAGATGATTGGGATGTTCTTTGCCAGCGGAGTTAGCAGATGTTGTAGAGGAGTTGGAGGAGCATAACAGATCTCGTGATAATCACGCTAAATTAAATCTCTGTTGGGAAACACTTCGGCGTTAGTTCTTTAAAAAGACTGTGAATATTTCCTGTGAGATATTTTCCTAATTTATCTCACGTTTTGGCTCGAAGGAGAAAAATAAAAGAATAAGAAGTCGGGCCGACTTGCAAAACTTGACAATATGTATTTATTTATTCCTTTTAAAGATAAAAACAGTCATCAAAGAAAGGCAAAGTCTAGACTTTTCACAACGATTTTCGTTTTTTTTTTCCTTCTTTACAAAATGTGTGGCTCCCGGTACTCAACGTGTGAAAGGAAATCTTTTCATGATTGCCGATCGCTTTCCAAGGAGCGAAAAATAATTTCATCCATCCATTTCCACCGGGAACCACCGAGTTTGATTTTTAACAAGTTGCAAAAGGTTATGCAGACTTATTTGATCTGCCTCGTGGCTTAGGCAGTTATATATCATTCAACGGCGTCAGCGAACGTTGTTCAAACCAAGTTAAATTCTAGCATTTTAAACATTGAATTACAAGTCAGGTAAGCCTTTTGCACTCGGTAAAATGGTATAATACAATCTTCTTAAATCCATTGCACCTCATGACATCATTGTTTGGTAATTCTCATATTGTACAGACTTATAGATCAATTCTCTACGACTACAGTTCTCTCAGATAGTGTAATGGTTAACACGTCTACTTCGTACGCGAAGGGTACTGGGTTCGATTCCGAGGTAGAGTGAAGAGTTCATTTGGACTACTTTCCCTGTGAACTCTGCAGCTAATTGAGTACAATGTGGGATGGGGTAGCTGTTTGTTGGACTTGCACCCTACCAGAGAGGGGGTCATAAGAACTTGTAGTTATAAAATACTGGTCTCGACCAAACTTGAAACTTGCAGTAAACTGACGCATGCAACGGAAAACGGGATCCTATCACAACCACCTCAATACTCCATTGGGGATCGTTTCCTAAAAGATGTGCCACTTTACATTTCTATTACTACTTATGTTCATTTCAGTAGAATAACATAGAACTACTCTATGGTAAGTCAGTTGGCGAATTGTATCTGTTGTCTGTCACACTGGTAACGTAGCTCAGTAAAAACAAAATTTTATGTAACGTTAAACTTGATAGATTTTATCTTTTCTGAATTTTACCTTTACATTAGTATAATATCCCGAAAATGTTGAACGTGAATGAGAAAATACTGTACAATTTAATGCTTTTGATATTTTATAAGCACATTGCAATTAAAATTTACTTAATCATTGCCGTCAAAAAATGACGACAATAATGAATTTCGCAATAGCAATGTACTTATATAATATCAAGGGAAAAACTAGGTATAGTTCTTCTCTGTTTGTTCTCGCTCGTATGAATATTTTATGAAATAACAATGTAGATTACGTTATGGAAAACTTTAAAACTTTTTGCCTGATTACCTTTTAAAACAGTTTGTGTTGAGTTGAAACTTGAAAAAAATTAAAATTAAGATATTTCTGTTATTGAAAATATGAATTACCCTATAAATTGATTCTAGAGTCTATAGTGCCGATCTGCATGTAAATAACTTCGATATGCTTGTCATTGAATGAGCAAGATATCGAAACTGTTACCAATTGACAATCACCCAATCCGGGCCAGAGGACCAGATCTATTTGTCGTGAACAAATAGAAAACAATGGGTCAGAAAGTTGATTTGGTTGTTCCTGCAGACAACAGGGTGAAGCTGAAAAAGAGGGAAAGTTAAATAATGATCCTGACGTTGGCAGATAGCTGAAAAATATTGAACATAAAGATAACGCTAATATTAACTTTTACTGGCTTTAACCTTCATCCTGACTTTTACTTACTTCTCATCACAACCTTGAACAACATTATGACAACGATTAAACAGCGTAATTGTAGAATAAAGAGCGAGCCCACGGTGAGAATCGAACACACACCCTCGAGCCAGAAGGTGACCCAGTATAAGCCGGTCAACTTTTAACCATTAAGCCTGTGGGATGTTGCCGTGTTTCACCCAAGAATAAAAATTAAAGAATTAAAAACATCGTTATATGAAATTGGCAGTTGTACCAATCATAGCCAGAGCACTGGGAACAGTCCCGAAGATTCGACTAAAGAGGCTAAAGGGAATGGAAGTCTGGGAAAGAACCGAATCTATCCTGACGACAGCAGCACTAAAATCAGACAGAATACCGAGGAAAGTCTTTGAGTAATGGGGAAATTAGCTGTCACTTGGATCTCCAGTATAAGTCATCAGTCACTACCGGTGTGAACACAGAACGGAATGATAATAGCAACAACAACAACAACAGGTCTGCATAGTCACTAAATAGAAAAAAACTCAAGGAACCAATGTCTTTTGGCAACATGCCGTGCTGGGGTTTATCAATTAAGGGAGTGGAAAAAGAAGTGATGAATTAGTCACCTTTTATTGAGCAGTGATCACTAATAAAGTCCAAACTTTCCAAAAACAAGGGTGACACACACTAGCCAAAAGAGCACATTTCTATGCATAATAAGGAGTGAAATATTCAAAATTTCCGCCATCTAGCTCAATAGGTGCAGCCTATACACGGAATACATACATGCTTTGCTGGACAGATAGCCAGACTATCTTGAAACCTATGTAAATGCTATGTTGATGTTAACAATTTTACTTGACGGTCTCATTACTCTGGAATCTTGACATCCAAACTGACCACTTCATCCGAGCAAGGAGACCGGGTGTTGTAGTCGCAGATAAAGGGAAGACAACCTGCCAAATAATAGACGTGCTTGAATGAGGATGGAAGAGAGTGAAAAGCTTGGGAAATACCAAGACGTGGCAAGTGTGCTGAAACAAGTGTGGAATATGAAGGCCATTGTGGTACCAATGATAGTAGGCGTACTCGGAACTGTGTTTAAGATGTTGATTGGATGAGCGAGAAATAAGAGGAAAATTGAGGCTATGATGACCACAGCACTACTGGGGTCTGCTAAAATACTGAGGAGAGTACCGGAAATGTTAGACTTGTGACCTCCATGCAGCAACAAAGGCCTAACAGAGAGGGTGAAAACTCACGCGTAAAATAGAGCTGTGAGAGGTAGAGATAGTAAAAACCAAAGGGCTGCTTTGATATGGGAGAGTGATGAGAGGAAAGCTGAAGATCTGAGAAGACTTAGGGTCACAGCTTTCAGAAAATTGTAAACGAAAGCACTGTTGCACACTGGGTGTGTCGAAAGGCGAGATGAAGATTTGTGGAAGTAAATTGTTACTCAGTTTTAAGAAGACCAATAGACAACAACAACAATAATGATAATAATAATAATAATAATAATAATAATAATAATAATAATAATAAGAAGAAGAAGAAGAAGAAGAAGAAGAAGAAGAAGATCGCCACACTACTTAAAAGGCTCACTCATCAACTCCACAGTTGTCTAAATGAAGGCAAGGTACCAGAGTGGATGACCTAAGGTAGAACCACCAGCATCCAAAAGGACCCAGAAAAAAGGGAACGTGGCAAGTAATTATTGGCCAATCATGTGCTTACCACTCATGTGGAAAATCCTGACCGCACAACTAGCGGATAGAATGTATATATATCCATGGAAAGAAGGGTACGATTACCGGAAGAACAGAAAGGATGCAAGAGAGGAACCAAAGGGGTGAATGACTTACTCTACATCGACTTAGATAATCTTGAAAGTAGTTAGAAAAAAAAAGAACATTGCAATGGGATGGATAGACTATAAAAAAAGCATATGACATGATTCCACACAGCTGAATACTCGAATGCCCCAGAATGTTCAAAATCAGTGAACCAGTGGTGAGACTCAATGCCAACTCTATGAAAAACTAGAGGTAGACTTGACAGCCACAGGAGATAATTTAGCAGAGGTAAGTATAAACAGGGAATCTTTCTGGGAGACTCGCTGTCTCCATTATGATTTATTTTAACTCTGATACCGCTCAACAGAATCCCGAAAAACAGCAAAGGATACCAGTTCTCCAAAATAAAAGGAAAAGTCAACCACCTAATGTACATGGACGATAATCTTTTTTGTAAAGAACAGGAGAGCACTCGGGATGCTGTTAAACAAAGTGAAAGAATACAGTGATGACATTGGGACTGAGGATAAGGAAGATATTAGAGACCAAACTAAACTGCAGGAACCTTATGAAAGGGATGGACACGTTGGCCGTATCGGTAGTAAGATACTCAGGACCATTCCTTGGATGGACAAAGGAAGAACTCCAGTCAATGGACTCGCGAACCAGGAAGCTTATGGCAATACACAAAGCCTTACACCCTAGAGATGACTCAGATAAACTGTACGTGAAGAGAAAAGGCGGCGGCAGAGGGCTCATCAGCATAGAGGACTGTGTCCAGAGGGCCAAAGGTCTAGAGAAGTACGCGCAAACAAACGGTGAAGACATCATAAAGAGTGCCCGAAGTAGTGCAACGAACAACCAAGAAGTAGAAAATAATGGAATAGCACAGTAAGCAAGGAAAGAAAATTGAAAACAGAAAAAACTAGAGGGAGAATTTAAAAGACGGATACGGAATGTGGCTTACTAGAGATCATGGACATGGCTACGAAAAGAAAACTTGAAGAGAGAAACACGTGCGCCCATCATAGCAGTTCAAAACGAATGCATCAGAACAAATTTCTTCGAAACAAAAATCTGCAGAACACAGACAAAGAGACACAAAGAGACAATGAGCAAGTATCGCCTATGAAATGAGGGCTGAAGACCCGAGGAGACTTACTGTCACTCTGCCTTCAGCGATGACCACCGGGCAACAGGTGTGAACTGTAAATCACAGTATTGCTGTGGGCTATGAGAGTGTGGAGAGGAGGGCTGGAGACTTGAGGAGACTTGCTATCACTCAACTTCCGGCTGTAACCACCAGGCAACTGGTATGAAATTTATAATAATAATAGGCAACTGGTGTGAGATAATAATAATAATAATAATAATAATAATAATAATAATAATAATAATAATAATAATAATAATAATAATAATAAAAAAAAGCATGTGTAAATAAAGTTAAAATGAAAAAATCATGTGTGATTGAATTTGGGAAAGTTAATACAGTTCAAATCGTAGTACCGCTGTGAAATGTGATGACGATGAAAGGTAGACTGGACACCTGAAAAAAATACTGCCATTCGCCCTTCAGTGATGAAAGGGCAAACCCCAGCGCTGCTGCAGTTTGTGGGAATACTGAAAGGAGGGCTGAAGACTTGAGACTTGCTATCACTCTCCAGCGATGATCACCTGACAACAACAACTACAACAATAATAATAATGATAATAACAATGATAATAATAATAATAAGTTTGTCTTGTCCGATTCCTGTCAGAATCTAAAAGTTAAATTCCACAAAAAGTTAGATTGGTCCATGTGAAATAGATTAACAGGACATACAAAGCTGAAAGGTCATAATAAAATCAGGTAGCGTTAATATACAACACAAAATCGCTGGATGTTTGAAATTTAAAAAAAATGTGCAACTTAAAGAAAAAACGTAATATTTGGATAGCTGAATCATCAAAACATATTGTGAGCTGTCATGCAAATTTCTTCTTTGCTCAAATGGAATAATTTAATTGGTTAATCTACGTCACCATTATGACATATTAATGAATAATACGTCACAGAAATTTTATGTTTGATATCACAGCTTGAGTCGAGTTGAGACTTTAAAAAACTTGAAAATCACCTGATGAAATGGCTTTAAGGTTCGTAGAGCCGCTCCATACGTGAATAATCCCGTGATTTTGGACGGGAATATTTTAGTTAAGAAAAATTACCTTATAAACTAACTTTCGTCTCCTTAGTATTAATCAATACAAAAACAAGCCTGCCATTTTTGGCTGGTGTATATCAGTGAAAATATTGATGATGATGATTATGATTATGATGATTAGAGGAGTGTTGCTGGAGATCTGCAGAGGCTTTCTGTCACTCAATCTGCTGTGATAAGCACCCGTCATGAACATGCATGTGCATGAAATTGGCTGTGCCGAGTGGACCCCCAAGTGAAAGTAAATTCAGGCTGAAAAAAATTGGAGAAACGCCAGGACCCTGCCAGAAGATAAGAGGAGCGTGCAACATGAGAGTCAGAGTCGTCCCTATTACAGTTGGTGCATTTGGGATTGTGCCAAAAAATAAGAGAAGGTAGATTAGACGAATTAGAAATTCGGAGAAGACTCATTACTGTCCAGATGGGGGCGTCGCTGTGGTTTGCAAAGATACTTGGCTTTGCGACGTCCATGACAGAGAGGTCTGGCAAATCTTAGGGGAAGGGCTATGTCTGACGATGGACATTAAAGGATCGATGTTGCTACTGATGTGCTTTAGGTTTGAGGGGACTTGCTATCACTCCCCTTTCAGCGGTAACCGTAAGACATTTTTGTTGACGTTCAAATGCATGAAATAGAAACCGTGTATAGAAAACGTGATTGACGTCTTTTGGCAGCATGCTGTGTAGCGGGTGATTAATCGAAAAAATTGAAAAAGGATTTAGAAAAGCGCAACTCAGAATCTTTACTTGAAAATAAGAAGGTTTGTCAAGTCATTAGTTAGAAACCATCAATTGCTGAACATCTTTTGGCAGCAGGTCATATTGGAGGGTGATCAATTAGAAAAGATTGAATTGTCCAATGAATAAGTTACTTCTCTCACCTTCCGTTGGGGAGTGATAGAAAAAAAAAATAAGCGTGACTGTTGCCAGACACAAACTAAAGGCTCAATCCACCACAAATCTCTATTGCCATTTGAATGGGGGAGGGGTTCAATAGCGAGAAAACGCATGATAAAGAGTAAATGCTTATATTTTCAGCCTCCTAGCGCCATCAGTGCATCTTGTAGGCAGGTTGTATTTGTAATACATTCAGCCAGTCAGTCAGCCAGCCACAACAGCATAGAAAAACTGAAGAAATATGTGTGGACCATTTCGATCGACAGTTTTTGATAATTTGTGTATATGCATACGTGAGATATGTCACATATATTTATTTGTCTGTCACACGATGAAAAATACTTAAACATGGGTTCAGCCAAACCAAATTTGGTTTGCGTGCGCGATATAACTCAGGTAAAGTGTAAAAATTTTGAGGAATCTTCCTTAAGTAGTTTTAGAGGGGGGTTCTATTTACAATGTAAGTTATTGTCGAAGTCGAACCTGACTTCCCGTCAAATATACATAAAAATATCTTATCAGATGTCTATTTATATTATTCTTTGAGGTAAGTGGTCAAAGTAAAGAAAACTTTCCCCTTTCATGGGATCGAAAGTAAATGGGGATTTTCCCAACCTTCATGGGGTCAAAAGAGACGGAAAACCTTCCCCCTTTCAAGTGATCAAAAGAAAGGCAATTTTTCCTTCATCTTAACAGTTGATCTCCGCCCCCGCCCATAACGGATCAAGAGTGAAGGGAGTCTTTTTCCACTCTTTCAGATGTGAATATTTTATTCCATTTTATCCTATTTCATTCTATTCTATTCCATAGAATGTAATTGGAATATATAATAATCAAATTACAATGGTTTTCCAAACTCACTTCAACTCATGAGACTGTTTTCTTCGTTCGTTTTTTTCAAAATATTGTAATTTACTTATTACAACATGAATTTATAAAGTATTCTCTGAGGATTCTTTTGAAGCTTTTTCTACTCAATTTTAAAAAAAAATCTGTATTACGAAATTGTTTCAAGCTAGAATAGTTTTTTGTTAAAACAAATCTCTTTCATATTTTTTCTATACGTCACATAAATAAAGATCCTTTTGATGTCTTTATAGTATTCAAAGATTTTCGTTCCTGTGAGAGTAAAAAATATCAAAAATATTGGGAAGTTTTTGTTTAATAAAATCATGTAAACAATTTCTGTAAATTATGTTATCTTTCAATTAACGGATTTTCAGGGACTGTCACAGGAATCACAAAGACACATTGTCATTACCTTATCGTTTGTAATTGATCTTATCATTATTTTGTTTAATTCTGTCATTTTGAGCTGAAAAATTTTTGCGGAATTTTGAAGAGTTTCAATTTTTTTTTAGTATAGTTTGAGTGGTAATGGCCCAGATTTGACAACCATACAACGAGGAGGGAGATAATGTAGTATAATGTTGTCTTGTTCATATCAACATGGCAATCAGAATCTGTCTTTGTTCGTTGAGACGGAAAATTGAAACGAGGGATTCAGCTACAATACGAAAGATGTGGCAGAATGTGTTATAATCAACTACAGGAATAGGAATATGGTAGTGTCATCAAATGGGTTATTATATATAAACACTGTCAGAAGGAATGCATTCCTGAAACCAAGATTTAGCTAGAATCAGCACAACTTTCAAGAACAGGAAAATCACATTAATACTAAAAGGAATGGTATACGACAAATGCTTCCTCCCGATAGTCACCTATTGGGCTGAAATATGGAACCTAACCAAAGGGTTGACTCTTGAGCCGAGAACCATACAACCTCTCCAAGAGAAAATCAAGCTCAACATCACATGGAAAGATCTCAAGACAAAGTATATGATAAAAAAATGGGAGCCCAACACATTGAAACCATTAGAAAATGACAGTGGGCTAGACCTGTTGCTAGATTGTCAGACAACCGCTGGACATCACTACTCACAACATGGATCCCAAGAGATTATATGCAAAAAAGTGGCTGGCAAAATGTAAGATGACGACGAATCAGTCAAGTTTAGAAAGTGTCAGCTCCGCAAAGCCTGTGATAGAGAGTTCTGGCAAATCTTGGGGAAGGTCTATGTCCAACAACAAACGCTTGAATGCTGCTGACAGTCATGATGAAATCAATCACTATTTAGCAGAGGAAAATAGTCTATTGAAAAAGCAAACAGATTGTTAGCGTTTTGAGACATTATCATATTTTCAGACGGTTCTCTATTTGCTTAAAACCCCTAAATGTCAATGAATATCCATCGAGAGCGGTGATTCCAAACCGACGGATTGAGAAATTTTGGTAGTTGAGGGGCTTGGACGGGGCATCAGGTGAAAACAGACGTCGTGGTAAATGTTTTAGGTTTTAGGGTAGAGGAGATATGATTCTCACAGATAGACTTATGCGTCGAGAATAAAAAACAACCAAAAAAAAGATTACGTTGATACGTATATAAGTTACGATTGGAGAATTCTTATTTTCTTAGTAATAAATTGGAGTTTCAAATTATGTAAAACTAATTATTTTCGTATGGCTTCTTTGAGTAACTAATAAACAGCAGCAGCTGTACGATAATAAAATTGAAACTAATCCACGAATATGATTATTGGCAATATGCATTATTGTCTGGAGACGTAATTTAGTAGAAATAGAATTTTGTGTTACGTTAAACTTGACAAATTGTATCTTTATTTAATTTTACTTTCAGATCAGTTCACTATCCAGTAAATATGGAAAATGAACACGAAAATGGTATGTAACATTGTATGTTTGATATTTTGTTAGTACAATGCAAATGCCAAATAATAATTGCCGTCAAAAATGACGGCAATGTGTAGACTAGCTCCGATTATAACTATACGCGAAATAAGATAATTATTTGATGTAATTCTTTGTTTCTTACTTGAATGGAAAGGGAGAGGAAACTAGTAATTCTATTGACGAAAAGGGGAAATGGCCTTGAAAAGGGTTTGGAACTGTGTCTCTAGAGAATGCTGAGGAAAAATAATTATGTCTGAACCGCAAGCAGCTAACTATCAATCCTGGCGGATTTTCGGTAATGTTGTTGGGAACAATTCGGAACACTGGTCGTTCGAAGTTCCTGGAATGCACGTGAATTATCAATCAAAACGTACTGAATTATATTGTTCTAATCAGGGTGGCGTGGTTAATGATGGCGAGGATTCGGATTCGGCCAGGGATCTCATGTATAAGACAACCTGTGAGCATTCAAGGTAGCATTTATCCTCAGGGCTGCCTTATCCTTGAGTCGGAATCGATCAACCAATTCGAAATAAGCCAACCTTGTCCCTGATTCAACCTGTCTTTCTCTCTACACTTTCATCGTCATCATCACTACCATCACCATCAGTTTTTTTTTGCGTCCGTTGTTGGATGTAAACTTTCCCCAAGATTCCTCAGACCTCTTTTTCATGGGTGTTGCAGCGCAAGTACTTTCTGATTCTGTCAAGCTGCGCTATCTGATTTTCTGCCGGACACGTTCTCGCTTATGATCTCTTGGGATCCATCTTGTGAGCTGTTATCGCCAGCGGTTGTCTGAAATTCTTGCATCATGACTATCCAATCGCAATAAGAGTTTCTTAATGGATTATATGATAACTCCCAGTCTATATATTTTCATTCTTGCTTCTTTGACAAGTTTCCTTATAAGTGTCGTATAGTCAGATTCGTGATCTGTTCATGTGCAATGTGTCTTTTCTTAAACTTTGGTATATTTGTAGTTCGAATATCTGTTTTTCTACTCTAATTTCCCAAGCAGGTTTTTTTTTTGTTCGTGTTGTCCTTCTCGTGTCGTAAATATGTCTGTTACCATTTTTGCACAATCAAGGATTACGTAATTGATCTTCGATATATCATTAGTACTATATATTGTAGAAGCCGTAGACGTGTACAATCGCATCTCTGGCTCTTTTCCCTGTCCTTGGTACCGAAGGATGATTGTGGTCAGTCAGGGTTACCATGGTCATTTTGGCCCATACTGTAAGCCTACATTGTCTGTAACCTTTAACAGATGGTTAACTTTTCAAGTAACATTGGATAACTATTATTCTTTTATCTTCCTCTTTTTCTTAAATTGGCCAACAGCTGCTCAGTAACGACTATGGCCCTCCTATAGGCCATCAAGGGAACATAGTTCAGAGTTGTGAACAGCAGTAAGAGGAGGACGACCGGGTCCCTTTAAAAGGTCACCGAGAGATTGCCTGTTGGACCTGATGCACATATCTTGAATTTGTAGCCAATTTTTTTCTGGTAATATTATTATTTTCGGTTTGGATAATTATTAGTGGTGCAGTAAGGAAGCACTAAGCCTTACATGTAAGATTGGCTACATCTAATTTCAGTCAGAGAAACCTCAGGGCCCCAATCGCCTGTGGCTTTCATACTATCTAATCTCAATTGGATGAGATAGTGGTGTACACAGCGTTGTGTGATATCTGCATTCCACGTATTATGCCTGGAGACAATCTAAGGTTTCAACATACTTCAGGTCCGACAACCCCTTTCCACGTAGAATAACTGTCTCTTCCTATCCGTGTTATTACCACGCTCCCAAAGAATTGACTTTCCTTTGTTTCGAATAAACACGCGCTATACAAATTTGAAAATCAATTGATTTTTCTTACCATGGCCGACAGTTGTTTACATAAGTGAAATAAAATCTTACCAGGACTTACCAAGAGTCAATTCAATATAGATTTGCAGGTTCACACCAGTATTCATCGTTGAGCATAGCATTTATCGACATCAAAAAGGCGTTCGACTCAGTAGAAATCCCTAAGGTCATGGAGGCCATCACTCAACAAGATGTAGATCTGGTATATGTCGAAGTACTGAAACATATATACAATCACAGCAGCTCCTTTATCAGGTTACATAAAGACTCAGACCCCCTTCAGCTTCAGAAAAGAGTAAGACAAGGTGATACCAGCTCACTCAAACTCTTCACAGCCTGCCCCGAGATGATTTTCAGAAGACTAGACTGGGAGAGTAAAGGGATTAGAATAGACAGCGAGTATCTGAGCAACGTCAGATTTGCAGACGACATTGTCCTTTTCACAGAGAACCTACACGACCTTCAACTAATGATAGACGAACTAAACATAAAGAGCAAGAAAGTAAGCCTACACATGAACTTCAGCAAGACGAAGATCATATGCAACAACCACATCGGAGATAAAAGATCAGAATCGAAGACATAGAACTGGAGAAAGTCGATCACTGCATCTACTTACAACAACGAATTTCCATGAGACCCTCAAAAGAAGAAGAAATCAAGCGAAAAATCACATGAGGATGGCAAGCCTTTGGCAGAGCAAGCTCAACTTTAAAAAATAAGAAGATCCCATTAATCCTAAAAAGAAGGGTGTATAACCAATGCATCCTCCCAATAGTCACTTACGGAGCTGAAACATAGAACCTAACCAAGAGACAAATCTGCAAAGTGAGAACTATGCAACGTGCCCATGAGAAAATTATGCAAGGCGACACATGGAGAGACCACAAGACAGCACAGTAAATGTGGCAGGAGACAAGAGTCAGGGACATCATAGAATCCATTGAAAAGCTCAAATGGCTAGGGGCTGGCCATGTTGCACGAATGGCAGACGGCTGATGGACATCACGACTCACGACATGGATTCCCCGAGATCACATGCGGAACTGAGGCCGGCAGAATATTTGATGGAGAGATGAGCTCGACAAGTTCAGAAAGTACTGGCTCCGTGACATCCATGATAGAGAAGTGTGGCGAATCCTTGGGAAGGTCTTAGTCCAACGACAAATGCTGAAAGACTGATGATGATGATGATGATGATTGGGTGAAAGCTAGGTTCCTTGAATTTCCAGAAGACTTTTCAGCTTATTTGCAGAAAAAAAACACTACCATGACCCTACAGTTCAAACTCTGAAAGTCTTGAATTTCTTATTAATGATTTAATTCTAAGTAACGTGCTTTTGCATTGTTCTTCGGGTGCCAGATATTGAGGGTGCAGACATAAGCATAATGGTCCCTGAGCAAGGACCTGATATTGTAAAAAAGCTGATTTTTCGTTTCTTTTGTCTTTAGTCAATGATCGACTGATACAACTATGTTTACGATCTGGAAGATCTTTCTTTATTTACGACTTTCATATCCAATTTATTCGTTTGAGTGTGGCACTCTAAAGGATATCATTAGGAACCGTCAACAAAAACAGTCACCAAAACCGTCAACACAGCTTTCTTAAGTTTTCAAGTGGGTCTCGCTGGCTGGCTGATTGGCTGGCTATGCATGTATCACGCGTGAAGGACGCACTAATGAAGCTAGAAGACTGAAAATTTAGAAATACATACACATTATGTCAGGAAAAAGTAGAAAAATTTTTTTTGTAATCCCCTAAAATCGGTTTAGGGTGTTGGGGGGATCGAAGATGTGCGATAATGCTATATTGGTCCCTGGTTTGGACCCAGGTACTTTTCTAGAGATCTAACCAAAGGCGGGAGAAGTAACTTATTCATTGATTACCCCTTTTCTTACTCGTTTATTCGATCATCCCTAATGCAGCATGCTGCCAAAAGACGTAGGTCAAATGACAGTTTCTATTCACATGCTAACCCCAAATTTGTTTATATATTCAAACCCAAGTCATTTGCACATTTCCAATCGTACCACCTTCACCATATCGGTTAGCATAACCCCTTTAAAGCAACATTGCTACATTCTCTGATTCCAGATCTATAGTCTCGTATTTTCCCTGCAAAGACGGCATTTTCGTTTATTTTCGATTTGATGTAACTGGCCTTGGGGTATTTGGACTGCAGTGATAGGAGATCCTGTTTCTCCTCTTTTCAAGCGTCCTCTGCGTCACTATATCGACAATTGATGGTCCGTGATGAATCTGTTCTGCTTTTTACTTTCCTTGTGGTGTTTTCTAGTCCTATTTTCTTTTCCATGTATCATTCCTCACTGTTCTTGCATTTCTTATTCATACTACATGTTTGTTATTCATCAACATACTCCATGTTCCTCTTTCTTCTTCATACTGCATGTTCGTCATTCCTCGTCATATTGAATTTTCGTTATTTTTCTTCATGCTGCATTTTCGTCATTACGTTTTTCATTCCACTTCATACAACATGTTCATTATTCTTCTTCATACAGAATGTTTCCGATTGCTCTTCATACGGCATTTTCATCGTTCGTTCTCACATTGCATGTGTATCATTCATCTCCATATTGCGTGTCCGTCATTCCTTTTCATACTGCATGTTCGTCATTACTCTACATACTGGAAAATATGCTGCACTATGCATATTGTTTCTTTGTCTTCATACTAAATGAACATCAATCTCCCTCAGACACCATAATTATACTGAAAGTGAGTCATTTTTCTTTAGACTTCATTATCGCCATTCCTATTCATACCTGCGTGTTTTTCATTCATAGAAAGGTACTGCATTTTCACCATTTACCTTCATGCTACATTTTCGTCATTTTTCTCTATAATGCATTATCATCATTCCTTTTCGTATTGGATTTTTGTCATTGTTCTTCGTACTGCATGTTGGTCATTCCTCTTCGTACCGCATGTTAGTCATTCCCCTTTGTACTGCATATTGGTCATTCCCCTTTGTACTGCATGTTAGTCATTCCTCTTAGCACTGGATGTTAGTCATCTATCTTCATGCTGCATGTTAGTCATTCCTCTTCGTACTGCATGTTAGTCATTACTCTTCGTACTGCTAGTTGGTCATTCTTGTTCGTACTGCATGCTGGTCATTCCTATTCGTGCAGCATGCTAATCATTCCTCTTCGTACTGCATGTTGATCATTACTCTTTGTACAGTATGTTAGTCATTACTCTTCGTACTGCACGTCAATTATTTCTCTTTGTACGGCAGTTAGTCATTCCTCTTTATACAGCATGCTAGTCATTCCTCTTCGTATGGTATGTCAATCATTATTCTTCGTACTGCGTGTTGGGCATTCCTCTCCATACGGCATGATAGACATTAATCTTTGTACAGCATGCTAGTTATCCTTCTTCGTACTGCATGTTAGTCATTCTTCTTAGTACTGCATGTTAGTCATTCCTCTTCGTACTGCATGCTAGTCATTCTTTTTCATACTGAATGTTATTCATTCCTTTTCAAACTGCATGTTCGTTGTTCCTCTTTGTACAGCATGTTGGTCATTACTCTTCGTACTGCAGAGTAGTCATTCCTCTTAATCGGTATGTTAGTCATTACTCTTTGCACTGTATGTTAGTCATTCCTCTTAGTACCGCATATTAGTCATTACTCTTCGTACTGTCCATACTGAAAGTCAGTTAATCCTCTTTGTACAGCATGTTAATTATTCCTCATCGTACGGCATGTTGGTCATTACTCTTCGTACTGATGTTAGTCATTCCACGTCGTACTGCATGATAAACATTCCTCCTCGTACTGCATTTTAGTCATTTCTCTTTGTACGGTATGTTACTTCTAAGTGTTTGTACTGCATGTTAGTCTTTCCAATTCGTACTGCATGCTTGTCATTCCTCTGCTAACAGTATGTTAGTCATTCTTCGTACTGCATGTTGATAATTCCTTTCTTTACTGCATGTTAGTCATTCCTCTTTATACTGCATGTAAGTACTGCATGTTAGTCATTCTTATTTGTACTGCATGCTAATCGTTTTTCTTTGCAATGCATGTTAGTCATCCCTCTTAGTAATGTATGTCATTCATTACTTTTCGTACCGATGATAGTCATTCCTCTTAGTACTGCATGTTAGTCATTTGTCTTAGTACTGCATGTTAGTCATTCCTCTTCGTACTGGCGTTAGTCATTCTTCTTTTACTGCATGTTAGTCATTCCTCTTAGTACTACATGTTAGTCATTCCCTTTAGTACTGCATGTTAGTCATTCCTCTTTGTTCTGCATGTTAGTCTTTACTTTTTGTACTGATGTTAGTCATTACTCTTTGTACTGCATGTTAGTCATTCCTGTTATTACTGCATGTTGGTGATTGTTGTTTGTATTGATGTTAATCATTCATCTTTGTACTGTGTGTCAGTCATTCGTCTTTGTACTGCATGGTAGTCATCCCTCTCCCTAGTGCGTGTTAGTCATTCTTCTTCGTTCTCTATGGTAGTCATCCCTTTTTGTACTGCGTTTCAGTCATTTTTCCTTCATATTGCATTTTTGTCATTCTTCTTTTTACGGTATTTTCGTCATTCCTTTCCTTTTTGAATTTTTACCCCTTCTCTGTATCCTCTATTTTTGTCATTCCTCTTGATACTGCATTTGCATCGATATTTCTCCATACTAAATAATTGTTATTCATCATCATACAGTATTTTCCTCTTCATTCAGCATGTTTGTCAAAGTTCTCCATACAGCGTCTTTGTCAACCGTCTTCATAGTGTGTTCTCATTATTCCTCTCCAGACTGCATTTTCGAAATCCTTTTTCACACTGCAGATTCACGATTCGTCTCTATGTTAGTAATTCCTCTTCATACTGCATAATCATTATTCTCTTTCATACTGCATTTACATCATTCCTCTTCTTATTGCATTTTCAGCATTCCTTTTCATACTGCATGTTTTTCAATCCTTCTCAAACAGTGTTTTTGTCATTCTCCTTCATACTGCAAGTTCGTCATTCCTCTTTATATCTAAATGTTAGTCATTCCTATTCATACAGCATTTTTGTTATTCTTCTTTATACAACTTGTTTGTTATTCCTTTTACCCTGCATTTCCGGCATACCTCTTCATACCGTATGTTTATTCTTCCTCTTCATACAGCATGATTGTAGTTCCTTTCCAGACAGCATTTTCAAGATCCTCCTTCACACTGCATTTTCATAATTCGTCTTAATACAACATGTTCACTTTTCCGCTTCATACTGCATTTTCGTCATTCCTCTTCTTATTTAACATATGTTATTATTCTTCACACTGTATTTTCATCATTCCTGTTCATACCACACACCCGTCATTCCTCCTCATACAGTATGCTCGTCATTCCTCTTTATACTACATGTTTCGGTCCTCTTCATACAGCATTTTCATCATTCTTCTTCACATGTGTGTCATTAATTTTTATACTGCGTCTTTGTCAATTGTCTTTATAGTGCATGTTTCTGTCATCACTGGGGATAAACGAATTCTTTATTACTTCGCTCAGCCGACTTGAAAATGTTGTGATTATATTTTCTGACTGAACATACATGGCAAAACGTATTTAGACTATATATATATATATATATATATATATATATATATATATATATATATATATATATATGTGTGTGCGTGCGTGTGTGTGTGTGTGCTCTAACTTTTTTCAAGATTGCAGATTAAGTTATGAGCAGAACACAGAAGATCGTGTGCAAAGAGTGTCGGTTGTAGGTTGAGATGTTAAAACAGAATAAGTTATTTCTCCGCTTTTCCCCTAATGCAATTTTCTTTCTTCCTCTTACCATTTATTTTTTTCAACATCTTACACTTACATACTCTTATATATGCTTACACAAACATGCACACACACGCACACACACACACTCGAACAAAAAATACACATGCATGCATGCATGCAGGCACAAACGCATGTATATATATATATATATATATATATATATATATATATATATATATATATATATATATATATATCCTTTTATATTCATATTTATATATATATATATATATATATATCCTTATATATTCATATTTATTATACATATATATATATATATATAAATATATATATATATGTATATATATATATATATATATATATATATATATATATATATATATATATATATATATGTGCCCATATGCTTTCATATAGCTCGGATATATTTATACTCCTGTATATATATATATATATATATATATATATATATATATATATATATATGTATAAATAAATAGATATTATACGTGTAGTTGCACGCACATGCATATACACGTAAAAATATCAATATGTGAGGGCTCATATATATATATATATATATATATATATATATATATATATATATATATATATATATATATTTATATATATGATTATGTAGACTGACATATGTATATATATATATGTGTGTGTATACATGCATATATATATGTATGGTTTGAAACTCAATAAAAACTGTCCCCTGACCACTGTCTTTGAGACTGAAAAAAATTTCAACGAAATGAATAAGTCATTTATCTCACTTTTCGATGGACAGTGATCAAAGAGTTTGAATTCAAAATATCAGGAGGCAATGCCTCTGGAAACATAATAATGGACCTTATATAGCCTAAACACACATTGTAAATTGAACCTCAATTAAAAACCTGTTTGGGGAGGATTTTCGCAAAATAGAACGTTTTTCCGAGACATATCAAGGAGGGGAGCTTCAAGTCTTCAGCCGTCTTGCCCGATTAATGAAGCCTAAACACGCGATAAATACATACAGAACCATCTAGAGTAGCTCATTAACTGAAGAAACCTATGTTGACAGTTTCAGTTGAAGATTTCTCATATACGTTTACACATAGCTGTTTGTATTTGCACTGATACATAAACACACATATATATATAAAGAGAGAGAGAGAGAGAGAGAGAGACGTTGACACAGAGATGTCCATGTTGTCTATATGTGTATTGATACATACACATATATATGTGTGTGTGCTCGTGTGTGCTCGTGTGTGTGCGTACACTTACGTTGATACATTGTCGGATATATGCATATATATATATATATATATATATATATATATATATATATATAAGTTGACACAGAGCGGTCCAAATTGTCTGTATGTTTACTGATGTATAATAAACTGACGTTGTCTATTTGCAGACGACCAAGGAAATCTCCTCGTGGTTTAAGTATCGATAATGCTGTCTGTGCACGCTCTTGGGTTCAACGGGGAAAGTGTCAGCAGTTTCTTGCAGCAAAAGAGATGGAGTCAATAGCAGAGAAGAAGAAGAAGAGACAGATCGAGAAACAGAGTTGAAGAGGGGAAAGGAGAAGAGGCTGATTTGGTTTATTGGTTATGACATTTTCCGAATCGATTTTGTCTTCAAATTAGATTTTGATATTCATTGCAAACAAATGGATGTCACCATTAACGACGCCTTTAAGGCCCAGGAGAAAATTCCAGAAGAATGTGTCGAATAATTCAAGATAAATACTCATATTTTATGCCACTCTGATTGTGTGTATACGACGTTTACATTTGTTTGTAACCATACAAGATATCTATCTACGCTTTTGTCCTTGTGTTTGTCTAGATATGCACAAGTAAGCACCCATGTACACAAACACACATTCTTATTTATTCACTTTCTCAGCAAGAGCCGTTATAAATCCAATGTTGGACAAAGTTATTCACCATCTCCTTGAATAACGAGCGTGATTGCGCTAATCCCTGTCCTGACTTACCGTCAGACTTGTCTCTCTTTGTACCTGGTCTTTCCCACCCTGCATTTACTCTCCCCTGGGCAACAAACAATTTTTGGTACGTCTGTTATCCTTTCCTCTTGCTATGGAACACGTTCATTTTGATTGCTCGATCACTTGAAAGATATCCTTCACTTTTGTCATTCCTCAGATCCATGATTTTTTTGCTATTGCTAAAAATTATTACCAACATTACTCTTTTCGTCGCTCTCTGTTCTATTATTTGCTGGTTTTAGAAGCACATACGCTAATATATATACACTTATACATACGGGTATCAACCTGCTTGACGGCTTTTGTATCGACCAATCACAGTTACGATCACGACTGTGACCATTTTCATCGTCAACTTTTGTATATACAACATTTATAGTATTTTTTGGCGGGGGGATTATTGTTAAAACATTTTTCAAGAAATTTTTTCTTCGTCTATGTGTTCATTTATTTACAAAGTTTTGACCATGTACTCCTTGGCCTTACACGGTTTTTCTTGGTTCTAGGATATGGAACCAATGCTCAAATTGGACCGGATATTCCTTTATTTTTCGCCCATCGACATAATTTCGCACTCCTCGTGAATAATTCAGTACAAACAAAATTTCATTACTAAACTGTCTCTCCTTATTCACATCCACATCCAACTCCACCTATATATATATATATATATATATATATATATATATATATATATATATATATATATATATATATATATATATATATATATATATATATATATGCGAATGTGTGTGTGTGTGTGTTCTTTGGCACCAAATATTCTTCAGTACATTTTCCGTTGAAAAGCATCTTTTAAAATCTTTTTGTAATCTTTTCTTGTTTTTGTTCAAGGGAAATGATCTTTGGTTTCGATGAATATTCATAAATACCAAAGATCCATTCATTTGTATGAATCGGCCTAAACGTTGTGTTTAAATCGAAGATGGTAAAGAGAGTTTATATCGTCCGAACCGAAGTTGGTATGGTAATGACTCTTCTCGAAGTTAAGGACAACAGAAGTTGTTTAAATCCATTTATTGAGCAAATGAAAACCACTGAATATCCATGTACTTGAAATGTTATTATGACTTCCATTCTGGCGCTCTTCCTACTCTGAGATGATTCATAGAATAGAACTTTTCGTCATGCATTTTTATTATTATTATTCCTTTTTGAACAATGACGGTATGTGTATTCGTTGAGACATCCTGTAATAAAATGGCTTATTTGGTTTGCAGTCATTTATCGATATCCCCTCAAAAAAGGGTTTTGGCGTCTAATTCTGAATTTTATAACAAACGGTCTGTTGTTCAATCACATATGATTCAGTATAACTTTGAAGCAGATCTTGAGTAACAAGGGCCGGTATGTTGCTGTGTTATCCAAACCGATTTCTGACTAGGAAGAATGTTCAAGTTTAGTTAGTCAATAGAAACCGCCCCATGACCGACATCGATTGGCAGCACGCTGTCTTGATTGCGATCAATTGAAAAACTGGAAAAAGGGATGATCAATTAAAAATCTGGAAAGCCTTCTGATCAATGAATATATTACTTCTCTCAGATTTTGTTAAGCATTGATCATTTTAAAAAGTCGGAATTTTCAAAAGACAATCATGACCACTGCTGTGCAGAAACTCAGTAGCCCATTTAGCAAAAATTTTCATTGCAAATTGACATCTCACTAAAATATATTCGGGGTGTAATTTAAAAAAAAAAAGAGTAACGTTTCCTCTTGACGTGATAGGGATTAATGTTTAATTCTTCAGCCTTCTACCTCCAGCGGTGCGGCCTGTACGCAGAAAACATACATACATACATGCATACATACATACATACCATTTATCTCCTGTCAACCAAACAGACGCAACTTAGAAACTGACTAAACCTTTGTTAACAGTTTTGGTTGACAGTCTTGGTTGACAGTTTTTAATAGACTTTTGAAACAGTCAAGAAGATGATTCCGGTCAGGAAATAAAGCAGTGAACATAATTGTTCAAGATCAGGTTAATGTAGTTATTTCGGTCAATTCTCGACATTATCGGACATCAAAGCGTCCAATGATATCAGATGACTGAAGACATATTTGGCCGTGGTCTCCAGAAAATTAGAAACGTCATTAATAATAGAATTATCACCAGATAATAGCTACAGCTCTTTCAGGAAATTATTTAGAAAGAATTTGCGAAAAAAAGAAGATCGATAAAAGGAAAAATCTTGCCTCTGTTTTTTTGGGGGATTTTTTTCGATTTATACCTGAGCTTTCCCAACTGTGTGTCACAACAATTTTGTGTGTGGCCGATAATCTGTACGTGTCGTGAAATCGTTTTTGCTTGGAGCGGTATTTGAATTATACACGATAACTGAAATAACCGTCTACAACGCGTTAAACATTTATAGACCACGAAAGGACTAAAGCTTTCAGACTTGTATATATGATTTTGCATAATTACGCTCTTGGATTTATTTCTGATAAAAATACTTTCTTTCTTTTAAATGAAAGGCAGTCAGAAACGGTTTCCGATTCGGAACAGAGTTACTTCTCTTCGTTGAAAATTAGATACAATTTTCAATAGATTAAAAAAATATGTAGATACAAAATCTTTACTACGGTGGTGTTGATGTGATTTCCAATAAGGGTATAACTATTATGATGTTCGGTAAATCTGAGATAAATAAAAGTAAAAATAAAATTTATATGTAGTTCTTTTTAAACAGAAGAGCCACTAGACGTAAAGAATGTTCATTAAAAGCTTGACGAAGCATTTTGAGTGTCTCGGTAACAGATTTGTAGCATTATTTGATGCAGATCGCAGAAATATTCTCACTGAACACCAGAGAACCTGATAGGAGAACATAAACTGATAACATGGAGCCTATTAACGAACAGACTCCGGAGACTGAGTAACAATGAGGGTCAGCTGCTCAAGCATCCACTTAAATAGCACAATAACAGCGCGTAGAGCTTAGGAACCTTCCGATACCAATTTGTATGACGTTGACAGTCTTCAAAAATGACCTCATAGGAAAAAGTGTTGTCTGCGTTAATCTAGTTACCTGATGATCGCAGGTTCAATCGCTGGGCCAGGACAGATACGAACGAAAGTCAGAATAGATAAATACGTTATCAGTGGCAGTATTCATTTTCTATAAGGTTCGCCCAAGATCTCGTCTTGTTTTTGTCATTCGATGGTATTAGCAGTGTTCATGTTCATCCAAAAAGGTCGCTTTTGATATAAATGTAACCATAAAAAAGCAAAATTGATTCACTTTTGGTTATCGGTTCAAAAAAAAAAAGATAATACTATTTATGGTAAAAATATTGAATCATCATACTTCGAAGATGTTCATCCGGCTTGTATTCAACTTCAAAGCAAATGAACATATCGCAGACGTGACACAAAATGATTTTTGGTTAATAGCTAAACATTCTGGCTACATGGAACATACCACAAAGTAGATTAAATTGTTCAGATCATTGGCATATCGTTTCCCCAGATGAAGTAGATGACATAAATATGGATCCACTCAATCTGAGAAATCAGAAATAATACTTGGTTTATCCTCCTGCGATATTTTATAAATTCTTTGGGCCACAGATCCACGAACAAAAATCAATATTCTCTATCAAGCTGGTTTCAGCTTTCTCAAATAATGGTTGACGGATTGGCTTTTGGGGATAGGGCCTTGTCAAGTACCATTCTTTCATATTTTCCACCATAGACTTTCTGTTTGATTCAAATCCGGACTATCTGGTAGCCATATCATTGAGTTGATCTGCCTTACCCGAAGAAAAGCTTTATCAGTCTCTGCTCTGTGACCAGATGTGTTATCATCCTGAAAGATTACTCCATCATTACCTAATCTATTTTCTATCGGTAGAATGAGGAAAATGTCTGAAATTCAAATTTGCACCAGATTATTGAGTATTTGAGTAATAGTTGACACTCCCTGTTCCCTTACCTGACTCATATCATAAATGAGTGGGAGTGTTTGCTTGTTTTATTTAGTCAGTCATCTTTATATGGTTCATTTGAATGGCACTAGACAGAAGCTGCTGCATCATCGCCTCGGTCAATTCAGTTTCACGATTCATCACGGTATATCACTTTCATCCAATCATCCACACTCCATAATTGCTTCTAACCTATTCTAACCAGGTTTTTGTCTGTTTAGGTGTTTGTGTTAGTTTTAGTTTCGGCTTTTTCTGTATGCCAATTTCATTCCATTCTGTAATTTTTTTTCAATTCTGTCACAAACACTGACAGCTGTTTCTGTCCATTTGTTCTGTTTTCCATTTATTTCGTTGTGTATTTTCGGGGAATGTTGCTTTCAGTTTTCTATCCAGTTGATTTGACGTCTTCTTTTTTTTTCTCCCATCGCAACTATTTTGTTTATATTCACACCAAATTGTAGACACAGCTGACCGTGTTTTTTTTTGCCAAGCCTCATGTTGGATCTCCTTTGCCACGCTCCTAAAGTTTCTGAAACAAATCACAGCACAAATCTAAAAATGCAAATTCATCATCATCATCATCATCAGCAGCAGCAGCAGCGTCAACATCAGCATCATCATCAGCAGCAGCCTTTTTGCGTCTGTCATCAGACATAGACTTCCTCGAGTTTTGCCAGACCTCTCCATCATGGGTGTTGTGGAGCCATCACTTTCTGAATTTGCTGGTTTGTCACGCCATCTCATATTTTGCCGGGTACGTCTTTTTTTTTTCACCCGCACTCCATATTGGATTTCCTTCACGAAAGAGTTTCTTTTTTTATCCGTTCCATCATGTCAATTGAGAACTTTCTCGTTGAAGCTAAGTTTCTTTTCAATTACAAGAAGCCCAGCAATAAGCCCAATGGTTTGTTATGGTCTGCAATCACTCTCTTCTATTAGCAGACAGGAGTAACAGATATCATGGAAACCATTAAGAAACTCAAATGGCAATGGGCTGGTCATGTTGCAAGAACTTTAGACAACTTCTGTACATCCCAACCCGCTCTGTGGATACCTAGAGATGGTGTGAAGAACTAAATAAGCAGGGGAGGCGTGAAGAACACGATGCCCATGATAGAGAGGTCTGATGAAGGTATATGTCCAACAACGGATGCGAAAAAGATGATGGCGATGATGATGAACTTGTACATCTAGGCTTTTGTTGGCATTTGATTTAGAAACGGAAATTGCAAGTTGATCCCATTGTTTTCCTTGTAGTACTTGATGGATAAAGATAAGCAGAATTTCTCGGCTTTTTATTCCTTTTTATTTTAAGGGAGAAAAAATGCCACTGAAAGTTGAAAAAAAGGTTTATCTAGTTTATGGACAAGGTACTGCAAATGATTAAACGAGTCAAAAGTGGTTTGCAATGTTTCGTGCTAGAGATTTTTTTCTCGGAATGATGCTCCACAAAATGAAAATAACGTTTGAATCCCCTGAAAGACCACAAAAGGCTCTGAGAGCAGTTAGATAAAAAGTTTTGAAGTTAGGATATAGTATTGCCTAAAAGATGGCTGAAAAAACAAAATTATGAGGTTCAATGATCGTACACCTGTATGTGTAGGAAGAAAAAGTTCCTCAGGAAAACATCAAAGGAATTTTATTTTCATTTCAGGGGCTTCAAGGTATGATTAATCAGAAACTGGAAAGGTGACATTTTCAAGATCGGGTCTAAGATGATCACAGAATCCTTAAAACACTCATTCATTTTCCATTATTCATCCAAGAAAAGTTTATCCAGGAGGGTTTGTTGCATCGAGTGTGTTTATTGACTTATAAAAAGTTTACCACAGTTTGACCTCAGAAAAAGTATGATTTTCAAGACGGGGTCAAAGATGGCCACCAAATTAGTCGGTATTTATGAAAAAATTCGCCTCATGCTAAATTTGGATAATGGAAACAATATTTTTTATTTTTATTTTGAGGGCTCTGCGCGTATGCTTTATCAGGAGCAAAATTATTCATCACTTTTTCTAGTAACTACGCATGCGTGAAAATGATTAATTTACCCGTGATTTTACATAGTCTCAAAAACATTAGACGACTACATTTATGAATAAAAAAAAAAAAGCTACCTTATTTCGGAAAAGATTGCTGAAAAAGATTTCTGGACGGTTATTTGTGACATCGGTTGTGCTTAATAACATACGAAAACGGACACAGTCTGACCACTTGGAAAGTAAGATTTCCAAGATGGTTTCCAACATGGCCGACATTTCCTTAAGATGCCTATTACTCCTTCATTACTCACCTTAGACAAGTTTTCCTAACGGTTTTCCCTAGTATCAATCTTCCTGTGGTCAGACTGTAGTAAATTTTTAGCATGTTATTATTGAGCACACCTGATATTACAAAATATGTCGAGAAGAGCATTCGTAGCAATAAAACGAACGAACTGAAATAACTACATTGTTACCTGCAATAAGTATGAAGCGCAATGGCACTGAAACAGAATAACTTCTTTATACAACATTTACATTAACTCATTTTGACTGGATGTTTTATTTTCCAGTCAGTATTCAGATGCCTAATAGTCTATGTGTTTTTGGTTACTCGAATGCCATTTAATAACTAACAAGTGTATAAACTTAGGTGGCAGGTGTATGAATAAGTCCACTTATACACTTATGAATAAATATATGCTTGCGTACGTATACGTACACGGTGAGGGCTTGAGTAATAATATGTAATTTGATGCTCTTGAGTGAAAACTTTTATTGGGTGACGGAGGGGCTTAGAGCTGTGGGAAAAAAAATTCTCGCAACTTGTTATTGTTTTATTACAAGAATTTAATTGAATATTTAGTGGCAAAAATTACGTATCCACTCAGAAAAGCTGCTTTCAAACGCGAAATGATTTTTTGAAAAGAGAAAATGGTAGAAAATGGTACAGAGAGAGAGAGAGAGAGAGAGAGAGAGAGAGAGAGAGAGAGAGAGAGAGAGAGATGTAAAGAGAAGAATGAGAAGCTGTCTATTAGAGACTGTAACGTGACCAACGTCTTTTGGCAGCGAAAGACAAAAGGGGTGATCAATGATTAAATCACTACCGCCTTTTGTTTGGCAGTGATCCCCTAAAATATCTGAACTGAAATATCTGAGTAAACTATGGGATCGATCAAGGATAAACGTACATTACAAATTGAATTCACCACTAAATACCAATTTAGTATGAAATTAACAAATTTAAAAAGAGAAAGTAGACACAGAATGAAGACTTGTTGAGAAAGTGTCCTTTCACTTTTGACTCCTTAAAGGGAGAAAGTCTCTTTGCTTTTGACCCTTTGAAGAGATGAAAATGTTTCTTCCCACTTTTGACCACTTGAAAGGGGGGTGTTTCCCTATCGCTTTTGAACCCTTCGAAGCAGGGGGAGCATTCCTTTACTTTTGAACCCATTGAAGAGTTTTATATGAATATATGAAACAGAGTACATGTATATTCATGTATGTATAATGAAAGGTTCAGCATTTTAGTTACATAAAACCTTTAAAAAAAATCTCCTCCAAATTTCTTTCTGATATCAGCCCTAGAGTGTCCAACGTTGATTTTCAAAATCTGAGAACACCCTTATTATTTCTTCAAGGTGAGTCCACGTTGAAAAGGTAAATAAAAATTCAACTCGCCCTCGCAGTCAATAATTGAGCAACTGTAGTGTTACAATTTGAAGTCATGTGGAAAGAAAATCCACCGAAGAATGAATATGGTCAGAATAAATTCCATATATGACATCACCGGCGTTTTTCACAGAGAAATATCTAAAATAAGGTAAAAACAATCTAGAAACATCTAGGTTCTAGAG
>OY735198.1:9351446-9363946 GCA_963457665.1 Thysanoteuthis rhombus
TAATAATAAGGAGAGAAGAGATGTTGGCTGAAGACCTGAGTACACTTATTGTCACTCAGCCTTCAGCAATGACCACTGGGCAACCGGTGTGAAACTGTAAACCGCAGTATTACTGTGGCCTATGAGAACTAGGAGAGAAGGGCTCGAGACTTGAGGAGACTTGCTGTCACTCAAGCAACAGTGGTTGCCACCGGGCAACTGGTGTGAGGTTGCAAATAAAAATAATAATAATGATAATAGTAATAGTAATAATAATGATACTCATAATATGAAAAAAATATGCTATACAAGTTGACTTCAGTACTAGGCTATATTCATACCGGACACATTCACGTGGAAAAATAAAATTGATGACGATGTCAGAAATAAAACATGCATGAATACCTACCTTTACACATAAAATAATACTTACAAATCAAGTGACTGTTATTTGCAGATGAAAATGAAGAAGAGAAAACAATCGATTATTCACAAATGATAAGTGAAACCTATTTCATACAATACATGATTTTTAACCAAAGCTGTTCATTAAGAAACAGAGTAAAAAATCTTTCATGTAGTAAATGAATAGACCAATATTTAAAACTGTCAACCAAAGCTGTCACCAAAACTGCCTACATAGGTTTTTTCAGTGTCCAAGTTAGTCCGTCCGTCTGTCTATATATGTATAGGCCCCACCAACAGAGCCAGTGGGCTGAAAATGTACACATTTACTCTAAATTATGTCTTAAAAAAAACGATTGTTTGTATAAAAAAAATAAAAAAAATATCTCAAATAGACTTTTAGCGCACGGTTCAATTTACAATGTACGTTTATACTGAATTGGTCCCTACTTTTGCCCCAGCTGAGTCTGCGCTTTTCTTTCAAAATTCAGGCTTTCGTAGAGATCCAACAAAAGACAGAAGTAACCTCTTCATTGATCACCCTTTTTTTTTTACCAATTTTTTTCAGTTGATTACCCCAAAGACGTCATGCTGATAACGGAACATTGATCTCGTGACAGTCTCTTTCGACTGACTAACCAGACCTGTTCCTTGTCTCTGTCATGAATATCCGACGATAATTGAAATCTGTATCGACGGAAAACAATGACTGACGTAAGCAACGACGGCTTTACATAAATGAAAGTGAATAGCACGCGACATCACGATAATAATAACAGGAGTCTATCAAGTAGAAAAAAATAATGGTCGAACAGATCAGGTTGGTTTCTCAATAGAAATGCGTTTTTGGCATCAGGCTATGTTCAGGGTGATCAATTGAAAAAATGGAAAAAAAGGGGTGATCAATGAAAGAGTTATCACTCCCGCTTTTTGGTCGGCATTGATCACCCCCCCCCCTTAAAAAAATCCTGCGGAAAACTGAAAAAAAAAAATCCTTGCAGCAGGGGGGAGGGGGTTAACCGTAAACAATTTTTTTCTTTTTTAGGTATATTATGGAGTAAATCTTGGGAAATTTCAGCTCTCTAGCTTTGGTGCAGTCAGCATACATACATACATACATACATACATACATACATACAGACATACATACATACATACATACATACATAATCAGCCAGAATGCCATCCAGCCAGCCGAGGATAACCAATTTATATATAATTTTTTTCGGACTCACTTTTAAATTCGAAAGATTAAAAAAAAACGAAAAACAAATCCTCCATTGGCAACACTGGACTTCAAAACATGAAAACCAAATGGAATAAATCCAAATATTTTTTGAAGTGTAGAAAAAGAAACAAATGATATTTGAGGTGAGAAAAAAAAAAGAAAATAATAAAGAAAAATACTAAGACTGGCTGCTGCAGGGTTGAACTCCACTCCAACGTCGATTCCGAACTAAGATGACTACTGCAGCTTTTAATATATATATATATATATATATATATATATATATATATATATATATATATATATATATATATATATATATATATATATATATATATATATATATATATGACTACTGCAGCTTATATATATATATGTATATATAAATATATATATATATATATATATATATATATATATATATATGTATATGAGAGAGAAAAAGAGAGAGTCTTGTAATGTTGAAATATAACAATTCTTTTTGTCAATTCTCATATTTAGTCCCAAAGTATCCACGACTGTGTGTCACGCAAAACACTTTTAATCTGAGCCGTCTTATTCCAACAAGTTGTCTTGTAACTGAAGGGAGAAAGTTTGTGAGCAGAACACTGTTCCTCCAAGTGTTTATGACCCACCCCTTGGCTGAGGTCAAGTCCATGGAGGGGATGTGTCTACCCTTATCGTAGAACTTTGAGTGTTCTCAATTAGTGGGAAAAGTTTTCCATGAATCGAACCCGGAACCTTCTGCGAGTGAGGTAGACGTTCTTCCCGTTACATTACCACAGAGAGAGAGAGAGAGAGAGAGAGAGAGAGAGAGAGAGAGAGAGAGAGAGAGAGAGAGAAATGAAGGAGGGTCGGTGGTAGATAGCTGGTGAGTTAAATCGAATGAAAGAGCGGGCGAAACAAGAGAGAAAGAGAGAGACGCTGAATAGAGACGGCAGGAAGACGGATGCAGAGAGAGAGAGAGAGAGTGAGAGAGAGAGAGAGAGAGAGAGTGCAATCAAAAGGAAGGGGAGGTAGAAAAGAAGACAGGTAGATAGTGAGGGGAAGAAAAAGGAAGGGGAAGAGGGTAGAGTACCAAAGAGAGCCACTCAAAAGTATGATATGCTCACTTGTCGCTCCTTCTGACCCAAAGACAAATTGATTCGAAATTCAGAGCATCAGCCAACTACTTAATGGAGTCAGGAAACGAAAGGCACACATAGACGACCTAGGGGAATCTCAGCGATGTTATTCAGCTTAAGTGTCTACGAAGGCATACGCACGAAGAGAAAGGGAGGGAAGGTGGAAACGGGAAGAAACCAACATGGAGGCCGATAAAAGAAGTGTTGTTTTTTTTATTGGGGATAAAAAAAAAACTCAGAATAACTGGAAAAGTGATGAGAGAGAGAAGGAGAGAGAGATAGATAGATAGATAGAGAGAGAGAGAGAGAGGAGTGCAATATGAATTTATGTACATATATGCATCATCTGAGTCCCAATAAACATGTACATAATGGAAAGCAATCGCATATACGCAGACATTTGAGAAAAATACAATGCATATATATATATATATATATATATATATATATATATATATGTGTGTGTGTGTGTGTATGTGTAAATGCAATGGAATTTGAATGTATCGTGCACTTTATGAAATAAACCCATCATATTGCATTATATTATATTATATGGTATCCCTCATTTTCACTGTGATATATATATATATATATATAAAGTTATCCAATTAGACAAATTTACCTATTCAGCATAAAATGTATACATACATACATACATAACATACACATATAGATGTGCTCATTTTCGTATGGGCACAAATATATACATTATATACACCCCTGCACACACACACACACACACACACACACACACATATATATATATATATATATATATGTGTGTGTGTGTGTGTGTGCTCAATGCATGTTCTTGAGAAAGGCACGAATCCACAAAAGATTCTGGCCTGTTGATCGAGTATCCGTCTCCAAATGGTACCGCTCCATTAAACTAAGAGGGGTTGTGTCATGAGTACACCCAAGTGGGTGTGGCAAACGCCGAGAGATAGTTTTTGGGAACTACACGTATGATCAAAAAGACGTTATAGGTTACGAAAATACATTTCATTTTTGAAAAATAACATCTAACCCCGTATGAACTTAAATGCCGAAACTCACACACACACACACACACCCGCACACACACAGATAAACACATACACACACACACACACACACACACACACACACACACACATTCCACCTAATAAAACCAACATAGGACCAATCGAGCTAGAACCGATTCAAACGTATGTAATTATGGCTAATTAGTTCTGTTTATTTTGACAAATGCGTCGTTTATTCTGGCCAAGTAGCAGTACTATCGAAATTTCAAAGAAATTTTGTAGAATTACTAACAGTATGTTTTTCAATTCTCGAAACAACAATCTTCCGATTTTTCCTTCCTCGTGACTCAAGTTAAAAGCGAAATTCTAAAAAGAACTAAAAAGTAGAAAAAAAATTTGTATTTTTTTTTATTAGTCGTTTTGAATTAAAAAAAACAACCAGTGTTTTGTGCATATAAAACATATAATCGTTCGGTTAATCGAGCCATCATATAACGTGGCCTCATATAACCGGAATACACCGTATACGTATTTTGCTTTCTTTTAATGAAGAAACGCTGACATTTCCTCTTCGTATGTGTATTTGGTTCAATACTGCTTTTCAAGTGAAGTTCAAAACCAAACTTACTTTTTTAAAATCCTTTCTTCAAACGCATGTAAACGCACACACATACAAGTAATGTTGTAATTTATGTATGTATTTACTCCTATAACTCGAGAACAACGAATCACAAAAAACTTTAGCTGACTTTAACTATGTTCAGCACGTATTTTTGATTCATGAATTCCCTTTTTGAAGGATTTACAGACGGAGTTCTACTGTCAGTTTAAGGTAAAAATCAATTATTTTATATGAAAGGAAACAATTTTATAAATGTTATCAAATGAAAAGGGAGACAATTCAAAATAATCTATTGAAAAATTTGTCCTTAGATTTAGTTTTTACTACCGTAACTGTGATGGGCCTTTCTGCAGGAATTTGCCGAAAACCGCCCGATAGGCTGGAGTTTCTTTCAGTATAAGTATGAAACTGATATATACGTAAAAAAAAAAATACAAACATCAGACCAGTAAGAATTAATCATATGACTGTGTTTATAAGTCATATTTTCCGACGCATCTCTCAGAAGATTCCAACCCTGCCTTACATTATCAGGCCCGGAAGTCCCTCGACAAGCGAATGCCACGGTGCTAAAATGGGTGTTCTGACCCCCCCACTCGATGAATGGCCATTCAAATCTCTAAATATCGCACTGCGCAGTTTTTCTTTGCAGGTAGAAGTGAAAGAACTTAGTTTCGTACCAACCTTTCCCTGCAATCTCGCATTCGTATCTATTATAAAAAAAAATGTCTAGAATGAATTCGCGAGGGTCGTAAATTGAGCGTTTGTGAGATTATGAAAAAAAAAACCCGTTGGATTTCCTCTGCAATTTACTGCTTGCTTTCGGTCTATGACAACTTTGTAGTGAGCAATATTAATTCAAAATGGCTCAGTACCTACCCCCCCCCGTGTGTGATTGTGTGTGTGTGTGCGCACGTGATGCTTGTATGCGACTGTATTTTCATAATATGCTTGTATACTGTCGTTAGTATGAAAATCAATCGATGTGTGTAGATTCACGATGGACAGTCAAGTTAAATGTGACCTGTGCTGTGAGATCTGAACGTAAGCGCATATATACATACATAGATAGATACTTACTTGCATGCAGGGTATGAATATATTGCCGTCCAAAAATGGGTACATACCAGTAATCTTTTTTTTGTCGACAAATTTTTGATGCTTGAAAGTTTGGTTATAAATTTTACCTGATAACATCAATTTCGATTGAGTGATGTTCCCCTAGGAATTATAAAACCTTGCTATATAAACTTTCCATAAAAAGAGTAGTTAGGTGTGTTCATTTATGGGCAGCACGGTGAACAAATACATAGGTTTACATCAGAATATTAAAAAAGCAATTTTAGTTGATGCATTGATCTTTCAAATCTTGCCTGTCTTGAAAATCAGCATTTGTGGATCTAATTCCAACCTGGGGTATAGATATATATAAAGGTTTCTCGCTACTTTTCGAAGGCTCGTTTTAAGCAACGTTTCCCACTTTTACGAAAACGGGCTAAAAGTAAAAATAGCTCTCAGCGTCTGCTTTGCCCCGAAACATCATAGAGGCATTGCACACCCTCCTCTTTCTCCATAAGCGTAGCCTCCTGTACATCCCACCATAATGAATCAGTTTAGCGTGAAATTATCCTTATTTTTGCGGACTGGGAATTCCCCATCTAATTCACCTATGTGAATGAATGGTATTTAAATTTTTCGCTTTATGTCATTGCAGCTTACTGAACTTATTTTTTATCCTACCAATTGTCACCTATGGAGCTGAAACATGGAACTTGACTTAAACATTGACCCTCAAACTGAGAACAATGCGACGTGAACATAAAAGAAACATGCTCAACCTCACACGGAGAGACCATAAGACAGCACAGTATATCAAAGAAAAGACAGGAGTCCGAGATATCATGGAAACTATCAGAAAAATCAAATACGAATCAGCTAGACATGTTGCAAAAATGTCAGACGACCACTGGTCCTAACGTCTAATGACATGGATCTCCAGAGACCATATTCGAAACTATGGCCGACAAAAAGTAAAAATGTTGTGAAGTGGTAGATGAATTCAGAATAGTACCTGCTCCGCGATGCCCATGATAGGGAAGTCTGGCGAATCTGGGGTAAGGTCTAGGTCCAACAACGGACGTTATCAGGCTGCTGCTGCTGAAAGCTTTTTCTAGTGACACTTCACTTTCAGAATATATATATATATATATATATATATATATATATATATATATGAATATACCCGTCCAATATGACAGGAATAATCATATATGGATCGAAACTAAGGAGCCCAAAGCTATTTTATTAGGTAATTACTTTTTTGAAAATTCCAGCATCCTAATCCCACTCAAGCTGTTTCGATGTGTGATCAGGCATAAAGTCTGAAAAGTCTCTATGACGTTATTTATGACGTAATTGTTATGACAGAACAGGAATGAGATGCATCAGCGATATATAGAATTTTTTTTGCATATATGTTCATTCAGTGGCAAACCAACAATAGAAAGTTGCAAATAACCAATATATATATATATATATATATATATATATATATATATATATATATATATATATATATATATATATATATTATATATATATATATATATATATATATATATGTATATATATAATCATAAATGTGTTATATTATTTTGAAACTCTATTTGAATTGATCTCCCGTAATTACACGATGAATGCATCATTTGGACTGGACAGCGTAAATAGGATGAATAATTTTGAAAAAATGGCGATTCTAAAAGAAACACCGTATTTTCACGGATCATTTCAAATAGAGTTTCAAAGTAATAGAACTCATTTATAATTATTTCTCTCGAGTAATATATATATATATATATATATATATACACATAAAAGATGAGTGAACATTGAATATATATATATATATATATATATATATATATATATATATATGTGTGTGTGTGTGTGTGTGTGCAGGTGTGTGTGCAGTATGTATGTGTAAGTCTTTGTCCTGTTTACATTTCAACTTGTTTTCTCTTCTACACTTCCAGTTAAAGAAAAATGAACAAGATTTTTCATCAAATCTTTTGTGACAGCTATCGGTGAAATATTCGATAACGTTATATAACGCAGAAGTGAAATGCAGTGTTTGTGTGCCGAGTACGTTTTAGAATGGGATACTCTTTCCCTTGTTTGTCTCTCGAAAATCTCAGCCAATTAGGCCAGCAGTCTGATAGTTATTTACAGTGTTCGGATTCTACGTTGTTCCATTCATCTTTGAATGCTACCCACCAGGATTGCTATTTCAGACCTGTCTGATATTTTCATCTTTTAGAAAAAAAGTTTTTGAAAAATCTAAACTGTATACAGACGTTATAGATTTTGTATATAACGGCAAACAGATAGCGAGAGAGATAAATAGATAGACATGTGAAACATATTGAATAATTAAGCTGACTTATAGAAACGTATTTTCTTTCTTTAATCTTACTTAGATTAAGACCATCGACATGTATACGAATGTAGACAATCAGTGATTATCATTTCAATGTAAATCAGAAATTCATCCTGTAAAACTTTGAGGAACAAGCAGGCAACTAAAATTAAACATACACAATAACATGATATATATCATGGCTATAATAATTAAAAAATATTAGATATGCCTCCATAGAAAACCCAGAACAAACGATAAAATGTGGTTTTGAACATCTTAAGTATACATAAAAAATAAAAATAATTTGTTAACTTGAGTTTTACAATATTCATGGTGCAATATTTCCGAGAGACACATTCAGTCGATTCTTCTTTCTAGATTACAATGTGCTGCCATTTATAAGATAGAAAAACATCTAAATTGGTAACCTTGCTTCCTGCAGCTGGTCAGTGTTCCTATAAGTTCTCCGAACTGGTCTGGCCTCGATATACGTCCATTTATTCTCAATGGTGTTACGATCTTTTATATGAAGGAAAACGCTTGGCACATCTTTTTTGCCCTGGAGTGTATATAATATATATATATATATATCAGACAAAATCTAAACGTAAGCAGATTTATTAAAAATACATCATACCTAGCTGGGAACATTAACTTCCGGATTACCTGCCATCTTCGAGAATGGAAAAGATGAATCAGTTTTTTTTTTATTTCACCGGAAACACTCTGCAGTTGCTCTTAAGCTACAAGACTGGTCACATTTATCATTCTAAAATGAAGAGCTCTCAAAGGGCACGCCTTTGTTGAGTAAACAAAAGTAGACCATTACATCTACTTAGGACAAAGAATCTCCATGAAATCCTCAAAAGGAGGATAAATCAAGCAGAGAATCACTCTAGGTTGGTAAGCTTCCGGTAGAGCGAGCTCGACTTTCAAGAACAAGAAAATCCTTCTAGTCAACAAAAGAAGGAAACGCAACCAATGCATTCTACAAATAGTCACCTATGGAGCTGAAGCATGGAGCCTAGTCAAAAGATTGACCTCCCAAACTTAGAAACATGTAACGTGCCCGGGAGAGGATCATGCTCGACATCAAATGGTGAGGTCATAAGACAAAACTGTATATTTAAAGGAAAAATAAGATTATATATCATAAACTCTATTGGAAAAAATCAAATGGCAAAGGGCTGGTCATGCAGTAAGAATGGCGAACAACCACTGGACATCACGAATCACAACATGAATCCTCAGAGATCATATGTGAAACTGTAGCCGACAGAAAATAAGATGGCGTAACAAGGATGATAATTCAGTAAATACTGGCTCTGCAATGCCTATTATGGAGAGTTCTGGTGAATCTTGTTGGAAGTCCAAATCCAAAGGTGGAAGAAAAATGGAATTTTTTTTTAGTCAGGGGTTCAATTTACAATCCGATTTTATGCTTAATCCGTTCCCCTATTTGAGCCCGATGGCATCACAATCATTTCCTCTTTTCTATTCAGATTTATTTGGCGATCACCACCCAAAATAGGACTCAAGAAGTAATTTTTCCATTAATCCCTCATTTTTCCTATTTTTTAATTGATCACCCAAGACATTGGTCGCGTGGTAGTTTCTATCGAGTGACTAACCAGACCTGTCTGATATTTCTGTCATATAGAAAAAAAAGTTATTGAAAATCTTAACCGCACACAATACTTTATAGATTGTATATATAGCAACAAACGGATAGTGAGATTAATAGACAGACATATGAACCGTATTGAATAATCGAACTGACTTATAGAATCGTATTTTCTTTTTAAAATCTTATTTATACATAGAACATCGACATATGTTCGAATGATGGTAATCAGTGAGTGTCATTTTAATGTAAATCAGAAATTTTGCCAAGATATAAGCAGGCAGATAGAAATGAACGCACATAATAATATAATATACATCGTGGCTTTAATTAATCAAAAAAATAAAGCATATCCCTCCGAAGAACAACAAAATAAACTAACGATGAAATATGGTCTTGGACATCTTGAGTATATAGGATAATAAAACAATTTTTTGAGTTGAATTTTACAATATTCATGGTGCAATATCCCCGAGAGACACATTCAATCAATTTTCTTCCTTGCAGTTGACACTATACTAAATAAACGGTCTTTAATGCCAGAATTTCATTATTAACTGAAAACTGATGGAGAAACTAATATACCATGTAACTGAGAAACTCTAAGTCTGAGAAAACAGATAGAGAATTATTTATGGAGGTCTGAAAAGTACCGTCAGAGATGAAAGGGTTAAATTCATAAGTTATATTTCAAAATGGCTGTGTTTGAGAACAGTACAAGGTTTTATTCTGATATCCCAGCGTTTCAAAAGCAAAGAAGCAAGGTAATTCAAAAGAGTTGGTAGAAGACAATGAAATACAGACAGTCACCCACAGAAAACTGTCGAAATGCAGAGAGAGAGAGAGAGAGATTGAGAGAGAGAGATGGAGAGTAAGAGAGAGACGGGGAGTAAGAGAGAGAGAGAGAGAGAGAGAGAATTTGTTATTAATCATAAATACCCAGTTTCTTTTTATTCAAACTATAAAATTCTTGAAAATATTATATATTTCCACTGATTATGCACCCCCGAACATGCACAACGATTTTCATTCAAACCAGCTCAGCAGTTCCAAACCTCCACACTTTTTTATGTTGAAATATGGTTATTTACATGTAAAATGTAAACAAACAATTGGATCGACCATAACTCACTATTTTTCAATTCCTAAGCTTTTGTCAAGATTATGGCCAAATTTCACCAAAATCTATGGAGATTTGAGGAAAAACAAAATCACTTTTTTTTTCTTATAAAATATGAACTAACAATCGGATTGCCCATTACTCATTAGCACCCCATTAGAATCTCTCTACAAGTCTACAAACAAAATTTCATTGAAATATATTCAAGAATAACGAAGTTATCTAATTGAGATAAAGAAGACAACGACGACAACTATGACAGGCATCCATATCGGATGATAATCCTCGGTTTTTTCTTCCCGCCGGAAACTAAAAAGATTCACAAGGCTAATAAGTTTACTCAGTGATTGAGTTAACACACACCTGCATATATTCAAAAGAGTGGAAGTGAGTTCGATTTTGACTTCCGGCAATATATCGGGTCTACCTACCATAATCCAATGAAGATCAGATCATTTATATCGATTTGTGAAGCAGGAACGTGCATTAATGGTTGCATTCGTAGATTCATCGTTCCCAGCAAAATATAGACACATTTACACACACAGGCTTGCCAACAAAATCATACATTTGTTGTTCGCACAATGTACTGGGGGGGGGGGCGATCCAGGGGACTTAAAGCATGGAATAACTTCTTTATAGCCAGTAACGATGGATAGAAAACGGAGTTCTTGATTTCATGAGTAAGTGATTTTGAGAAATGTGTGAAATATCCGACGAGACTTGAAAGATGCCGTATCTACTAACCTCCCCAAATTTCTGGGTAGCATCTTGTGCTGGTTTAGATTCTTCTGTGCGTTGGGGGAATCAATGACTGTTAATGTTTTTCATGCTTTTTCTACGTTTCAACGTTTTGTACGAATTTCTGTTGTTCAACTTTGTGGATAATAACGGGATACCTGACTTGAAATCTCTTCGTCCTGACGTGGAATTAAGTCGTCCTGACGTGGATGATTGTTAACTGACCTGGCGTAGTTAATAGGATATTTGACATAATATTTCATAGGCCTAGCGTGGCTAATGGGATATTTAACGTAATATTTCATAAGGCCCGATGGAGCTAACGGATATCTCACATAATATTTCATTGGCCTAGCGTCGCTAACAGGATATCTGACGTAATATTTCATAGACCTGACTTAGATAACGGGATATCTGACATAAAATTTCATAGGCCGATTGTGGCTAACGGGATATCTGACATAATATTTCATAAGGCCTGGCGGAGATAACGGATATCCGACTTATTATTTCATTGGCCTGGCGTGGCTAACAGGATATGTGACGTAATATTCCATAGGCCTGGCGTAGCTAACGGGATATCTGACGTAATATATCATCGGCTTGGTGTGGCTAAAGGGATATCTGACGAAATATTTCATAGGCCTAGTGTGGCTAAAGGGATATCTGACGTGATATCTCGTATGCCTGGTGTGGCTAACGGGGTATCTGGCGTAAAGTTTCATAGTCCTAGCTTGGTTGAATATATATATGGCCTTGACTATTAGTCTTACTTGGGTAACGGGATATATGTTGTTAAATTGCTTTTCGTGTTGTGGCTGAAAGGATATTTGGCGAGAAGTGTATCTGTTATAGAGTGGTTTACAGGTTATTTGGCGTGAAATTCTTTCATCCTAGCGTTTCTGACGGAACACATGGCTTGGAATTTCTTTTTTGAACAGAGTGGCTGGCAAGATATCTGGCGTGAAAAGTCTTCGTCTTGGGTCCTCTTATTGTGGCAGCAAATCAGAGAGTGATTAAATGAATCCCCTAGATGGTAATGAAGTCAGTGAAAGCAATAATCATGTTGCAACGGTTCAGGAGTTATTTCAGCGATATGATGTCAGACATTGTCATTGATACGATGTAGAAACCTCGAAGGAAACATAAGTATCATTGTTCACAAACAGGAATAAGGAAAAATATCCTGACCTCAAACGGTTAGAGCGTCCATTTCCTTTCTTTATTTCCAACTC
>OY735198.1:9368946-9481446 GCA_963457665.1 Thysanoteuthis rhombus
AGAATATATCTTATATTTTCATTTATTTATAATGCTTTAATTTTATTGATATTGAAGACAGTTTTTCTAACTACAATAACAAACACTCTTGATCCCCCCCTCTCTCTCTCTCTCTCTCTCTCTCTCTATATATATATATATATATATATATATAGATATATATATAATTTCGTGTTTGTTACGTCATTTCACTAATTGAAATAAATACATGTATATATATTACAATGTACGTGTACAAACACATTAACTTTTTATTTGTTTATTTCTCTGACATAATTTCGACAAACTACCTTTTTCGTATACGCCCCCACTCTCTCTCTCTCTCTCTTTCAATCCACCTTTTTGTTTCTTTCAAATACCTATCAACATAATTGAATGATCTCAACACGCACACATACAAATATCTTTTGCTATTTATCAACTCTACCCATCGAAGCTATGAAAACGTCTATCGATTAGATGTGGTCTTTTTTTTATATTCTAGGGGTCTATCGCATCTCTTTATCTTTATTCCTATTTTTTTTTACTCCGTTCACAGTCCCATGAGTACCGATCAGTTAGTCTTTTGCTTCATCTGTTGCCATCTCTTATTGCTAAGTGTCCATCCCAACTCCATTTTTGTTGCTTAAATATTAGTATTTTACCCTTCACTGGAGTCTTTCCTCTGATACATGTTCATCTCATGCTATCTGTCGGAGTCATCCGTAACACTGCCCTTTCCATGTAAAGAAAGTGGTTCCAAAATGTGATAAGCATTATTTCAAAGTAAAATGTGTATGAATCAATTTGGAGAAAAATTCTGGATTCTACACACACACACACACACACACACACACACACACACACACACACACACATATGTATAGTTCATAAATTTGTAATGAGATGAAGCTATTTTGAAGTAAAATTCTGAATTCTGGATTATATATATATATATATATATATATATATATATATATATATATATATATGTGTGTGTGTGTGTGTGTGTGTGTGTGTGTGTGTGTGTGCAGTTTATAAGTTTGTGATAAGATGAATAATTCAAATTCAAAATTTGATTTCTATTTACACATTTTACAAAAGATGGCACTTATCATGTTTGGGAACCACACTATCCATACACACACACACACATACATATATATATATATATATAAAGAGAGAGAGAGAGAGGCAGTCATAGAAGGAAGGAAGAAAGGAAGGAAGGAAGGAAGGAACGAAGAAAGGAAGGAAGGAAGGAAGGAAGGAAGGAAGGAAGGAAGGAAGGAAGGAAGGAAGGAAGTAAGGAAGGAAGGAAGGGGGACTGACAAATGTATTGATGAATTCACCATCACAGTCAATAATTGTACAAATGTTGAGTCAAACTTTGATGTCCTGTAAAATAAATCTGTATGAATATGCCCAGAATTAATCCTATTTATGACATCGTAGGCGTTTTCTAATGGATATCAACTAAAATAGAGAAAAGAACATATAAAATCATCTTGATTCTATAAAATCGACATATTATTATGAACCCGTCGAAATGAGACCCGTTGAAAGTATAAAGAAGCCTCTTTTTTCAAAAATCAGAAAAGAGTCCAGACGTGTACTGATGCCAATTTTTTTAGTATATAGACAAAATGGTATGGCCAGAAACGCTGTAACTCACAAACAAACACATATAAAAAAAGGATAAAAACCTCCGCCATCTTTGGTTTAATAGATAGTTACTCACAAAATGTACGTTTTTATTACTTACTTTATTTCCTCTATTTTATTCGAAGCCCATCTGACGATGCATTTGGCACATGCCTAAATATTGATTCTCTTTCCGCTTGTACATTCCGTTTGTCTTTCAAGTCTTCATGGCAATCGTTTACGATGTCTCAGAACAACGTCAATCGTAAAGAATTTCCCGACACTTTACCGCATTTTCTTCTTTTAAGAAAGAACGGACAACATTTATAGATAATTCTCTCGTAAACACAGCAACGTGAAATATTATGTAAAATTTTAAGAACCCGCCATTGCAGTAAATAACGGAACGAACGCAGCCTCAGAGTTTGAAGTCATGTGACAAAATACCTTTGAAGAATAAGCATTGTTGGAATAAATTCTATTCATGACATCATTGGCGTTTTCGACTGAGAAGCATCTCAAGTAGAGTCAATCAAACATCTAGAAACATCTAGAAACATCCAGATTCTGTTTGTTATTAATAAACTGTAGCCGTCAAAATAGGGCCCCAAAATATCCAAAAAGCTTTTTTTTTTAAATCAAAAAAAAAAAAATTAAAAAGTGGTCTGGTGGCGTAGCGTATTGGGAAGCAACGTAGTTTGCAGCATGTCATGTTAGGGTGATCAACGAAAACGTTTGAAGAAAGGGTGATTTATGAATAGGTTAAATCTCTCGCCTTTTATCGGGCTGTATTCACTAAAAAGTCTGAATTTTCAAAAATGAGTAACACAAACTAGGGACCAATTCAGCATAAACTTATATTGCAAATTGAAACATCCAGATTCTGGATCAAAATAAGGTCATAATGAAAGTCTTAAAAGCTTTTTCTTCCAAAAATAATAAGTGGCCTTGTGGAGTACTGGTGCCAATTTTGAAGTCTGAAGACAAAAATCTATGGCCAGGAGCCCTGGAAGTAACAAACAAACAAGCACACAAACACATAAATCCACACAAAGACACAAACATAAAAATCAACTGATGGAACCCTTCACTGTCGTTCGTGGCTTGGGTTGTTCAATGGAAATTACGATATTTCATTTAAGACTAATACACAGAAATAAAAGAGAACTCTGGAATGAGTTCTACTAGGGTCCGTTAAATCAGGGGTTTACAGATCATGCATCATAGCTCCAAGAGCAAGATGATCACTGGTCCATGGCAGACATGTTTGTTAACTCGACGCAATCTTGTAAACACTGGATATATGTCTGTTTGGGTTCTTTTGCTTCTCATCGCTTTTAAACTCGTCTGCAATGGGAACAGGTTAGTGTGAGGAAGGCTCAAACCTTATAGCTTAACAAAAATAGATTATTGTCTGATCAATAACTTGGAATCTCAAAACATCGTATCAGAACACGTAAAGGTAAATTTCGAGATATCAATGTTCTGAACTCAAAAGCAAAGGTTAAAGGAAATAATAGTATTTTCAATACTTTTAGACATAATTTTTGCAGGATTTCTTCTTTAGAGAAAAACATGGAGATTCATTGCAGGGATCAGAGATATCATAAAACCATTAAAATACTCAGATGACAATAGGCTGGTCATGTTGCATGTATGTCCGACGACCGCTGGACATCACGACCCACAGCATGGATCCCCAGAGATCATATGCGAAACTGTGGTCAGCAAAAATAAGATGATGTGACGAACTAGATGATGACGAGTTCTCCAATTCATTAGAATAATTCATGTTGCTGTGTTAATGCAAGAATCATCCATAGATTTTTTCCGTTCTTTTTTTCTTAAACGTTCAGAAAATTGGTATTCAGCGACGCCTATGACAGAGAGGTTTGACAAATCTTCGAGAAAGTTTATGTATAACGACAGACGATAAAATGCTGCTGATGATTATGATGATTAGACATGATTAATCAGGAAATGATCCTTATTACCCAGGAATAAAGAAAAAAAAAGTTTCATAGTGAAATGCATACTAGTAAGAGGTTAATTTTACCTATACTATTTCAACTGAACAATAATATTTTAGTCAGTTCGTCCGCTCGACATAACACCATGAAATCATTTGTGAATACTCCGGATAACCCTTCGTGGGTCCTTAGCAATTGTGCTTTTCGAAAATCACCCCTTTTAGGTTGTGCTCGATTTCCCATTCAAATTAATGCTTTCGTTGTACCTCTTTCTCAGCTAGATCGACTGTGCAAAGCTTTTCAGGCGCCCCCCCCTGATATTCTCAGAGCAAGTGGAAACTTGGTATCTTTCATAGAGAAGGGCTGAGATATTACGCTAAGAGTGGGGAGTGGCTCTGAGAAAGAGAAGCGGAAATTACCCATATAGTTTTTTTTAACGATTTTAAGACTTTTTACATTGCAAGGTTTGGTAAGCGATATGTGTGTATGTGTGTGTGTGTGTGTGTGTGTGTGTTGATGTGAGGTGATCCGACAGAATGGTGGCAATTTGACAATTGCAAGGTGAAGAGAAATTCAAGAGAAAAAAATAGGTGTTACATCTTAAAGATTTTTTGTTATTACATGGGCAGGTTTTTATGCATTTTGAAAAAGGCGGTGGCAACCATCGAAATGCAAAAAAATACCCAAGTGACGATAAAGAATTTCGAGATATAACATCAACTTTTTCTCTTAAATTTCTCTTCATCTCTGAATTGTTGAATAATCACCATATCGGTTTTTTTTTCTTTCTCTCTCTCTATACATACATATACTTATCTTCTCTTGACGATGGAAGGGAATCCAGAAACTTCAATATGAACATAACAGAATGCAAGCAACGTTCCGAGAACTGGATATCAAATTGAGGATAGAATCATTGTCCATAAACTGTTTGATAAACGAGATTTGATAAACGATTTCCGTTCGTACGTAAACCATTAACAAGTAGTATTCCATCTGATATATTTTATGGATCGATATTATCAGAATATTAAAGAATAACACGGGCTGCTCTTAGATTTATTGATTTTATACCAAAAATTGACTTTTTAGTTGTGAAAATTGTCAAGCAAGGCTGCAAAATAAGTAGAAATTTTAGACAGTTCAACAAAGCCATAACTAGACATTCTGATCCCTTCAAATCTTATAGGCTGGACCATAATGAAATGATAAAGAAAATAAAACAATGTGTTAACGAGAGTATAAAATTAGAATAAATGAATGATATATACTGAATTGAATAAATTAGTATCAATGTTAGGGGGAATTAAGTAACCAAAAGAAGTGGACCCAGTTTTTGTCCGCGACAAAAATTATAGTATTGACTAGAACCAGGGAGAGGTGAAAACATTTGGCTCATTTATCTGAACGATTGGTAGTTAGGCTGAGTGGGAGATCGAACATGGAATGCCAAGTAACAAATTGCCTGATTATATCAATGGAATGGCCCATTGAAGTGTTACTACCGGCTAGAAAGTGGATATAAGGATAATTTATCTGATAATTCGAAAGAAAAAATAACGAAAACAAATTAATGGAAGCATAATGGTGTTTTACGGGGAAAACCAACTTCAAGTTTAGTGGAAGAAAATTGTCAATTTATTCGGTTGAATACGTTGGTAGAAAATCAACTCGGAGAGTTTTTTTCTGTGTAATTAGTATTATATCATAAATTGGCTAACATGCAGTCTGAGATTGAAACTGACACATGGATGAACACTCAATGGAAGTGACACAAACAACGAATGACGTCTGTTCTTATACTTACTGATCCCTCATCGTTGAATAAGTTTTGGGGTATCTTTCATAAGTAAGCTGAGTTTAAAAAAAATAAATGATGTGTAGTACAAATCAACATCCATATACAAGACATCATGATAATACTCAATATAAAATATCAAACTACATGTATGACTTAAGCTATATATATAATCATAGCTGAAGGAAGGTGCTTGATCTTCATGGACTGGGTGCCATGTTAATGAAACTGTTTTGTTCTTAAGATCCTCGAAACGGTTTCATGGTAAACAACTGATGAACCCAACAAGATATCATTTAAATAGAGTGCCAGAATAACAGAGTATGTGTAAAACATTGGAAATCAACGAAGAAAAATACATAAATTATATTAACAGATATTGGGAAACATGTAACTGGAATGACACAAGAAAATGTTATTTTTCAATGTGTTCAGTGTTTAAAGCTTTGAAACTGTCTAGAACATATACATATATATATATATATATATATATATATATATATATATATATATATATATATATATATATTGCCCGTTTGATTGTGAGTATTTTTGTTGATAGTTTATATATATATAAGGTAACAGTTTAATAGGGTGGAAGTTGCTGAGGTCACTTCTTTCATGTGGAGTAGAATCACCATTCCTAAACAGAAGTTTTGAAGTACGTCTCTCTCTTGTGTGCACCGTGTGCATAGTTGTGCTATTACTCTGTGAAATATTTCTCCTTCATCTTCTAGAAGTTCTGTCGTTATTCCATCATTGCCTGGAGCTTTTCCGAGTTTCATATTTCGTAATGCAAACATTTCTTCATCTCTTGTTATGTCTGAGATATCACTTGTATTTCACCTCATCAGTTTGTGGTATTTCTATTTTTGATGCGAACAAATTTTCATAGTGTTCTTCAGTTAGACTCGATAGCTTGTCCGTATATTTGATAATTTTGCTTTTTCTGTCCTTTGGTACAAGTATCTGTTGCTTGCCGGTATTAACTGCGGCTCGGGCGTGTTTTTAACCTTTTCCTCTTCTGATAACCTCTTCTATCCTCGTCACGTTTTTGTCTTTTTTTCTTTCCCCATCTTTTTGCTGATTAGTTTGTTCTGCTTTTTTAGTTTTGTTCCCGTTAGATTTTATCTCCTGGTTTCTCCTCTCTATGATTATTTTGAATGTCTCCTCTGAGTATTTCCCGCTTGCCAGTCCATGACTCTTTACCTTCATGTTACTGTCGCTATTCCACAAGGTCTGAAATCTGTTTTCTATCGACACTCTAAAATTGCTAATGTTCTTTATCTGCATCTTAACAAGACGTCTTCTCTTAAGAATCATTTGTTTCCAGGCTCAAAGTTTTACACACTAACACTCTATGACAGTTCCCTGTACATACTCTGTTTATAATGGTAACATCTTTAATGTTATTGAACTTATCATTATGAAGTCAATTTCGTTTTTTGTAAAACCATTTGGGCTTCTCCAAATTCACTCATGACATTTTCATTTCGAAAGAATTTATTAGTTTTTTTTCCTTAGAAACTGTCTAGCCTGTCACCTCGTAAACACTAGAACAGACGGGCTTCAGAAATGGCTATTGAACAAAATACTACCTTCATACTACAAACCATCGAATCGAAACGTCATTAGAATAAAACAAACCACTTTGTTAGGCCTTTGTAGACTTTGAGAAAGCATTTGACTCTGAAGAACATACAGCTGTCTCCGACTCAATGCATGAACGAAGTGGTAACAAAAATGATATAGAAGCCATTGAAACCTATACGAAAATGGCACTTCAATAATTAGACTACATAAAGATAAAAGCAAGATTCAGATAAGAAAAAGGAATAAGACAATATTGCCTAAACTATTTACAGCAAGCATTGAAAGCGTCTTTCGGAAAACTGACTAGGGGGGGGGGGTAAATGTAGACGGAGATTATTGGAATCGCTTGAGATCCGCTGATGACGTTTCCATGACGTCAGAAGCATCAGACAAATTACACAATTGATTTAAATAGGAACAATAAATGAGATAGACATGAAGATGATTAGAACAAAGACAAAAATGATGTTCAGTTGTGAAATTCTCCGTATGACCTCAAGAATGGAGGGTTTGTATCTAGAAGAGGTTGACGAATACATCTACGTAGGATAGATGGTGTAATTAGAGAAAGACCTTGAAAGTGAAATAAAACGACGCATAACAACAGGCTGGAAAACAGTTGGTACGAAAAGAGACATATTGAAAAGCACTTTGGAAATATGCTAAAAGCGTAAAGTATACGATCAATGCATAACACCAGCTATGACTTACGGATGTGAAATATAGAAAATAACCAAACAAACTGAAACCAACATAGAATCACACAAATAGATACGGAAAATGCAAAAATGGAGATATGCAGGACATTTGGCAAGATAGGATAACAACAAATTGTGGAAAAGGGTAACTGATGAGCGCTTATGAGGCAGTAAATGCATTAAGAGAAGATAAGTCACAATACAGGAAAATGAGATAGAGGGGTTCGCCTGTAAGGTATAGCAGAGGTTAGCGTAAATGCAGTCGTCATGGAAAGAAATAGAAAGGGCATTTGTCCGGAAGTGGACATAATCGCTGATAATGATGATGACTTTGAAATATACATATATACGTTTATGTACCTGATGTAAACACAGGGTTTCTATTCAAATAGAGTTTTTATAATTATTCTCTTATAACATTAGCCCTTCTTTTCAAACATTGTCCCTTCTTTTTCAAAATTAACCCTTCTTATTAACATAAGCGCGTCTTTTTCAACATAAACCATTCTCTTTCAACATTAAAACTTCATTAGTCCTCTTTTTTTTAGCATTTCCTTTCTTTCAACATTAGTCTTTTTTAAAAAATCAACCCTTTGTTTCAACATAAGCTGTTCTTTTTCAACATAAACCTTATTTTTAACATTGGCCCTTCTGTTTCAACATTGTCCCTTCATTTTCAAAATTAGCCTTCCTTATCTAACATAAGCCTTATTTCTAACATGAGCCCTTATTTTTTAACATTAGCCCTAATTTTTCAACATTAGCCTTTTTTTTAACCTTAGCCCTTCTTTTTTAACATTAGCCCTTCTTTTTTAACATTAGCCCTTCTTTTTTTTCAGCATTAACCCACTCATTTGAGGGGTATTACACTTTTTTGTCTCTCATATTATGTCAGGCTGTGTTCATGCTTACCTGAAAATTAAGTCCATTCGTCTATGTATCTGGTTGCCTGTACGTGACAGCCTACTGCAAAAACCGCACAACGTAACCCCATGATTTTTCTGAGTGTACCAATATCGCCCCGGGAGATTTTTTTGCTAATAGTTTTTTTTGAAAATCATTACCAATTTTCTTCTTAGTCGGATCGATTTACTCTGTAAAGTTAAAATGGAAGAGTTTTTGTGTCTTCTCTTTCAGCTGAACAACGTGGGTGCTTTTGTATCGTTCACAGAGAGATGGGGTGAGAGCGAGAATGACTATTTATCGATCGACTGCTGATTGGAGTGGGGACCACGTATTGTTCATATAGTGGGAAGAAGAGAGAAAATGTCTGTTCATCAGCTGCTAATGGCCTGGATGCCTACGAAAGACCGACTGGGGCTTTGTATCGTTCATGGAAAGGAGAGAAGAGTAACAGAGAGAATGATCGTTTATTTTAAGCGGTGTGTACGCATGTAAAAATATCTAAAAGTCGTGAATATCTTTTTAAAAGCAAATTAAATTGAACAGTATTTGATTTCCAGCTATTTATTTATCAATCTATTCTATCATTTCATTTTTTTTTATTACTGTGATTGACTGTGCTAGTTATGGTGAAGATTTAGTCTAGTGATAATAAATTTACAAACATGATGGAGAGAATTTGCCAGCGAGTGCAGATACGCCACTGTACATTAATTATTCACAAAGAATGAAAAAGAACAGGAAATGTAAATTAAATGAGAAACTACATTGAAGACATAAAAATGACAGTCCCTGGAAATGACACTGACAGACTCTATACAATGAGAAAAGAAGGAGGAATTTTCTCAAAATGGGACTTGAATGATATATGCGGTGAAAATATGATGGAAACTATTCAAAACGGTTCAACTTGTTGTCATAGCAAGGAGCACAAACAAGAACAGAAAAAAGGTAAATAAAACTCTTTATTCTTTGAGGATAATTAAAAAAATTTCCATAAAGGGATGGAAACTATCCCAGACGAAAAGTCAAAAACATAGTCACGCAGAGAACACTTAGAGAAAGAAACAGAATCTGTCAGCATTGCCATCCGGAACGATGTGTCATGAATAATTGCATCAAAACAAAAATAAGCAAGACTTGGAAAAACATAAAATTCTGCTTTCGTGGATAAAAAGATTAGACTGTAAATTAGATCAAAAGTGAATGGAGTAAGCTGCCACCAAAGATATATATATATATATATATATATATATATATATATATATATATATATATATATATATATATATATAACAAATCCAGTATAGAGTAGAGAAAATGATACTCTGGGAACGACTTGGGTTACACCATGCAAATATATGGCATCAACGTGATATCAACATGAAACTAAGGCTGTCCCAGAGAAGAAATAAAGAAAAGAATAAGATAGCATTGGATTTTGAGATTTTAACCGATTACTCCATCGAAGCACGAAGATCAGATCGCATAGTCGTGAACATGGAAATCAGGATTTACTACACAAATGCACTCAGCTACTGGACCACCGGTTAGGAACGAAAGAAAGCTAAACATTTGAGAGAATATCAGGACCTCGCTGGAGAACTTTGAAAACTGTTGACCATGAAGGTTAGGGTTGTGCCTGTGATATTCAAAGGACGTGTAACAGTGTTATTAACACTAGAATCGAGATCAGACGTATTGGAATTTGAAGGAAAAAAATTGCAATCGTCCAAACCATGGCGGAACTTGGGTCTCCAACGATACTTGAAAGGTGCCGGAGATTTGAAAGCACTTATTGTTATTCAATTTCCAGCGATAACCTACAGAGATCTGGTGCAAGCATGCGAATGGGTTAGATCATTCACACAATCGAAACTGTCATGTGACCAACGTCTTTTGGTAGCATATTTTGTTGGGGTGATCAATTAACAAACTGGAAAAAAATTATTTCTCTTGGTTTTTGTTGGGCAAGAATCCCGAAAAAGTCATATTGAAAAAAATGCACAAGCGGTCACGATCTAGGGAGCATTTAGCATAAAACTTGTTGTCACTTGATCTCCAGTGAAAATATCTTGAGACAGTTGTTATGAAAACCTAATAGGAATCCAGAAGAAGACGAAAACAAGGATATAGACATAGCGATCTCAGATTATGCAAATCCACAAAAAATGAAGTCGAACAGATTATGAAGTGACAGGATTTCGGAATCAGGATCTGGATCCAGTGAATATAAGACGAAAGGACGAAAACAATACCAGTTGTTACTGGATTGGTAATCATTACAAAGATTGAACTTAACTACTACAAATCCCAGGTAATCTCGGGAGATTTACAAAAGATTCTGATCTTAAGAAACGCTCATATCCTGCAGAACTTCTCCGTGTAAGCTGAGGGCCTTTTCGTAAGATTTGTTTACGTGACGGAATAATAATAATAATAATAATAATAATAATAATAATAATAATAATAATAATAATAATAACAACAATAATAATAATACAAAAAAAAATTAACAAAAAACACCATGAACGCTGGTTGAGGTACGAACCACAACACTATTGTGATAGACGAAGGAGATAAATGAAAAGGGCGGGAGACCAGAGGAGACTTACTGCCTGTATCTATTTCAGTCGAATCGGAACGTAAAACAAATTTTGAAAACGTTAATATAGCATGCTGCAAAGAGAAACAAAATAAGATTCGAACGTCGCACATTAAAGTTCCAATAACGTGGTGATTTTTTCTGAGAATGATTAAAAGAAAAGGTGAAATGTGTATTCCTTCGAGGAACACGAAATATAACTTATAAAATTTCAATGAGCAAGCCATTTTGATCATCATGAATAATAATAATAACAATAATAATAATAATAATAATAATAATAATAATAATGATAATAATAATAATAGTTATTATTATTATTATTATTATTATTATTATTATTATTATTATAAGGAAAGAAAAATGAGGGAAAAAAATTGTACGGAGATTTTAAGACAGATACAAGATGTGGCAGACGAGAGATCATGGACGTGGTTACGAAAAGGAAACCTGAAGAGAGAAACGGAATTGCTCATCATGGCAGCCCAAAACAAAAGCATAAAGACAAACTACATAAAAACAAAAATCGACAGAACACAGACAAACAGCAAATGCCGCATGTGCGGTGAAAGAGATGAGACCGTATACCACATAACAGATGAATGTAGTCAACTCGCCCAGAAGGAGTATAAACATAGACACGATAGAGTAGCAACAATGATACATTGGGAACTGAGTAAACGAATGGGAGTCAACCATACGGAAAAGTGGTACCAACATTGCTAGGAACAGCACGGATACTGGGGAAAGTGCTGAACCACGGTACTGGTACGATAGGCGATGGAGAGAAGAGATGTTGGCTGAAGACCTGAGGAGACTTATTGTCACTCAGCTTTCAGCAATGACCATCGGACAACCGGTGTGAAAATGTAAACTGCTGTATTACTGTGGTCTATGAGAATGAGGAGAGGAGGGCTGGAAACTTGAGGAGACGTTGTCACTCAACTTCCAGCGGTAACCACCAGGCAACTGGTGTGAGGTTACAAATACTACTACTACTACTACTACTACTACTACTACTAATAATAATAATAATCAAGATGCTGCTGGAATTGTAAAAGGCAAATTGTGATTATGCACATTCGGTGGCAGCTCTAGGTCCGACCGTGTTTCTTTGTCTTTGCTATTTCTTTTTTACGTTATCTTTTTCTAGATTTTTACATCATGATGATGATGATGATGATGATGATGATCATCATCATCATCATCATCAGTCTTTTAACGTTCGTCGTTGGACATACACCTTCCCCAGGAATCGACACAATTCCCTATCTGTCAAGTTCATCTCTCTATCTTGTGTTCTGTCGGCCTCTGTTTTTTATGTGAGCTCTCGGGATCCATGTTGTGAGATGTGATGTCCATCGGTTGTCTTTCAATCTTGCAACACGGCCTGCCCATTGCCATTTGAGTTTTTAAGTAGTTTCTCTGATGTCACGAAGACCTGTTTTCTTCCTTATATACTGCACTGTCTTGTGGTCTCTCTATGAAAGGTTGAGCATGATTCTCTCATGTGCGCGTCGCATGCTTCTCAGTTTGAAAGTCTGTCTCTTGGTTAGGTTCCATGTTTCAGCTTCATAAGTGAATATCGGCAGAATGCATTGGTTGTATACTGTTCTTTTTAGGATTATTATATATTCATCCTTATTCTTTTTTGTTCTATATTTTTCACAATTCTTCATATATTTTTCGTTCTGGCACACCTGTAAGTGCAGGATCGGCGGGTCTCACGCACCGCCTCTGGCATATCTCATTGTCCAAAGAACATTCTCAAGTGTCCGTACCTTTTTGCTTATGTCCTGACATTTTGGCCATAGTACCATCCGCCCAACTCCAGGTGTCTATCGCCCTCGGCAACCTTTATTTGATCTACGGGGTGCATTGTCCTTACTGATAGCCAGGATACTACGTCAAGAGCAAAGTAATTTGAAAAGTTGAAACCAAGTCCACATGGGTGTCTACGAGGAACCTCTAGTGTCAAGTTGCTAATAACGATAACCTTATGAGCAAACCGACAACGAAAACTGTCAACATAGCTTTCTCCAGTTTTAAAGTTTGTCAGTCTGTCCGGCTATGTACGTATATATGCGTATACCACGCACCAATAGAGCTAAAGGGCTGAAAATTCAAATGTTTACTTCTTACGTCTAGAAAAGAACTTTTCTTTTTGTTCTTCTAAAATCCCCATCATATCAAGTCTTTATTGATTGGTTTCAATTTACAATGCTAATTTTTTCTAAATTAGTTTTTGTCCAGATGTGTTCACGATTATTTGTTATTTTTTTTGTTTTGAAAATTCGTTTTTTTTTTTTGGCGAATCAACAAGAGGCGAAAGATGTAACGTTATTGATTGAATACCCCTTTTTTCTAATTTTCTGATTAATCACCCCCAACACGACATGCGGTAAAAAGAAGTTTCTATTCACTGACTAACCACACCTGTTCTCTTAATGCTCGTGATGATAATAATGACGTCGATGAAACCAAATAAATCGAGTTTTGTCATAAGACAATTTAGTATAATCATATTTATTGATTCAATGATTTTATTAGAGTCTTATTTTCTAGAATGACGTGTTATGCTTTTTATCGAACAATAAGGACTCGATAGCAATTTCACCACGCCTTACATCCGGCCTAAAATGTATTTTGGATGAAATTCAATTTCAGTAATAAGAACAGGCAATCATTTAATAATAGTTTGATTCTCGGATAATTCGCGAAACACATTTTTGAAATTCTTTTTCAGCAGATCTTAGAAACAGTCAACCCAAACTTTCAAGATATACTTGTTTAGTTTTTACGTTAGTCAGGTCAGATATATATATATATATATATATATATATATATATATATATATATATATATGCATGTATCACGGATACAAGCTTACAAATGGAGCTATGTGTCTGGAAATATATGCGTTTATTCCTTATGTATAGTAAATACGGCTTGTTTGTTTGTTTTTGTTTAAAATTCTCTCGTTCTAGTCGGGGTTTAGATTGCTGACAATTTAGTATAATCATTTTTATTGATTCAATGATTTTATTAGAGTTTCATCCAGATTGCAATGTAAATTTATGCTGATTCGGTTCCTTAGTTAGTGTCCGGGTGCATTAACGCTTGTTTGTCCAAAAATGCAGATTTGTTTTAGTGATCCCTATCTCACAAAAGACGGAAGACGTATTTCATTGATTATACTTTTTCCATTTTTTAAAATTGGTCACCTCCAACGGCATACTATCAAAGACGCTTCAATTGAGTGACTAACCAGACCTATCTCTACCTCCTCTAACTCCTTATACCTTTTTCAAACCCTACCTACTATTCACCTCCATCCCACTCACCCAAGACGTTAGTATCATGGCAGTTTCTTTTGAGTGACTATCCAGACCTGTTTTCTTTTCCGTAAAAAAAAAAAAAAAAGGTTTTTCACAAAATTGTATTTTTAAAGATTTTATTTTACATTGCTTCCGAGGATGATCAGTCTCTTTTGGGGGAAGGGAAAGTCTGCCAAGTGTACTGAGTATATATGGTTCGTAATGTGATAAAATAGGCGTAATACAATTCAGTTACGACAAATTCTAAATCTCGGGCGTTTTGCGAATCTATTTATTTTCATCTTTATTCAGTTAGCACCAAACAAAATGTTTTTATCGTCTATATTGGCCCAAATCGATTGGGAGTATAAATTTAGATATACAGAGAAAAGACAGAGACGGAGACAGAGGAAAAATAGCGATAACGAGAAACATCTGCGTGGATAATTTATTTAATGCAGCTAACCAGGACATTTCTACAAATGCGACCATCACATAAATTTTGCTCCGTCCCCGAAGATGACGATTCAGTCGGTTCAACTATTTTCTTAAAGATTGATCGCTTTCAACAAAATTTTACGCCATCGTCTGAACTTGTGTTGAACGTGTTGTACAGCCTAAATTTATGAGGGTAAAATGACAATATCGAAAGACTTTTTAAGACAAATGATTCTTTAATTCAACGTTTTGCTAATTCCAAGCTTTGTCAACAAAGTAAGGTGTTCGTTGACACATGAGAATCGGTCATTGAAAATATATGTGTATGTCTGGGTGTATGTGACTGAGCATACGTGAGTGTGACTGAGTACTCCAGCGGCTGGGGTAAATGGGGTCTGTTTTTTTTATTGTGCGTATGACGGAGGATATAATGGATGGACAATTTGTATTGCTTGATGATGAGTTTTGCTAAATGTGGATACAGGTTTTAGCTGCCTGGTCTCTGAATAGCTGTATCACTTCGAGAAATGACTGCTGATTCAATGCATTTTCTCCATTCTTTTTTTATGTTCGTTTTCGATAAAGCCACTGTGGCGTAAGACGGGATTGTGTCCTAATGTATTTATATGTGTAGCGAGCGCTTTGAAATGATCTTATATTTTTAGTGCAGTTCATTTTTTGCTTATTTGTCTTGAACCTTCGCCGATATACACTTTAGGGCAATCCTGACAAGGGATTGTATAAATGCACGTCTCAGGGTTGTTTTCATTTCGTGGTTTCGATGAGTTCTCTGATTATCTCTCTCTCTCTCTCTCTCTCTCTTTCTCTCTCACACACACACACACACACAAACATGCACACTGTTATAAATATTTGACTGACTGATATTTCACTTTTAATCGCTTGCGTTTCAGAATTAAAAACAAGAACAAAATCTTTCTGCAATTAACTTACCAAGACATGCTTTTAACAATTTTGAGGTTCTGGATGCAAAATTCCTCGAATTGACGAAAAAAGAAGATAAATTGCTGAATGAGATACAATTTTTTTTTGTTTTTATCCTTCTAAAATCCTGTGAAAATTGATCAAGGACATTGGAAGAGAGAATTCACATTGCTATATTCTTAATCAATGGTAATTAACTAAACCATTGATTAGCAGGCAGGAAAAACTAGATAAAAAGTCTAGTTTTAAACGAAATATGCTCAAGAGAAAATTGCTATTGAAATACACATTATTTAAAATATATGTACATGTAAGTGTTTGTTGAATGGATGCAGAAAATCCGACAAGATGGCAGCAGCAATGGACACTGAAGAGAAAAATGGGGGAAAAAAAAACTAGTGGCACATTTTGAAATGTTATCATTGAGATAAGAACCTTATGCATTTCGTTTGTACCCAAAATTTTTCAGGGGCTAAAGGGAAGGGGAAAAAAACAACAACAAAGGTTTATTGTTTATTTCTCCTCGCTTTGGATTCTTTAGAAGTTCAGATACAAGCAAAATGCATCAGGTTCTTATCTTAATAAAGTTTTGAGGTCTACTACAAGTTTTTTTTTCTTTTCAATCGTCGATCATCAACACTATCTTTGTCGGATTTCTTCTACATCCGTACAACAAACATGTATATTGATGATCCAAAATATTATGACCACTTGCCCGATAAACAGCTAATACTCGATTAGCGATGGATTCTGTAAGGGTCCTTTTGGGGTCTAGTCCCAGTATGTTAGCAGCAGGTCTTTCAACTGCTGCAGGTTACATGTTGAATGATCTTCAGAGTCAGTTCGTTGGACAAACACATTCTATAAGTGCTCAATAGGAGTTCAGTGACCAGGATAACACTGTGAATTCTCCGTCATGTTTCAGAAACCATTCTCGCACATCCTGTGCTCTTTGGGAGGGTGCATTGTCCTGTTAAAAGATACCAAAACCATTATCGAAGACTCTGAAGATACCCGGTGTCCAACGATGTTGTAGTAGGCAGTACACGACAAAGAACCTTCCACGGAAATGATAGAACACAGTGCTTCCTAGCAGAATATTGTCTTGACTATCATACTGCCTTAACCAGCTTGTTTTTCTCATGGAGCATCCTGGTGCCAACACTTCCCCGGGAGAGGGATGCTCGCATATCCTGTCTCCAGTTGATTCATTAGATATTGAGAATCATTGGATCACCCAATCTTCTTTCATATATACGGTGTTTAAATGAAGACGCTTTCGGCAATGGACATTGGTCAGCGTGGATACGATGACTTGTCTGTGGCTATGCATCCCCATACACTATAAGGATCAATGTATTGTGTATCGTGATACATTCCTTCGTCTATTTTAATCAAAGCTTTCTGCAATTCGTGCCACAGTAGTTCTTCTATCGGCTTGTACAAGGCAGGAAAGCCTTCGTTCACCCTGGCCAAACCCACGCCTCGTGGGTGATTAGTGATGTTTTTCTCTTCGGACCAATCCCTTTAGGTATTAATCATAACGGTATGAGGGTACCCCACACACCGTGCTGGCTCGGAAATACCCTGACCTAATCTTTCGACCATAACAATTTGGCTTTCATCAAAATCCCTCGATATGTTTCCACTTTCGATTACTACGGTATTCAACACATCAAAATGAAGTACTCGAGGCCGGCTTAGGGATGAAATCCCCCCGAACAGATTGAAAAGCTGATGGAGAGTGAGAAAATGAAAACAATCGGCACATAACATTTTGTATGTTAGATGCATGTCAGGCAAGTGAAGATTCGGATTTGCTGTGGCTTTCGTCACTCGACTGAGACATGATATGGTATTCACTGTTCAACAAAGAAATGAATTGAGAACATCAGTGTGTATGAAGTATGGAACAAACTGTATTGCATAGGTCATTGAAAATAGAATAACTTATATTTGAAGAGTTGCTGTAAACAAGTTGAATTTTTCTGTCAGCTTCCGTTCTCCACTTGACGCAACCGGAAACAGAGACCTTCTCTTTCCATACAGATAGTAGAACCGAAGAAGGCCTTAGAATATAGCGGCCAAAATAATGCAAAGAAGGATTTAAATTGTCTAAAGAGTTCTTGGAATGAGAAGGACAGAAAGACTTCGAAAAAATGATCTGTAGTTGCAGAAGTAACCAACTAGTATGAATAATACCAGAAATAAATTATTTCCTCCCTGCCAATTAAGTTGGCTTCTTAGTTTAAACCATGGGGTTGGGGACCAGGTGGTGAAGGGTGCATCAGGGAAAAACAGAGTGAGATTGCAGGCAAATTATTGTAATTTGTGCAGAACCTGGTGAATTTTCAGGCAAATCAAGTCCTGTGTCTTCTTAATACGCCGATGGTTAAAAACTATTTTCATTTTGGTTGGCATTGACTGACGTTATCATTGTTTTCATGAATATTTCCCTAAAGAACCCACCATTTTTGCAACTCTGTGAAAGCATTCCTGGGATATTCAGAGATCCCTAACTGCAGATCCCTAAAAAGCGAACATGCATCGGAGAAATAGGAAAATACGTGGAACCGCTCGTAATTTAAAACTGTAACAAATTCTCACTAGAATTTGCGTTTTTTTTTTTCGCAGATTGAATTACAATAACATGCAAAACCTCAATCATCATTAAGTCTTGGTAAAAGGCAAAAAAACACAAAGCAACGAGAAGCGAAAAGAATTTATCATTACCTGTAATTATTGCTCTAATCAATGAATAACTCTAACTGTACTCCTAATCTTAATACATTTGATTGATCACCACAAAACTCTGTATAAAAATATTTCTTTTAGATTATATCCAAATGAATGGTAAGAGCATCACTACGTTGAAGTGGCTACCCTATCGATCGCAGGTTCGATCACAGCAGCAGCCTCATTTTCTCTAAATTTCTATTCCAGCAATGCTCTTGCCACTCAGCTAAATAGGCACCCTTGATAGAAAAGCCAAATAAATGGTGTCAACGCGAATTGTCATCTATCTTATTTTCAGTTTATTCTTTAATCTTAATTTTCAATTTTCTTAAATTGTTTTGTTTGTATTTACGTTGTCTGAATTGAGTGATATATTAATCGTGTAAAGACGGGAAATCATTTAATATATATATATATATATATATATATATATATATATATATATATATATATATATATATATATATATATATACAGAGAAGAATAATCTTATAATTGAATTTGGTAAATATTTTAAAATTCAATTGAACTCAAAGGATTCCTTTTGACGTGTGCCCGATTAAAATATATATCTTGATTTCTACTAAAAGTGCACTTCTGATATGAAGAAGGGAAAAGTCAAGGGCTCAAGCCCCCTGACCCCCCCCATCTGTGCACGCCTGGGCTGGTAGTGCCTGCAGGACATCCCGCTCTTTCTGCCATTTCCTCCTGTCATCTACAGCCGCTAATCCTTTGCCTTCAAGCTTGAGTTCGCGTTGATCCAGAAAGAACAACAACCCTTTATATCACTTGCGCCTTGAAGATGGATGCCGACCAGTGAAAGCTGCACCCAGACGTAGTCCCTGAAGTGCCCTCTGGGACCCCACTCCTTCAATAGCGCTTCCCTTCACCAACTTTGCCAAGAGGACAGCCCTAAGGCGGACGCGAGTTCTCAATCCTTACCCACCACGCCTCGACCTTCATACCGGGTTAGCCCTTTGTTTCAAACTTCACCATAACTCTATGATCTGAAATGAATTATACGAAACATCTTTTTAACACCACCTTTCTACAATTTTTTTTAATACTACGAACGAAAAAAGAAATATCTTCTCGGAAATAAAAGGAAGAATAAATAGGTCTGTTTAGCCATTCGATAGAAACTGTCTCGTGACCCCAACATATTCTTGCAGCAAGCTGTGTTAGGTGACTGTAAGGGTGTGATTAATGACAAAATTAAAAGAAGTAGTGATCATTATGTTACTTCTTTCGCTTTTTGTTGGGCAGTAATCACTAAAAATATATGAATTTACAATCCCTACAAAAAAAAAAAAAAAACCAAACCAGCACCGCTGGACCCAGAATAGGGAACAATTTAGCGTAAGCTCATACTGCTGACGACAAAACTATTCGGAAAAAGATTTCAAGAAGATAAAAATCTCTTCTTTTTTTTTTCTAGACATAATAGGAGTTTTTAGCCCTCTAACTCCATTGGCGTAGCCTGTGCGTGCAATACATACTCTGCCACCTATAAATCAGAACAGCCCTACCCATTTATTTATTTATTTTTTTTTATTGAATTTTGATTCTCTGCACCAAACATGACACGATTTGATTATTTATGGTGTAACATCACATAATCTCTGTGGCCAAATATTGTATTTGTAGTGACATACTCATTTTCGTACGGCAACATTTGTATTTTGGCAAGAGATTTCCAATGCTGTAGAGTTTAATCATAAACAATGCTTGATAGTGTCCATTTCGATTATGTCATTTTCAACTCGAAATAATAAAGTCCCGCTGTTTGCTTAAGAAAGAAATAAACTTTCGATATAAAAAGTGGTAGGGGTGTATTCATTTATGGACGACTGTGTACGTATATAGCCGGACAGCCAACCAGCCTAACTAACACAAAAACTGAAGAAACCTTTGTTGACAGTTTTGGTTGACGGTTACTCATTAAAAAAGGTGGGGGGCGAAACAGAAACTGGGAGGGGATAGAAAACACTTTCCTGCTATTCAAAATACGCTTTCATTCTCTCAATACACATGGAATCATGTTAAATAGAAATTTAGAATCCCCTTGAGTGGAAATCTCTAATGAGGGAATCGGAAACGAAGATGGGGATTTTTAAATTTTGCCTCTTAATCAATCGAATTCACGACTGAAAGGTTTTTCTTCTTTTTTGTTTGTTTGTTTTGGGAAAAATCCTAAACTCTCTTCTTTTGATAAAATCGCATCCCAAAGGAATTTTCATTGACCAAGAATTCGAAAAATCGAGAATGAGCTAATTGAGAAAAAATGTATTTACACAAAAATTACTGAATAGGTCTCTGTTTTCGTCCTATCTTCCTTGACATTGATGTATTCTGTTTACGTTGATAAAAATAAATATCCTTCCTCTCCTCCCCGGCATACATTCCAATCTCTCTTTCTGTCTCTCCGTCTCTCCTTTGCTCTCTTGCTCAACTTCTCTTTATCCCTCTATTGCCCTCTCTCTACATATCCTTCTCTATATCTATATCTATATCATAAACTACTAAAGTATGTATGTTTGTTTATACTCTTGAAAACCAGGAACTATGCATCATTGATAATAAGAAATTCAAGGCTTATTAATGACCAATTTACCTATAGCATATATCGTTAGATCGAATTTCACAAAAGAAGTGATTGATTTTTTATGGGGCTTGCGTTTGTGCTCTCTGTAATTATTTTTTTCACGTTGGATTGGGTGGGTCTGCCCGCGAATGTGTACTGGCTGGACCGGTAAATCCCTTCTGATATTTATGATTTGTGTTCCAAGGTTGTTGGATCGGAAGATTTTTTGTGTAATAGATGAATAAAATGTGAGGAAAAACCACTCTGGATGGAGATTATTTAAAAATTTTATTTAATAACTTGTATTTCAGTAAAATGTTTTGGGTTCATAGTTTTATTTCTCAGTTGACCAAAAAGGATTCTCATGAGTAGTCTCAAGGATATTTTCAATATATATATATATATATATATATATATATATATATATATATATATATATATATATATATATATATATATATGTGTGTGTGTGTGTGTGTGTATACACACAAAGAAATGGACATATGATCCTTCAGAATGATCATGAAATACGTTATATCATAACCAAACACTGATTTGAAACGATCTCCTGTTATTACACGGTGAATGTGTCATTTGGCCTGAACAACGTAAATAGAATAAACAATTAGAGAAAATGATGCTGCTGCAGGAATCAAATCTGTGACCAAGAGAGTAGCTGCTTTAACAATGCTCTTACCATTGAGCTAAACTGCTTCCGGTAATGCCAAGGCCTAAATAACTGCTTCCTACCCAAATTCTCATCTCGTTTATTCTCAGTCTATTCGCTTCTGTCAACGCGACAGTTATTCATCAAGGAATGGATACATATGATCCGACAGAATGATTATAAGTTGTTTTATGTTATATTGAAACTTATTTGAAATGATCTCCCGTCTTTATGTATCACTCGGCCTAGACGACGTAAACAGAATAAACAATGAAAGAAAATGAGGCTGTTGTAAGAATCTGTGACCGATAGGGTAGCCGCTTCTAAGTAGCTTTTCTCTTGTCGTTGAACTAAACATCCACTGGTAATGCACGGGCCCATATAAGTGATCAACTCAAAATAAGCAAAACGGGAATTCGGAGCTGAAACACAGAGGACAGATGCTAAAAGGCTGATTGTTCTGATGATGGCGCAGAAGGAGTTTCGAAAGATAAAATGATGGCCCCCAAACACACATGAAGAGAGGGGAAAGAACGGAGTCTCTTATCTAAGTAATGGTTTGGGAAGGCCAAGTTGCGTAAGGGCTAGAGAGGGAGAACATCATTGTGTATGTGTATATGTGAGCGTGTGTCTATGCATGTCTGTTGGAGGCAGTGAGAGAATCTGTAAGTTCATAGTGTGTGACTATATGTTTGCGTGCGTACACGTGTGTGTAATTCTGCTTGGAGCTAGTGTAAGCGCTGGTAGTGTGTGTCACGGTGATTCTATAGATGTGTGAATGTGTGATATGTGGATTTGATAGTGCGTGCGTGGTGATGCTCTGGTTGTGTATGTCACGGTTATTTCGTGTATGTAAATATGGACACATGGGGGGCTTATGTTCGTTGGGCGACTGGGTACTTTCATGCACGAGCGTATTAGTGTGCGTGCGTGCATGATATGTATATATATATACATACATATATATATATATATATATATATATATATGTATATATATATATATATATATATATATATGCTTATAAATTGTGTTTTATCATATAGAAAGTCATTTGAAATGATCTCCCGTTATTGCACAGTTAATGTATCATTCGCCCTAGATAACATAATGTAGAATAAACAATTTAAAGAAATGGGACTGCCGGAGGAATGGAATAAGCAACCGATAGGATAGCCGCTCCAACGTAGCGTTGCTCTTACCATGGAGATAAACAACCGTTGGTCGTACAAAGGCCTGAATAAATGTTCTCATACCTAATTCTCATCTCGTTTATTCCCGGTCTATTTGCTTCTTTCAACGGGACAGTTTAGCTCAATGGTAGAGCATTGCTCTGTTGAAGCAGCTTTCTTATTGGTCACATGTCCAATTACTGTTGCAGCCCTATTTTCTTTAAATGTTCATTTTATTTACGTTGTCTAGGTGGAGTAATACATTAACTGTGTAATGACGAGAGATCATCTCAAATAAGTTTCTTTATAATATAACGCACTTTTTAATCATTTTGTCGGATCATGTACATCCATTTATCAACATATTCATAAGAGAAAGAGAGAGATGGAGAGAGAGAGAGGGAGAGAGAGAGGGAGAGAGAGAGAAACTGACAGACAGACAGAAGATGAGTGGATGTTTTTGACACCATGTTTTATGCTCGACAGAACGTTCATTCCATGCCCATATACATGTATATACCACATAAAGTCATTTATCAAACTATTCTCGTGAGAATTGGCATCGGTAACCATACGTTAAAAGAAGCAGACATGTTTTTTCCAGAATTCTTTGGTCTATGATATATCACCGTACACTCACATATGCGCACACACGTACAAATATATCACCATGTATATTAAGAGACACAAACGTTTTATCAAAATTGTAAGCTTATAAATGGCTGCCTAAAATTTTTGGCAATGATTTTCAAATAGCAATGGAGAATCTACTTTAATAATTAGCACTGCAATTTTCTTGGTTCTCCGTGCGTAACAATGGACTATTCCACTGTGTGTATGATTGGGGCGTGTGTAAAGTTCGCGGGAAAAACGCCTTCCTCCCTACTGTTTCAAACTATGCACTATTCCCGCTAACCAAATTCAGTATTTCTTTCGTCAAAAAAAGAAAAAAAGTACATCTCGATAAATAAAGCTGCCATTTTCAGCAGGGATTGAGAAAAAGATCAAATGAACCCCTAGCCCCAGATCAGGACGGACAACGTATAGCAATGATACTCGTTATTCGTGGGTTCGATCGGCATAGGCGCTCTGACACCAAATTCATACTCACTTACTCTCTCTCTCTCTCTCTCTCTCTATATATATATATATATATGTATATATAGTGTGTGTGTGATTTGTTGGCTTTGGTTTCCGTGACACTTGACTCTCTAATTCGGGGGGGGGGACTTTTGCTGATAAAAGTACCTCCTTTCAACAGAAACAAATTTGTTATTCTGAAAGGATTGTTTCAGAGAAAGTCAATACCCGTGAATTTTTTCACGGTCCTCAACTAGTAAACATATATTTCTTTTCCAGAAGAAATTGTCGTAATAAAGAGAAAAGCAAACAGATGCAGAGGCAGCCACACTGAACAGCCAAAGAGCAATAAGCATCACTCGTAGAAGCAGGAAGAGGAGGAAGGAGATGAGGATGGTTTACCCGAAGGCCTGAGCTGAGTTTCATATTAATCAAACTTGATACTGCTGAGAAAATTGATATTTAGCGTTACTAGTTGTGGTAACCGTGACAGGAGGAGGTGGTGGAAAAGGAAAATAGTGATGGGTCACTTGTCCTTCCAGACCAAGTTTCACATCAATCCAGTATGATAAGGCTCAGAAAATTGATATTCGACCAACCGACCGACCGACAGTAAAGCATCATTTGAAGATGCTCAGACGTATCTAGACAAAACTTTTTCCGGTCATTCGGTCATCTACACCGTGTCAATACAAGGCTAGGTTCAGGGAAGGAAAAATGGTGGAGCGAGTGATGGCTCAATGTCGTATTCATAGCAAGCTGGTGTCGGGAGTTCGATCCTCATTAAGTACTTTAATATTGTGCCGCGGCCCATAAGTAATTGTGGCGCAGAAATTATGAGGAGGGTCAATCCTCCTTCTATCAATGGCCGCGCGACAGTTCCCTGGGTAGATACTAAAATAACTTTTGAATACGTTTTGGCATTATTGGTACATTTATGGCACGTTTTGAACAACTTTTTCATTGAAGCGATAAATAAATGTTTTGTTCATTGATAGCTCTAATGAGATTTTTAAATTCTCTCCTGAATTTCTTAGAGAAGAACCACCAATATCATATCATTTCAATTATTGGCATCTTTTTCACTGTCATCTGATTTCAATTCGTAATAACAACAAATATGCGCAAAGCTTTCAAAATCTTTTGAAAACCATGATCAACAATATACCTTTGGCAATAAGATTATTGAATCATTAGTTTATTCAACTTATCAACACATTATTGCTATTCATTTTCTTTCAAATGATCAAATCTACCCTTAAACAGGTCGAGTTAGTCACTCAATAGAAACTGTTATGTGACTAACGTCTTTTGGCCGCATGCCTTGTTTAGGCGATCAAATTGAACATTGAAAATAGGGGTGATCAATGAATGAGTTACCTTTTTCGCTTATTTTTTTTTGCAATAAGCACTAAAAAGTTTGAATTTAAAAAAAAGCAAAAAAAGTAAACAGGCATAAATTAGGGACCAATTTACTGCAATATACCCCCCCCCCGCTAATAACTGTCAATCTATTTACCTTTAAAATATCCTGGGAGTACAAACTCCATAAATCCTCACTTGTTTATCCGAAACCGTCGATGAAAACCTCCATCAAAATTATCAACATGGGGTTTCTCCAGCTTTTAAGTTAGTCTGGCTGACATTGATCACGTAACTATTTGGTGACTAACCAGACGTATATTCTCACTTTTTCAGGAAACACGATTCACTGAGAGCAGTGCTCCCATCATCGCCATCGATTCAAAAGCTGGTCTGGCTGTGAACTTTTCTGTTTCAATGATCAACGCTTGGTATTAAATAAATTTGAATAGCAACCGAATAACAAGCTTTACGTATCAAATTAGAATCCAGAGAAAAAGAAAGGAGGCTCAGTCAGTCACTAGATAGAAACCAATGTCTTTTAACAGGATACAGTGTTAAGGGGGAAGGAGAATCAGTGGCAAAATTGGGAAAAGGGGTGATCAATGAATAAGTTAATTTCTTGTCTTTTGTTAGGGCAATAATTACTAGAAAAATTCTGAATTTTCCAAATTCCAGAGGGAATATTGCTTAACACAAAATAAGGAATCAATTTAGCATAAACTTTCATCGCAAATTGAACCCCCTCATCAAATTCTTTGGTATTATTAATAGGAAAATCATCAATATAAGATTCGGGCAGATATGCCGAGGTGAACTGCGAAAAACATTCTCATAAAATACGCGTCTTATGCGTCTTAAAACGATATTTATAAATAATAGATTTTACTATGACATTCTACGAGTTGACCTTTGTCAAATTTCAGTCATTTTGAGTTTTGATAAATGCCTGTCAACTAAAGTTTTGTCAAACTCCTGTTAATTGAAGTTTTATTGGGCTCCAGTCAATTGAAGTTTTGCCAGGCTCCAGGCAATATAAGATTTGTCAAACTCCAATCAATTGGAGTTCATTTGTTTTTCCCCCATTACAAGAGTAACACTAACTATCCTCACCAAACTTCGGAGACTAAACTCATTATCGTTTTAACCACCACAAAACGTTGAACAAAGGCTATGTATTGAATTACTTTTTCCCTACTGTGATTTGAAATCAAAACCTATGCACATATTATTCGATACTAATTTTTACTTACTCAGAGGACAAATTTAAAAAAAAATTTTTTTCACGCTCAAGTTTTTTCTTTTTAATGAACTTTACCCCATTATTTTTAAAGAAGCGCTCAGGTAAACTCAACCTGGAATCTCACTCTGGGAATTAAAAACCAGGAAAATTAGATAAAATATTCTTCTTCTCGCCAATTTTCTCGCTAGTTTTATTGATCATGATTCAGGCTTTTGATCTTGAACAAAATTTCACTCAATATTCAAAAAGAAATTTTCATGCTTATTTCACGCTGAAATGTTTTTGTTCAACAAATATCCATGTCTACTTCATGTTGAAAGATTTGATCGAAATTGACCATGCCGATTATATACCTGTGAATTTATTTATTATATATGAAATACAAAACTTGCAGTTGATCATCAGGAGAGAAGTAGAAGTCGATTTTGACCTTTCAGCAGCCAGGCTCATTTCACCTTCTTCGACTTTCTTCTCCATTCTTTCCTTTAATCTCTTTCCTTTTTGGAAATGCCAAGTTCACAAGTCACGTGGGATCATCCCTTGTCAGATATCGTGTGTCTATTGGGAACTTTCAAGCAAAACTGCCACTAATACTATCAGCATGGGTTTCTTTAATTTTTCAGTTGGTCTGTCTCTCTGACTAGCTGGCTGTAGGTATCACGTGTATAGACTGCTCCATCGGATCTATAGGGCTGAAAGTTTTAATATTTACTGCTAATCATGTCTAAAAAAAAAGCGTTTTGCTTTTTGAACCACAACCCGCAGAGAAGAGGCAATCGTTCAGTGATATAGTTTGATTTTAAGATAAGAAGCGGAAATAATATTTTAAGATTCGTTTGAAAATCATTGAAAACGTCAAACTAAACTGTCAACGTAGATTTTTCGGTTTTTAAAAGGGTCTAGACCAGTGGCTATCTGTGTATGTATAACGTATATAGTTCATGACAACAGAGCTACAGGCCAAAAAATGTAAATATTTATTTTCTAATAAGTGTAGAAGAAACGGGATTTTTGTTTTGTGAAAATTTCCTTCAAGTACATTTCTAGTGGAATGGGCCCAATTTTATATGTAAGCCTATACTGAATTGATCTCTTAGTTTATGCCCAGCAGCAAGCATGCTTGTTTTTTTTGTTTTGTTTTTTTTGATTCATACTTTTTAAATGATCACTATTCTAGAAAAGGCGGAGGAAGTAACTTATTCATTTATCACTATTTTTTTTCAAATTTTCCAATTGATCATCTCAACATGGCACGCTGCCAAAAAGGTTGATCACGTGTCAGTTTCTATTGAGTGACTAACAAGACCTATTTTTCTTGATATTCCGATCCCAGATAATCTCGAAGTCGTACGAATGAAAGAGACTATCGCATAAATATCGCTCGCAGCGAGATGGTACTGAGTGAACTGTTTAGCTACCGAATTGTTGTATCAATATGACATTGGATCTTCTTCAAGAAATTTAATTTTCAAGCAATGATGATGCAGTGAGCATAAAGTTGAACTTACTTGACCTTATGCTCACAGCGTATCTCCACTGCTGGAAAAATTCTGTTTCTTGAAGAAGTTCCAATATCATCTACTTAGAACAACGAATCCCCATGAGACCCTCAGAAGAAGAAGAAATCAGGCGAAGAATCGCTCTAGGTTGGCAAGCTTTCGGTACAGAAAGCCCAACCCCCAGGAACAAGAAAAGCCCATTAGTTCTAAAAAGAAGGGTATACAACCGATGCATCCTCCCGATAATTACCTTTGTAGCCGAAACATTGAACCTTATCAAAAGACTGACGCTCAAACTGAGAAACATGCAACGTGCACAGGAGAGAACTATTCTCGACTTCACATGAAGGAACCATGAAGAGCATAGTATATTAGAGGAAAAGCGGGAGTAAGAGATATCATCAGAAAACTCAAAGGCAATAGGCTGTTCATGTAGCAAGAATGTCAACCAACATGGATCATATGCAAAACTGTGGTCAACGAAAAATAAGAGGATGCAACGAGATATTGGCGCCATGACACCCACGATTGAGATGTCTAGTGAATCCTTGGGAAGGTCTTTGTTCAACGACAGACGTTTAAAGGATGATGATGATGATGATGTCAAGTTTTGAACAAGGTCATGTTCAATGAAAGACGAACTCACAAGCAATTGTTTCCGAAAACCATATGCTATCAAGCAAAATGCAATGGAGCATCACAAACTCGTGAGCCTATGCTCCGAAGGTGTCCTGAGTTTCTGAAATTCTCAGGATTTTTTTAAAAGTGCATGCTAGGTCTTATTTAAGGAACTACAAGATAAGGTCACTAACGCCACAAAGTAAAGTAAATAGCCCATAATCTAAGACGACCCTAATATTAACAAAATATTCGTTTAATTTTATGAAATCTGAAAAAGAAATTCTTCTGCATGCCAAGAATTGACATTTCTTAAAATAAATCAGTTGAAATTCTTTCGTTGCTAAAAAAAAAATTAAACATAGTGTGAACTGGTAACTTTTTGGCAACAGAACGCGAAGACTTTCTGGCAAGGTAGGCGATTGATCTGAGGTGATAAAATATCATTTCTGAACAAACAAAGAATAAAAAAAGCGTACATTTAAAACATTTTATTAAATCTATTCACCTGAGTTAGTGTATAGGGTTGATGTATGAAGTAATGTTGATATATCTCCAAGTCGTAGCCTGAGGTCAAAGTAAGTCTGGGTCAGGTATCGTCGGATTTTAGTTATGAACTATAATATAAAAATACGAGTCCGGTCTGATTGGTAAAGATGGAAGAATACTTTAGTAGGTCTTATCTCTGGTCATCAGAAGGCAACTAGTATAGGAGGAAGACAATTCCAATTCAAAAATAGGCAGGGCAGCTCCTTTAAGGTGGTTCGACGCCCAAGTTGACGCCTTTCTGGTAGCTCCTGCAACCAAACTGATACCAGAGATATCGGTCTCTACTTTCCTCTGGATTACATCATCAAAAGGAAGATTCTGATGAGTAGGCATCCCAGTGTCTCCATACGCTTCGCTCGGACATGTGCTCTAGAGAGGACGTTTCATTGTCTGTAGAGACAGAACGTTCTTTCATTGGGATAGAAAAAATCGTTCAGTGTTTAATTATTTATTAACCGCATTCAAAAAGAACGCTATTGATTGTATTGTGACAGTAATCATATCAGTGTGCATGATGAAGAAAATTGCTCAAACACTCCATAGAGACCGTCATGGGACCAGTGTTTTCTAGCAGCATGTTGTGTCGGGTGATCAATTAATAAAATTGGAAACACGTTGAACCATGAATAAGTTACTCCCCACGCTTTCTGTGAGACATTGATCACAAAGGAGTCTAAATTTTCAAAAGAAAAAAAAGGAATAAAAATAAAAACAAACAAAACAAGCGTGAATATTGCTTTACACAAACAAAGAAGTTAATTTAGCACAAACATATAATGCAAATTGATCCCCCGACCACCGAACCCTATTTAGGGGCAGGTTTGAAAAAAAAATTGATGACATAATACAGTAAATGTCCAAATTTCCTACACTATAGCTTTATAGTGGCGGCCTGTGCTCCTGGTGCATACATACATAGCCAGCCAGTCAGATTAACCTGAAAACTTAGTTTTGGTCGATGGTTACTAATTGACTTATTTTCATTTATCAATTCTAGCAATGGACCTGGAACGAACAAGCAATATTGTTTGCATATTAGTTTCATGTTAAGAAATTTGTTGATGACATTGCCCTCTTCGCAGAGAACCTACACGACCTCCAACTAATGATAGATTGACTAAATGAAGAGAACAAGAACGTCGGCCTACACATGAACTACAGCAAGATGAAGATCATGTGCAACAACCACATCGGAGATAAACACACTAAGATCAAAATTAAGGACACAGAACTGGAAGAAGTAGACCACTACATCTACCTAGGACAACGAATCTCTATGAGACCCTCAAAAGGAGAAGAAATCAAGCGAAGAATCACACTAGGATAGCAAGCCTTTGGCAGATCCCATTAATCCTAAAGAGAAGGGTGTATAACCAATGCATCCTCCCAATAGTCACTTATGGGGCTGAATAATGGAACCTAACAAAGAGACATGAGAAAATTATGCTGGGCCTCACATGGAGAGATCACAAGACAGCGCAGTACACCCGGGAAAAGACAAGAGTAAGGGACATCATAGAATCCATTAAAAAGTTCAAATGGTGGACAACCGATGGACATCGCAACTCACGACATGGATCCCCCAAGATCACATGTGGAACCAAGGCCGGCAGAATATTTGATGGAGAGACAAATTGATGGAGATACAAATTCAGAAAGTACTGGCTCCGTGACACCCATGATAGAGAAGTGTAGCGAATCCTGAGGAAGGTCTATGTCCAACGACGGACGTTAAAAGACTGATGATGATGATGATGATGATGAAGAAGAAATGAAGAATTACCACCAAAACATAATGAAAGATTTGCATAGTTTATAGAAAACCATTAGAAATTACCAAATGCATTAAAAATACAATATTTTTTCGTTGGAATTGACTATCTATAGTTTCGAGACGGTTCATAAACATCCCAAGAAATTTTTTGGACGATTGGTTTCCCAATTGTTGTTTGCGTTATAAACACGACGTTTCGGTCGATTCATTCTACGGCTGCCCCCAGGTGCAATCATATTTGGATAATGCACCTGAAGAAGACCACAGAATGAACCGGCCTAAAAATCATGCTTATAACACGAACAACAGGAAGGAGTTCAACCAGCGGATTTTATTAGTTTCTGAACTTCATTTCAATCTTTAGTCGGTTTTGATTCAACTTTCAATTAGAGTCATTGTTCGTGTAGCAACAAACAACAGTACAATCAGTTAATAAAGAGTTAGCCGTCGGTAAAAATCGAACCCACGCCCATCATTATCAAAGTTGATACAGTTAACGCATGGACGCCTCGAACAATCAGCCACAGAGACAGCATGGTTCAGTAAAAGCTGATTAATATTTTAAAACTTAACTCCCAACATCCACCCTACTCCCCGAATTGAAAGTTGTATAAAAGACAACTAAAAATTAGAATGAAAGCAAAAAACAAGCTAATAAATTCAATAGAAATGTTTGGCAGTGTTTCATCCACCGATATTAATAATATATACCCGTACCTCGCATAAATGAATTACCGTAGACCGTGAATATAAAAGAACTAATTATCTAAGAAATTATCAAAAATCATTAGAGAAAAAATAGATTGCTTATCTAGATTTATGATTCATTGAAAAAAAAATTCCTGCTCTTGATTTGAGCATTATTGGTTCCTAATGATCATGAAGATCCCAAAAAGTAAAGAAATTTTTTTCCATTGGCAGATAAGCAGTTGATTTTAAATGGTGAAAATGTTACATGGATTATACATTTCAAATACTACACTTTAAAAAGAAAACAACCGAAGAACTGTTTTAGATGTACCATAGGGGGTACCTGGAGCGTCCGGACACACACACACACACACGAACGTGTGTGCGTGCACACACACACGCACACACGCACACACAATCAAAGACAAGCAAAGATAGAAGGATTTTTAGCTCACAGGCCATTTGTGAGGCCACCGTGATTCAAAAATAAGTCTTAAAAATAATTTGCTATGTTATGTACAAGTGATTTCCTGCTGATGGCGGTGTCCGTACGTTCAAAAAACGATAATATGCTCTCTGGGTTAACGTTCAAGGTATTCAAAGTGAAATCTTTTCATTTTAGTTCGTTGCTCAGTTGTGTATTTTCCATGATGGTTCCTCTTCATATCCGAGAAGAGGAAAAACAAAAATATATTGAAATAAAAAAGATCATGATTGTTTGATAACTTTCGCACCGCCCTGTATTTACTAAAATAAGCATAGTCTCGTTCAGTAACATAAGAATGGGGTATCGTTTGAGGATCGAACTCACTGCTCTATTGACTCAGGTTTTCCCGCGCTATTTGAAAGTGAAGCGTTCGCATGAAACCTTTTGTAAGCCGAAAGGATGAAGCAATCATCATTAGTTTTTATGAGGAAGCGTCTTTTTGAATGCTTCTAGACCCAAAATCAACCAGCTTCTTTGCTTACGAGTTTTACATTGACGCCCCTACGAACTCTCTGGGTTTTTTTTTATATTTTAGGATACCATCTTCTTAACGAATGCACAAAACAAACAGATATAAACTACAGATGCTTACAGACATGTTTCAAAGCTGCAACAGCTTGATGTCTTTCATGGAAACGAAGTGAGTTAGAGGCAACTCTCGTAAATCTGAGGACGCCTGCAATCTGTTAGTTTATTAGAAATCAAAACTGTCATCAAAGCATCGTCATAAGTATCTCCAGTTTTTAAGTTAGTCAGGTTGGCTGGCCAGCTATGTATGCATCATGCATACATTTACTCTTTATCATGTCCAAAAAATTTACTTACCCGATCCCCAAATTTAAGTAAAGGTTAAATTTACACCGCAAGTTTGTTCTAAACTGATTCGTAGTGCCTGGCAACGTTCACTCTTTTTTCTTAATCTTTTTAAAAAAGTCAGTTTCATTTAGTTATCGCCACCAAATAAAAAGCTGGAAAAGTAACTTGATCAATGATCACCCTTTTGAGTTGGTCATATGACGGTTTATATTGAGTGACTAACAAGACCTGTCTATTTCTCCACGGCAAAGCATCTGACTGATGAAATAGAATCACTTGAAAACATGTTCTGGTATCATGACAATCTTCCTTATCATTTTTCGCATTTTTTTTCTCATTCTTGGTGTCAAAACCAGTTATCATTGAAAGATAACTGTCAAGACTATTCTATGATGTTTTCTCCTCATTTCTTGCGAGTTAGAGCTTTCACTAAATGGCTTCTATAATTCCTTTTCAGGAAAGATAACATCCGTCCAAATTCCGATCCGGATGTAAACTACCTTGTGACTCTTTATTCCTCGTTGCTAAGGTAGAAATAACTCTCAGTATTTAGCGCAAATGATTTCACAATCCCCTGATTTTGCTGCTTCTCTTACACTCCCGTCACTCTGACTATTCCCTCTCGGGCATGCGTAGAAAGAATATTAACGCTAATGAACAGTGTCAAAACAAGAAAAAAAACATTTCCTTAAAAGCAGAGACTGCAAAAGACAGATTACTTACAAAGGGATATATTTATAGAAATAGTATGGAATGTCGGATCCTGGTAAAATTAACCAAGGATCTAATCAAGGAAGAAGCTGTGAGCAAGAAATACTTGGAGAGGATTTGAATGAAAAAAAGAGAAAAAATAATGAAGCGTATACGCTTTCGTGAGGAATTGAAGAAGAGGTGTAATTATAGTGATATTCATATAGTATTGATAAAATACTGCTATATATCTATTTAAAATTGATATCTTGATAAATTGGGGTTTTTACCTTTGTTTTTTTTTCATCCATGCTTTTGAGGGTCTGATCCGTTTGTTTATTTAAAATATCCTAGGCAGCTCAGCTCCTGAACTCAGAAACCAAATCGACAAAAACTCCATCTTGTAACCTACTTTCGATCAATTAACCAAGAATATTACGATTTATCTTTGTTGATCCAGGTGATAGTTGAGCAGCTATTAAAAGCATATGAGTTTGAACACATTAATTAACGGGCTAAACCATGTTTTACTCTTTCAGAAAAGGGAAGTAAAAAGGAGAGAGTATCGAGAATAAATAAACAAGACGAACCCACGGCTTATTTTTCTTATTTTCCGTACTATTTTTTGGGTTGCATATCCATTGGAACGAAAGATGTACAAACGCCGAAGCTTTCACAGGAGAACGTTTTCATGAATGCTGCTTCGAATGGACATCATTCACACAACTCAAAAGTCTTGCTATAAAGATATTTAATAGTCATTTAATAGGTTGCGAGATGTGCGTATCTGCATGTCCGATCCATTGGCGTATGGCCACTTGGTGTGCTACGGATGCACCAAATGCAAAAATATTTTTAGTTTAACAATTTTCCTCGATACGAGTTAGTTGCTTATCACTCACTAGCGCAATATTTCGTAATCACCAAACCTATGTATGTATGTATGTATGTATGTATGTATGTATCTATCTATCTATCTATCTATCTATCTGTCTATCAATTTGAACAAATGACTTCTATTTTGTATACATGCAGATATATATTTAAAATCTATTAACGAGTGTGCACAAACAAAGGTCACGTGCAACAATCACGTCGGAGATAAGAACACAACAATCAAAATGGAAAACGAAAAACTGGAGAAAGTAGATCACTGCATCTGCATAGAACAACAAATCCCCGTGAAATCCTCAAAAGAAGAAGAAATCAAGCAAAGCAGAGCAAGCCAAACCTTCAGAACAAGAAAACCCAATTACGCCTAAAAAGAAGGATATACAACCAATGCATTCACAGGATAGTCACTTACGGAGCTGGAACATGGAACCTAAGCAAGACACGAACCCCTCAAACTAAGAAGCATTGAACATGCCCATGAATGAATCATGCTCAACATCACATGAAGAGATCACAAGACAGTACAATATATCAGGGAGAAAGCAGGAATCGGAGACATGATAGAATCCATTGGAAACTCAAATGGAAATGAACCGGTCGTGTTGCAAGAAAAGTAGACAGCTGATGGAAATCAACACTCGCAAGATGAATCCCCAGAGATCACATACACGGCCGAGGCCGGCAGAATACAAGATGGAGAGACGAACTCGACAAATTCAGGAACTATTGGTTCCGCAGCATCCAGGATAGAGAGGTGTGATGAATCCTCGGGGAAGGTGTGCGTCCAATGATGGACGTTGAAAGACTGATGATGATGATGATTTTGATGTGTATGGTTGGTGCAATGGCTTATGGTGCTTTGTATCTTGAGTGTGATGTGTGCAATGAATGCACAAAACAAAAATATTTTAGTGTCCGTAAAAAGCAACAAACCAAAAAAGTCTTTCTGGGAAAATGTTATGAAAGTGGTCCCGATTGTGAGTTGTTAAGTTCCAACCACTCTTTTACTCGATGTTACAAATGATGAGAGAGAGAGAGAGAGAGAGAGAGAGAGAGAGAGAGAGAGAGAGAGAGAAATGAAAGAATTAATGAGGAAAAAGGACAAAATTTTGATAGGCCTCTATAATTCGAATTCTGTTTTTCATTTAAATTTTAATTCCTACACTCAGGACCACCTTCCCTATATTGGGCTAAAAAAGTTTAAACTGTCCATTGCTTTTTACAGACACTGAAATATTCCTACGTTTATGTGCTTTCGTAGCACACAGCGCACCCAAGATGCAAAGCACAATACACCACTGGCCTAACCATACACATAACTGTTCACATTCATAGATTTTAAATATATACTTACATGTATATAAAATGAAATTCATTCGATCAGATATTCAGAGTGAGTGTGACATTTTGCCCTTGGGAGTAATGTTCAAAAAAACTAATATTGAGAAACATCGTTAACGTAGGAAGTAGGAACAAACATTACATCAAAGATAGCAAAGGGTTCCAGCCTTTTTTTTTTGTGTGAGTGTTTGCTTCTTTATGTGCCTGTTTGTGTATATCAGCGCTCCTGGCCATTCCGTTTTGTCTACAGACTTGAACATTGGCATCATCCCTTCTAAAAAAAAAATGTTCTTTTTAAATATTTTGAAAACAGCTTTTCTGACTTTCGGGGGTCTTTTTTGGTAGGTTTATTAGTTACATCTACATTCCAGAATTTAGATATTTATAGATACTTTTTCACCATATTTTAGATGTTTTCCGATGAAAAACACCAGTGATGTCACGAATAAAATTCAATCCGACCTTATTTACCCTCTAAAGGAATTATTTTCACATGACTTCAAATTTCGACGCTACGGTTGTTTAATTATTAACTGTGATGGCGAGTTTTCAGTGTGTCTCATACTATCGAATCAATGAACTAGACTAAGCTAAGTTAGTAAATATTGATTGTTTGGTAATTGCCATAACAGGCGTTCCCACTGAATTTTACAATTTCTGTTCTTCAGGAGAGATTATTGTATATGCATATATTACGGGTTTGCATTGTCAGATCCAAGTCGTTTGCATGGTACCCGGTGGATTACCTTTCCTACCCAGTCATATCCATTTTCGTACTTCTTCAGAAGAAATTCGTTTCATTCTTTTTATTTTTATTTTTCACACAAGTCGCAACAAATGGTTTACTCTAGAGATTGAATGACAGCAAGCTGCGTAAGTCCTTCAGCACCCTCCTCAGTATTCTCACTGTCTTCTGTAGTGCTGTTGTCTGGATGGTATCGATTCTCCCTCTGATATCCATTTCGCTAGACTATTCGACATCGTTCCTTGTGCTCCAACAATAACTGGCACAACTGTGACGTTCATATTTGAAACTGTCAGTCCAAACTCTCAGCATGAGTTTCTATCTGTTTTCTAGCTAGTCTGGTTGACTATGTATTTTGTATCTCGTGTACTGTCAATATAAGTTTATCTCAGTTTTCATTTATCTTGCTGGCTACCGATCGAACCAATGGAGCTAGAGGGCTGAAAATCTAAACATTCACCTTTTATCATGTTCACAATAAAAGTTTGTTTGTGTTTTTTCCAATCCCCTGCCCCGATTAATTTTCCAGTAGGGTGTGGTTCAATATGAGTTGTAATTTTCTGCTTGGTTGATCTCTTTATTTGTGCGCGTTTGTTTCGGACTTTTTTGTGATCAATGTCCAAACAAAAGTCGGGAGTTGTAACTTATTCATTGATCACCCCTTTTTTTCATTTTTTTTCTTAATTGATCACCCTCCCAACGATGACTGCCGCTAAGAGATATCGGTCTCGTGATGGTTTCTATTGAGTGACTAATCAGACCTGTTTTTTAATTTCATCTGTTCACTGACGAGGTCAAGATATTTATCCAGCTTTTTACTTTCTTTCACGTTCTACGGAGCTTTGCACGTGTTTTTCGTTCTGGAACAGGTTCTGGTTTATGCGTAGAGCATTAGCCTGAGTCGTCAGATAAGCAGTATCTTCATTGTGAGCAATCGTCAACAGTCACTAAGACAGTCAACATAGATTTCTTCAGTCTTTAAGTTGGTCGGCTGGCTGGCTAGCTGACTATGCATCACGAGCACAGGCCGTTCCAATAGAGCTAGAGGACTGAAATTTCTAATATTCACTCCGTATTATGTTGAGAAAAACAAAATTTCAACAGCCTCCCCTCTCCAATCTAGGTTTTTAGTGGGAGGTTCAATTTGCAAAAAATTTATTCGAAATTGATCCCTGAGTTTGTGTCCGGCAGCATTCATGATTTTTTTTATAAGATTAAAAAAAAAGGCGGTAGAAATAACGTTTATTTATCACGCCTTTTTACAACTTTTTAATTGATCATCCCAACACAGCATGCTGCCAAAAAGACTTTGGCCATGTGACAGCTTCATCTGAGTGACTAAGTTACTTTTTGCATTTAAATAAGTTGTTGAAAGATCCCCGTTGACATTAGACCCGACTATATCACGAAACCAGCCGAATAGTTTACACATGTAAGAAAATTGTTGAAACGTGAATAAGCTTATCCCGGGGGTGTTGTTCAAACATCATTCATCCGTCCATCTTAATTTCTTCTTCTTCATCGGGGGCCCCCTTTTTCGATTTAATCCTCCCTTTTCTCTGTTCTGGACATTCCGAGGTAGATTAAATCCAAATAAATGAGACGCATGTGATTCGTTCTGCGAATGCTTTCGGCATGGTACTCCAGGGAACTGAGGCTGGCTGACATAAAACACGTGTGAGTGTGAGTGAAGTCTTTGGTCGGGATAGAGGTTGACAGCGAACATTTCGTAGTTGCCAATAGAATTAAAGAATTTGTGCCGAATACGCCCACGTATAATAGATGATTATAAAACAGTTTGTTTGTGCGCAAATAGACCTGCATATAACTACACACACACACACACACACACACACACACACACATATATATATATATATATATATATATATATATATATATATATGTATATATAATACGTCTGCTGGTATATTTACAACACATATGACACAAGCTTAAAGGGAGATGGTCTTTGATCAACACTGCTCGACTGCCATGTTAATATAACTATTTTGTTTTTGAAATCCCCGAAACGGTTTCCTGGTTAACAACTGATACCAACAGGGGAAAATTTACACTTAATGCCATAATAACTATGTAAAATATATATATAGAAAAAACATTGAAGAAAATTACACAGATTGCAAAAGCAGGTATTAGCAAATGTGACCAAGGTGACACAAAAAACATTTTCAATGTGTTCAAATTTGTAAAGCTTTCTAATATATATATATATATATATATATATATATATATATATAAGAAAAATGTAAAAAAGAAAGCCAACTTTTTAGTTATGGTTTCAAGGTACAGTACTTTTTGGTAATGACCCTCAACCGATTTTATACGTGTCTTCAGAAGGCTGGTGCGATTCTATTTCTCATCATTGAAAATATTGTAGCTAAAAACTATAACTAAAAAGTTTGGTTTTCTTTTTTTTTAAACACTTTTTTCTCCATCTATTTAACCCTTGTTGCAGACTTTATCTACCTGTTTTCCCACATGTATGACAGTGTGAATCGTGTTCAAAACAAGGGATCAAAACAATAGCCAAAAGAACTGCTCATAAGATATGGATAGATAGATAGATAGGCTTGCCTGGGAAAGGTAGGTTTAAATTCGAATATCGTTATGTACTAAGTTTAATTTGCTTTGTTGTACATTATCTTGACCATGAAAGATAACGTTTCATAAAAGTCAAATAATGCAAGCAGGTGAAAAGATACGCCGACGAATCAAAAAAAAATTCGACAAGAAAGTTGAAAAAAATCTTCAAGTTCTAAAGGTCCCAGGCAGAAAACGGTTAAAATGGAGAGAATGAATGTGACAATTACTTTTTTTTATTAGGACCGTTGACTCCAATATACCTGATATATTTCATTCAAACCATAAAATTCCTAAAAACGATAAGTATATTCAGTATTTTTTTTTTTTGCATATTGACATATTTACATATAAAATATAAACAAACAATCGGATTGCCCGTAACTCATTTTTTAAATCCTGTTAAGATTATTATCCAATTTCAGCATTTAGATATATTGAGAAATGATGAATTTATCTAATTGAGAAAATGATACAACGTTGACGGACACACACCGGGGACAAAAATATGGCAAGCTAATTGAAAAGACAAGCAAACTGAATATATGATATGATAGAAAATATATCTTGATAGAAAAAAACTCATGAATAGTGGTGAATCCAATTCCTCATATAGTAGAACCCAATATATCAGAACAATTTTAATTAGTCTTTACATTAATGGGACAATTTTTTTTGATATTTCATTAATCGTTTATTTTTTTTCTTAGTACGATATAAAATATTTCTGATGTTTCCAAAGCTCAACACAAATTGCAGAATATTTCTTCCAGAGAGACGAAGAAATTGAACGTTTGAATTAATTAATTGCAAAAGTAGTGTCAACATTGTTCATAGATTTAATTAAAAATATCAAAATTAATTAACACCTGGAAGTTTCCATGTAGACGTAAACATATTATTAATTATCAAATAAAAGGACCCGATATATATTCAGAGATAATGATTATGAATAATTCTGCAAATTTGCAAACACACACAGATGACTTTAGATATGTGTATACTTGTATGTTATTAAAAAACGGATATATTATCCGACATCATATTTATAAATGCATTACATTATCGGAAATGACCTCCCGTTGTTACATTGAAAATTAGTCCATTAGCCTACGCAGCGTAAATTGGATAAACAAAAATGGGCTGATTCTAGAATTGAACCTATAACGGATAAGATAACCACTTCAACGTTGTATCGCTCTTCCCGTAGAGCTAAACAGCCGGCAGAAAGGCAAAGGCCCAAATAACATCTTTATTTCCATGTATGTATACGTATAACCACTTTAATTTTCTCTCTCCTTCTCCCTCTCTCTCCCTATATATATATATATATATATATATATATATATATATATATATATATATATATATCAGAAAATGGACCATTTTTTTCCGATAAAACACGAAAATTATGAAGACATTTATATAGGAAGCATGATTAGCTCGGCAAAGAGTGATTGCAGTGACGAACAAAATATAGTTCCTACTTAAATGTATCATGATCATCACACACACACACATACACACACACACACACACACATATATATATATGTATATATATGCATATATATATATACATTATGAAATAAAGGATTTGCCACACAAAAACTTTATGTTTCTGCTCTGTTAGGGCTTCTTCGGGCAAATGATTTGATTTATTTGGATCCCTATTTGGGACGTTAATTTTTGTGGGTGGAGAACTTGTTTTGTTTTACATAGTGGAGATAGATTACTGTCTGGTTGTTATAAATTGACAGGGGATGCTATAGACACCTTCTTTGTCTGTGCATTGTTAATCCATCAACTCTTTGTGGTACGTTTCCTCTTAGAAAGTATTCTATTGTTACTTTCATCTGCTACCCTGGGTTGAGGTTCACTTCTACATGACTTTAGTCGTTTATGTTTAATTCTTTTTATATTCTAGGTTGGGATTGTTATCTAAGATAATCAGGACAAGGGGATTGGGTTGTTCTTAAAGTGACTGGGAGTATAATAATAATAATAATAATAATGATGATGATGATGATGATGATAATAATAATAGTAATAATAATCATAATTCTGATACTACTATTATTAATAATAACGAGAAGAATAAGATAGCCATGGTGGTTAATTTTTGTACACCTATACGTGGGGTTTTGAATTATGTTTTTAATAGATTTTGAGTGGTGCCGGCATTCTGACACTACCTAATTTTTTCCATTTAATAATTCTGTTTTTTTTTTTTGTTTATTTGTTTTATCGCTAAAGGTGAGGATTTCGAATTTTTCATTTGGGCATAGGTAACATGAGGCTCCAATGTTGTGTCATATGTAAGTTTTAATATCTGATTATATTACTGATTTGTAATTGTTCATAAAAATGAATTTGATACAACAAATGATTTATAACTGCATTGTTTTATGTTACATCCCACAAGCGGAACACCTTAGAGATGAGTTTTCAATTTTCTTCGGCAACGTTTTGCAATGTGAGATAACATTTCTCTCTTGTTACGGAAGACTTATAGATTGAAAAAAAGATTTCTGCTTTTATTGACATTATTTGAGTTAAGAAAAAAATGCCGATTACAATTTCCACTGGGCCTTTGTGAGTCACATCAAAAGCCAGGTGGCCACATGACGAAAAATGTTGGGGGACACTGGGCTACAGACTTATTGATCCATCCACATATATATACAAAGCTATGAAAAAAAGTCAGGAACCCAAAGATGGACGAAAAAGCATTCATTTTTCACAACAAATGTCTATTTCTAAACATGATCTTCTACTTTGCCAATGCACTTAATTCAGTGGAAACTATCAATCGTATAGATGGAATATAACACGGTGAAATTTTAAATCGAAATTTAGCTGATTACGTGCTAGGCTATGGACTTATTTATCTTCTTATACGTGATTTGTGCGTGTATTTATAAACGGATAGACGTGAGCAATGGCCTCCGTTCAATCTTGACCAACAATGGAACGTCCCCTCCAGGGCTCATGCATGGGTGAAGCGTATGAGGATCTGGGATGCCGAGTTGTCATAATCCCCCTCTCGGCTTTGCCAATGTAATCAAGAGGAAAGTAGAGAGTTATATGTCTGGCATCAGCTTAGCTGCAGGAATTGCCGGAGGGACATCAAAATGGGCGTCAAACCACCGCAGGGGAGGTCTTTGGCTTTGGATCAGAGTTGTCCTTCTCTTAGACTAGTTGCCTTCCCAAGACTAGACAGCCCTATCTGTTCTACCATTTCCTATATATAAATATATATATATATATATATTGGTTCTCGAGACAATTATCTTTCAAATGTTCCATGTATGATATTTTCAAGTGTCCGTAGAGGGAATTATATTACAATATTTTTCGTATGAAAAATAAACCCCACGATTTTCCAATATTTTGTTTCAGTATGTGAAACACACACACACACACACACACACACACACACACTCACATACATATATATTTACTGGATTTTACAAATATATATACATATATTTACATATAATTAATGCGTTATACCATTTTGTCATATATATATACATATATATCCATTCCTTATTATATATATATATATATATATATATATATATATATATATTAGGTTTATCAGACCTCACCAGGACAAGCTATTTTGGACCTAATGAGCGGCTGGTCGGAGTCACAGAATCCACTAAATGTCTTGAAATCAAGAAAACAACTTCCTTAAAAAACCCACTACATCTCAAATCCTCTTTACACACACTTTCTCTTTTTTACAACAATTTTATAATCATCTTCAGTCACACTATAAAAATATTTGCAAGCTAGTTGTTTCGAGAACTGGAAAAATATTTCTAGTAAAATTCATTATATCTAGGTAAATCTTGATTCAATATCTTTACGGCCTGGTTCTAATAAACGGCACGTTTATCATAATAAACGAAGCAAATTAGCAATGATCGCATTTGTTTGAATCGGTTCTTACAAAATTGGTCCAATTGTACGGCGGATCATAATCACCGATGAATCTATTAAATAAAATCCACTGTATATACAAACCCACATGTGTACACACAAATGCATACATAAGCTGTATAGCTATCCATGCATATGTGCATATATATCTTAATTAATTAAAACTGTCAGCAGAATGATTACTTTTGATAATTATCCTTTTTAGCTCACTAATACTTATTCTTCAAATACCAAAAAGAGCAACCTTAAGACCTAGCAATGGTGAGTAAACAACTGCTAACAGGTCACTGGATAAAAAACCGTCACATGACTAACGTATTTTGGCAGCATGCTATGTTGGGGGTGATCAATGGGTTGGTTACGTCTCTCACCTTTTGTTGAGCAGTGATCACTAAAACAATCTTTCTAGACGTAATAAAAAGTGGATATTGAATGTTTTAGTCCTCTTACTCTATTGGCGTGGTCTTTGCACAAGATATTTACAGGCAGCATTCGATACTTGGAATCTCCGATTACTGCCACTTCTTGCTGACAAGAAAAACGAAGACAATTTGAGGACCTTACTTTCATAGTTGATCATTTTCAGAAACACTGGTTGACTTTTTAAAAAAAATTAGTGCAATGGGAAAATTTGTAAATGCACTATGTTTTTACGATAATAGTCAGGTAATATTTCGGAACGTATTTACATAAACATCAGTTGACTATTTTTTTTTCTAGAAATTGATTCAGACCCGATACAGCCAGCCACCCGCCAGCTAGCGCGTCAGATGGCTGCAGCATGTGCCCGTCCGTTGCGGCCAACGATGACACCCGTGGCGACGGCGACAGCGACGGTGACGAGAAGCCGTGCTCCTGCTTCTCCTTAGGGTTTCACGAGACGGAAGAGACTGCCGACCGACTGGGATTCTGGTGGCCGACTTTCCTTCCTTTTCAGCCAGCCAGCCAGCCAGCCATCAGGACTTACTAAAAAAAAAAATGAAGAAAATTATTTTGACTGTTTGGGTGGCAGTATTGGTTGACAGTTTCTAACACAAACAATGATTATATACTTATATCCATACTATCATCTGGCTTATGTATGCTAAGCCAGACTCGCTTAATAAGTCTCAGTGTTAATTAATCACAGTTTCGAAGCGAATGGGTAGATGGGACGATGGGAACGATATTGGGGTGGAGGTGCTCTGACTTGATGGATAGGAAATTAATGACATGGTCGTGGCATAGGAGTTGGGATGGACGCAAGTAGACAGCAAGATTGAATTAGATGGAAAAATTAATTAAAAATACACTACAATGACAACAAGAATCGAGAAATATAAATTACCTCGGAGAAATTATGCGCACATGTCAACCTCTAAACCTAAACAACCCACACATGCCCCATATATATATATATATATATATATATATATATATATATATGTCTGTTTGTGTGAGGTACAATCCCAAAACTTTGTAAATTTGGACAGCACGCATGGACTTAATGTATTGCAGACTTTAATGAGATCGTGGTAAATGTAACAATAATGAGGGAAAAGCCCATGCAATGATCGGATGTTCAAAGATTGGTTTAATATGGTGGATTCAAATATAACTTTGTTCTCGATAAAGGGGATAATTTCCCCATATATATATATATATTTCCAATATGTTGGCTCAGGTGAGAACGTCAGATGCTTGACAATGGTCGACACCTGCGGAGAAAGCTAATGTTGTAGCATCATTGTTATTGTTAAGAAACTTTCTTCGAATTTAACGACTTGATTCCTTTTAAGGTGAGAAAATGAACTGCGTGTTGGAAAAGGTGTAATTGGGCGTTATGTAGCCAATGAAAACATAGTTTTTGTCGGAGTAATTTTCAAAAAAATCATTAGTTGAGTCAGATACGAGTTGTGCTCCCGAGCTGTCAGACGCCCCTAGCAAGAAAGGCTTTCCATAATAGCTGATAAAGAAAGCAAAACAGGTTAATCGAGACATTAAACGATTAATGATATCTAAGATCTTAGATTGAGTGAACTTTCATGCCTGTCCCTTGCCTCCTCCCTACGATTCACCGGACGAATGGCGAAGTCAATCGTACATCCCCCTCTCTCTCTCTAGCTGAGTTTCTCCTTACTTTTCCCACTGAGAACCATTTTTCATGTATGGATCTTGAGCGAAGCCAAAAACTACTATGTAGATATTTGGATATTTTTGACCGCCGTATTCGTGATACGAACAACACCCACAACCTTTGAAAGTAATGAAAGAAAACACTTTCATCAAAGCAAGAAACTTTTTGATTCTACGTTTGTTTTTATACGTGCAACACATGTCCACGTGCCTGCATTACCATGCAATGAAACATCTATATACATGGTCAAGTTTTGCTTTTTTCGCTGTCGAATTTCCTGAACTTTCCAATGAACACACCACACACACGACATATAAAAAATGTATAACGTAGGTTTGTAAATACGAGCCTATTTGTATCTATATAAAAGCATGCATAGGCTTGATTGGTGATTTAAATTGTTGATTATGAAGGCATTTGAACCTACATAAACATGAGGAATTAGAGAGCTGATTTTCAAGGCAATCCTTTGAAAGATCAGAGCAACAGGATTTTCCTTTTATTTTTCTTTCATTTTGCTTTGTTCAGAACTGAAGCTGGTGACAGTAAATATCCACACATATATCCTCATATGTACATATACGTCCGCACGGAGAGTTTAATGGTTAGCACGCTTACCTTATATACATTTGGTGTTAAGTTCGATTCCTGTGAATTAGGAAGAGTAGGGAAAATGTGCAGCTAATACTGTATATTCTAAGCTGTGTGATTAAGATGAGGGCGTCTCTTTGATGGACTCGCATCCCACCAAGGCGTTGGTCACCAAACTTTTCGGAATAAAGTTCTGGTCTCAACCTGACTTGCAGGGATTACTTAGCTGACACATGCAATACAAACCGGGACTTCATCACCGGCCGGTCATACTCCAATGGGAGTTGTCTCTCAAGAGACGGACGCTTTACCCAGCCTGTTATTATATGTACATACACAGCTACGCACACTATACAAATGTATGGGCAACTTCACCACAAAAGTGAATCTTACCCTGATACGTAGTTTCCAACGTCTCCGTCGTGGTACAACTCTTAGACATTGATTCAATCGATTTTCTTCCCACGTTCCGTGCATTGCTAGAAACCTTTGAGTGTATCAATATTGAACACCTCCTATAATTCTGACTGAATCTCCATCGTGTCAAAACGACGCCCTTTTAGCCGAATGTTCTTCCTTTTAGATCTGAGACAGTCTCTGGAAACGATATCAGATGGGGTGGGTGGGCAATGTTTTTCACCATTTGTGAACAAGGAAACTATGGTCAATGTGTAAGGGAGCTGTGTTGTTTTAGGAGGGGTCGTAGTTGTTAATCCTCCACTTTCCTGGACTTTTGTGTCGAATGCTCCGCCACAGCCTCTTCAAAACCTCACCTTAAAATTGGAATTTGACATCGAAGGACGTTCGTCATGGTCAAAGCTTTGGACATAAAAAAAACCCTCAACGCTGACTTGACGTTACTGTAAATTTGACACATTCTTTTTTAGCCACGATGATTTGGTGACTGCCACTGCCCATGGCTGCCACTTTTTCCCAAAGCGAAAATCATAGACCCATGACTCATACACGGCTATAATAATGGGAATTAAGTTACGCTAGAAACACATTACCCTCACATCAAGTAAACTCATGTGAGCTCACGAGGCCTCAAAACTATCAAAATCGACTATAGGATACACACTTGTGTCACGTCACCTTACGTGATCTTACGTGTAGTCACCGAATATTGCGCGTCTAGATTAGAGAAAATGCAATGTCACACATTCTGTAAATGCGTACAGAACAAGAAAATATTACACGTGAGGTCACATGAGCAGATCAGTAAGGACTTGGTATACCACATGACTTTCAGCCATTAGAGCCTATGGATCAAAATAAGCTTCAAACTGATCCATACACGTTTGACGCTCACGTGAACTAGCATGAGGCCACGTGACGTGATAGCAATGTGTTATGGTCCTTCTGTTTTAGTCTTCGAGTTCTGAGTCGGTAGCAGTGTCATATTATTTTGGGCTGTCGCTCAGAAGTTTCACATTTTGCAAGAATGCGTTTCAAATTCAAAGCATTCACCAAACTGTGTGGAAGAGTTCCGTACTGCAATCTTACGATCCAAAAAACAAACATAATTGATAGTTAGTCCAATCGAACAGATAGTGTGACTCACTTTTGAATTGGAACTCCGCTCAATCACCCATCTTGCAAATGCGAGCAACCCCCCCCCCCTGTCCAGAAAATACGAGACATGGTCACGTCAGCAGATTTGCAAGGACTCGTGATATCAAGTGACTTGTAAACTATCACAGCATCGTGTCTCCAAGCAATTTGAATAAGCGTTAACCGGGCCTGCACGCTTGTGACGCTCACGTGAACTCATGAAACGAAAGCTGAACATCTATCAGACACGTTATCAATCAGGCACGTACGTGCGAACACTTACATACATATGTACACGCAGCCCCACGTACACAGGAAACACACACGCACACACATACACACATACACACACACACTTTTGTTTGTTTACCGTTGTTTTCTGCATATATTGGGGTCGTCACCCAGCAGTCCAAAATTTTGCACAAAACAGTCTCATATTGAAAACATCCATCAAACTGTATGGAATTGTCCCGGAAGGAAATCACACAGTCCGATAAAAATCATAGATAATTGGCTTAGGAACTGGGCGGATTGTGTCACTCATTTTAGCGATATTTTTCGGTCTCATGCCTGTCGACTGTCGTCCAGAACACACTTCATCGTCATGGATATTCATCTGCCCTTACAATGGTTGTAAAATAATAGAAGTATTCGTGTCCGTCCGTGAATGTGGGTGTGTATGTGTATATATATATATATATATTTATATATATATATATATATATATATATATATATATATATATATATATATATATGTATATATATATATATATATAATAGTGTGTTTGTACACGTGCCTAAAGTGTGTAAACAATGTATCAAGGCTTCAGACTAACTTTTTTTTACCACCGTCACAGAACCGCCCCGAAAAACAATATCACCCCCCAAAAAAACAATTTCACCACCCCGAAGGATATGTAAACTGTGAACCATCCCCAAATTGAAATGGTGTTTTTTTTTTCTTTACTTTGGTATTTTCATCTATAATTGTTAGTAGCGTAACACTAACACTACTAAAATGTTTAGGAAATCAATTATTACATCAGCGGCGGTGCAAGGTTCAACAGTGCCTCCCAGCAAATTTTCTAGATTATTCTTAGATTTTTCAGGGTTCCTCTGATATATTGCATCTCCAAAACTCTGATGCCCCTCACAGCCGTGGGGTTCGAAAGTCCCACGTATCACCCTTGATTATACTCATTTTGCTCGATTCAAATAAATTGGTTTAAAACTAAACTGGAAAGGTATCTATAAACTGTAGAGCAGCAGCAATTAATTAATTTGATAATTGTCAAATTAATTACCAATTTAGTTCCCTGGGTTGTGGACTGAACAAGACCTTTGGGGGCGTCATCTCAGGCTTTGGAAAACGTTGATCAACAATTTCCACCATTTTCTGACATCTCAAAGAACATATAGAACACATTTTCGATTAATTGAGAAAAAGATCAACAAAATAGTCGATAACGGAAAGAATTGTTGGTTGCAGCCGTATAAAACTGTAAAAATTCAAAATTAAGACAACTACTCTCAGTGAGCACATACCTCCTCTCCCTTGCAAAAGATCCGTTTTCGTCCGAAACACATTTTCTACGGTCCCCGGGACGACGGGGTGGCATTAATTTTGAGTCCTGGTAAGTATGTATCTACGCCAATGCAAATGAAAGCTCTGGCTTTCCTCATTGCCTATAGCTGTATTTATATTTAACTGAATAGTATCACCTCTTCACATATATGCGTGTTGGTGAATGATTGAGGGTTATTTGAGTGTAGAAGCACGGATTTCTTCTCGGAAGCAAAAATAATAATTCGGAACGGAGCCATTTCATTCCTTTGATGATAGAACAACACGTATATTATTTTCACAACACGTCCAGTGTACATAATAATACACGCTGTTATTTTCGCTTCAAATAAAAAGAAAAAAAAAGTCTGGCTAGTCACTCAATAGAAACCATCGGGTGACCAACGTCTTTTGGCAGCATCCTATGTAGTGGGTGATCAATTTCAATAAGTTACTTCTCCAACCGTTTGTTGTACACTGAAAACCTTTAAAAACAAATGCAAATGCAGCAGGACACAAACTAAAGATCAAATTAGCTTAAACTCGCATTGTAAATAGAGCCCCCACATCAAAACCTATTTGAGTTAAGATCTTGGAAAAACAATACACGTGTTTTTTCCTCTCGTAGATATCATCATCAATATCAGTCTTTGAACGTCCGTCGTTGGACATAAACCTTACCCAGGATCCGCCATATTTCTCTATCATGGGCGTCGCAGAGCCAGAACTTTCTGGATTTGTCTAGTTCATCCTAGAGTAAAAGTTGGATTTTCAGTCCTCTACCTCCACTATACGCGTGATACATACTAACCACCCAGCCAGCTGGACAGATAGACATCGAGACCAGCTTCAAAACTGACGAAATCTTTGTTGACAGTGATGGTTGATAGTTTCCCCAAAATTGACCAAGAAAGAGGCAAAAACAAACAAGTGAGAGAAATCAAAAATAATTTACCGGAATCTCAGGCTTCATTAACTTTAATTAGAATAAATCAAAAGATAGAAAATTCGCCTTGTTAATGTAAGAATTAATCAGTGGGATTAATTAAATATGGAGAGAGAACAATCATTATGTGTGGTTGTTGGTCTGGTATGGTAAGTGCTTCTGGCTGGACGTCCTTTTTATCTTATTGGGTTTTCTTGTAAATATACGCATCTCAGAAAAATGACTAAATAACATTTGATAGTCGAGCTTAATGTTTCGCCAATATCTCTTGAAGTTACTTAGGTAGTTACTTTCCGATTTTCATACCTATCTATCTATCGATCTTTCTATCTCTCTCTCTCACTCTATGTATATATATATGAATGTGTGTGTCTGTGTGTGTGTGTGTGTGTGTGTGGAAAGCAGTCAATATGGAAATGAAAAGACTAGAGACTAATTAGAAGATCTCAGTTTTTTATTAGATGTAATTGCTTGCATTTCGCCCGGGGAAATAGCGGGCTTCTTCAGAGCAACATAACGAAAAAACTTTCGAGACGTACTAATTAATCTCTAGTCCACATTGTCAACTTTCCCCAACATTCTGTCGGATCTACATCCATTTTCCACGCCCTTATATATATATATATATATATATATATATATATATATATATATATATATATATATATATATATATATATATATATATATAAAATTCTATATCAAAATCATGACTTAAGTGGAGATTATCAACTCTGCTAGGGAGCCAAGTTAATGTAACTTTCTTGTTTTTAAATCCCTGGAACAGTTGCATAATAAATAACTGATGATCCCAAGAAGAAATATTAACCCGTAATACCTTACCGAATTCTGTGTAAAATACTTTCTGAACTTAGTAAGTTCGTCTCTCAGTGTTGTAATCTGCCATCCTCGATTTTGCATATGATCTCTGGGGATCCATGTTGTGGATCATGATGTCTAGCAGGATAGACCATTCTTTCAACATGACCAGTCCATTGCCATCTTAGTTTTCTAATGGACTCTATGATGTTTTGGACTCCTTTTTCACCTACCGTGCTGTCTTGCAATATGAGAGTTGAGTATAATTCCATCATGTGCACGTTGCATGATTCTCTTTTTCAGGATGAGTGTCTTGATCAGATTCCAGGCTCACACACCATAGGTGACTATTTAGAGAATGCATCGATTGTATCCGATTCTTCTTAGGAATAATGGGATTACTCGTTCTTACGGAGCCTATTTCCCTGCAATTTTTTATCCTGCGCTTTTGAATAGACTACGGCGGCACCTTTGGCACCAAAGTCCGGTGAAGTGAAAGATTGACTACAAGGATCTTTCCCGTAATAACGCAACCCGCCCACACATCAATCGTTGTTCAGCTGTTTCCGTGTTCCACAAAGGTGAAAATTGTCCCTCATCCTCCTTTATTTGTCTGATCTCGCCTCCCGAGACTTTCTCGTATTTCAAAAGAAGAAAGTTCGTCTGACAAAGAATCTTTTTGGCACGAGTGAGATCCGGACAGAACTACAGACGGTTTTTGTTCTGTTTTTTTTTTCAAGGTGCAACCAACATTCTATCTGGTCTTTGATTTGAAACACGCCTTCGTTCACACTTTCCAGCACGCTAAGGAGACAAATCTTCCAGTTTCTTCTGACGTTGAACACATTTTTCCTTGATATTTTCTCTTCTTTTGCAATTTCCTCGTAACTTAAAGAGGTATCTTTCGGATCAACTACCTCTCTAACACTTTTCTTCGGGCTCAAAACTTTACCAGATCCTATGATGACAATTTTGAACTAGATTGCAAGGTGATCACAGTAATAAGAGAAATACGTTGGATTTGACCCTGTTACTGAAGATAAGGTTAAATGGACTATCAGTAGAAAACTGAAAGTCTTAAAAAGTTATGTTGGTTAATCTAAGATGAACTGCAATCTTGGAGGAGGATGAGGGTCAGATTTGCTTGAGGTCAACTTGAGGTCACAAAGTCAACAATTATTTGAATTTTGTTTGTACAAAATACTATAATGGACGCAGAATCCAAACATGTATCACTGTTAATATCTTTAATAGTTTGAATTGTTCAAGAAGGGTTTAAAAATGAAATTGGTCAGTTTTGAAAAAAGATCACAATCCATTCGGCAATACTATATATACATATATATATTTATATATATTTATATATATATATATATATATATATATATATATATATATATATATATATATATATATATGAAAATACAAAGATAAATTTCGCAATAAAGGTTGGATGAATTCAAGAAAAAAGTTTTTAAAAAGAGGAGGGCCGCACTTTTCAATTATGGTTTGAAGTATATTAGTCAATAACCTTTAACCGGTCTTATACGATCTTCAAAAAGCTGATGCGATTCTGTCTCTGTTTTGTTTTGAAATAGAATCATATTAGCCTTCTGGAGAATGTTTAAAGCTTATTAAAAACTATCATACATCAAAATCATAACTAAAAAGTTTGGCTTCCTTTTTTTTAACACTTATATATATATATATATATATATATATATATATATATATATATATATATATATATATATATACACACGTCTGTGCGCGTGTGTGTGTGTGTGCACACGTGTGTGTTGTGTTCAAATCTCTGAAGTCATCTAAATTGAAACTGTACGACGCACTATCAATGAAATATCGCATGAATCTGGTGAAGGCATTTTAAAGTGACTTTAGCTGTATTCATAACACGTGGCCAACACAAACCACATTCAATTCCATTCATTAGTATAACTTCATTGACAATTATTCCAACATTGGAATCAGACCTTTTTATGATGAATAATGTTAGTTGAAGGCACTCAAGGGAAAGCTGATCGAACTTTGAACAGTTCTTGCACCCGTGTCAAACTGAATTATCCGCAAAGAAGAGAAAACGATGAATAAGATAAACCAACTTAATTGTCTATCGTGTTTAGGGAAACACACACACACACACACACACACACACACACACATATATATATATATACATATATATATATATATATATATATATATATATATATATATGTAATAGGAAGTGGATTTGCCTCACGAAAAGGTTTGTTTCTACCCTCTCTGTTGTTTGTATAGCGAATCCACTTCCTATCATATAATATTATATCATATCATATTACCAGCTCTACTTTACTCTAAAACAACTTGACTATCGAAACATAAAGTTGAATGTATCGAACACCCTATGGAATAAATCCATCACATATCAGACATTGCTTTATATTATGCTATATAACTATCCTGATCCGTGCAATATATATATATATATATATATATATATATATATATATATATATATATATATATATATATATATATAGTTTTTTGCAAGCCTCTTGGAAACGCATAATTAGCTAACCCACCAAGCCAGTTTAGTACCTAATTATGGTTAACAATGTTTATTCAATGACCCGTATTAGACATAATCTTGAAAATAGTATGAGATATGTATTGTGTCTCTTATAACATTACAATAGCTCTTCCCATCATATTATTAACAATTGAATACAATTCCTGTTGGCAAAGCCGGAAAAAATGAAGCGAAATATATACATGTAGCGGTGTAGTATCTTCAAACTTTTTTTGTGATCCCAGATATTTTGGTCCGTTGATACTATCGTAGATTTAGATGAATCGACATAACCAATCAAAATCAATCCTCATCTCTCTGTGTTTGCTCAGATAGTGTAGTTGTAAACATGTCTGTCTTCATGCGCTGAGGGTCCAAAGTTCAATTCCCAGTATCAGAGACGATTGTGGAAAACTGCTCGTTAGAATAAAGGTCCTCGTGGACACATCAGCTAACCTAGAACTTGCTGTAATTAGGAGTGAGGTATATCCAAGCCAACTTGCTCCCTGCCAAGGGGATGGTCGTAAAAATGATGTTGGTATAAAATCCTTGAGGCATCCAAGGCTCACTAAACTGTCACTAGGACTTCATTCCCGGCCGTCATACTACATAGGGTGTGTCTCATAAGAGGCAGACGTTTTACCTTTTTTAAAAAAATTGCTTGTCGATTTTTTCCCAATTTGAATTTAAAATCAGTTCGTATTATTTTACGATTTGAAAACTGTGAAAAGGTATCGAACTTGGACACATCGATGTGGAACAGTATAGATATAGATTGCTACAGTAGGAATAATCTTCATAACTACACCCCTTCTCTAGGCAAGTGCCCTCTATCTATCAGTATATCCTTTCGTTTATATGTGTCCTATGTATCTCTGAGAGAATAGTTTTGTAAGGAATGGTTAATTTTCATTGATTAGAGATCTTTCTTTAATCGTTCATTCTAATTACGCTGTCTAAGCCAAATGATACATTCACCGTGTATATACGGGAGGTCATCTCAAAAAGGGTTTCAAAGTAATATAACACATTTATATTTATTTCTGTCGAATCATTTCTTAATATTATTGTCTGCGTTGAGAAACAAATAGCACAGATATGGACAGTAAATGAACATTGTGAAAAATTTGACGGATGGAAGATACGCAAATATATATATATATATATATATATATATATATATATATATATATATGAATGTATGATTGTGCACTGTGTTGTAAGCTTGGTGTTTCCTCCAATCATATGTCTTACCTAAGCATCTCAATCCGTCTGTCCCACGTGGGTTTAGACGGCCACCAGCATTCCTGCAACAGGTATGGAGTCCCCTGAAAAATCTTCGTCCTCGAGGCCAAGCCATTATCACAGGAAGTTGTCTCTTTAGATTCGAATGCTTTATCTTACTGTTTTACCTTTGCCTGGGGTTTCAGTAATGTTTCCTATACACAATCTTTTGATCTTTGGAATTACAAAGAAACTACAAAGAGTTTTGGCACCACTGTTGCCGACTCAAAATATATTTCGCCTCCAATCGATCTCGAAAAAGCATTGAAAAAAACGCCAAAACGTGCTAAAAAAACATTGTAAGCAATGTTATGGCCATTTAAACAGCTAAATGGTAACATCAACAGGAACTTAGCTATAAAAAAGCTAAAATTGGTTGAGATTGCTGAAAAACAGCGATAAAGAATACGTAAAAATAGCGCTAAACGTTGAATATTTATGATGCCAAAACAAGAAATGCATTAAATTTAGAGTGAAAAGCGCTAAATAAGCAACACTGGTTGGCACATCGCACATGTGCAATGATTTCGGAAATAACAGGTATATTCCAACCTATCGCACGTTTTATTACAGACGGAGTTTAGAAACGACCTTTGTATTTTTATATTCATGACAAAAGACTCATTCGCATTCAGTCCCTGTATAATCGTTTCACTCCTCGTCATTCGTAAATCTACCTGAATCAAAATGGATACTTTTAAGAATGTGCAAAATTCACGCATGCGTACTGAGACCATCCAATAGACGCAGCTGTCATTTGAGGCCTTTTTTGGAACACAAATAGATTCTTAAATACATAAATACTTAACACTGTATCGATATAAAAACATATTGCCCCTTGCTGATGAGTGGGGTTGCATTATACCTGATGATATGCCTGGGTAGCCTAATAAAAAAAAAGAAGCAATTATATAATGTGAAGCTTTCAAGACCATATATCTATAGCTATATGTTTGAAAGCATTCTGGACATTATATATATATATATATATATATATATATATATATATATATATATATATGTGTATATATATATATTAAAGCTTTCTGTAATATATATATATATATATATATATACATATATATATAATTTAAAGCTTTCTGGACTATATATATATATATATATATATATAATGTAAAGCTCTCTACACTATATGTGTATACTGTAAGTCTTTCTGGACTATGTATGTATGTAGTAAAGCTTTCGGTAATATATATATATATATATATATATATATATATATATATATATATATATATTGTGTGAGGCTTTCTAGACTATATATATATATATATATATATATATATATATATATATATATATGTATATATATTATTGTGTCATCCGCAGACAGCTGTTTCGATGTATTACATCTCTTCAGTGTTGCTATAGACTGTCCATTATCCCATTCAGTACCGCGAGGAAGAATTGAAACCTTAAATTCAGACCCGGAGGCTGATTTCCTGGACGACGGAACAGGATAGTCAGTAAGGCTGAATTTAAGCGATATATCTATTTACACAGAAATTCCTCATCCACCAGAGTGCTCTATTCCTTATAAAAGAGCATTGCACATGCTTACAATGGAGGAGTTACCTCACTCAAAGAGTGCTTAACCCTGAATAGAGAAGCAATAATTATTGTGCCATCTACAGATAGCTGTTTCGATTTATTATATCTCCTCAGTGTGGCTATAGACTTTATCCCATCCAGTACCGCGAGGCAGAATTAAAACCCTCACATCGGACCCGGAGCTCGATATCCTACCTCTGGACTACGGAACTGGTTAGTCAAAAAGGCTGAATTTAAGCGATATATTCATTGTCACGCAGAAAGTCCTCATCCAATATACATATACGCAATGTACACCTTTCTACACTATATGTATATAGTGTAAAACTTTCTATACTATATATATATATATATATATATATATATATATATATATATATATGTGTGTGTGTATGTATGTATATATATATATATATATTGCAAAATAATATCACGTTTATCAACAGAAGCATAAACGTGTTTATTCAGAGATTCCATTATTTCGCCATATTTGGAACTATACTCTAAATCGATGTTTTTGTATCGAGCACTTAATGAAATGACTCCATTGCACATCGTATATTGAATTACTGATTTCTACTTCAGTTTACACACACGCACACACACACACACGCACCTATATATGTATATATATATATATATATATATATATATATATATATTAACCATATATATGTTGTTATATATCATATATCATTCAATTATACGACGGGAAATCATTCTACATAAATTTCTATATGACATAACACAATTGATGATTTATTCTGTCAGACCAAAAAGTCCACTTTTAAAATACATACTCTCAAGTTTAAAAATACAAAAAGATCGAGAATGAACAAGACAAGAAATTGGGTTTGTAGCAGTTATTTGGCCTTAACATTACCATTGGGGGCTGTTTTGCACAATGGTAAGTGCATCACTACGTTGAAGCAGTTACTTATCAGTACTGGTTCGATTCCGACAGCAGACTCATTATATATATATATATATATATATATATATATATATATATATGTGTGTGTGTGTGTGTATGTGTGTATCACATAGTAAAAATCAGGGATACAATATTGCATAACATGATATAATATAATGCAATGTATGATGGATTTATTTCATACACTGTTCGACACATTCAACTTTAGATATTAAGTCTGTTTAGAGTAGAGCTGGAAATACTTTATATATAGAGACATATATCCGTGTGTATAGACAGTTTGGTAAACAAAGTTTAATTTGAAAATAAGTTTTTATTCTAATTTCTATGACATCTTTCGGAAAAAGCTTAGACAAGCTCTGAGGAACAAAAATAAACTAAACTGAAAACACTACAAAAACCGGGTACGATGGGAAGTAAACTTTCTGAAAAACTTATGTACGAGGGAATAGCCTGTCGCTATGTTGAGTTGGCAAGATGTGGAAGTGGGGAAGAGATTTATGCTTCTTTGCTTGAGGAAAGAATGTGTGTATGTATAAGTGTGTAAGCGAATGTATGTATCATAGGATGTAATTTGAATGAGTGTTTATGTGGATATATAGATTGATCGTATGTATGTGTGTGTATGTATTTTTTTCTGGAAAATGTGGTTGTGTGTAAAATGTCGTTATGTGTGTATATAGGCGTGTTCGAAAGTAGATGGTTAAGTTTATCAGAGGTGTATATCATGCCCTTATTTGCCTGAATGTGTATAGTATGTAGGTGCTTCTCAGGTGTGTATAATGTGTATATAATGTATGAGTATCGGTGGAGGATTAAGGGTGGGTATCTTTCTATATTTTTATTTTTAAAGACCAAAAAAAGTTAATTTTTATATGGCTATTAGGGATGTGTTTTTATGTTATATGTTCATGTGTTGTGTTCAGCACGGAAATACCATTCTTGAATAAGTTATGATATTGCTGGTCATGGTAGTCCATAGGGGGTGCAAGGGGTGCATTTACCCCCCCCCCACCCCGGAAAAAAATATTACTATTTATTTTCATTCATTTACAATAATTGAGTAATATAAGTAATCTATTTAAAAAGACATCTTTGAAGAATGAAAATTCTGGAACTGTAAATAACTTTTATTACCATTTTTACGAAGAACAAAATCATTGTCACATGCTGACAATTTACAGGCAACAAGTCGAAAACAGCTAATCCTCAGAAAGGAACTAGATTCTCCTAAGCTCTTCATGATATTTTGTTTATAAACCGCATTTTTCTTTGTTAGTTTTATCACTATGAACACTAATCATAAATAACCCAGATAATCAATCACCTGACATTGTGGGTTTGAGCCAAATTCCAACTCTCTTTGCAAAATAAGTTTTTTTTCTGTTTCTCAAATCATAAAATCATATCAGCCATTTCTGCGGGGTGTTCCGTTCCAAAAGGCCTTCAGGCCATGCTTTGGATGGGGGTGATGTGCCCAATTGTGACTACCCTAATGCAATCGAAAAAACATCACCTAGGAAACAACATGGTACATTGGCACCTACAACGTCAGAAGTCTCTCAACAGACATGCAGCTCCCTGACCAGGAAAAAGTAATTTAAAAAAAACATCAAATAGGACATTATCGGTATTAGCAAAATGAGATAAAGACCCGGAGAGGAACTTATCGCACTAGACAGCAAACATCTTCAATACAACTAGAGAAAGGAAAAGAGAAAACAAAACAGAGTTGGCTTTCTCATTCGTTAAAATCTCAAAGACGGTGTTGTATGATTCAAAGTCATTTCAGATTGTGTAGCCAGTATCTTTACAAAGCTCTCAAAGAGGCACAAACTGAACATCATTTAAGATTATACCCCCACTTCACAGTCAACCAACAAGTGGGGAGACAACTTCTGCGACGACTTAAATTCCATACTCTGAGAAACCAAAAAAATATTCGAAAAACGACTTTAACGCCCAAGTTGGACAAAGTAATGAAAAATGTGTTTGCAAGTACTGATACAAAATACAGAACGGTAGGGTTGGAGAACTTTTTTTTTAGTTTTAAAGCAGCAAACGTGTTCAAAATCATGAACACTTTTCTTCAGAAAGAAAGCCAATAGAAAATGGACCTGGAGGAGCCCCAATCACAAAACTAAAATCGAAGTAGACTATATCCTATCGGACAAGAGTGACTCTGTCAAAGATATTCAGATCCTAAATCCAGAGACCACAAAATGATTAGTTGAAAAAAGATATTACGCAGGAGAATGTTCAGCGTCAAACTGCAACCACTTATCGTTAAAAAAGAGCTCATCCTATCATTCAAGCTTGAATTGAAGAACAGAACCCTTCACTGAACCAGAACAAAACACCAACGAGCTCAGCAACAATATAACCACCTCCTTAATTGAATTCGTCAATATGTTCAAGCCAAAGAGCACACAATCCATAAGTAAATTCTCAGAAGAAACCAAAAATTTCAAGGAAAAGCGCAGAAATCTAAAGCCAACAACCACAACAACAAAAAACAGAAAAGATCGAAGCAACAGAACTGAACAAAATCATCCAAAAGAAGAACATTACCGTCTCAAAAAAGCTGGAAAAGTCATCACTATCAAACTAGCCATCCTTTTTGAATTTTGTCTCGATCAAAGTGAAGTTCCCGAAGAGTGGAACACCACAATCATAATGATGTTATGCAAAAAAAAGGAACCCAAAAGACCTCGACAACTAAAGGTCAATGAACCTACTGAACTGGATTTACAAACTCATCACCAAATTGATCACTGAAAGAATCACCAAAAGGCTACATGATAACCAACCACAAGAACGAACTGGCTTCAGGAAAAGCTACTCGACCATTTCCCATCTCCATTCAGTGAACTAACTAAAAGAGAAAGCAGCAGAGCAAAGTATGCTGCTGGCTATAGCATTTGGTGACTTTAAAGAACATTCAACTCAGTAGAAATCCCTAAAGTCATTGACACAATCGTACAATAGAGTGTAGACCTCCTCTATGCCAGCATACTGCAACATATCCAGCGATATTGCCGCTCACCTAAACTCTTCACAGCCTACCTTGAGATGATATTACAAAACTTATACAAAGATATCAGAATAGATGGTGAATATCTAAGTAACTTCAGACTTGCAGATAACAGAGCCTTCATGATATGTAAATAATGCTAAATGCACTAAATGAAGAAAACAAGAAAGTTGGTTTTCACATGAGCTTTAGCACAACAAATGGTACATACAACAAACATGTTGAAGACAGGGACACAAAAATCAAGATAGAAAACGAAAGAAGGTAGACCACTTCATCTACGTAGGACAACAAACCTCCATGAAATCCTCAAAAAAAGAAATCGCTACGGGGTTGCTAAGCTTTCAGTAACCTTTTAGGATCAAGAAAATCCCACTAATCATAAAAAGAAGACTATATAACCAATGTATCCTACCAATAGTCATCTATAGAGCCGAAACATGGAGCCTGATCAAAAGATTGACCCTTTAACTTAGAACCTTGCAACGTGCACTGTAGATAATTATGCTCCTCATCACATGGAGATATCATGGTAGCACAAAATATCAGAGAAAAGAATTGGGTTTAAGACACTAAGAAAAACCATTAATAAAAACTTAAATGGCAATGGACTGGACTTGTTGCAGGATTGCCAGACAACCGCCAGACATCACGACTCACAACATGGATCCTGAGAGATCATATGCGGAATTGTGACCGACAGAAAATAAGGTGGCGTGACGAAGAAGACAAATTAAAAAAACACTACGTCCGCAATGCCAGTGATATTGAGTACTGGCAGTTCTTGGGGAAAGTCTCTGTCCAACGATGGACGCTAACAGGCTTCTGCAGCTGCTGATTACTCATAGAAGATTTGACATAATTAACTTAATGATGGCACAATTCGAAATGAAAAGGATGACAATACATATGCTTGTATCTTCCATGTATCTTTTTGGCAAAGGCAACTGATATTAACCTAGCCAGGTGCATGGAAATGTTGCAAGAAACTGGTCATTGCTGCATCGTGTTGTTTGTGGCAAACATAGCGTATGCAATGATCAGGCCTGTTTTTCCCTTCCACATCTCACCTTGGGACGCACGGACAGACTCTTTCCTTATTAGTAAGTTACCCTCCCCTTTCCCCCCGCTTCTTATGTTTTCATTTTATTTTCTCTTTGTTCTAAGCAAAACATGACACAAGAATTAAGATAAGAACTTATTTCCAATTAAACTTGGTCTTCCACATTGTTTTTATCGTCATAACGTCAGATATATTCAATCCAATTGTACACACATATATTTGAATTATAAATTGGGTTATTTTACATAGAAACTTATTTGAAATGATCTCCCTTCGTTATACGGTTGATATATCACTCAATTTTGACAGCGTTAAACGAATAAATAATTAAAGTGAATGGGCTGCCGCAGGAATCGAACCTGCTACCGATAAAGTAACCGCCTTTCAGCATGGACCTAAACAGCCACCAATAATATACAGTCCAAATAACTGCAGCAGCCCCATTTCCTTTGATTGTTAATCTTATTCACGTTGTCTAGATTGAATGATATGTTAACTGCATAACAACGGGAGATCATTTCAAATAAGTTTCTGTATAATATAACGCTATTCATAATTCATTCCGTCGGATCAAATATGTCCATTTCTTAAATACACACACACACATTATATACATATGTTTTATATATATTGTATACATATATATTACATATATGTGCATACTGCAAAATAAATATGGAAATCCATAATATCATTATCATCATCCGTTGTAAAACCAGGAAAGACAAAAACCTTCCCCATCTTCTTCTACTGTGAACACGATTGCGTCATTATATTTTACCGTCACATTTTTATGTGTAATCACTCCATCTTATGTCTGGTCTTTTCTTAATGCGTTTACTTTCCCAAAGACACGAATCGGCTATTCTTTCGTTCCATCTGTTGTCTCTTCTTCTTTTATTCGGAATGCTTTCCATCCAATCGTTATGCGCCGACTTATTTCATTTCCGTGGCCTTTGTCCGGCTTCATTGTCTGACCAAAGGTAAATATATTCTTGAACTTCTTCTACAGGCTTCACCTTCTGAATCCATAGAAGAAGTTACAGAATATATTAACCTAGGTCAAGCGATAAAGCTAGAGAGAGACCACGGAAATGAAATATGACAGCGCATAACAATTGGCTAGAAAGCATTTGGCATAAATAGAGATGTACCGATATATATATATATATATATATATATATATATATATATATATATATATATACGTAAAGATGCTGGGGTTATTTATATATGGAACGGCACCAAGGAGCATAAAGATAATTTATTAGGTAATTTATCTTCTTCTATTCTTATATTTGTGAAAAGTTTGTGAATATATTCGTCTTCTCTTCCTAAACTGTGCATCACAGCCGGACTTAATGATTCAAGGTGTCCATAAAATGCGTAGAATTAGAGCGATCAAAAAACAATCAGGAATGATTTGTAATTTTATAAGTATTTTTGAAGACGGGCAAGGGTCGCTTCTATACACTACATGACTATAATGCTGGAATGGAGCCACGGTTCGTGTTTCCAGTGGAGAATGCTGTGATGTCATATTGAAACATTTATTCTCTCCACATCAATGGAAAGATTATCCTCAACTTTAGGGATCGAAATCGTGAAGGTTTTTTTCGGGATTGAATTCAAGCATCGACTGGGGACATTTTTCACTTGAATATATATATGAATATACGTGTATATATTTACATATATATATATGTGTGTGTGTATATATATATATATATATATTCGTGCACACACACACACACACACACACACACAGAGAGGCATATATATATATATATATATATATATATATATATGTATGTATATATATATATATCGATCTTATGCCATCAGCTGCTGACAAGCTTACCTGATGGAAAATTCAGCAATAAAATTGATCAGGTTGAGAGGTTTTTGAACCACTCTCATACACACATATTTATACACACACACACACACACACACACATATATATATATATATATATATATAAATAAAATGGGTATTTTAAACATACATACATACATGTGAATTATACATATATATATATATGTATGTGTGTATATATATGTATATATATATATTATACATACATTATATGTACGATATATTCATAGTTTATATATATATATATATGTCTATGACACTTTCATTGATTATTAATGCCCCCCCCCCCCCCGCTTTAGGGCTGAGCTCTTTCAAGTAGGGTATGCATATAAAAAAAATCAATTATGAAACGCTCTTCTAACTCTTGAATAATGCGTAAAAACATATCGCTTAATCCCGTCCTACTGACCGATCAGTTATGCGTAGGGGCAGAATACCGGACCCCAAGTCAAGAGGGATTATTTCAATCCCACCAAGCGGCATGGAGGGGGATATCGTGTCTATAGCCACGAAAAGTGGTAATACGACGATATAGCTGTGTTTCGATGACACTATCGTCAATCATTTTTTTTTTTTTGTTTTTATATTGTGGCGATTCCTGGGGAAAGTCTCTGTCCAACGACGAACATTTAAAAACTGATGATGATACACACACACACACATACATATACATAGATATATATATATATATTGTGTCATCCACTGACAGCTGTTTCGTTGTATTACAACTCTTCTGTGAGGTTGTAGGCAATCCATTGTCCCATCCAGTTCCACAACGCAGGATTGAAACCTTTGCTTCAGACCAGGACGCCGGTATCCTACCACTGAGCCACAAAACTGCACGGTCAGTGAGGCTGAATTTAAGGGATATATTGTATTTTTGCTTAAATCCCCCATCGACCAGAGTGCTCTATTCCTGTAGAAGAGCACTGCATATATATATATATATATATATATATATATATATATATATATATAATGCTCTTCCATAGGAACAGAGCACTCTGGTGGATGAGGAATTTCTGCGTAAATATATAAATCGTTTGAATTCAGCCTTACTGACCGTCCAGTTCCGTAGTCCAGAGGTAGGATATCTGAAGTGAAGATTTCAATTCTGCCTCGTGGTACTGGATGGGATAATGGAAAGTCTATAGCCACACTGAAGAGATGTAATATATCGAAACAGCTGTCCGTGGATGACACAATATATATATATATATATATATATATATATATATATATATATATATATATATATATATATATATATCGCTTGATAGAAATTATATCATATCTATCAGAAAAGAGCAACGTAATGATTAACTTCAATCTTTTCAAACAATTTATTATGCCTCGGTCGAAGATGCAGCATTACTACAGAGGCACGTTATATGGTTGTCAGCCTAGAGTGTATTTCTTTTATTATTATCAAAATATGCGGTTAGTGAAAAAAGGGGGTTTAGTAGCATGTATTACGCTGATTTTAATCATCGATTGTTCCAGAATATATCATGATTTAGTAAGAACCACCTTAGTAGTGCAATCGTGTTTATTTCGTCAATAACATTTAACATTGACAATATCTTATGCTCCCTCTTTTTGCGAGTAATGTTGCTTCAGTTTTCTCAGGCGTCAACTCATTTAAAGAGTGCATGTTTTCAAATGTTATTGTATTTTTCCCAGGTAGACTGAATCGGTGGTATAAAAACGTCTGGAGACATTTTAGTTTAGAATTCGGATTCGCCTGCTGGAAAACCAATTTGAAACGGAATGTGCACTGTGACAGCGGGCATTATTCTGCTGAAATAGAAGAGAGTGTTTGAACAGAAACATCATATTGGATGTTGCATTCATCGCTGATAATTACTTTTCTTCAATCGTTTACAGTCCACAACATGTATTTCTTAAAAAAAGAGTCGAATCTGGCTTGTATATCTTTTTTACCTTTGTTCTCAACCTTGCAAGCACTTACCGGACCAGATTCTTTTAGTCTTTATCTAATAGTCAGCTGGCTTTACTTTAATTCCGATTCCGTTTGAACATGGATAAAGAGGTGTCTTTGTCTTTCGTGTAATTACTTAGCAGGTTTTGGTTTTGTCTAAGATCGTTCAAGTGTGGACGCCCAGTGTACCTTTTAGGTATAAATGTTGCTTCACCCTTTATTCTTTTTAGAACTTTTGAGACACAAAATTGACCAATCTTCGTGTGTCCTGCTATTTCATCCTGATTTATTCCTGGGGATGCTAAGTTTAACACCTTTTCCTTACAGTGGCGGTCAAGCCCTTTGCAACAGAGTGTCGGTTCATATTTAGTACGAGAGATTATATACATTACCAGAAGAATGCTACTACTTATGATATATCTTAGACTAACTGGACGAGTCAAAAAATTGTCCTTTTAATCAAACAAACAACAAATAATCGAAACTTCGAAAATATGATCTTATTTTGGAACTATCCATGATTGGAACCTGTTTAATACATGTGAATAAACCTCCTTTTTCTTCATTAGCCATGTATTTTATTTATTGAAAAGGGCTCTGGTCCGACGATCAGATAATTTGCTTAAGAAGGAGTACTGAATTTACGACCTTTGCACGATAAAATGTTTTAAAAAATGTAATTCAATTATACTGTTTTTGTCAACTATAATGGATATGATATAATTTTTGATCAAGCCGTATGTATATATATGTATATATTTATATGAATATATATAGAGAGACAGAGAGACAGAGTATATAACTCGCAAAAGAGTTTAAAATCACATATATATTTTGCTTGTAGATTATATATCCGCACATATGGTAAGTGGAAATGTGCAGATGTCTTCTCTCGCGTTAAGAATCGCTACTTACGCAAATAAAGATAGAATGTCATTCATGGAACTCATGTATCAACACATAATTTCATTCTTGTTCTAATGACGTAAAAAAAAAAAGTTTTCAAAGAGGAATAAATAAGTATTTTCGTTGATTCTTCTAAGTTTGTGCTCATGCATCTAATACTTAATTTTCCCTCTTATCATAACATAACAATGAAGATTACGTCGTGAAAACTTTTTGAGACTTCATGCCTAATCACTTATTAAAACAGCTTAGGTTGAGTTGAGACGTTAACTAAACTTAAATTAAGAATGCACAAATATCCCCGTCACTTTTACAGGTATATCATCATCATCATCATCATCATCCTTTCAACGTCCGTCGTTGGATATAGACCTTCCCCAGAATTTGCCACACTTCCCTCCATCTAATATTCTGTTGGCCTCGGTTGCGCATGTGATCTCGGAGGATCGATGTCGTGAGTCGCGATGTACATCGGTTGTCCGCCATCCTTGTAACATGACCAGCCCACTGTCATTTGAGTTTTTTTAATGGATTCCATGATGTCTCTGACTTTTGTCTTTTCCCGGACGTACTGCGCTGTCTTGTGTACTCTCCATGTGAGGCCCAGCATAATTCTTTCATGTGCAAGTTGCATGGTTCTCAGTTTGCGGATCTGTCTCTTGGTTAGGTTCCATGTTCCAACTCCATAAGTGACTATTGGGAGGATGCATCAGTTATATACTAGTGAAAAAATGATAAGTTATCGAATAAAAAAAAATAAAAAAAAATCTGTTCGAATGTTATTCTCCAAGCTCAATCTAATGAAAGTCTCTTTTATCTACCTTTATAAAATGCAATGAGTATCGATATATTTAATATTCACCGTCATTTATAGTGGCTCATGTAAACAAGTATTCAATAATCATCAAGGTATAGCTTGCAAAATGGAGATAAATCATATTTCGACTAGATATATCTAAAAAGAAAGAAATCTATAATCAAAGTTATTCAAAATCTTCAACGCTTCTTGACTTATAGGATACCCTGTATTTGTATATTCAGATATTTTCACTACTCATTTCGTCTGGGAGAAATCTTTTCTGTACGCACACACCTATACACCAGTTCTTACAGTGTTCGATTGCATGTTGAGGATACGTAGTATAAAGACTAGCACGCACCGAACATACGTTCAAAGTAATATACTCAAGGCAACAGATGGACATTAAATCTATTAGACTTCCCAGGAGTACACACACAGATCTGTCAATTGTATATTTCTTTATGCCTATCTTACTTTAGGGGATTACATAAGACCCATTTCATATTTGCTTGAATACATGTCTTGAGATACTACGTCAGAATCTGTTCATATGTCAGTACATACAATTACTTACATCAATTTTCCGAACGAAGCGCTCAGAGAAATACAATCTATCACCAATGCAAAGGTCGCTACGTAGGTCACTAAATGTGTCTCTATGAATTCGTTTATCCGTGCTTTTCTTACGGGGGGACATGGCAGATTTTAATGCAACGTAATCTATTAAACTTCACGTGTTTTGTGCATACGCGTCTGCTCAAGGAATGGCTGTAAGCCTATTTGCGGGTGAATGTTGACGTATACACACACATATATCTGATTAAACCAGACAGACGAACATAAACTAATTACCCATCTTATTCATCAGCTCATCAATAATTTATTTTTCTTCATTACCACCCACTACCGCTTTCTCTTTTCAACACACACGTATACATTTATACATTCCTTAAAGGTTCAATATATTTACACACAACCACGTATATATATATATATATATATATATATATATATATATATAAAATCATATTCACGTATAATATTATTGATAGCAAATCAATCCTAATCAACTAAACTCACCCGGTCTCTGCTCTCCCTCTCAATATAAGTAATGTTTATATTCATGACAAAGTATATGTATATATAACTGACAAAACGGATTTAATATTCACTTGGGTGAACACACAATAAAAGTGATACGAAAAACAAGTCACGTCTGTTGTTATACTTATTGATTCATCATCGTCATATATGTTTTGGGGTAGACTACGTAAGTATGCTATGTGTATCAAAAAAAGTTAAATGATGTGTAACATGAAAAAACATCCATATGCAATACATTGTGATAAAACCCAATGAAAAATATAAAACATGTTGTATTACACAGCTGCCGGAATTGATACCGCTATATATCAAAATCATAGCTTAAGGGGAGGTTCTGTTTGCTCAATACTGGTAGGGAATTGTGTAAATCTAACTGTTTTGTTTTTAAATCCCCGAAATATCTACATAGTAAACAGCTATGATACCGACCAGAAAAATCCACACATAGTACCATATTATCAAATTCTGTGTAAAACAGAAAAAAAAAACACCGCAGAAAATTACATAGATAACATTAACAAATATTGGGGAATAATCGACCAATATGTTATAAATGTTCGGAAAAACTATATATATATATATATATATATATATATATATATATATATATATATATATGTGTGTGTGTGTGTGTGTGTGTATATGCATGTGTATGTATGTATGTATGCCTGGCTACCGTATCATGTATATGATAATATATATATATATGTATGATGTATTAGATACCATCAATAAAAACTGTCACATTAGACCGTTAACATGGGGGTTTTTTTTCGGGATTTAAGTTATCCTTGCTTGCTAGCTGGTTGGCTAAGTTTATCTATACCACGAGTTCAGGCTGAACCAATGGAGCTATAGTACCGAAAATTAAACATTTACATAAAATTTCCACTGAAAATTCTATTTTGATATTTTACAATTTTTCAATTGATCACCGCCTACACAGCATGGAAACTACATCTAAAAAGTTTGGCTTTCCTTTTTTTCACTTTTCCCCATATATATATATATATACTCCTGTGTATGCGTATTTTTGTTTATTTGTATTCATAAAAACAAAAATAGAAACAAAGAACAAACAACAAATAAAGATAAGAGAAGGAAATAAATAAAAATCTTGAAACCGACGTGTGTATATCAGAGACATCAAAATGGAATTTCAACTGATCACTTGATGAAATTTCGATAGCATAGAAACTTATGGGTCTTACTGAAGTGATCTGTATAATGAAATTAATCATATACTTATATATATATATATATATATATATATATATATATACATATATATATATATATATATATATATATATTCTCAGTCAATTCGTCTCTTTCAACGCTACTATACGTGTCCAAGAAATGGACATATTTGGTCCGACATGATGAATTACTAATTGCGTTATATCATATAGAAACTTATTTGAAATGATATTCCGTTGTTACACGATTGGTATATCATTCAATTTAGACAATGTATATGGAGCAAACAAATAAAGAAAATTGGGTTGCTGTAGGATTCATACCTGCCACCGATAGGGTTATTGCTTCAACGTAGCAATATACTTACCATTGGGCTAAATTGTTGAACGCAGTTATCTGACCTTTGAATTATTGGTAAGTGCATCACTACGTTGAAGCAGCCACCTTACCGGTGGCAGGTTCAATTCTTGCAGCAGCTCCATTTTCTCGTCATATGTGTAATTTATGTATTCAGTCGATATATATATATATATATATATATATATATATATATATATATATATATATATAATTAATGATTGTGTCATTCACAGACGGCTGTTTTGTTGTATTACAACTCGTCAGTGTGATTATAGACTCGATAACCCTTCCAGTATCGCTAGGTAGTGTCAAAACCTTTGCTCCGGACCCTGAGGCAGATGGGAAATTATGAATTATATATATATATATATATAAATATATATATATATATATATATATATATATATATATATATATATATATATATATATATAATTGATAATTCCTATTATACGGACCAGAGCAGTCGGGCCGATGGTTTACCATTGTCATAGACAATATTCATGCATATAATCGATCTATTGTCTCAGAAGTAACTATTGAGCACTATTGGAATAAAGTTATCATATATATATATATATATATATATATATATATATATATATATATATATATGATAACAACATTAGTGAGGAAATATCTATACACACAGACTAGCTGATTGTTCAGACATTTACTCCTTAATATTTTTACATAAAACTGTTTTTTTTTCTAAAATTCATCCCCAAAATAGGTTTTTAGTGGTGAGTTAAATTCACAATGTAAGTGTAAGCTAAATTAGTCCCTGTTCTGTGCCTGGCTCTATCCATACTTTTTTTTTCTTAAAAGTCAGACATTTTACTTTCCAGCGAAAGGTGAGATAAGCAATTTATTTGTTAATCAGCGCTTTTTTCCAACCATTTAATTCATCACCTCCAACTCAGACATTGGTCACTTGACGGACCTGATTCTACTTTTGTTGCTGAGACCGGGCTTATAGGTCAGTGTTAGAAGGTGATCTTCGCTTTGATTCATTTTCAACATCCCTTTTACACTGGTATCTCATCAAAGTTACGTATTTGCAGAAATATGGGCAGACATGCATATATTAGTGAGCACATAGTTTAACATTAATACTATATATATATATATATATATATATATATATATATATATATATATATATATATATATAGAGAGAGAGAGAGAGAGAGAGAGAGAGAGAGAGATGACTAGATATGTAGTTTGAGAGTTAACTAGCATTTTAGCTAGCTGCATAGATATATAACCACATAGATGAATAGATGGAAACTTGATTGATAGATAAGTAGATGAATACATGGTTAACTACATAGATAGATGGATAAATAACTAGCTAGTTAGATAAGTAGATTGGTAGTTTGATACTCAACTAGCTTGCTAATTTGCTGTGTAGACAGACAACTAGATAGATAGATAAATTGATAGATAGATAGATAAATAGTTCGGTAGATCACAAGATGAATACTTTGATAGATAACTATGTTGTTAGTTGTCTGTATAGAAAACCAGATCGTAGGAAAGAAAGAAAGAAAGAAAGAAAGAAAGAAAGAATAGATAGATAGATAGATAGATAGATAGATAGATAGATGGATAGATAGATAGATAGAGATAAGTATGTGAGAATGTGTAGGCACCCTCCCCCCTCGATAAAGGAAACCTTCGTGTCTGCATAACTGCGTTAGTTTCCCACCAAAGGAAGATTATCTCCAAATGAAAGTGTCGCACAGCCTCTCCAATACAATTTACCGAATCCTCAAGGCAAACACAAAGCCTCAGACGACTTAAGATTCTCCTTTTAGAACCGCATTTCTCTCGGCTTCAGAACAAAACTTGTACTTCTAAAGATCGTGTCCTATGCGAAACTTTGCGAAATAAAATTCACGCAAACGCAATAGGTTCCCCAACAGTATTTATTTATCCACAAAGGACAAAATCTTATCTCAATTTGAAAGTACAGGAATACTGACAAAACGACGGCGCTTAGTGTCTAGGTACTCACCCGACTGGTAAAGAGTCACATCATGTTTTAGATCAGTGACCTCAACATGGGTGAATGCTTTGGGAGGGGGGTGGAGACACGTTGGGGCACTGGATCGAGGGTGAGTGGGTTTCGAAGTTGGAATCTGATAGTCTGTAAAAGATACTGGTGTTGTACATTTTTTTTCAAAGTAAACCTGACGGTTATTTTATATAAACTCAGCCTAATGCTACCATATAAAAAAAGTTGCATTATTTACTTGTAACAGGGTTACCACTAAGATATATAACGAATATAACTTTTTGCTCCCCACTCAGAAATATAACCCCTACCCCAATCCTGGACAGTGGCGGTAGTGGTCTATAGCCTCTAACCTTTTTTGCATCGCGAAGCAGTTTAATATTAACAATATTCTGTCGAACGATGTACTGGGAATGGGGTAATCATGATTGGAATAAAGGTGATGTCAACTTTAAGTCGCGTATAAGTGGTTAATAAACTCTTACGATTCTAAAAGGTTTTATGGACCGTTCAAGTATAACAGTTGGCGTGACAGGAAATGAAAAAAAGTGCGGCTGACGTACCATTTCCTGTTGCAAAATCATATCGTTTCTTTGTAGTTTGGTACAATATGTATTGCAGTCCGTGACCCGGTAGTTGAGCACTAATACTTCAAACAACACTGAGCTTGTGTTTTACATGACAATGAGGGTTCAATAATTCAAAAGACTGATCACATACATACCACCAAAGAAAATAAAGGAGCCGGCATTTCAAGCCTGGAATAGTGTCAGTCATTTGAATTAAGTATAGGGAAGCGGATAACAAAGCAGTGAAAGTCGCTAGACAGATGGCCTGACTTGAGAAAAAAATGTCAGCGGGAATCGTATAACAGTTTGACAAGCAAATTACGGATGGATTGATAAATCATACTATAATAAAATATCTATCTACTTAATATTTAATTTCATCAACCTAATACTTGATATTTGCTACATTGTTTAGTCAAATACAATGCTATCATGGATATTGTGCGATCCCCACTTTTTGTTAGCCTCCCCCCACAAAAAAAAACGTATTTAACGATGAGGGATCAGTAAGTATAACAACAGTTTATTTTAACCCTGCAAATATTTTTTGGAAGTTAACATAATCTCAAAAGGCAGTGAAGTTGAATTCAAATAATATATTGAGTGCTCAATATCTACATAATATGTGGATAGAGCATTATGATAATATAAAAAAAATGATAAAGACCTTAACACTGTGTTTCGCGAGTGAGGCTCGTCTGGAGTGATCATTTCTGACGAACGTCTTTCACAAAACACGGTATTGAGGTCTTCTTATTTTTTTTCTAATATATATATATATATATATATATATATATATATATATATATATATATATATATATATATATATATATAACCCACATTCTTATGCAAATAAATATATTTAAAAGAACTTATGTGTAAATGCTCATATATACATATACTACAATCGTGTCAAAGGAAATGAATGGAGTCTATTTTAAAGAAAATCCATCTCTTCTACTTTTTATTCGCATCCACCATTTTGAGAGGTTTATTTCCGTTCTATCTCCAACAAGCGTATTGCATTTGAACATAATTTTAACTCACTTCAATTCATTCAATTCATTCCATTCTATTTTGAATCTTTCACAAACTTATCAGCAAAGCGTTTCCCCGCCATCTCTACCACGAAAAAAAGTTCCTTGCTCTCAATTATAACTGGGAACGATTTTAACGACTGGGAAAACCTATTATAAGTTATGAAAACTGGAATTTGGAAGTTTGGTCTCAAAATGAATTTAGCATATAAGACTGAAATATTGTGCATTGTATGATAACTCAAAGTATTTCATTTCCTTTTGAAAATGAGATATGCAACGCATTTCGTATAAGCAGGTAAAATAAAGACGAAAGAAGAAAAACAAATCTGGTTTGTCACTCAATGGAAACCATTACGTAAACAAAGTCTTTGGACAGTATGCTGTGTTGGGGATGATAAACTTGAGAAGGAAAATGAAAGAAAGAGACTATCGATAAATACGATTCTTCAATCGCATCTTTTTGGGCACCGATCACGAGAAATCTGAATTTTCAAAAAACCAAAAAAAAAAAAAAAAAACAAAACAAAACCAAAACACCCCCCCCCCAAAAAAAAACCCCAAACAACCCAAAAAATCGAAAACCCACGAATTCCTCTAGACTCAAACTAAGGGACTAATCTAGTACAATTTTACATTGAAAAATTTAACGTCCTGCTGAAAACCAATTTAAGGAGGGAGGTCAAAAAACAAAACGAACAATTTTTCTCTAGACCTGATAAGGAGTAAAGGTTTAAATCTTCAGTCCTGTACTGGTGGTTCATACATACGGAGCCAGCCAGTCAGCCAGACCAACTTGAAAACTGAAGATACCTATGATGACAGTTTTGAAGATTCCTAATTAATTCAGAAAGGAAAATAATGAAATAGTCAAAGGTTTTTGGAAACCTTTTTTTTCAGAAAGGGATTAAAGAAAATAAAAGCAGATGAAATCGAGGTTGTTGGTTCAATAAAAAGAACGAAGCATTCGGAAAGAATTATAAGAGGCAGAGATAAGAATGATTTTGGCAACAAAAAGAAGATGAAGAACAGAAATATAAAGAAGAAAAAGAAAAAGGAAAAAAGAAGAAAGAAATAAGAAGATGAGACGTAGACAAAGAAGGAGAAGGAGAAGGGGGAGAAGAACAGGAAGAAGAAGAAGAAGAAGAAGAAGAAGAAAGCAAATAGAGGTGAGAATGAAGAAGAAGAAGGATATGATAGCAGAAAGAGAAAAAGAAAGAAAAGAAGAAAAGGTATAAAAAGATGAAGAAGGAGGAGTACAAAGAGAAAAAGAGGAAAAGAAAAAAGGAAAGGTAATACAAAAAAAGATAACAGGAAAAGGAGTTGAAAACGAGAGTGAAGTAGAAAAAGATAAAGAAGTTAGAAAAAAGAGGAAGGCAAAAAAGAGAGAAAAAGAAAAGAAGTGAAAAGAATGAGAAAACAAGAGAGGGAAGTTGAAAAGAGAAAGAGAAGTAGGAGAAAAAAAGAGGAATCAGAAAATGAATAAGAAAAGGAGTGAAAAAAAAATAGCAGAAGTAAAAGAAAAAGAAAAAGAAGAAGCAGAAAAAGGAAAAGAACTAGATGAAATTGAAGAAAAAGAAAAGGAAGTCATAGAAAAAAGGAGAATGAAAGAGGGAAGAAGAAAAAGAAGATGAAAAAGAAGAAGAAGAAGAAGAAGACAAAGAACAAGAACAAGCAGTTAAGGCGAAAGAGGGAATTAAAAGCTAATCATGAATAAAATTAGATTCACATTAGAAAAAAAAGTGGAGTAACTCAGCAACATTTCGGAACAAAAAGTACTTTGAAGTATTTTTTCAAAATTTCTATGGAAAAGAAGAAAAAAGGTTTATAGAAGAAAGCATTAAAAAAAATTAAAGAGAAAAAAAAGTATGAAAAAATAAGAACCATCACGAACAAAAAACAACTCTTGGGAGATTTCTCAATTCACCCTCAAAATGATATTTAAAAAACATTGTTGGACGAGATTAGGTATTGGATTTATATGTCTTTGAGGAGATTCCCATTGGTAGATTTTCGAAAGATGATTCCAAATATGGTAACAGCCATAAAAACCCCTTTGGGGAACATAATTTTCTGCTCTCTGATGCATAATTCTCTCTTTCTTTCATTCTTTCATTCCTGTTTTGGAAGGAACTTCTAAGTTGACCAGATCAGAACAGAATGACTCACTCACATAGATACATCTGGTTATACGTAAACATAAATATAACCTAGAACTCCAGCATAAATAACACATACACACCTTATATATATATATATATATATATACATATATATATATATATATATATATATATATATATATATATATATATATATATATATATATATATATATACATATATATATATATGTATGTATATATATATATATATATATATATATATATATATATATAGAGAGAGAGAGAGAGAGAGAGAGAGAGAGTGAGAGAGGGCGAAAGAGAGATACACATTAGCTGAATATTGGGGGGTTTCCAGCTTGTTCCTGGATACGAAGAAAGTCATTAATATAAAGGATATGGCAAGAAAAGGAAGAAAAAAAGATGATTCAGTGTGTTGGTCAACGATGGAATATTCTGGAAATAGGAATTTAAAAAAAAAGGAATGAACGAAGAAAAAACACACGAAAGAAAACCAATGGATTAAGAAGAACTGCGAACAAAGATGCTGTGGAAGAAAAAGAATGAAAAGAGACGATAAAACAATGAAAAAAAGAAAAAAAAATCATCTGAAAAATACCAAATAGGAAAAATGAGAAGAAAATACGCAAAAGATATGAAGAAAAAGAAGATCCCAGTAAAAAAACAAACAAAAACAAACAAAATAAACAGAATGGTCTAGTTAGTCACTCAATAGGGAACGGTTACGTGACCCAATGTTTTGGCAGCATGCACTGTTGGCGATGATCAATTAAAAATTAAAAAAAGGTGTGAACTATGAATGAGGTACTTTCTTGCCTCTTGTTGGGCAAAAAGTCTAAATTAGAAAAAAAAACCAACAAACAATAAGCATGAATGCTGATGGACACAAACTCAGGGATCAATCTAGCATGGGTTCACATTACAAACTGAACCCCTCACTAAAAATAAAGAGTAAATGCAGAAATATTCAGCCCTTTAGCTCCATTGATGCGATCTGCATGCATGATGCAACCATACATAGATAGCTATTCAGCCAGTCAGCCAGCTAGCCAGACCAACTTGAAAACCAAAGAAACCTATGTTGACAGTTTTGATGACAGTTTTTCTTTACAGTTTCTAATCTTAAAGATATCAATGATTTCGAAGTAGACGACAATATAACTCAGTGGAAAAAAGATTTTTTTTCCAATAAGAAAATACTATAGAAGAAAAAAAAAGAAAAGAAAGACGCAAGAGATATGAAGGAAAAGAAAACCACAGTGAAAGAAATCAAATAAAAAACATCCGCACATACACAGTGAAGGCTGTACATGAAAGACAAAATAGAGATGTAATAAAGGTGAAAGAATGAAGGTGTAGCAAGGGAGAGAAGAAAGAAGGGTAAAAAAAAAATGGCTTCTGAAGGAAAAGAAACATTTTTTGTGTAAATTAGGAACTACTTAAGCAAAAAAAAAAAAAAAAGAAAAGATGGAATACTGCTTGGGGCGGATTTGAAAACGAAAGAGATCAGCTTTCGTCCGAATTTGAACTAAGCCTAAAGATTTGGGGTAAAAGATAGAAAACTCGGAAAGATAAAAGCGGGTTATGCGAACGAAAAAAAAAAAAAGAAGGTTTTTCAGTGCAAAGGAACAAAAGAAGACTTTTTTTTTTCATCTCTCCACAATTAGGTTTTCCCTTTGCGATCACAGAGTAGAGCGTTCCCGTGGAAGAACATTCTGCGAGCTGGAATGGCGTTAAGCAAAGAAGCAATTACCATCAGATTTATAGGGAAAAAAAGTTTTGGGCATTTTGACCCCCCCCCCCAAATAAAACCTTTTGTAAGCTGAAAAAGCGTAAAGCGGAGAATCAATTTCCATCGACTTACATCAGGAAATGTAGGGCTTTCTAATACGTCCAAAATAAAAACTATTGAAAGCTGAAATAGCGTAAAATAAAAATTTCGCATGTGATCTCTTGGGATCTCATGTGATCACGTTATGTGTCGTCTTGTCCAGCAATTGTCCGACATTCTTGCAACATGACCAGCCCATTGCCAGTTGTGTTATATGGATCTGGATTCTATGATATCCTATTTTTCCCCCAAGATATTCTGCTGTCTTGAGGTCTGTCCGTGTGATGTTGAGCATGATTCTCTTCTGTGTACATTGCATGGTCCTCAGTTTGAGGGTCAATCTTCTGTTAATGTTTCATATTTTAGTTCCATATCCGACTATCGGGGGGTTGCATTCATTGCACACCCTTCTTTTACCATCCCAAATCAAAAGTATTTTTTGCTGCTATGCAAAATGGAAAACCTCGTTTCGTGCATCAATTGGCTGGTGAGTTATCCGTTGGTTTGCAAGGTATTCCGGGAGACTGTTCTCTGTTATATTGGATTCGATCCCCACGCGGAAGTTCAATATTGTTGCCTCTTACTAGACATAAGAAAACTTAGTAAATATCAATGTATCTTCCTAAGATCGATGATTAGCAAGAGAGCTTTAAGGGGAGAAGATATTGCTATCTCTCCGCGTGAAATGCAAGCTCATGAAAATCAGCAAATAAAATTCATACTTGTGTACGTTACCTAACGTCTGATTTTATGTGGTCGCCAAATATTAGGTGCACGCATTTTTTAAGCCAGTGTTAGATCTGAAACAACACTCATGCTATCATGTACCGTGTGAATGAGATCAAAAACAGGAATGTGAGACGTGAAGTCACGTGAGCAGGCATGCAAGGACTTGTGATGAAGCTGTTACAGCAATGTCTCTTCTAGCAATTGAGTGTTAAACTGGCGTATACACTGGTTCAAGGAATAAACTGCTATTAGTTGTTCTGTGAACTTTAAATGTGACTATTTTGGAATTAAAAATGGATAACACTGAATGTGTATTTCCTCCAATTTTTACTAAGTCATTTTTAATGGATTCGTCCCAATAAATAACATACTGCCTAGAATCCCACAAAAATCATTTAACTTCATTGAAAACTTTTCGGGATATCGTGTGAACAGACAGGAGTGAGAACATAATTTTATGAAAAAACCTGCAAAGATATCTCTCAATCGAAAACGAATTCCTGAATCCAACCCCAAATTCAATCATTTCTTTCGTATAATATTGGTTACCCTCCCCTGCACACACAAAATTTCATTTGGAACCTTTACAGATACAGCGTGAACAGAGGAGCAAATTCAGAAAGTTATCGCCCCTGAAATTATAGTTTCCATTTTTCTATAGACTAGAGTGTCTCTATGAGAAACTGAGCAATGTTTTTGTTCATTTTCACCCTGTGAATTACATTCAAACCAACTATCGGAAATCTTCCCAGAGATGGCTGTATAGATCAACAAATGAAAATACCATATGTCTTGATGGTGGCAATATACCAAGAGTGCAGCAAATAAAAAACACAATATAACACACGAAGGTGTTTCTAAAACAAAGGCTTTGATGTAAGCAAGGGTTTCGGTGGATTTTATTATCATTTCGATGTTTATTCGTATCATCATCGGAACAGTTGTCCCAGAATGATTTTGTTAATATTTCCATGGTTATTCACAGTATCACCAGAAAAAAATCATCCATAACTGAACTTTGAACATTTCCATGTTTATTCGCTCATTGTCTTCAGTAAAAATCATCCGTGGTTGGTTTTGTTAACTCATCGTTATGTATTTGCATCATTCAAAGAAATTTTTTTTTCTCAGAAAGATATAGTCGATAACTGATGAGAAAAGTGATCAAGATACCAAGATTTGTCTGTACAATTGAACTCCATCTTTGTGTTGCTGACGTTGAAACCCACAGCGCTTCGGTTGATCCACTCTACAGGCTTCTTCAGTAGTAGAAGAATATTGAGATAATTAACTTTGCTACACATAACAACACAAAGAAGTTGCTTGATTGCCCGCACGGATCTCGAAATTCAACGAATTTTTCGGATGATTCAGCTCCTCCTTGCTGTTTATATTGTTAACAATACGTTTCGGTCGATCTGTTCTACGGCCTTCTTTGGGCTTACTATCTGAATGCTACGGTAGTAACTTTCACTCCAATGGTAGCAAAACAGATGGAACTCCGCATCTGACTAACGTGTACTCAGTCGATATATTGCTGCTTTAAAAATTTTTTTTTCTTACTTTTCTCAGTTTCCAATAAGTTTCTTCAGTTTTCCTCGAGAAAGATTTGGATGAACATTTGAATGTTAGTAACAAAACAACACTTACCTAGTAATAGACTATTGATTAATTATTGGTACATATCTACGAAGTTACTTTCATCTTTCATGTCTCAAAATAACACATACACAACCGAGATGGAATCATGGGTGTCCACCCTTACTTCTCCGGGGGTGGGCTGGGAGCTTATATTCAAGGTGTAGGGTGGGGGAAAGATTTATATTTCTGAGAAGAGAGCAAAGGGGTATATTCAAACTATCTCGATGTGACAATCCTGATACAAGGTAGAGACTCCACTCTCCATTTGTAGTGTAAGTAAGTACTACCCACTATATAATCCAGATGACCGAGGTGCACTTGACACGTATGACCTGACCTGTGGATAGCCCAATGGAGAGAGCACCAGTGAATAATAGTCTTATTATATGGAAACTTCGAGTTGCATCTGCATAAAAAAAAATCGTACTGCACCATAATCGTTCATTGACCATTAGATTTCATCGGGGGCGAAAAGGCCTGGTCGAAGGTGGGAGAGATAAATGCCCCGTTTGCCCCAACCGTTGCATACGCCCGAGGTTGGAATGTCATTCATATTCATCATTAAATGAACAGAGGCATGCGGGGGGGGGGGCTATAACAAAGAAGCTAGGGTAGGATCTGTGCACTTGCTATTGGAGCAATCATCTGACCTGCCTTGTTGTTAATGGCACCCTGAGTCGCTTAAGTGGCATTTGGGGAGAAAAAGTCTTTGTTGCTGGAGCTCCATTAAAGATTGATCCGCGTTTTATACTTTTTATTATTCGTTCGATAATCGCCTTCGATATTTTTCGGCTATTTGGCACGTCACAGGTCAAATAAAAAGACATTCCACCATCATGTGAAGTTCGCTTTTGGCTTTTCAATAGAATTATCCACACCATATAATTCTTTTTTATACCTTTACCCATTTTCTTCTTGTTCTTGTTCTTTTTCTTGTTCTTGTTAATCTTCTTCTTCTTCTTCTTCTTCTTCTTCTTCTTCTTCTTCTTCTTCTTCTTCTTCTTCTTCTTCTTCTTCTTCTTCTTCTTCTTCTTCTATCATCCTTTTTAAAAAAATTATATTGAGCTTTCACACCAGTAATATGTAGTTGTTCCCGTGGGGGATTAAGTGACAGCATATCTCCTCACAACTAAGTCATGTCCATGTTATACAAATTGTATCCATATGATAATCAACCTTCCCGTTTTCCATCCCTTGTTTTGTCAACGAGTAACTGGTCTTTCGTGTCTCCTCTGTTTTTTCAGCGATGCTTCTGTTCCTTCGGTAAAATCTAATTCTCATCTAAGTGATGGTAGATTTTATCAGCTATATGTAGCTTCTGCATTCGTAGTAGACATGTGATAGACCTGTATTTACTCACTTCATTTCTTTCCCTCTCATCTTCCATCAGCAGGACTGTCCTAGCAGTTGTCAGTCAATCTGACTCCTTTCTTTCAGACATACATTCGTGCAGATGTTCTGCTATTTCACCGTATAGCGCTTTAAACACCTTAAACCAATACCCCTGAACAGCATCCTGTTCAGGTGATTTTCAGTTCACCATTCAGCAGATCTTTTCCTTGATCTTTGATGCTGTTAATTCAATGTTTTGCCTTTCTTTTTCCACCCCTCAAATCAATTTTGTATCACAGTTGTGGCTTATTTGATTCACCAAAATATCGACCCAGAAGATTCTTGTCTAGTGTTTGCTTGGTATTCTTCCTTCTTTCTAGATGTTGATAGAATCTTGATTTGATTTGACTGAAATAGTCTGTTCTGTTCATGTTGCTTCACATGATCTGTTAGATGGTTGACTATGGTAGTTTTGGACTTAATTCTTTGTTTAAGTTCCTCTGCTATTTGTTTGAAACCTTCCGTTTTTATTTGATATAGCCTCCCTGACCACTTTTTTTTTTATTTGCATCGTTTCTAGGGTTTCCAACTTGTCATCTTTTAACCAAGATAAGATCTTTGGATACCACTTTGATTTTGTCCTCAAATCTCTTTTTTTTCAGTGAGGTTCTTCTTGTTTCCTCTTTTTGGGCTCTTTGACTCCAAGTAACTTGCTTGTAATCAAAGCATCTCATTTAATGAGCTTGTTTTTTTTAAAGATATATTTCCTTGGTTTCATCAAACAAATTACTTCATCAACAAATTGAGCCCTGATATTTTAGTCCCAATCCATCAATTCTTTGTAAGTTTCGTGGCTCAGATAATCGTCTTCCTTTCCTCATTAATTTCAAAATATCTTCCGAGATGTTACTCTTTTCTCCATCGCTGTTTTCGTCATGGTTTATAACAAATTATTCCCTATTATCATTTCTTACTGCAACCCTTTCACTACCTCCACTCTTAAATTGGATTCCTCCTGTTTGGTCCTCAACATGTCTCCCTTTCTATGTCCGTCCTCATGATCTCCTCCAGTTGCAGCTGTGACAAACAATCTTTCTTTAAAATCATTCAGGCTCGATCACACAATCTTTGCACAGACACTTCAAATATCTCCTTTTCTTTCCATTTTGCTAGTAATCTATGTCTGTATACAATCTGTTCTGGCTGACTTCCATTGCAGCATTTCATAACATAGACATTTTATGCTGACCATATCATTATTATTATTATTATTATTATTATTATTATTATTATTATTATTATTATTATTATTTATTCCAGTTGCCTGGTGGTTACCGCTAGAAACTGAGTGACAGTAAGTCTCCTCAGGTCACCAGCCCTCCTCTTATATCTTCCTCACCTATCACAGCAGTTCCGTGGTTCGTACCTCAAACAGGTTTTGTGTGTGCATGTTTTTTCCTCATCTATTAGGCCACTGATAACAGCTGGGGTCGTAAATATCATATTTCTTGCACTTTCCTCGGTATTCGTGCAGTTCCTAGCAGTGCTGTTGTCTGCATAGTCTCAAACCTTTTTTGAAACCCTAGTTCCTCCATTATTATTATTATTATTATTTGGAATCTCACACCAGTTGCCTGGCGGTAACCGCTGGAGTTTGAGTGACAGCAAGTCTCCTCAAGTCTCCAGCCCTCCTCCCCTAGTAATCTTAGGTCGCAGTAATTCTTCGATTAACAGTTTCACACCGGTTGCCCAGTGGTTATCGCTGAAGGCTGAGTGACAATAAGTCTCCTCAGGTCTTCAGCTAACGTCTCCTCTCTCTTTTGCATATCATGACAGAGCTAAAATTCGTTGCAGTACTTATATCTCTAGCACCTTCCTCAGTATCCGTGCAGTTCCCAGTAGTGCTGTGGTCTGTACGGTCTCTATCCTCCTCCTAATCCCGATCTCCTCCAGTCTCTCCCTCAGCGTTTTGGGGACAGTTCCTAGTGCGCCCACTATGACCGGTACTACCCTGGTTTTCATGTTCCACATTTTCCTTAACTCCCTTGCTAGGTTCTGGTATTTTTCCCTTTTTTCACCCTCCTTCTTTTTTACTCTATGGTCTGCAGGTACAGCAACGTCTACTATTTGGCAGGCCTTCCTTTTTTTGTCTACTATTACTAAGTCCGGCCTTCTTGCCTGGATGAGGTGGTCAGTTTGGATGTCAAAGTCCCACAGTAGTTTGTGGTTGTCATTCTCCAAGACTGCCTCTGGCTTGTGCTGATACCACTTTTCCCCATGGTTGAATCCCATTTGTTTACTTAGTTCCCAGTGTATCATCGTTGCTACTCTATCGTGTCTATGCTTATACTCCTTCTGGGCGAGTTGACTACATTCACTAGTTATGTGGTTTACCGTCTCATCTCTTTCACCGCACATGCGGCATTTGCTGTTTGTCTGTGTTCTGTCGATTTTTGCTTTTATGTAGTTTGTCCTTATGCTTTTGTTTTGGGCTGCCATGATGAGCGATTCTATTATTATTATTATTGTTATTATTATTATTATTATTATTATTATTATTATTATTATTTGCAGCTGCTTGGGTAGAGAGAGAGAGAGAGAGAGAGAGAGAGAGAGAGAGTATATCCGTTATTTGAACACAATTTCGAATAAGCAAGTCCGTGAAATAGAAACTAGCGAAGTTAAAGGGCCAGCCTCACGTAATTACTTTTTATTTAAAAAAAAACCTGCTCTGGTTGGTATGTTTGAAAAAGCAAAGAGTAGAGCGTGATAGAATCTGACCTCATCTTTAGGTGTCATGTTCCAAAAGTTAAGGGAAGAGCTCATAACATATGACAACGACTGTTTTTCCACTACTTTCACATCTGAATGATTTCCCGTGAACACATGGGGAAGAATAGCCGAAAACGTAGAATCAAAATTAATTCTATTGTTATAAATGTTTCGAGAGGAATGATTGACAAACATCCTGGTATAAGAATTACTTGTTTCCAATATCAAGAGAACTTTGGTCAGACGATGACTTTTGGTGACCAAAAATGGCTTCCAAAGTTAGTTTATGTGAGATATTGGTTTTTATTGATACTCTGTACCAAATAATAGGTCAATAGACCTGTTAGTTTTAGTGTAAAAGAGGCACGGAAGAAACTAACAAAAAGCTCTAATATCATTATAGATTATTACTATCACTATTATCATAATCATTATTATTTCATCTTCATGCCAGTTGTCCTGTGTTCGTCACTGAATATTGATAAGGTTTCTGCTACGTAGTCGAGTTTTCAGTCGTCTCCTTATTCTTCTGGGGGTATTCTTTGCTTACTTTTCCCTTCACATCGTTCAGTTAGATTGTGTCTGCTTCCAAAACACCTAGGTATTTGTAGTTTTTTTTCTTTCTTTGTTGAGTGTTATGACGGTTTCCCGGTTTGGTAATTCAATTCTTTCACTTGCTTCTTTTTTATTTCCTTTTTGTGCATTACCAGCATTGTGCAATTCTCGTTGCCGAACTCTATTCCAATGTCTTGGCTGAAGATCCTGTCTGTATTAAGGTTTCCACTTCCTTCCTGTTTTGAGCGAATTTTTTTAAATCGTTGATATACATGAGTTGGTTCAACTATTTTTATTATTATTATTATTATTATTATTATTATTATTATTATTATTATTGTCTGCAGTACGCAGCGTCGTCTGGGAGAGAAAACATTGAATATTACAACAGCATGAAAGCAAATGATTTTCTACCGAGATTTATGAACAAAATGGTGATATTACTATTATTACTACTGCTGCTACTACTATTATCATTATTATTATTATTATTATTATTATTATTATTATTATTATTAGTAGTAGTAGTAGTAGTAGTAGTAGTAGTAGTAGTAGTAGTAGCTGCTAAAACAACCCCGCCATCATCTGGCAGGTGTAATGTTTTCGATGCTAAAAAAAATCGCTCTTCTCGCTCGGATGTAATGGTCGGTCTGGATCTCGGAGTCCCAGAATATCTTATTCTTTTCAATTTCTAGGTCGGCTTCTGTTTTGTGCTGTTAATTTCTGTTTACATGTCCGAACCCAAGTTGTTTGCACGATTCCCAGTGTCTATCCCTATCCTTGTATGTTTTGCTTGATTTTGAATTCACTTATGATGTGATTTGTTACGAACCGTAATAGCATAATATAGTAGTCGTTCTCATCTCTTTTCCGTCTTGATCATTTTTTCTAACTTACGTTTTCTTCCCATTTCGAAATTTGCAAAACATCTGGATATCGAAAATACCCGCTGAAAAATAGGTAAAATCAATATATCGACATTCTTGCAAATATGACGCATAAGATTTTCCCTTAAGGGTAAGAAATACTATGTTATACACCCGGATAAATTGTTTTCCCATTCTTTGAAAATGTTTATTGATTAATACATACTTGAACACACACAATCACTTTCTGTCTCTATCTCTCACTCTCGCACATATATATATATATATATATATATTGAGAGAGAGAAGGGGAAGAGGGAATGATTTGAAAAAAAATAGACAATGAGGAAAACACGTACTGGATATGAAGGTATTTATCCACAGACGTTTCGTAGGGTGTGACCCCACATCAACACCGAGATGAGAAGAGTGAAAAGAAAAACGTCTCAATGTTGTGAGTGCATGAGGTGGGGATGTGTTTGAAGTCTTCTGGGGAAGAGTTGATGGACTTTGTTGGGATGACGAATCATATATCTGTCATTATGATATCTATTTTGAATGAGGGATAGGCACGTATGTTTGCGTGGAGTAGACGTTGACTCCATTTGTTTTTCTGTGTGAGGAGAATGGGTATCCTAAGTGTGTGTGTGGGTGGAGGAATTAGTTATAACCACGTATGTTGATCATGACCGTATATATTGAAATGTATAGCACATATATGTATGATCATACCTGTATGATCATGTATGCTCATACACTCGTATAGCTGTATATCCAAGCGACATGTAGCCTTACAAATAGTGTACAACCACGTAATAATACACGTTCAACTAGTATACAGTCCATAAGCGTACAACTATGACCAGACCAGACGCAATATCCATGTGATACATAATTACATACATAGCATATCTGCATACTCGTATCTAAGATACGTAGTAAATACATTCATAAGGTGCATTCCTGCACACACATACACACACAAATAAATGTATGCATATATATTTCTCCTTTGATCTGAAAGTAAAGTAAAAACCCTCTTAGGTACAAAACAAAGAATCAATTGCCATTAATTAATATAGAGAAAAGATATATACGTGTGCATGTATTAAGAAACGTATATATATATATATGATCCAACGTAATGATTATGAATTGTGTTATATAATATAATGACTTATTTTAAATGATCTCCAGTCATTGCACAGTTAATGTATCACTCGGTCAAGACAACATAAATAAAAAAAAACAATTGAAGAAAATGGAGCCCAATAATTGCTTGAATTCCAAATTCTCATTTTTGTTTATTCACGATTTATATCTGCTCTGTGTTATCCTTCTAACGCAGACAATTATATTTCAAGTGAATGGAAATATGATACGACAGAAATTATGATAATATGATGCATTCCCCGTGTGATAACGGGAGATCATTTCAAATATAGTTTCAGCATAATATAACGCAATTTTTGATAATTTCTGTCGGAATATACATTAATTTCCTTAAAATAGGATATCCTTCTCGGGGGAATCAAATAGAGCAGACAAAGACCACGAATAATTAAATATAAAAATTTGGAGTGAAAGCAGTTATTTGGGTCTTTAAAGACCATGGAAGCCATGCAGGGTGCGCAAGAGAGAATCATGTTCGAAATAACATGGAAAGATCACAGTATAAATCAGAGGTAGGAGATATCATAGAACCCTGAAGAAAACATGAATGGCAATGGGCTTGTCATGTTGCAAGAAGGTCAGTTAACCGGTGGACATCACAGATCGAAACGTGGATCCCCAGGGATCACATTCGAAACCCAAGTCAACAAAATATAAATTAGGATGTCGAACAAGGTAAGTTCTGGCTCTTCATTGCCTATAATAGAGAGGTCAGACAAATCTTGGGAAAAGTCCATGTCCAACTACGGACTCTAAAAGGCTGCTGCTGCTGCTGATGATGATGATGATGATAACCGGCGACTCAATTTTGAGAGCAACACTATGGTGAAGCGACTATCATATTGGTCGTAGATTCCACTCATTCGGCAGTTACATTTTCTGTAATTGTTTATATATATATATATATATATATATATATATATATATATATATATATATATATATATATATATATATATATATATATATAATAAAGAAATGAATATATAATCCAACAGAATATTTATGAATGCATTATATTATTTAAAACTTTATTTGAAATGGCTTCCAGTAGCAACCTCATTTTCTCGAAGAGTTTATTTCTATTCATGCTGTCTGGGCCGAGTGTTTCGTTCTTCGTGTAACAATAGAATGCCATTCCAGATAGTGTGACAAATAATGTAATGCATCCATACACACACACACACACACACACATATACACACATGCATATATGTGTGTGTGTATGTGTATGTGTGAATAATAAAATACCATTAATTCATACCAGAGTTAACTTGGTTTCGCTATTAACAAGATTATTCATTTGAATAATTTTATTAATAGTTAAACAAGGTTAACTTTGGTGTAAGTCGATAATATCTTTTTTTTATATAACTGCTCGACATTACTGTATCGTGGTCTGTAAATTATGAACATACAAATACATATGATTTAGTATATGTTTTCTCATTATCGTATATATATATATATATATATATATATATATATATATATATATATATATATATATATATATATATATATATATGAATGGATTGGTTTCGCAAGCGAAGGTTGTTAAGAGGGTTTTCTACGGCATAGACGAGGGGTTGTGTGTGTGGAATAACCCTACAGCCCAAGTAATGGATTTTTATGGTGGGGCCAGCTTGCCAAGGGCCGACCCAACCCTTTAATCCAAGGGTTAACAACATATGGGTGGCATGGATAGGAGTACGAGCAGATCCTTTCCTAATAACAACAAAACGATTGACGTTCCTCAAATACTATGCCTGTCTTGGGCGTTCGTCTCTATGGTAAGGGCAGCTTACTGGAAACAGAGATAAGGCCTTTATCTAGAAAACTTCGGGATGAAGCCTAACAGCACTCCAAGGAATGATGAGAAAAAAACCCAAAAAACTTTTCAATTAGAGGTCAGTCTAGCACACTTTATTTCTCTCGTCATTCCGATCCACCTTGCACGATAAAGGGAATAATAAGGAAAAAAAAACTTTCCGTGTCGAAGCAATCATCCCGACGTTTCTGCTTCTCATTCGATTGAGTTGAACTTCTAGACCAGTGATTCTCAAGCTTTATTGTGCTATGGCAATGCCCGTTCCAAAGGTGCATGCTTCGAAGGAGGCCGGACACTGATATCATTTGGCAGGATTTTCACAAAATAATAATTTTTCTGTCCGTCTTATGAAACTACAGCATCGGATTATTTCGGCTACTTTTTCTAGTGTTGCCAATTTGGATATTCTGTTGGTAAATTTGGATCTATATCCAATTTAGAAGTGTTATATGTGAATTTAGATATTTTACATGTAAATTTAGATTTATAATTTCAGAAAAAGAGATCTATAGTCTGTAGTTTTTTTTAATTTATTTTCAATTATTTTATTTTCAAGAACCACAAATTCGAAAAAACTTCAAATTCGACATTGCAATGCCTGGTCTGCTGACTAATATACATCGCAAATATCACTTTATAGTCGAGTTTTCACAGTGCATACACACACACACACACACACACACACACACACACACGCACACACACACACTGATAGGTTTATTTAATCATACTTACGTGATGACTTACAAAGAAATATGTTTGACTTACGTGGTACACCAATTCGTTATCTACTAAATTATATATATTACATATCTGACTGTTTTTCCTGACTATCTTCTACATAGCAGTAAACTTTGAAATAATGATGGAGATATGCAGTATAACTGGATGTGCCGTAAAAATTTAAATGAATTAGACATTTCAGTAGTCAATGAACGGAACTTTTCTTTCTCAGCACTCATCATTCCCTGTTCCATGTATCAGTTCATCAAAAGGTTGAGAACTCACAAAATCTAGCGATGGAACAACTCGATAGGCAACTCTGCTGAAGAAGCAGGAGAGACACAATATCTGGATAATACCACATTATTGTGGCACAGCACACAGATTGAGAACCACAGTTACATGTCAGTAATTTGACATAATGCTAGGACAGATTAGTGACACCATCCAGAATTTCACCATGATCTTTAGGTCGTTTCGTCTTCAGAGGAGGAAAGCTAAAATATTTGATGTCTGATGATCGAGGAACAGTATCTTCCAATTGCACTAAAAGACTCATGATCATGGTTTCCCCACAAAAAACATTTGATGCATTTTTGCTGATCTACTCAGTAAGTCATTGTGAGTTATTGAAGGGTATTTCAGATTGTAGAAGACTTGAATATTTTTGTTGGTAATTGTGCCAGACCAGAAAAGTTAGGAACATTTACCCCACGACAGAAAATTCAGAATCAGCTGGTTCGTGAATTTGAGAACAAAAGCAATGTTTACAATAGACCAGATTGGCAAGTCCCAGCGGAAGTTGGTAAATCTAAACAAATAGAATTGTTTGGTTTTGTTGGGCTTAGGTATGCACCCCTTGGATTATTTTGTGGTTGGAAATAGGTTTTAATTATAAACAATATTGAGAGGGAGGGTTAAGGTTAAGATTTTGATGAGAGGACATCACGTGATTTCACGAACGCGTAACCAAATCTTAAGTTTGTCTGTGCATTAATTTCTTTGGTCAACTACGTTCCTATTGTGGCATAACAATAAAGATGTCCGACCTCTCTTCAGAACAGCTTGAGTTGAATCGTGACTAAGATTAAAAAATCCTCAAAATTAGGATACTTGAATCATCAAAAATAAATCACCTCGTAAAATAGCTTGAGGCTCCTTAATGTCGATCCATTCATAAATAACATTGCCATTTTTTGACGGGAATATTTTTGTGCATTCAATGAATACTAACTAAAATCAGCAAGTGGATGTATAAAGCGAGATGCCCGTATTTGTTGACTGAAAAAAAAATCCTTTCTTCATCTTTCCTCCGTCTTCGATTAGCCCACGACTCTCTCTCTCTCTCTCTCTCTCTCTCTCTCTTTCTCTCTCTCTCGTGTGCGCGCGTGCACGGACCCTAAATGAAACTACGAAAAGGTTCACATAAGCAGCAGGCAAAAAAAACCCTACCTTCCTCTGCTGCCTCCCAATAAGTTTAATCATTTCGCAACATGAAATCTGAATATTTCGATATCAAAAAACACAAATTCATAAGTGAAAGCCGAAAGAGGAAATAAAATTTACTTTAAATCAACTACGTATTAATTTTTTTGTTCTATCATCTATTGAGCATTTTACATTTAAAGAAAGGCAAAGTTAATCCTTTATCGGGCGAAATTAGGAATTTAAAAAAAGGAACGCTTTAACAAAGACAGAATGAGTTGGCAAAAAAGGAATGTAGTGTAATAACAGTGAAGAAAGATAGAGAGCGGCAAACACACACACACACACACACACACACACACACACACAGAAACGGTGAATTGAATCGTTGTATTAAGAGGGGAGTATGGAAGACAGAAATGGAAAGAAATTCACTCTCTCTTTTTTTTCATCCCTTCCTTCCTTGGTGTTCGTAGAACGGACGGAGACAGTTGCGTCTATTGTCACGTATCATTAGGTCTGTCTCATGATTTTCGCCATTTATCTCTCTTCCCCGCCCTCTATTTCACTCTATCCCTTCTCTTTTTTCCATCAAGACTATTGAAGATTCGATTATTAGAATATTAAAATAGGGTGACCGTGACTGTTATCAACGTAGTCGATCGCCTATTAATTTAGATGAGATTCTTCGAAAGAATGCATCGTTGATGTTATTTATTTCAACATGGTGCGTTCTTCATATATTGGGAAATACGTTGGAGATCAATTGATTTGAGAAGATAAGATTTCGCAACTATCTCCAAAATCAGTCGATAAAAGGAATCGGAATCCGGGATAGAAGAACATTGGGTCTGGAGTTGATGTCGGAACCTTTCAGCCTTTCTGGCATCCTATACGATGGCCACCGGGGCCCGATTGAAAATTCAAAGGATTTGCAAGAGGAGAGATTTCCTTTCTTCCTGCCCCCTTGGTTTGTATGTGTGAGTGTGTCTCTCTCTCTCTCTTTGTCCGTTGAATAATTAGACAGTAAATTCACCGAGTAAGTAAATTAGGCTGGCCAAGTCGAACTTGGAATAAAATGGTTATGGAAAAAGAAAATGCATTTGATTTGACTTATCTATTGAAACTACATAGGAAACATAACACATATACAATTGTATGCTCACACATACACACGCACACACGTATATATATGTATGTATGTATATGCACACGATGGAAGCCGTCCCACATAAATCTGACACGCACCCAATTGATGTTGTGGCGGGATACTATAGCCACACAGTAGGATGTAATGACTTGTCCTTTTAGCGGGACTTTTTGCACAACTGAATATATTCTTAACCATTCGACTCAACACGAATCAAAGGGTGAATATGCAATTATATACAACAGCAACATAACAATTCAGCAATCACAGTTTGGTCTATCTCGATATGCCGGAAACCTCTCATCAACTGTAAACCATTCTAAAGTTGAACAACCTTCTGTTGGTGGTATACTTCGTGATAAGAACAAGGCAAGATGCAGGGTGTATTGGTGTGTTGAGGCGTATATACGTAACTCAGCTTGAGTTCCATAGATTTCGCTAATATTCAGATAAACTCCGACCTAAGAGAAGCATGCCATCACCATACTAAGGAAGCAGTCTTGCTCGTGTTTATAGCAAGGGGCGAGTTTAGAATATGATACCAAGATCGAATGAGCAGTTTGTGTGATAATTTATGCAGAACAAGACAATGGTAGAAAAGAAAAAGTATGAAAAAAAGCAATTTTTCCTTGAATCAGTGGCTGGTGCACTACAGACCATGGGCGATAACTGGCCCGCAGCCTCATTTCATCCGGTTCGCCGACTTTATCGAATATATATAACATTGCACACACAAATTCTTGGTTTTATTTGTTTTTTTTTTACCTCTATGTTGGGTTAACGTTTGATAAAATTCAGTATAAAAAACAGAAGACGTTTCATTTTTGCTGTGGCATCGAATAGATTAATGTTTTACTGCTAATTCTCTTTAACCCTTCGTATTATTGCTGTTGTATTGATATAATCTGCTAAATCTGACTCACGTTTTGATGATATTTTCTTGACGGATGAAACTAATCCTAGTTCTAATTGTTTGATCGTACATGGAAGTATAAGTAAATATATACTTTTTGAAATAGAAAAAACAAACTGTTCACGTAATCTTTTATGATCATTGTTTCATTTCTTTTTTCATTCGCCTTTGCCCGCAAGACGTAAAAAACATTCTGATCTTGCCCTCCTCCCCAAAGGTTTGCCGACCCCAACCTTAGACCATGAAACATGTATACATTATGTGTGCGTCTTCTTAAAATGTAAACTAGGTTTGAAGTTGATTTATGGGATTTTTTTTTCTCTAATGTTTTTTACATGAATCAATGTCAAGATTCTTTCGTCTGTATAACTCTTTCTCTTTTCTCCCTCTCTCCCCCTGTTTCTGTCTGTCTATCTTTATTATTATTATTATTATTATTATTATTATTATTATTATTATTATTATCATTATTATTTAAAAAATGGATACATATTACGACAGAAATAATTAGCCATGCGCTATATTGCTTTGAAACTATATTCAAAATGATACCCAGTTATGACACGGTGAACGTATCATTTGGCCTAATCAGCGTAGATAGAATGAACAATCGAAGAGAACTCAGTCCTATTTTCTAGCATGGTATTTCCGACCCTGTTTTGTGATTCTAATTTGGTTCAATGATTGTTAATGCAATTTTTGATGAATTGACATAGCCAATTAAAATTATTCCTCATTGGTCTATGTTCACTGGGATAGTGTAATTGTTAGTATGTCTGGACATGCAGAGGGCCCTGAGTTCGATTCCCGGTACGAGCGAAAATTGTGAAAACTGTTCATGAGGATAAATATCCTTGTGCACTCAGCTGCCAATTGAGAACACTCTAAGCTGTGTGATTGGGATTGAGGCATCACCTGATGGACTTGCATTCTGCGAGGTGTTTGGTCATAAAAATGTGTCAGTATGAAGTCCTGGTCTTGACCAGACACGAGACATGCGGAGATCACTGAGCTGACGCATGAATTAGAGGCCAGGACTTCGTCACCGACCGTCATATTCCATTAGAGTGTCTCTTAATTCATAACTTACGAGTCGATTTTTTTCTTATTTAAATTTTCAACTTGGTTCGCCTTACTCTACAATTTGAGAACCATGAAACGGTATCAAACATGGACACAATGATGTAGAACAGGGTAGATTTAACTTTAAGTTACATTAGGAATGATCTCTAAAGCTACACCCCTTCTCTAGGCAAGCGCCCTCGATTTATCTATCAATCTATCCTTTCGTTTATATGTGTCCTATGTATCTCTGATAAAATAGTTCTGTAAGGAATGGATAACTTTCATTTATTTAATTGTTTTTTTTTCTATTTACGCTATCTAAGCCAAATGATACATTAACCGTGAAATTACAGTAAATCATTTTAAATAGAGATTAAAGGTTATACAACGCATTTATAATTATAAATCAGTCTTCTGAACACATGCAGGAAACCGGTCAAGGCTTATCGAAAACTACTATACCTCAAAACCATAACTGAAAAGTTTGGCTTGCCTTCTTTATACGTTTCTTAAATTTATTCAACACTTATTACGGAATTTATCAACCGATTCCCCTCTCTCATTCTCTGTCTCTGTCTCTGTCTCTCTGTCTCTGTCTCTGTCTCTCTGTCTCTGTCTCTCTGTCTCTGTCTCTGTCTGTCTGTCTGTCTGTCTGTCTGTCTCTCTCTCTCTCTCTCTCTCTATATATATATATAAAACTCCTTATTGCGTGTGTGGAGTTGAAAACATAATGCGGAAAGCAGATTCGTTATTTGAAATGAAACCTGTTTAATCCATTGACATGTTCCGTTGGGGATACCGACTCATCCAGAATGCAAAAAAGGCACCCATTACAAGTGTAGGCAATATATATGCAGTGATCAGCTGCTGAGGCGGTGTTATCATATCAGTTCATTGTAGATGTCATCAGATTTTATCTGGTCTCAAATTGAAATGGTTTTTTTATTTCGCGCCGACACTAGACTGAAAGAGTAAAAAAAAATGGTTCAGGGGGAGTAAACTCCTCTCTGTTTGTTTGTTACTTTAAACCAAACTGATATGTGGAATTACCTTTCCCTTACTGTGATTTTGAATCACGACCAAGTGATTGGTAGGCATCTCTCTTATCAACTGAACAAAATTGGCAAGTCTTAAATATCCCTGGAAAGTTATGTTTGAAATACGGAAGGGATTATTTCACTCTAATGAAAGGAGAAATTTACAAAATTGACATTTCCCGAACGTGATTTGCAATCAAGACTAAGTGATTGGTAAACGGTCCTCTTACCGACTAAGCCAAACTTACAAGTATTATATATCGACAAAAAAATATTTTGCAGATACTCAAGATCTTATTCCATTTCAATAAATAGATACATCTAAACTTTAAAAAATATATCTTTTAGGAATTTTTAATTTATTAAACATGCTTTACAAAAGTTGCTGTAATCATCTTTATACGGAGTAGAAATAGAAGTGGTGTTTGACCTTGCAGCAGCCAGCCTAGTTATTATCTCAGTGATGATTGCTTTTTCAACCTCTTTTTCCATTTCTTTATTTCTGTTGCTGCTTCTTTGAATGCTATCTGTGGGGTACGTCGGTATAGGTACATACTTCAGCTAAGTGTGTGAGTGTCTAGCCTTACGTGTCTACCATTTTCCCCGCCAGTGTTAACTGGATTCCTGTATATTCGCTTGGTGTCAGGCATGTTTGTGTAATGTGATACCCCACCCAATGGCCGACGCTTAGAAATACGTCGCCTTTCACTTGATGTGATTTCACACAGATGCCGTGGCACGTAATTCACTAGGAGTGAAATATTTGACGTTTTCTACCTTACGAATGCCTAAACATGACTTTTTGTCACATATTATTCCCTTCCTTCTTCTTCTTCTTCTTCTTCTTCTTCTTCTTCTTCTTCTTCTTCTTCTTCTTCTTCTTCTTCTTCTTCTTCTTCTTCTTCTTCTTCTCTATCAATCTATCAGAGCAACGTGAGTATGGGAACTTCATGCCCAAAATTTCTGCGGTTTTGCCTGAATCACACTGATTCGCCCAAAGTTCTACACTGTTTTAACCGAATAGGGTGGGGTACTATCCCCTTGCCCCCTGGCTCTTACGCCTATGTTTGCAGCCTCTTTGTCTCACTCTGTTTCTGGCTCTCATATGTGTCCATGAATTTCAGTCTCTCCGTTCATACCAACAAATTTCCTTCTATCTATCTATCTATCTATCTATCTATCTATCTATCTATCTATCCATCTCTCTCTCTCTCTCTCTCTCTCTATATATATATATATATATATATATATATATTTTTTTTAAGTCATCAACCAAAAACTGTCAGCATAGCTCTCTTCAATTTCCAAGTTGGTCTGGCTATGTATGCATAAATGTATCCATCTATCACTCATTTAGGATAGATAAAGGTCTGAAGATTTGAACATTTATTCTTTATTATATGAAGAAAACAATGTTTCTTGCTTCTCCCATGGCAGGTTCAATTTGCAATGTGGGTCTATGCTGAATTTATCTTTTAGTTTTTTTGTCCATCAGCGTTCATACTTGTTTTTGTCAAAAATCCTGACTTTTCAGCCCACATCATCATCATCATCATCATAAGTCTTTTAACATCCATTGTTGGACATAGACCTTTCCCAGGATTCGCCACACTTCATTATCAAGGGCGTCGCGGACACCGTCCAACAAAAGACGAGAGAAGTAGCTTATTCATTGATCGGCCCTTTTTTCAATTTCTTTTTATCGATCATCCTCAACATGGCATGCTGCCAAAAGACATTTGTCACCCGACGGTTTCTATTGGGTGACTAATACATCTATCTATCTATCTCAACTATCTTATTGATCTTATTGTTTTCTGTTATTTTATGATTTCTAAGTTTTGTCTACCATTGATAGTATTCTCTGCAGCGATGTATTCCAACATAGTACCAGACATTTTTTCCCCTTTTTTTCCGAATATTCACTCAAAGATGTCTGGCTCTCATGGTTCACACCAGTCCTGTATCAATTTACCGAATCTCAGATTACCGTCTGATCATTTGCTTACGCCGGATTGGTCGAATCTGAATTTCCAGAAAAAAATAACGGAGACGATTCGAGGGTCACTGTTTTATACTTAATATTTACAAAAAAAAAAAACATTGGTTGACTTTTTTTCCCCTAAAATTAGTGCCGTGGGGATATATTTATGATTTATGAATAGAAAGCATCTATTGTAGAATTTGAAAATGTACTATTTATTCACAATAAGATTTGGTATTTACAGTATGCATTGTGTATGAAATTTATCTAGAAAAATATCTTTATGTATTATTGTATGTATATAGACGTATACACTCATACGTTTGTTGATTTAATTGAATATCATAGACGGAGACATTTTTTCTTCATAAATCTTATTCACGACAAAAAAAACACTTTTGAAAAGAGATGAAAACTCCCAAATGAAAAAAACAAGCCGAGATACAAGCACAAATATGTGAATATTTTTTACTCACTATATCTCACTTTGTATTCAAGATTTAGTTCACGATACAGTATTGTAAACGAAATCTTATCGTAACTAAATAGCACATTTACAAACTTTGAAATATTTCCTTTTTCTTTTTCATAAATCGTAAACATATCCCCATCGCACTAATTTTGGAAAAAAACACCAACTGGTGTTTTCGTAAATACATCGTAAATACTGCCTAAATCTTATCGTAAATGAATAATTCATTTCAAAATTTTACTGTAGATATCTTCTTCCAAAAATCGTGAACATGTCCTCATCGCATCAATTTCAAAGGAAAAATAATTGACCGGTGTTTTTGGAAATAATGGACTCTGTAAAAGAGGCCTTCGAATTGTTTTTGCTTGTTTTTTTCAAATTCGATTAATCAGGTGCAAGCAAACGAATCGGCAGTAATTTGAGATTTAGGAAATTGAATGGTACCAACTGGCACCGATGTTTTAATTCACCCACCACCATCATTAAAATCAGTAAAGGTTCCTTCAGTTTTTAATTGGTCTACCTGGATGGCTATGTATTTATGTATGAATGCATTGCAAGTACATACCTCACCAATTGAGGTGAACAGCTAAAAACTTTTCAACATTTATTTATTATTGAAGAATATACAACCAATATATCCTCCCGATAGTCAACCATGGAGCTGAAACATGGTACCTAACCACAAAACCTTCAAACTGAGAACCATGCAACGAGCACATGAGAGAATCATGCTCAATCTCACATGGAGAAATCACAAGACAGCGCAGTATGTAAGGGGAAAAAGAAAAGTCTGAGACATCATAGAAACCATTTGGAAATTCAAATGGCAATGGGCTAGCCATGTTGTATGAATAGCAGACAACTGATGGACATTACGACTCACAAATCCCCAGAGATCAAATGCAGAACCCAGCCCTTCAGAATATGAAATGGCAAGGCTAACTAGACAGGCTCAGAAAATAATAGCTCCAGGATGTCCACGACAGATATAGCGTATTGGGGGGGGGGGTCCAAGTCCAACAACGGACAATAAAAGACTGATGATGATAATGATGATGCCTAGAAAAACATTCTTTCTGTTTTTTTGAAAATCACTGCCGTGAATAGGTTTCTGGTAGAGGGTTAAGTATGCAACACAAGTTTTAGCTAAATTGAACTATAGTTTGTATCCATCAGCTTTCCTGCTTGTTTTTTTGGGAAAATTCAAACTTTTTTAATGATCACCCCCCCCCCAACCAAGATAATTCAATTCATTGATCACTCTTTCTTTTCAAATTTTTCTATTGATCACCCCCAGCATGGTATGTTGCCAAAAGACATTTGTCATGTGACAGTTTCTACTGATGACTGAACAGAGATTTTTTTATTTCTATTCTACTTTTCTTTTCCTTCTTATCCTTCACTTCTGTTTTTGATATTTCTATGATTCACACATTTCTTTCTTTCTTTCTTTCATTCCTTCTTCTTTCTTCCTATCTTCTTCTTTCTCTTATTCTTTCCTCCTTTCTTTTTCTTTTTTTCATTCTTTCTTTTTTCTTTTTTTTCAAGTTTTCTTAAAAGCCTTGTATTGCTATCTCTATATGAATTTTTTCTGTCTGTCTTCCTCTTTCTTTCTTTCTTTCTTTTTTCTTTCTTTTTTCTTTCTTTCTTTCTTTCTAGATTTTCCAAAGCCTTCGTGTTGCTATCTCAATTTGAATTTTCTTCTTCCCCCCTTTCCTTTTTTTTCCAGACCTTCTTTCTTTTCTTTCTTTTTTCCGTTGTAATTTATCACCTAACTTTTTTTTTCTTTCTGTATCTCTTTCTCATTTCTTTCTTCTCTCCGTCCTTGCTGATTTTTCAATCTTCTTGTATTACTACCTGTCTATGAACTTTCTCCCTTCTTCCTTCCTTTTTTCTTTCTTTTTTTCTTCTTTCCTCTCTTTCTTTCTATCTCTCTTTCTGATTTTTCCAATCCCCTCGTATTGCCGTCTGTATTAGAATTTTCTTCTTTCTTTTTCTTCTTCTTTTCTTTCTTATCTATGGTCTGACTTTCTCTCTTTATCCCTTCCTTCCTTCCTATCTTCTCTTCCTCCCTCCTTTTCTTTCTTTCTTTCTTTCTACATTTCTTCTTCTCATTCTCTTCCTTCCTTCTTCCCTTCCTTTCCTTCTTTCTCACTTTCCTCTCCCACACTGCCTTGGGTAATCAATATACATCTCACATCGCCATTAATCTTTTGAATTGTTTATCTGCTCCGGCTCCTGCTGCTTCTGCTGCTCAACCCAGAATCTGATTGACGGGATGATGTGTCAGTTATCCCGAGCCCCGTATAACCATCTCCACCCATTCAACATTTATGCACCTGCTGGGTATACATCGGGATCAATCGTCTCGTCTTTGTCTATACCTTTCACCCGTCATCATTTCCTTATAGATTCAAAAACGCTTCTGTCTTTGTCACGTTGTTCATCTTATACACTCTTATATCTGATTCGACAAAAGACGGAGGATAAAATTACCACATCCTGTATTCACTTAGATTTGTTTAAATTCTCTTGTTTCATGTTGTTGTTTTTTTTTTTGTTCATCTAACAGGTAACTTCTCATCTCTTGCCGTACAACTATCTTTTATTTTACGTCCTCTTTTATAATAGTTCTTTCATCTTCTTCATTTCCTTTTAACCAATAAATTGCGTTATATTGTATAGAAACTTATTTGGAATGATCTCCCGTCGTTACCCGTTTATATATCACTTGGCCTAGACAATGTAAATAGAATATTCAATTAGAGAAAACGGGGTAACTTCGATTGTTTATTCTTTTTACGTTGTGTAGGCCCAGTGGTACATTAACCGTGTCACGACGGGAGAAAATTTCGAATAAGAATTTCTATATAATACAACGCAATTTATAATCATTCTATCGGACCATATATGTACATGTCTCGATACAAATTCATAATGAAATAAGGATTCGCTGAATAAAACATTTTTGCATTTCTGCCTTGTTTGGGCTTTTTCAGACGAATGATCCGGTTTATTTCTGAATCCTCTTTAGAACATTCTTGGGGGGTCGGGATGTCTATTTTTCTTGATGGTAGGGGCTTCTTTTCCTTCTATCTATCTATCTATCTATCTATTTTTCTCTTTTCTTTTGTTTAATGATTATATACATACACATACATACACACATATACATACACACACACATATATATATATATATGTGTGTGTTATTGTGTTATATATATATATTGTTTTTTTGTTTAGTGGTTGATCATTACTTGTTTTATTTTTCTGTTTTATTTAGTGGGGATACTGTACTCATTGGTAGTTGTAAATTGTTAATTAAGAGGATATGGTGTAGGCATTTTCGGTATCAGCATGTTGTCAAATCATCAGTTCTTTGTGTTATGTTTCCTCCCTAAATGGTTCAACAACATTCTGATATCGAAAATGCCTACACCACATGTTCCTAATTCATAATTTATAACTACCCACACGCACAGCATCCGTACTAAATAAATAATATATATATATATATATATATATATATATATATATATATATATATATATATATATATATATATATGTGTGTGTGTGCGTGTGTGTGTGCGTGTGTGTGTGTGTATCTATAAATAAAATGAAAGGAATATCCAACTACCTAGACAAATATACACCCCCACCCTAAAAATGTCCTAAACTGGAATCCTAAATAAACCGAATTATTTGCCTGACGAAGCCCGAAAAAGGTAGAAACGAAAACATGTTTGAGCAGCGAATGCTTACCTCAATACATCTTAAGCTCTACTCTAAATTAACTTAATGCTTGATGTTGAATGTATCGAGCACTTTTTGAGATAAACCCATCACATATCGGATATTGTATTATATATATATATATATATATATATATATATATATATATATATATGTGTGTGTGTGTGTGTGTGTGTGTGTGTATCTTTATTGATATTTTTAGGGTCGAATTATCTTTATCAAGGATAAAGGATATGTAAATAGATACATACAAAAAAATAGTATTGGCTCTAATTTTCACGTCGGTGCAATCGTCGGAGCACATTACATCAGCATGGAATTTGGAGTCATAGTGACACACCGAATTTTCTATGTCTATCTACCTATATATATATATATATATATATATATATATATATATATATATATATATATATATATATATATATATATATATATATGTATGTATATATATATATATATATATATATGTAAATATGTATATATGCATCCATTAATTATCATATTGTCGACATAGGAACAATGATTTATACGACGAAATACGGACATATCTATAGTTGTGAGACAAACAGAGCACATAAACAAAACTGGTGAGCAATCGGATGTCCAGTCTGTTAGCGCAAAACTAGTCCACATAAGTTCTTACATGATACTAGGTGTGGGTTCGAAACACCCCCAGGGACTCGTTTCTTCGTTTCCCGATCATCACCGTCGCTTCGCTCACTTCCGTAAATAATTCGGTTTGAGCAAAATTTAGTTCCTAAAACTGTCTTCCCTTAGTCACAAAAACGAATATATATATATATATATATATATATATATATATATATATATATATATATATATATGATGGAATAAAACGATCACAAATAGGATATTGTACTACTGATCTGTACTTCATGCTTTTTTAAAGAATTTATATTCATATATATATATATATATATATATATATATATATATATATACATATATGTGTGTGTGTGTGAATATATATATATATATATATATATATAGAGAGAGAGAGAGAGAGAGAGAGAGAGAGAGATGGATAGATAGATAGATAGATAGATAGATAGATAGATAGATCGATGGATAGATAGTCCCAAAACAAATCTGTTGGCTACTTTATTGCAGTTATCAATAGAGAAAACTGGTTTTACGTTGTCAACTGGTTATAATGTGGAAAGAACGAATAAAGAAGCAATAATTTTGGAAATTTTTAGAGAGCAAAATGCTGTAAAAGAAGCAATATAAAATCGGTTTGTGCAATTGATAAGGACAATAAAGTGAAACAAATTTATATGGGGCATATAACTCATACTTTTATTTATCTATTCATTCATTCATATAGCTCTATATCTATTAATATTCAGCACTATATTTTTAAAGATTACAACAAATATTTCCTGTATATATATATATATATATATATATATATATATATATATATATATATATATATATATTCATGCGCCTTAGGCATTTTTATGCACTTGCAAACTAAACATTTCTGGCAGTAGGTAAAAATATAATGATTCAACACCGAACTTGGCAAGTTTCAGTCTATTTTGTATGCAAGATTCAGATCTCAATATGTAATCAGGAAAAAGCGTCTGTCCCTTATTAGGAATAAGCATAGAAGCTATTCACAGAAAAAGGGTTATTATGATATATATATATATATATATATATATATATATATATATATATATATATATATATGTATATATATATATACACACGCATAAAATGTGCATGTGTTTGTGGAAATGTATTCATATAGGCTAGTCGCATATAAATCGTAATGCATTCAAATAAACGTATATCTCTCTATATATAACTATATCCATATATCTTTCTCTGTTTCTCTCTATATATATACATATGCATTGAGAAATGGATGTATATGATCAGACGGAATGATTACAAATTGCATTATATTATATAAAAACTCTTAATTCAAATGATATCCCATAATCACAGGGTTAATGTATCATCCGTGCTTGCCAACGTTAATAGAATCAACACAAAAGAAAGTAGGGCTTCTGCACAAATCGAATCTGCGACTGATGTAGTAGCCCCTTCAACTTAGCATGGCTCCTACTGTTGAGCTAAAAAGCCGCCGGTAATGCAAAGGCCAAAATTACGGTTTTACACTCCGAATTTTCATCTCGTTCTTTCCTTGATCTATATATTTCAACTTGACAGTATTGTATTAAGAAATGGATGTATATACATATATAATTGCGTTATGTTATATAGAAATGCTTATTTGAAATGATTCACCGTCATCTCACGGTAAATGTATCACTCAGCCTCAACAATATAAATAGAATAAACAATTAAAGAAAATTGGATTGCCGAAGGAAATCAAAATTTTCCTCAATTGTTTATTCTACGTTGTCTAGGCCGAATGATACATAAACCGTGTGATGACGGGAGTTAATTTCAAATCAAAGTTTCAATATAATATAACACGATTCATAATCATATACGCACGTGTGTGTGTGTGTGTGTGTGTGTCTAGGCCGAATGATACATTAACCATGTGATGACAGGAGTTAATTTTAAATCAAAGTTTCAATATAATATAACGCAATTCATAATTATATACGCACGTGTGTGTGTGTGTGTGTGTTTGATTGCGTATATATGTATATATATATATGTTTGTGCCTGTGTGTGTATTAATAATCATACACTGAAAACGTTCCATTTTTAAAATGTTCCATGCAAAGTGATTTATTTTCATTCTGTAATACTCGAGATGCTGTGGATCTTTATGAGAATCAAATAAAAAGATACTAAATATACAATATTGTGCAAATTATTTTGGTTCAATTCATTCGAAGTAATAATATATTGTGTGCTTATATGCGTAAATACTACACAGCATAGATAATAGTAAATTATAGAAAATAAATAAGTACTTGTATGCGTATATATCAAGATTTATATCATCGAACTCAAGTACAAAGTCTGGAGTTTACTTTAATTTGCTTCCTTCACAACAAGAACAATCCTCACCAAAATGAGGATCGTGATCTGATACATGAAATACACATTACACTCATCATCATCATCATCAGTCTTTTAGCGTCCGTCGTTGGACATAGACCTTCCCCAGGATTTGCCACACTTCTCTATCATGGGCGTCACGGAGCCAGTGCTTCCTGAACTTGTCTAGCTCGTCTCTCCATCTAACATTTTGCCGGCCTCGGTTGCGCATATGGTCTCGGGGAATCCATGTTGTGAGTCGTGATGTCCATCGATTGTCAGCCATTCTTGCAACATGGCCGGCCCGCCGCCATTTGAAATTTTTTATGGATTCTATGATGTCTCTAACTCTTGTCTTTTGAACTAGCGACAAAATGACAAGTTTTGAATTCCAACAGAAATTTTGTTGTACAGATACGCACGGGCTTACTTAATTAAAAAAAATGAACACACACACACACACACACACACACACATATATATATATATATATATATTACAAAGTTTACAAAGTCATTCAGACCCATAACAACTGGTACCTTAGTCAGTCATCTCACTTGTACAAATCAGAGCCAACATATTTTTTGACCTGGAAGGTTGAAACCTATATAGTTCCTTAACCTCATCACTCCTCCATTTTCACTATCCCTAACCTACCCACACAATCTAACATCAAAGCACTCTCCTCCTACCCAAACCCCTTATGTCGTCTCCAAGACCCACTGCTGCTGCTCACACCCCAGACTGAGCTTTCTCACACACAACAGGATGTCTCTAGCAGATGGGATACCGTTTTCGACTCTCAAAGCAAAGCTCTTGATGGTGAACTCATGTTCTACATCAATTTTATAATCTCTGTTGGTACACACACGCACACACACACACACAGAGCACACACTACTGAAGATGGGAATACCTCTCGAAACATGTCCAGACCATTAATGAAAACATCTACAGATAAATAAACCAAACTTCCATACACTTTCACTCCCGAGTCCCTGTGTGTGTGTGTGTGTGTGTGTGTGTAATACAAATCAGGCTAGCTGTATAACATAATATAATAACATAATAATATATCAATAATATGAAGCCACTCCTGAAATGTAATGGATTTATTCCATAGAGTGCTCGATACATATAAAATTTTTACTCTTGAGGTTAAGTTGTTTTAGAGTAGAGCTGGAGATAAGTAGTATAATGTGGATTCGCTACAAAAACTAGCTCATGTTTTTGCCCTCTTCGGGCCTCATCAGACGAGTCACCCTATAAGGCCCAAAGAGGGCAGAAACATGAGCTTGTTTGTATAGCAAATCCACATTCTACTATATATATATATATATATATATATATATATATATATATATATATATATATATATATATATATATATATAATATCTTATATACAAGTTGCAGTAACCATTCTCAGCTGGAATATTGCTGATATAAAACAACATAGGTTGGTATATTGAGGTTCATACTTGGTTTTGCGTATTGACTGCTATGGTATAGTGTCAATTTCTCCTGTAAGAAAGTTATATTTACGTTAAAATCATTATCTTAAAATTTGGTCTTTTATCAAGACTGGAATAATGCCCAGTGTCACTAGGAAACATCAGCAGACTAGCACTCAGAAAAATTGTTTGACATGCACAGCGGAAGGAAAAATGAAGGAAAGAAATAACGAAAGAACGAGAGAAAGAAGGGATGAAAAAAAATAGAACGACTTGAAAAAGAATGAAAGTTCAGTGAGATGTCCACTAAAAAGTTTAAACACCATTATTTCTAGATCACGTTGTCCATAGTAAAAGATAATTATAGGTAAGAATCATCTTATAGAGGAACCCCTTTCAATCAAACTTCAGGCAAATCGGATTAAAAAAACCTTAGAGAATCGATTTTAGAATATGAAGTTTAAATGCCATTATTGCCAGATCCCGAGGGAAGATTTTTATGAGTGAGAAGCATCTTATCAACGGATACGTTTCTACCAAATTTCAAGTAATTCCGACCAGAAACAGCTGGGAAAATCGATTTTTAATTAATTTTGAGACATTGCGTTTAAACACCATTATTGTCAGATCATGTGACCCTGAGTGGAACACCTTCAAGGTAAGAAATATTGTTATCGAGAGACAACTTCCTGTCAAATTTCAAGTAAATCTGACTGAGAACAGATGAGAAATGGTATTGGAGCATTTTTACCATGCAGAACAAAAAATAGAAAGAAATATAGAAAGATAGAACGAGAGAAAGAAAGAAAGGAGAAAGACGAAAAGGGAGAATGAAAGTAAAATGAATGAAAGAACAAACGAATTAAAAAAAGGGGGGAAACAAAGAACGAAGAAGACAGAGAGAAAAAGAAAGTAAGAAACAGAGTAAGAAAGAAGAGAGAACGAACGAAAGAGCGAAAGAACTTAAAAAAAAGAGAGAAAATGGAAAGAACGAAGGAAAAAAATAGAAAGAAAATGCAGGGAAAAAGACAACGGAAAGCAAGAACAAAAGAACGTTTGGTGTCTAAAATTTGTTACTGAAAGAAAGAGAGCGATTTCTTTTTCGGAAGAAAACTATGCAAAACCGAGGTGAGGACGAAAGAGAAGAGAGTTGAAATTTCCCAGAGTGAACTAAATTGAATTTGCAGACAACTATATCTGAGTGCTCTAGAAAATTAATCTGAACTTAAAAACACAAAAATAAAATTGGAAACAAATTTAGGAAACGATTTTCCGACAGCGTCTTCTTTTTTCATATGGTTCGTCACTTTGACGTTAATAGACCTTTACGTCGTTCTTCCACCAACAGTCCGTCATTAGCATAAGCTGCTTTGTTTCTAATGACAGTTTACTATGCTGTGTTAAGACGATGTCTCTTTGAACAGTTCGAAATAGTCCCCCGCTGATGATCACAAGAAATAACCGGATGCCGGGGTCTTTCATTATCAAAGATCATAGAAAATGGAAGTTTATACAACTTGGAATAAAACTCGAGATGAAAACAGATCTGTCAAAGGTGAATCGCTATTCTACAACTTCAGATCAGTGATTTAATAACAACTTTCAATCGATTGAACTTCACGGCGTATTGGAAAAAAATATATATCCAACGCTGTGTGTTAAAGTCCACAGGAATACATAAAATGGCGTAGACGTCTGTGACTCAGAATGAAATTTAGGATTCAAGATAGAAATGAAAAAAAAATGTTACTTGCTGTTTGACTTTAATTTTCAAACATTGGATTTAAAACGATTCATTGATATCTACGTGTTCCAGTTTTATGTTCGGTGCAATGTCAGTTTAAGACGGTAAGTATGGACAGGAACATTGCTATCATGTCACTTGAACTCGAGAAAATTGAGAGTAGGACTCTGCCATGTCCACAAACGTGATTTAGCGCGTAGCCACCGTATGTTACATAAGTTCTGCAACGTCTAGACCAGAGAAAATACAACCTCACGCTATAATGCACCCTGCAGTTAAGCGCACGAACAGAAAATGTGAGCCATGAAGTCACGTGCGCAGACCAGCAAGGACTATCACGTGACTTGCAGCCGTCACAGCAGTGAGTCTCCTGGCAATTCAAATAAGCGCTAAACTGGTCTGCACCCTACTGACACTCTCATGAACTCAACTGAGTTTACATGAGCGTGATAGAAATATTTCTCTGTCTTTAGCCCAGCACATATCGGAGATAAAGAATAAACATTAGACAGGACTCGAACTCGCGTCCTGTGAAGCTTCTTGCATACAGTACTGTTTTGCCCGATCGGTTACCAAAACTTACAGCTGATAGAATATCAAATATCACTTTCTGAGCTATATTTGTCATCGTTTTTTTCTTCAGTTTTTGTTCTATTTATCATCACAATCACCCTCCTGTCGTTACATTCTTGCAAGATGACCAGTCAGTTGTCATTTTAATTCTCTAATGGATTCAACGACATACCTGACACTTGTTTTTCCTCTAATATATTATGCTGTCTTGTGATCCCTCCATGTGATGTCAAGCATGACTCTTTTCTATTTACATTTCATGGTTTTTAGTTCGAGGGGTTATCCTCCAGTTCCATGTTTCAACTTCATAGGTGACTACCAGGAGGGTGTGACGGCTGTATACTCTTCTAGTAAGGATTAATGATATTTTCTTATGCTTGAAGGTTGGGTTCTTCGCTTGATATCTTCTTCTTTCGAGAATTTCATTGCGATTTATAATCCCAAGTAGACGTGGTGGTCTACTCTCTACAGTTCTGCATTTTCTATTCTGATTGTTGTGTCTTTGTCCTACACGTATTTGATGTACATTTGTTATACTGAGGTCCATGTCAAGGACTACTTCCTTACTTTCTACTATGTGTGCTAATAATACTAGAAATAGTAGTAGAAGTAGACATAGCAATAGAAGTAATATCCCGATTTATTTTTTATCTAATGGAACATTGTCAACCATTATTAATATTTGTCAGCCATTATTAACTTGTGACTATTATACTTTTTATCTTAATTCAATGACGGGAAGAAGAACTAATCAAATATAATTAATGATCCACAATACTTCTGGTAAAAATAAACTGCAATAAAATAAATAAATTTTCTTCTTTCTTTCCTCCTTATTTTTCTTCCATCATTACATTTTAGTTTAAATTGAATATTTTCAAACTGGTTCCATGAAATTTCCTTCAATTCTATTTCCCAAACTTGTTGGTTTGGCTGGCTAGTTACGTATGTATACAGCTGGCGTAAAAGACTGACATTTTGAACATTTACCCCTTTTAACAATTACTCCTTCTAACATTTACTCCTCATCATGTCTAAGAAAAACGATTTATTTTATCTTGTCTTTTAAAAACAAAAGCTTTTTATTCTTTTTGGTGCTTTAATCTGACGAGATTATTAATATCAGCTAACTTTTCCAGAATCTAGATGTTTTTAGATGTTTTTTTCCAACTCTAACACCAGTGACGACAAGTATTTATGCTAACCATATCTTTTCTCCAATGGATTTTTTTCACATGACTTCGAGTTTAGACGCTACGGTTGTCCAATTATTGTGATGGCAAATCAATCTATTGTCTATTAATGGTAATACGATGAACAAAAAATACAAGGAATATTTTTTTAGAGAGAAATGGATGTTTCAACACTTTTTCTTCTACATCGCGACCCGAAATTGGGTCACGAGAAATAATGTTGGGATCTTCATAAAGTTCGGCTTTATCTTGTAAAATTTTTGCTTAATATTAAAAGAGAAAAAAATCTTGTGACATGAATTATTACATCAATGGTGTTCCTGCCTGCTAATGTATTAACCAAAAGAAAAAAAAAACAGAGAATTCCAATTATTTGTAACAATGAACAAGACTGTCCTTAAGCAGCTAATTTTTCTTCTTCATCATCATTTTATGCATGGATTTTGCTTTTTCTTGCTTCAATCTGCTTACCCTCTTCATGCAGTTTCGCTGATTGAAATTTCTGCAAATGGCACGTTGAAAATTTTAAAGAAAAATAACAATTATTAGATTTTTAACTGCAAGTCCTCGAAGAGTATTCAGGAATTGGTAAAAGTGCAATGAAATGTCTGTGACCTTTCATAACCGCCTACCTACAGGAATCAGGATTATCGATTATTACATATTCAAAGACAAAATACGGAAATCACCTCCTGATTGCAAAACTTTGTTCAACAGTGAAATTCAGCCACTTTTCTGCTCTGGAAAGGGGTGAATGAATAAGTTACCCCCCTTGCCTTCTGTTTGGAAGTGATCACTAAAAAATACTTAATTTTAAAGCGTGAATGCTGCCAGACACAAACAAAGAGACAAATTTTGCCTAAAATTACACTGCAAATTAGCCAACCTCCTTAAAAACCTACTGGTCGGTCAGTCCCCCCATCCAATTATTTTGTAGACATAATGAGAAATGAATGTCTAAATTTTCAGCCCTATAGCCAACTATCTAGGATACCAGCCAGAATAATTTGAAAACTGAAGAAACTTATGTTGACATCTTTGGTGTGAGTGTTGGTTGACAGTTTTCAATAGATAGATAGATGGATAGATAGGAAGGAAAGATGGATAAAAAGGAAGGAAAAAACAAAACGAAAAAAAAAACACAAAGAAACACGAAGAACAAAACAAAGAAAACTATGGTATATTCATCTTTAGATAAAAGATTGTGTATAATGAATGGAAATCAGACCCGGAAGAAAAGCTCAACCGTGAATACTGAATGAAAGACAAATTCTTATCAGGTGGAAATTCTCCATTATATTCATAAACTTTTTACATTCCCATAGTATGCACTCTAATGCTTATCATTTACGTATGAATAAGTATGAGTGTACGCAAAAAAATACATCTATGAATATTTTTCTTATTGTATTAGTAAATATGTATTTGTGCCTGGCGATCGCAAAAAGTTTCATGTATACGTGTATATATTTGTATACCTGACTGATAGAATAACCAACGGCGTTCCGACCATTAACATAGTTATGGAAACAATATCTAAGCCCATCTTCAATATAGAAGTTCCAGACTATTCAATTATATGTGACAAGTATGTATACCCGACACAGATTGAAAGAAGTATCCACTTCATAAAAGAAAATGACTGGCCGCACCTTCGGGCGAGGAAAAGAGAAAAAGAATTTACATTCCGTGTTGACGCGAAAAACTCATTTAGCGAGATATTCAGTGTGTTTCAGTCACATAATTTTCGGTTATAATCCATATGCATAAAAGTTGCACACATACACGCACACGCTAGGACACTGCCGGACATACACACACACACACACACACACACACACACACACACACACACACATATATATATATATATATATATACATACATATATATATATACATATACATATACATATATATATATACATATATATATATATATACATATATACATATATATATATACATATACATATATATATATATATGTATATATATGTATATATGTGTGTGTGTGTGTGTGTGTGTGTAGATATGGATATAGATAGATATATAAATAGATAGTCTAGAAAGCTTTACAGCTTTAATCATTAAATATACCAAAAAAATTCTGAAAAAAAGTATGGCATTTCAGTCAACTATTTCCCAATATCTGTTGATATAATTTATGTAATTCTTTCAGCATTTTTTTGTTCGTTTTTTTTTCAGTGTTTATACAGTTTTTGATATTATGGTACTAAATGTGATTTCGGGACAATCAATTATTTATCATGTAACAGTTCCATGGATTTCGTTTTATATTAACATGGTTCCCCAGCAGTATTGATCACTGCCCCTGTAAAGGTATGATTGTGATATACAGCTTCATTCTATCATTTTTAGGGTAAGACATACACATGTATATATAGAGAAAAAGGGAGAGAGAGAGAGGAAGAATGATAGAGAGAAAAGGAGAGATAAATATTGGTATGAATTATTGTTGATACGACCATATGAGAGAAGGATGATAATATTAGGAAAACAAAACAAAACAAATCTTTTAGTCCCAAAGTATCCACGACTGTGTCTTTCGAGCCATTTTTAATCTGAATAATTCAAACATGTTGTCTTCTAACTTTTATCATATCATTCTTATTTGTGGTGCATATAATTTAGTTTTATTTATATTTGCAATTTTATTCTTAATCACGCAGTCCGTCAGTTGTTTTACCATGGCCCTGTTTCGGGAGTATAATACATGTATATAGCTATGAATATTAAATAGTAATAATATTTTGTCATTTTTACTCAGATTTGAGTTAGTCAGACAATTTTGCCCAAGAGCAATAGTCATCTGCTTTATATCGTCCGTCGTTGTTCAAAAACCCTCACCAAGATTTGTCAAACCTCTCTATCATTGGCGTTGCAGAGACAGTACTTTCTGAACTTGTCTAGTTTGTCACGCCATCTTATACTCTGTCGGTCACAGTTCCGTACAAGATCTCTAGTCGTAATGTCCTGCAGTTGTCCAGCAACCTTGCTACATAACCAGCCCATCGTCATTTTCAGATAGAGTTTTTTTCTTTATCTCTAACCTCTTTTTTCCTCCTCTGATACAACTTGCTGTCTTGTGATCCCTCTATGTGTTGTTGATGCAGTTTTTTCTCCTGTGTACATCATTAGGTTCTCAGAGGCTCAATCCTTTGGACAGACTCCATATTTGAGCTCGACATTGGTTGTACACCCTTCTTTCAGGACTAGTGGGATTATCTTGTCTTTGAAGGTTGAGCTTGCTCCATGGATGATATAGAGTGGAGCTGATATATGTATATAATGCTATTATTTTTAGGGTTGTCATCTATGTGTGAAGAGTGCTCGAAATAGGGCATAAACCAAGACACTCAAGAGATAACATGGAAAGTGAGAGAAATAGCAACACCTTACATAAACACACTCATCAAAACTCTGCTTTGGAGAAAAAATCGCCATAATCACCTTCCCCCAGTTACATAAACTGCTTAACTGACAATCGAAATGCAAACATAAAAACAAATTTCTTCTTTGACACCTAAAACCACATCTCAACTCTAAAAATCTATCAGAACCCAAGAGCATAAATTGATAACCCCATTTGTTAGAAAAAAAACATTTTATCAAAAATAATGATAATAATGATATTCATTTTTGATAAAACTGCCTCAAAAGAATTACTCTAGCATATTGATTCAAAAATCACAAACAATATAACTGTCAATAAACGAAAAACGAACAATCATTTTATTGAAATAATTTTTCGCCTATCACATCACCCCCTTGCCTCACGTGACCTTATATAGGGGGTGCACCAACAGGAGTAATAGACAATCTGACTATTGCACTGATATGAAACTAGGTGTCACAT
>OY735198.1:9488946-9581446 GCA_963457665.1 Thysanoteuthis rhombus
AGGCTGGAGACAATTTAAGCTACAAAGCCAGCTTACCAAACCAGAAGAGAACGACACCAACATCAACAGATTCAACAATAAAATTAGAGCCTACACGTATCCTTTGGTCCACCGATTTATCAATTATTGAACCAAGAAAAACATTTCGAGTATTTATCTCCAATTTATTAGTATATTTCTCTACGTTATATGATTAGTACATCGAGCCCTCACTATTCAAATTCAATTAAAATAATTGAGTTAGAAAATACAACTACTTTACCTTGTTTATCAAAATGATTTATCAAAAAACTTTAAATAAAATTGTACTTTAATATTAATAATGTATATATATGTATTACTAAACATTCGGTTATATGTAAAAAAGGACCTAGAAATAAAAACGCAGATGAGTACGATTGTTGTATCAACTGGAGAATATATATTTGTATGTCTCCGAAACGGTTACATGGTAAACAATTGATGATCTCGACAAGAGACAATTTATACATTGTACAATCATTGCAAAGTATGGAAGCAAACAAAGGAGAAAACACTTTTGAAGATTACTTAAATTGCATTAACAGATATTGGGAAATAAGTGACTGAAGTGACACAAAAAAAATCCATCGAGAAAGTTTTCAATGTTTAGTGTTTAAAGCTGTAAAGCTTTCCAGACTATATACATATATATATATATATATATATATATATATATATATATATATATATATATATATATATATATATATGTATATATATATATATATATATATATATATATGATGTGCATGGATACATCAGTAAATCTTTAGCCATAAGCAATTGTTTTACGCAATAAATATTCATTTTTCAACATAATCACTTTTATTGTCAAAGCACTAAAGCGCTCGATTCAGTGGTGAATATTCAGTTATATTCTGCCAACTCTGGCCGAGGGCCTCAATAAATTACAAATGTAAGTACGTATTAGACATATTGAATAAGAAGATAAAGATGTCATCGCTCATCAATTCCATGACTTCTTCGAATCTTTCATTTGGTAGACATTTGGTGATGGAATCTCAATATCTCAACCTCGGAATCTCATCTTTGATATTCAATTGTTTTCTTTTTTGAAAATTAAGTATTCAGAATGAATTGAACAAGAATCCAAACATTCAGACATTGATATGAATTCGAAATTTCCCATCGACTGATATTATCTGCGGAAGCTTATGTTATATCGCGTCGTTGGAATTGCCTACATGGCAAAAGTTTTTTGCAAGGAGATGAATAATCAAATGCGTAGTTTTAATTTGATCGAAGGCTCATTTAATCAAAATGAGAATATGAAAAATCTCTATTACAATTTTCTGAAATCAAAGTTAAAAAAAAGAGCTTGTAGTTTTAACTTATTTTAACAAAAATTAAATAAATGTATGTACTTGAGCAATAGTTAATTTAATCAAAATGAGGAAATAAAGTATCTTTTTTTTACGATTAAAAGTTTATGTAATCAGAGTTAGAAATATTTTTCATCGAGCGGGCAGTTTAGCTGATTCGACAAAATGCTTGAAATGTGGTTGTCTTTTTGCGTGCAGATTTTGCATTTCTCACTGCTGACTGAGATGACAGTTCAAGGCTAGGTAAGTGTCAAGACTTGAATGATGATCTTTTACGTTGGCACATCCTAAGTACTTGGAGGATTGGTCCAATACAGTGGTCCCCAGCCTTTTTCAACACCATTCCATATTTTTATCTACAAAATAACTAGTTCCCCCTTCCATTTAAGTCATCAGCAGCAGCACCAGCAGCCTTTTAGAGTCCATCGTTGGACATAGACCTTCTCCAAGATTTGCCAGATCTTCCTATCATGGTCATCGTGGAGCCAGTACTTTCTGAGTTTATCCAGCTCGTCACACCGTCTTTCTTTCTGTCGGCCACCATTTCGGCGTATGATCTTCGTTTTCGAATTCGATCACTGTGCCTTTATCCCCAACATGTTTGTTGTTCATGACATTTGTTTTGCTAGTGTTTATGTGAGGGCCAACCTAGTTGCTTGCTTCATTTTTTTTTTGTGTAGCATCATTTGGTGATCTTGAAGATTATTAGCAAAGAGGACGATGTCGTCAGCGAATCTGAGGTTACTTGGGTATTCGCCGTCTATCCTGATTCTTTTGTGTTCTCAGTCAAATTTTCGGAAGATCGTCTCAAAATAGCTCTATTCTCCAAAACAAAGGACGCAGAAAATGTACAGGAAACATGTGTCGGAAGTAATCAATTCGAAGATTTCCCAGATTTTACTCGACTGGGAACGAAGCAAACCAACAAACAAACCAAGAATGGAAAGGACCTTGGATCTTATAACATCACCATCACCAAAACTGGATTAGTTATCACTTGGAAACTGATCATTCTCTTCAATTTGTGCCTAAAATAAGGTGAAGATTCAAACACTGCAATTATCTGTTGTATAAAAAAGGAACCCGAAAGACATCAACAACTACAGGCCAATAAGCCTACTCAACTGCATCTACTAACTCTTCACCAAAGTGATCACCAACCGAATCAGCAATACACTTGATGAAAACCTACCATGGGAACAAGCTGGCTTCGGAAAAAGCTACTCAGCCATCAACTATCTCCATTCAGTAAATCAATCGAAAGGCAGCCGAATACAGGATGCCAAAACTGTAGCATTTGTTAACTTTGAGAAGGCCTTCGACCAAGCGGAAATTGACGCAGTAGTACAACAAGGAGTGGTCCCTGTATATGTCAGAGTACTGCAACATATCTACCAATACATCAGTACCATTTCAACAAAGAATGATTTCAGATGATTATTTTATTTTGTGTATGATTAAACAACTTCGTAACAAAAATTAGTTAAATTTTATGATTGTATAGCTTCAGTTGTGTATTTGTTACTCAAAGAAAGCAAGTGAAAATAATTGGGAACACATCATTTGAAATTCTAATTTATTGCAAAAAAATAAGAATTCTTCTATCGTAACTGATATGCACATCGATGCGATCTTTATAATCATTTCTTTCGCTACTTGTTCATCGATTTGTGAGTCTATCACGGAGAAATATCTCCCCACTATCCTTTGGCCCCAAACATTCACCGAGACTTTTATCATCTGACACCAGCCAACCCCCATGGTCTACCTAAATTCTTCCTGTGTGTGGAATTAACCTCCTTCCGGTTGGGAAACACTGGTTTTGCAATCTTCCGATTCTAATTTCGTCCTATCTGATTTTATGCCAGACGTCGCTGTGCTTAGTAGATAATAATAAATAATGAACTCATTACAATTATATGAGGATAAGTTTAAATTCGAAAACCTTTGGAGCCTCTCTCTCTCTCTCTCTCTCTCTCTCTCTTTCTCTCTCTTACACATACACACACTATTTTTTTTCTCCGTCTCTAGTGTAAAAGATGTCTGGTGAGATTTTCTAATACTGAACTTTCAAGACAGGAGACACACTGCTACCTCGTCACTCACAGCTCCACCCCCCGTCAACCATGAAAATCAGCCCTAGGATTCAAACTGGTGTCACTTCAACTCACGTGGGGGAGTACTACTCCATGCTATTACGCACTCTGTAAATATGTGAAATCACGCATGCAAGGACTTGTGATGTAACGCGACTTGCCGTCATTACAGCAATCAATATAAGCCTTAAACTGACCTCCACATCATCAGCACTCACGTGAACTTACATGAGTTCACATGAACTTGAATGAATTCACGTGATGTAATAGCAATGTGTTCCCGACTTCACATGAATATCAACGAAAAAGTTAAAGAAAGAGCAAAGCTTTTCATTCGTTCTGCGCCTATGAATTAGAAGAATACGCTTTAGATAGCTCTGTCTCGGGGGGGGGGGGGTCAGCAAGCGACTGGGCTTGACCCCCCTTGCACTGAAAGGGGTTTTGCCAGCTCCTTTGCAACAGCAGTTGTGGCAACTGGAACTATATTAGAACTATCCTCACGTGCATGAGTAAACTCCACGCTAAACTGACCTTGTGTCAAACCTACCCTAATCGAAACGAAGGCAAATTCGTACTTTTGAAGAGGCTGGTGTCGTCATTGCATAATTAGAGTAGAGCTATTTTTGAACTACCCACATATGCACCCGTGGAACTCCACCTCAAACTGACCTTGTATCATACGTGCCTTCGTTGGAAGGAGGGTAAGTTCATACTTTGAAGGAGGCTGGTGTCGCATCACATAATTGATTGTCTGTCATAAGCCTTTAACAAGGTGTTCCAGATTATGCGTTAAGCTGCATTTTAGCTCTCCCAGATAAAATATGACAGAAGGAAGGTTGTTTTGTTTTCATACCGAACTTTTTTCCTTCTCTGCAAATCAGGGTAACCATTTTATTACAGGGCGGTCGTGCTAAATTACAGTCCCTTTCGTGTCTGTCGTGTTTTGACAACCGCTCCCGTCCCCGGCGGCAAGCTAATATTCCATAGTATAACATGAAGTATTATAATGAAATAACAAGATACTGTCAGTGTTCATCAGAATCATGTTGCTATGGTAACGAAGGCGGGACATGAAGATCTTCAGGGTTATTCTTTCTTTCTCTCTATTTCTTTTTCTTTCTCGCATATTTTTTCATTTTCCATCTTATTTTTTCCTCTCTGTTCATGTTGAAAGACTTACAGTAAGCTTTGCCAATTTCCCAAACTTATATATATATATATATATATATATATATATATATATATATATATATGTGTGTGTGTGTATGTGTGTGTGTGTGTGTATGTGTGTGTATATCAAATCCCTCCGCCTATCCCCCAAAATCGTTTGCAAAATCTTATCCTCCCTCTTCTTCTCTTCTTCCTCCTCTTCCTTTCCCTCTTTTGCTCTTTTTCTCTATTTCCCTCTTTCTCTCTTTCATCTCTCTTTCTTTCTTTTCATTCGCCCAGTTTCCTTCTTCTCTCTCTCTCTAACTCTTATACTCTTCCTTTCCTCTCAATTCTCCTTTCTCTCTTTCACTTTATTTCATTCATTCCGTTTCTATTTTCTTCTTCCCTTCTTTCTCTCTTTTTCCTTCCGCTCGCCTTCTCATTTCCACATCCTCTTTTTCTCTCCTTCTCGTCCTTTTATTTTTAGTTCTTCCTCCCTCTCATCCTGTCTTTTATCCCTTCCCCCTCACATTTCCCCTTTCTCTCTCTTTCACTCTCCTTTCACACTCTATCTTTTCCTATCTACCTATCTGAAAGTTTTCTCCTCACCCCTTTTCTCATTTGTTCTTCCCCCTTCGTGTTTTATCGGAAAATGTTAGGAAAACTGTCAACATAGGTTTCTTCAGTTTTTAAGTTAGTCTTGCTGGCTATCCAGTATGTAGGCCCCATCAATAGAGCAAGAGAGCTGAAAATTTATTCTCTATTAAGTCTTGAAAAGCATTTCATTTGAAAATTCCCACCAATAACAAGTTTCCAGTGAAAGGTTCAATTTGCATTGCAAGTTTATGCTAAATTGGTCCCTTAGTTTGTGTCTGGCAGCATTCACGTCTGCTTTTTTTCCGTTGAAAATTCTGACCTTTCTCTTAAGGGATCACTGCCAAACAAAATGGGAGAGAAGTAACATTTTCATTATTCCCATATTTTTGCAAATTTTAATTGATCACCCCCAACACAACCTGGTGGTCCGGTGACAATTTCAATTTAGTGACAAACCAGACCTATTCTTTATAATTTCTGCACTTGGTTCTCTTCTTTTTAACCCTTTCCTTCGTTCAGCGCCTCGCCTCAGCAAGTCGAAGGTCTCCCTAATTCTGTCTTGATTGTGTAAACGAAAATCTATGCGCAACGATTTTGACCGGATTTTCATGACATCTATTACGACAATTCTCGGGAGATACGTTTTCCAATTTGTGAAAAATATTTTTTTTTTCCTTTTCAATTACAAATCTATGCTTGATATCTTCACTATATAAATGAGAGGCGCCTGTGTATCTGATTGTTGGTGACGCTATGAAAAATCTCTAAACATAGGGACAGCCCAACTAAAATAGCTTGGTGACATAAGGGAAGGTTTTAAAATCAAGGCTTTTGGGTAAAGAATTCCGAGGGTTTTTAGAGTCCCTTCTGATTACAATATCGCTATAATACTAAAATATAACCTATTTACCGTCTTCATATATATTTTCTTATTCTATGTGTCTATATATAAATACTTTAATTAGTCTACAGCGGGGGAAACTATACTTTCCAATTAGGGGTCAAAATGGAAGGTGACTTTTTTCTCCCAACGACTGTCCTCTGTACAAAGTTGAAATTCGTCATATATATTAGGCATGGCAGTGTCGAAATTGGAAATGTTTGGATCACCGGTTTTCAAGAAATATAATTCACCGAGATTACTCGTCAACTAACCATTATCAATGTTGACATTCACTAAATATATTCAGCACACAAGGCAATGTTGAGTCGAGCTCGAAATCTTTTGGATCAGCAAGTTCCGGGAAATCTAAATTAACTCAATACAAAATTACAGATTATCGATCATTTATGTAAAATCATAAATCTAAATCTAAAATATCTAATTTGGAAACACCGAAGAGAAATAATTGATATGCGTCAAAGCCATATTTTCGTACGACGGATAGAAATTTAATTCACATTACTATTACGGCAGGCTTCTGCGCACATTAGGAAATATGATCTCTTCCAAAGATGCATGTTTGGAACGAATACTGCCTTAGTGTATCAAACTACGATTGGAGAAATCTATCTTCCCTTCTCCGTGTGTGTGCGTGCGTGTGTGTGTGCGTGCACATGTGTGTGTGTGTGTGTGTGTATTCGTTGCATATTCATCAACTGGCCATTGTTGACATTGGTGAGATATATTAGTCACCACTCAAGGCAGTGGTGAGTCGAGTTTGAAGTTTTTTCAGTACTGCAGTTCTCGATGAATCTATTGAAAATGTATAAACAATAACAGAGAATAGATCTTGGCGACACTGAAGAGAAGTAACCGAAATACTTCGAAGCCATAGTTTCTTTTAACGGACGGGAAATTACTCCCGCTCGTTCCAAACATACACCATTGGAAATAAAAAAAAAGATTTATATTTCAAATATAGCATCTTGCCTATTCACTGATCTTCGTTAAAATATCAATTTTAATGAATATTGAAATCTACGAAAGACAATATTTGGCACTTCTTCGTTGTCCGAACATCATTGGGGCGTGGTTCTTGATTTGGGTAAGGGTTAGGGATAGGGTTATTAGGGTTAAGTTTAGCCTAATTCTATTCATAAGAACAGAAAAACCCAGGGTAAGGTTAAGACGAGATTTTAGAGTCAGGGTTAGATTTTGTCTAACCCCAAACTTGACGCGACATCATCTATTTTGGCCTTTTTCAGACTAAGCTGATCAAAATAAATCTCTCCCTCTCTCTCTCCCTCTCTCTGTCTCTCTGTTTGTCTCTCTGTCCGTCTTTCTGTCTCCCTCCCCCTCCTCTCCCTCTCTCTGTATATATGTATAAAGCATATATATATATACATATATATATATATATATATATATATATATATATATATATATATCGACTACTATGCTACCACTGATATAGCACGATTCCCACTCTTTGAAGCTAGAAGTCAGCAATATATTTCATTGTCTTATAGATGCAAATTCAAGAAAACTCACAGAATACAAAAAATCTCATAAAACTAATACACAAACTCTAAAACAGACATGATTCTTGCTTTTGCTTATTGACTTTTTTATTTAATTTACCAAAGGATCAACATTTTATATATTCCTTATTTTTTTGTTTTACCCTAATACATCAAAAATATTTGACGGGTTGTATCCTGACCCCTGGATAATGCCTACTAGCACCAGCCATTAGCCAATCCCCAAAACAGCTATTACCATCAATTCAGTTACCTGACCCACAGCATTTTTCTGATTCTACATAACCAACGTCGAAAATGTCAGACCATTCCGCTGGAGATGAAGCTTTTTCGCTTCGAAACATGTTCGGAATAAACAATCCATATATACAGCACTGTCCGACTCTGTTTAAACTTTTTACTGTAAACTCGTAAGAAAACAAGAAAAAGTCTAGTAAAAAAATCAAAGAAGTGCTTGTCATTTTTAACGGAAGATGTATCGGGGAAAATATGCTGTCAAATTATACTCTCATTATGGAATCTTGTGTCATCATCAATATTCTCCAGATCTATCTCTTACAGATTATCACCTATTCAGACCCTTTTGAACCATTTCTTTATTATAAAAAGTATCTCAACAAAGAAGCGATAATGACAGCATTTGAACCGTTTCAGCTTCAAAAGACGCTAATTTCTCTAAAAAGACAGCTCCATACACAATTTAAATTGTTTTTTTTTACTTTCATGAACAGCCATTACATGTGGGACAACACACAGATATATATATACATACATACATATATATATATATATATACATACATACATATATATATATATATGTATATATATATATATATATATATATATATATATACACACACACATTTACATACATATGTATTTATTCGAACATACATTGTTAAAAATAAAAGACGAACTCTATTTATTTTTGGTATTTTTTCTGTTATATTTACAAACCTTTTATTAACAATAATAATAATAATAATAATTAATAATTCAAAAGAAAAAAAACTTACCAAATTTGGTAGTTCTAAATCTTTCGATCTTTCAACCATCGTTGGTTATTATCAAGAAAAGGCAATAATGGATGGAAATATTGCTGCCTCGTATATATATATATATATATATATATATATATATATATATATATATATATATATATATATATATAAGAAAGAACAGAAGAATAATGCAGATGTTCTTTCTGTTTAACAGATGGTGTCAAAATAGATGTTATTTGGTATAACATAAAAAAAATAGGCTATGGATTCTCAGTCGAATGCACTCTTCATAGAGACTGACAAAAAGCCAGAGGCGAAAGGGGACGAGTTATTTTATATCAATCAAGATGTTATCATTGATTTTTGTGCCGAAAATAACCTCATCAAGACAGTTACTTTTCTTTTACTTCTCGCCACAATTCTCTTTGTATGGCTGAACATTGTATTGGGGTCACTGAAATGAAATATATACGTCTGCTTCGAAAAGAGACGAAGGAATACACTCGTAGGATTTAAACGTTCACGACCTTCTATGCAGTCTTTTATGGGCTATTTCTTATCTTAATATCAAAACAGCTGTGATAGATTACAGATAGATTACAGATTACAACAATTGTTTCTCTTCCTTTGACAACTACGTTGCTCAGTTTATATATATATATAAAGTTGGTTCCTGTTAATGGGACCACATCCTGGCCAACGTACCTCCACACAATAAGCAAAAGATCTGATTAACTGAACAAATCGATTTCTATCGAAAGACATTCATAGAAAGCAGTATATGTTGCGAATTAGCTAGTCAACAATAACACAACACAGTATTTTCTTATTGGAAATTTGGTTATTTTTCTTGTAAATTGAGTCACAAGCTAAAGACATTTGAAAGATAGTAATTTTGGAAATTGAAAAATATGTTATTGTAATTCTCTTTTTATTTTTCAAATACTGATTGGTCTAAATGAACTGTGCATTAGTCATGATAAACGAAGTAAATAGGAATTACAAGGACATATATCCGGTGAATGTTAACATTTTGTGGCACTTGCACTCATCGACAACTGGGAATTAACAACATACTGCCAGCTGCTAAACTATATCTTCTATTTACTGGATTGGATGTTGAGCACCGTGATTAAACATTTACCGTGTATAAAATCTGTTTTTGTTCATTTTCTGTTTGTAATTTTACAAATTGTGAGTATATACACAATGTACCATATATATATATATATATATATATATATATATATATATATATATGTATATTTATATATATATATATATATATATATATATATATATATATAGTGTATGTGTGTGTGTAGTAGCAAGTGCTCGTCTTGTAACCATACAGATGAGCAATTCTGCCAAGGATCGAATTTTCTGTGCCCTCTGCCTAGAATCAAAGTGAATCAGCTGTGCAGTCAATTTTGGATCAGGGTGCCTGAATGCAGAACTTCTGCCTAGATTCAGATTGTAGTATCAGTTCAGAGTACACGTTTTTGCTTTGCGCTTGTGCAATGACGTAGCCAATGAAGGTTCAGTATTGCTAAGCAGAAAAGTATCAGAATTCGTCTTATGACTTCAAAAAATTACTCAGCTCTGTCTCGAGGGAGCTGTACGCTGTGGGGCAGTACCATCCCATCGCGGTGACGCCTTTGCAACACTACTTGCAAGGACTGGAGTCATTTTTGCAGATCTTCTGTAACTGGAACCTGACATTAAAAACTACTCCATGTCACGTCTTATTCTTGTGAGGAAGCGAGTAAATACGGATCAGTGAATAGTATCTGTGCACTCATTGAATAAAATATATGAATGCATTTACTTTGTTAACGCATTATGCGTGTGGATATATGTACATGCATGTGAGAGTGTGCGTGTGAAAGATGGAAACAACAGCTTTATTCTGTCAAAGGGCATTTCGTCGTTGCGTGAAGATTTACGAGTTTGGTATTTATATTATAACTACTGAAGAGCAAATGACTTCATCAGTTGGCGCTCTGTACTTCTAGGCTAGTACCAAAACTTGGCTTATCTTAGTAATCAACTATTATGCCTGTCAGTAACGATTGCATGAGTTTCTGACAATTGCCACTCCCTTTTCCCTGGCTCTCAATGCACAACCAACAAAGTTAGCACCGAAACTTGCAAAAAGAAAATGCATGAATACGCTTAATCATCTTTTTTTTTTCTATTCCTCGGAAATATTTAGTTTGTCAGTGACGGAATCGTCTAAGGCATAATCAAGCAGTAGTAGAAATCACATGATAGTATTGATTGAATTCTGAAGCTGTATAAGTGGAAACCTCTTACAACAACATTCATTTCTTCTTCATTTGGAGCCAATGCGTCTTCTCCCTGGCGAGTGTCTTCAACTCTCAGATTTTCTTGTCAGATCTCAATGTTCCCAGTGTTGTGTCTTTGAGGTCTGCTTGGAACCCACCAAGTAAGTTTGTGCAGCGACGGCTCCAAGAAGTTTCGTAATTGTTTGACCCTTATACAGCAAACCCCAAGGTTCCTTGTGCAGGTGTTTCTTCAGACATCAGTGGTCTATGACCAAAGATGGAACACCTAAGATGAGCCATTACTGTTGATCGTGGAATGGTGTTGCTCATTTTGTGCAGAGCTTTGTTGGAGAATAGGCAGTTTGGCTATCGGTGTCCTGTGGTTTACAGCACAGTATATTCAAGAAAAAAACTTGAGTAAGGAATATCATTGAATTAATTAGAAAGCTGAAAAGCCAATGGGTAGGCCATGTTGCAAGAATATGAAACGACCGTTCAACATCACGACTCACAAACAGAGTCCTCAGCGAAATTGTGACAATAAATAAAATGGTGTGACGATTTAGACAAATTCACGAGATTTTGGCGTCGAAACGTCCAGGGTCGATGGGTCTATCGGATCTTGGCGAACGCTGTACCTCCAACGACGAACAATAAAAGTCTGATGATATGGGAATATGCGTTGGTGAGAGAGATTCACAAACAGATATTTTTTAATATTAACTTAGTTTGACACATAGACTTAGACGTGGGCCACCCTGAGAGAGAGAGTGAATAGAGAGAGTGAGAGAGAGAGAAAGGGGGAGGGGGAGGGATGGAGAATTAGTGTATGTTTAGGTGTCAGGAAAAGACAGCCACTTAAATTATTGTCGTTATAAATGCTAACTGGATGCTCTGTGAGTCTTGGCTTAAGCCCAAACTGAGCTAGGCTTAGTAAATAACTTATTCTATTTGTCAGAACGGATTTCACATGTTTGTATCTTAATTACAAAGCAAAACCAGGAGGAAATGTCACTGATATCTTCTCATTCGAAAACAGGTCTTGTTAGTTGTTCAATAGAGACCGCCATGAGATCAATGTATTTTGGCAGCATGCTGAGATAAGGGGGGGGGGGTGGATCAATTAAAGAAATAAGAAAAAGAGGTGATCAATGAATCATTTAATTCTTGTTGGTTAGTCATCGTCATCAGTGTTTTAACGTCCATCGTCGGATATGAATCTTCCCCAGGATCCGTCACATTTTTCTATCATGGGCGTCGCGGAGCCAGTATTTTCTGAATTTTTCTAGTTCATCCCTCCATCTAGTTTTTTGTCGGTCTCGGTTTCGCATGTGGTCCCTGGGGATCTATATTGTGAGTCATCACGACTCACAACATGTATCTCCAGATTGTCCATCGGTTGTTTTTCATTCTCGCAACCTAACTAGCCCATTGCCATTTGAGTTTTCCCATGGATTCTATGATGCCTCTGACCCCCGTTTTCTTTCTGATATATTGTGCTGTCCAGTGATCTCTCAATGTGAGGTTGAGCATGATTCTCTCATGCACACACTGCATGCTTCTCAGTTTGCGGGTTTGTCTCATGGTTAGGTTCCATGTTTCAGTTCTATGAGTGACTATCGGGAAGATACATTGGTTGTATACTCTTCTTTCTTGGATTATTGAGATCATCTTGTTTTTTTTGGTCGAGCTTGCTTTGCCGAAATCTTTCCATCCTAGGATGATTCTCCGCTTGATTTCTTCTTCCCGGATGAGTACAATTGAATTTGCCGTATTTTTATTTATTTATGTACTTTCTTCATCTGTTCAGCTCTGTTTTTATATTTCAACGTCTATGGACTTTAAATAAGTTAAAAACTTAATATGTAAGGGAGAAGGTTGCTCCAAGGTATAAATCCATCGTCTCGTTGGTAATCCACCAGCACAAAGCTGTCCCCCAGTTGTAGACGCAAGTAGGCGAAGTTTGAGATGAAATGGAACGAAACAAAAAAAATAAACGAATGAATGAATAAATAAGATAAAACAAAATTTAAAAAAACAAATAAAATTGAGAAAAAAAAACAAATAAAAAAAACAAAACCTCCCAAACTCTCACTCTGAGTCCTTTTCTACCCTCGACAGCGTTGCATACACCCAGGCCTGTTTGCTTCTCACCAAGAGCAAATAGAATGGATGCTAAGAGCCGGTGGTGCTCGAAGGTCATTCCCAACCTCACCAGCAGTGACCACTCCACCAGCCTTGCTGCCAATATGTCATGGGCCAGCGTGGTAGGACATGGCCCAATACTCCCCATGTGGTTTGTAATCACAAGAAAAGTTCGAATTTCTAAAATCACTCATGAGTCCTACCTACAAAAGAAGAACCTCATCACACACACATACACACACACACACACACACACACACACACAAACACAAAAACACATACAGACACACTTAAGGCCTATTTTAGGGGAGGTCTGGATTTCCCCCCAAAACATAAAAGCCGTTCATTGTAGGCTTAATGAGGAGTAAAGGTTTGTAAATCAAATTTCCAGCCTTCTAGCTCCATTAGTGCGACCTGTACGCATAATACATTCATAAACAGAAGCCAGCAAGTCAACCAACAAGGACAACTTGAAAACTGAAGAGACCTATATAGTGATAGTTTTGGCTGACTTCTTCTAAAATGTCTATGACTTCATTGATACGTTATGGCAAATCTTTTTTGTCAACTTAGTCTTCGTCTACCAACTCTCTTCTTGCAAAAAACGCTTCGAAAAATTTATGTTACTCAGGATGTATTTATTAATAGGACCATTCAGGACGTATTTATGTATTTATAAGTCCATTTATATCCCAGCTTCTAAGAAAACGTTTATCTGTTTTCTCAAATGTTTATTCATTTTATTTCATGTATTTTTTTGTTTGTTTGGGAGATGGGCGAATATCAGTAAAAATTGTCCAAATAAGAACGTGTACCAATGGACATATCAATTATTTCTCGTAATTTGCGATGTTTTGAAAGCGAAAAAGAAAGACGGAGACAGAAGTAATGAAAAACCTGCAAACATCCCTAATTATATGAAAGTTTCTGTTATAAACGGACGTGTGCATTAGCGCAATTATCGCAGATGTATATGGATTTCTCTTTCGAATTCCATCCTGAGTCTACTGATCATTCAGTAATGTTTTATTGCATGCAAACCGTTGATATATCTTGTCTTCAGAAAGATATCTCAATATATACATATGTGTGTATATATATGTATGCATGTATTTATGTATGTATGTTGCATTATTGAGAAATAGATATATAATGCGACAGAAATATACCATGTATACTGTTTTAAAACTCCATTTGAAATGACCTCCTGTTACGTTGTCTAGGCCAAATAATAGATTCACAGGAAGTCATTTCTATTATTATTTGGATTATCCTCATCTTGTTTGTTTTTCATACGTTTCGGTCGTTGTACTCTACGGCCTACATCAGGTATCATCTGGTAGGTGTGGGGAAGTAACGAACTGAACCCTTTATTTAACCGACGGGGGTATATTGACCGCACTCCCCTCTTATCATTAGTAGCATTATTATTGTCTCACACTGGGATTGAACTTAGAACCATCAGATTACTTGCTGTGATTTTGCCTGATTCTGTAACAACTACGCTATGTGAGACAGTAATAAAACTACTAATGCTAAGAGGGGGGTGTGGTCTACATACCCATGTCGGTTAAATAAAGGGTTCAGTTCATTACCAGGTGATACCTGATGAAGGCTGTAGAGTACAACAGCCGAAAAGTTGTATGGAAAACAACCAAGATGAGGATAGTCCGAATGATAATAGAAATAATAATAATACCTCATCCCAAAAATTCAGAGGTATACTCACGGGAAATCATTCAAAAAAAGTTTCAAAATGGTACAAACATACGCACACGCACACATAATGCACCCCACCACACAGATGCATATATATATATATATATATATATATATACATATATATATATATATATATATATATATATACATATATATATATATATATATATATATATATATATATATATATATATACATATATATATATATATATATATATATATATATATATATATATATATATATATATATATATATATATATATATATAGCAGCTACCCTATCGGTCGTAGGTTTGATTTTTGCTGCAGCTCCATTTTCCTCAAGTGTTTGTTCTATTTACGTTGTCTTGGCCAAATCATACATTAAGCAATCAATAACAGGAGATCATTAAGGTGTTTTTTTTTATATAATATAACACAATGTATTATCATTCCGTTGGATCATATATCCAGTTGTTGTTAATAATAATAATAATAATGTTAATAATGATAATAATAATAGCATGCACACACACACACACGTGTATATATATATATATATATATATATATATATATATATATATAATACGAGATTGCGAGTTATGTTAGATTTTTTCACGATTATTTGTTTCTTGCGAACGGCTAAAAGCGGTCTGCATTCGTCTGGTGAAATTAAATTCTGTTTGTAGCTATTGTGAGTGTCCACAGTTTTTTCCTTTTCTCACCTTCTTCCATGAACCACAACATTTTTATTCTACACAATAAAGTCGGTCAAAGGACTCTGGACACGAAGTCATTTTTTTTCCAAATATTATTTATCCGTCTGTTAAGATGTTTGTGTGTTATCTTCTTTTGCTTTTTTTTTTCTTTTAAGCAAGGTAGAACGAAAGAAAGGGAAACATGTATGTGTTTACAAACTGTGGACTCTCACATTAGCTACAAATGTAATTGAATTTCACCCGACGAATGCGGACTGCTTTTGGCTGTTCGCAAGAAACTAACAGTCACGAAACATATCTCATAACTCATGATATTGCAATATATATATATATATATATATATATATATATATATATATATATATATATATATATATATATATTAAAAGCAATGGACAAACTTCGTCTATTCAACTTTTTTGTTAATAACAAGGTCGAAATTTCGTAAAATTTTAGATCTTTCAACCATTATTGGCCATTACCGAGAATGTATTAGTCAACTCAGTTTTATAAATGGACAGTAGAAATTTTCTGTTCGGGCTTTTATTTTTTTAAAACTAGTTGCCGTTGTGTAGAGTAGTTTGCAATTTAGAGTTGTTAAAGTTCTTTTGAATGTTCAACTCTAAATGATGTAGCATATATTCATACCCTATAGTGTGTCTCAGATCATCATCATCATCATCATCATCATCATCATCATCATCATCATCAGTCTCTGAACGTCCGTCGTTGGTACATGGACCTTCCTATGAATTCTCCACACTTCTCAATCATCGGTGTCGCGGAGCCTGTACTTTCTGAATTTGTCTAGCTTTCATCTCCATCTACTATTCTGCTAGCGTCTGTTGTGCACGTTATCTTTAGGGATCCATATTGTGAGTCGTGATGTCCATCGGTTGTCGGCCATTCTTGCAACAGGGTCAGCCAATTGCATGATGCATGCTCCTCAGTTTGTGGGTCAGTCTCTTGGTTAGGTTCCATGTTTCAGCTCCATAGGTGAGTATCAGGAGGATGCATTGTTTGCATACTCTCCTTTTTAGGATTAATTGGATTTTTTGATTTTTGAAGCTTGAGCTTGCTCTGCCGAAGACTTGCCATCATAAAGTGATTCTTCCTTCGTTTTTTTTTCTCCTTCTGAGAATGTAATGGAGATTCGTCGTCCTAGGTAGATATAGTGGTCTACTTTCTTCTCTTCTTAGCTTTCTATTTTGATTGTTGTGTTTTGTTTCGAGGAGTGAGTTTTTGAAAAAATCTTGATGGGAGACGTGATACAAATTTGTTTTAGCCACCCCCCACACAAACACTCATCATACCATCCAAATTTGACTCCTTGTGACTTCTGGCTTCTGCTGAAGACCGTGGAGGAGATTATGGTGATGGCAATATCCGGAAGAAATTTTGCAGATTGTTTTCGAAGTGGGAGGAATTTTGTGAAAAGTGTTTGAGGTTCGAAGAGAACTAAGGCGACATCATTCGCCATTCGTCCTTAGTATTGGATGGCTTGTTAGTTTCTGGACAGACCTTGTACTCACATGCACACACACTGAGACATATATGTATACATTGAAAAGTTTTTTTTAATGTTTAGTGCTTAAAGCTGCGAAGCTTTCTAGACTATATATATATACATCAATCCACACGCACACATACAAACATGCACACACGTACACACTCACACACACACACATATAAATATATATACATATATATATATATATATATATATATATATATATATATATATATATGTTCTGTATAAAGGATCAAAGACGACACGTACGTGTTCAGAAATGAAATCAAGTTTTGATCTGATCGATTCCCTGTGGATATGGATGTTTACTTGGCTCCGGCAAGATTTTTACAAGAAGGCATTGGAAGGTTAATATTCTTTCGGAATATTGGGTGGCATTCAGCGCTAAGTTTAGATCTAAGTGCCTTCCATAGAATTCGGTATTCGAATGCTGACCTTTATGTGGATACTGAATAGGGAGAGACGAGGTTGTAGGCAGGCCTGAAGTGAATTTGTATGTTTACATGTGAGTGGTGTCAGAAGAAAAAAGACTGAGGTGAGAGAGAGAGAGAGAGAGGGGGGGGAGAGAAAGAGAGAGAGGGGAGAGAGAGAAAGAGAGAGGGGGAGAGAGGGGGAGAGAGGGGGAGAGAGAGAAAGAGAGAGAGGGGAGAGAGAGATAGAGAGAGGAGAGAGAGAGAGGGGGAAGGGAGAGAGAGAGAGAGAGAGAGAGAGAGAGAGAGAGAGTTATTGTGTGTACGTGTGAGCATATGAATAGCTGCGTATGATAAGTGCCCAACGCACCACCCATTAGGAAAATTCTTTCATGTGGGATAACACTATTTCAATCTTCACCACACAATTTGCGATAATAACCTGGTCTGTTAGTACACATAGGAATCATAATGCAGAGCGTTCAAACTTAAAAAAAAAATCAACCAAGAGCTTAGTGGCTCAAAAATATGGGAAATATCAAGGTTCTTGAAAGGGTGTGTTGGGCACTTATCATACGCAGCACTTCAGTTGCACTGAGATTATAGATAGAACCTGCAATTTTCGCTTGACTGTAGCGTATGAACACTTATGCAGATATATTGACTTTCATGTACACTGACTATTGTTTTGAATATTCTTCGTTTTTCTTATGCCTTTTCACTTATGTATGAGGATTTTTACGTTCAAGTAATTTGAGCGCGTGTCTATCAAATATCTGCAATCATTTCTCGATAATGTATAATGTTCGATCTACACTCCTGGGCAAAAAAAACGAACCAAGCTCTTTCCATCAAGATCTCAACCCCTTACAGAACATATGGGTGCATATAAGGACCAAGCTGGCGCGCATGTGGGAGAGGTTTTAACACTGACGAGCTGTTGGGAAAGTGAAAGTGAAAGTGGAAGTCAGAGATTAATGGAAACAACATTGGCTCAGCACATTGTGAACAACTATCGGACAGCTTGACCTGACGGCTCAGTTTTCCCATGTAAAACAGTGGAAAAAAGATCCCATACTTAAACGTACTCAGTGCACTAACACTCCCAGCTTTATTCTTTAGTATTGTCGAATATTCCACTTATGATTGTTCAAGTTTAAAAGAACAGCGTTTGGGAAACGATCAACTAAAACCTTTGGAAAGAACATAGACAACATCAAAGTAGGTTTCTTCAGTTTTCAAGGTGGTCTGACTGACTAGTTATCTATGTATCACGCGTAAAAACTTTGCCAGTAGAGCTACACAGCTGAAGATTTAAACATTCACTCCTTAATACGTCCTGGAAAAAAATGTCTTTTTGAGAATCCCTTCTCTCAAGCAGTTTTTAGGGTGGGGTGCTATTCGGAATCTAAATTTTTGATCCCTTAGTTTATGTCCTGCAGCATTCACACGATATTTTCCTTCAATTTCTCCTCCACCATAGCTAAATGGGAATCAATTTATAATGTAAGTTTATGCTGGATTGATCCCTTAGTTTCTTCACGCTTTTTTTGTTTTGTTGGATAATTCGACTTCTTTTATTGATCCCCGCTCAACAAAACACGAGAGATATAACAATAGATGATCACTAAAAACGTCTGAATTTCAAATATCTATTCGTCTATTTGTTTATATCTATCCATCTATCCGTTGATATCTTAATAACTATCTAGCTATCTGTTAACATATATCTATCTTTTCGTTGATATCTATATCAGTCGTAATTATCTATCTATCAATCTATCTGTTGATATATATCAGTCAATATCAATCAGTTTTTTAATACCTATGTATGTCTGTTGATATCTATTTATCTTATATATATATATATATATATATATATATATATATATGTGTGTGTGTGTGTGTGTGTGTGTATGTATGTGTTAATATCTGTGTCTGATAATATCTATAAGACATAATATCTATCCATCTATCTGTCTATCTTTCTGCTCCTATTTATATCTATAAAAGTCTATCCATCTACTGATATATATATATATATATATACACACACACACACACACACACACACACATATATATATATATATATATATATATATATGTTATTATCCATTGTTATCTATGTGTGTTTGTTTATAGCTATCAATTCATCTATCTATCTATCTATCTATCTATCTATCTATCTATCTATCTATCTATCTATTAATCTCAAACCGTTAATCATCTATCTATCTATCTATCTATCTATCTATCTAGATTGATATATGCTCTATAAACAAATTTCCACCGCAGGGAACGCGATTGAACTCGTCCACACTTATCAATGAGAAAAATCAGCGGAGTTGAACGGAAACTTTTCTCAATCTCTCCACGCGTGTTCAACCGCATGAACGACTTCACATCTTTTCGCTACGCAACTTGGCACACCGATGACTTTTCCCCAATCTGTAGAATCAAACGAAAACTTGACCTACCATGAAGGATCGATATCTCCATTCCTGCATCAACATGACTAACCTTTATAAGCCCAATCTTTTCCACATTTTAACACTTGGCAACCGAGTTCTTAACCTACTCGCATAAATTGAATCGGCTCAGCAGAAAAAGTCAGAGTTCACGAGAGAAATCCATTTCTCGTCAGAAGCCGTCAACCAGAACTGTCAACAAAACTATCGGATTAGATTTCTCCAGTTTTTAAGTTGGTCTGGCTGTCTTACTGGCTGTGTATGCATCATGCATAGAGGCTTCACCAATCGAACGGAAGGGTTGAGATTTTCGACGTTTACTCCTTATTATGTTTGGATAATCTTTTCGTCTTTTGAATAATCCCACCTTGAATAGATTTTTAGTGAGGTATTCTATTTGCAATGTAAATTTATCCTAAATGGGTCTCTTGAAAATCTGATATTTTAGTGACAACCCCCTCCAAAAAAAAAAGGGCAGAGTTGAAATGTATTATTACATCATCCCTAATTCCAATTTCTTTGATTGATAACTCAAATACAGTATGCTGCCAAAAGACATTGGTCACGTAATGGTTTCCATCTGATCCGTTGGAAATCGTAAATCAAAACTGTCAACATAGGTTTCTTCAGTTTTTATGTAGGCCTAGCTGGCTTGCCACCTATGTATGTATATATCACGCGTTGAGACCGCGACAATGCGTTATCTTTTACAACTTTTAACATCAACATATGTTTTTTCAGTTTTTATGTTAGTCTGGCTGGTTTTGCTATCTAAGTATCACGCGTTCAGGATTGGAAATGTCATCATTTACTTCTATGATGTATTAGAACGATTTGTTTCTTGTTTTCTGGAAAATTACATCCTAAATAAGTTTTTAGTGGGGGTTTAAATGTTAAATGTATGTTTATGCTAAATCGATCTCTTAGTTTATGTCCAGCCGTATTTACAGTTGTTCTTTTTTCAATTCAGATTTTTTCAGTGATCACTGTCCAAAAAAATGAGAGAAGTAACTTATTCGCTGATCAACACTTTCTTCCAATTTTTAACTGATTAACCCCAACATAGATTGATGCCAAAAGATCTTTGTCATATGATGCTTTCTATTGTGCAACCAGACCCGTCAGAAACCGTCAACAAAATCTGTTAACATAGGTTTCTTCAGTTTTTGAGTTTAGCTGGCTGGTCATGTATGCATATATCACGCATACAAATCACATTAACGGAGATTGAGGGCTGATGAAAATTTCAACATTTACTCCTTATTATATCTAGAAAAACGTTTCTTTTCCAAACATTTTGCCCCTAGATATGTTAATGGGGGGGGTCAATTCACAATATAAGTTTATACTAAATTTTCCCCTTAATTTGTGTTCAGTAGCATTCCTGTTTTTTTTTAAAGTTCAGATTTATTCTATTAATTATATTTTATCAATAGTCATGTATGGATCTGAAACATGGAAACTAACCAAGAGACAGACTCGCGAACTGAGAAGCATGCAACGTGCACATGAGAGAATCATGCTCAACCTTAAATGGAGAGATCACAAGACAGCACAATACATAAGGAAGAAAACATGAGTCAGAGACATCATTGAATCTATTTGAAAACTTAAATGGCAATGAACAGGCCATGTTGCAAGAATGGCAGACAACCGATGGACATCACAACTCACAACATGGATCCCCAGAGATCACAAGTGAAACTGAGGCCGTCAGAATACAGGATGGAGAGATGGTCTGGACAAATCTAGAAAAATACTGGCTCTGCAACGCCCACGATAGAGAAGAGTGACGAATCCTGGGGGAGGTCTATGTCCAACGACAGGTGATAAAAGACTGATGATGATGATGATGATGATGATGATGATGATGATGATGGTGATGATCCAACAAACTGTAAGAGAAGTAACTTATATATAGTTCCTTATCATTTCCAACTGTTTTTAATTGATCCCTCCCAACTAGACAAGCTTCAAAGAGACATGATAGTTTCTATCGAATGATTTACCAGGCCTGTGAGTTTATGTATGATATTCCCATTATTATCATTGCTTCTAATATTACACACAGTAATCTGCTCTAAAATTATCTTGGAAGCTCCTAAGTTTAAGAGTGTGGGATAATCAATTGAGCCTCTGTTAAGAATTATTTTCACTCAAAGAAGTAATTTCCTGTTTCCTGTTGCTTCCTATAGCAACACATCACAGCAGATACATTGTTCGGATCCTCAAATTAAAAATAATTTAGATTTAATGAAATCCTACGGAAGAAATAGGTTCCAAACGAGATTTAAACACTCATGCCACGGCACTTAATTCAATTTGACGATATGAAGAATGTATCGGTCGTAAATTATTCTGATAGGAGGTGGCATAATATACTTGGTAAATTGCTCTACGACTTGCACGAGAATTACTGAGGAAACATTGGGTTTCGAAATGAGTGCTATTCACTTCGAAGAAAGCATTATCCGACAATATATATATATATATATATATATATATATATATATATATATATATATATATATATATATATATATATATATATAATAGTAGAATGTGGATTTGCTACACAAATTATCTCATGTTTCTGCCCTTTCTCTCTGTCTCTCTACATATATATATATACATATATATATATATATATGTGTGTGTGTGTGTGTGTGCGTATGTGTGCGTGTGTATTTTTGCTAATGGTATTACTAGTATTATCACTAATTTCTTTTGCTTGTTGTTTCACAAGCAAACTATGAAATATAAGATAAGCAGGAAATTGTCTTTGCAGGGGGGAGTCCAGACTTATACTAAGTTGTAACTTAATAAGCACTCCTCCTTTATGGGGGAAGGGTTGAGACTTGGACCTAGGCTTCAAGCTGCTATACTATCAGTTTACTTAGAGGGGAAGTACACCTTTATAGTCAACGCACACCTGCTACATCGGAGCCTCTTGAATCTTCGCTTAAAATTGCAGGTGACTGTACCATCTAGTGTATTTATATCTGTAAATACAAGGCCGTACTATCCCGACCCTCCTCTAAAGGGACGGTAGAGCTCCATAGCCACTTCGGCATCTACCAACTGCAGACTTTTTACGTACTGTAGTACAACCATAGGTCAGCTTTACTGTTTGAATACTCTCGAACAGGGGTTACAGACTCCCATAGCTTGCCTGCATCGGTCAGGAGGAGGATGCTCCGGTGAAACCTGAGAATCAGGTTCCTATCCGTGCCACTTCGGTTGATCATTGGAAAGTAACCCTTGGTTTTGATGGTGGGGTTCACCCTGGTGCATGCTAGCCTTAGCTTAAAAATCCTTTGCCCAGGCTGAAAGGGTATACTGTGCACAGGCCTCGCGGACGAAGATTGCTGGGTGTGATATTTACAGCGGTAGGTGCCGTTGATTTCACACCCAAACAATCTTCGTCTGCGAAGTCAAGCCATTCACACACACACACACACACACATATATATATGAATAGCTTTGCAGACGAGTGCTCCAGTCCAGAGTTGGGTGTGCATTGCTATAGTAGCTTATAGTAGACGAGTGCCCTAGCTTAGAGTGAGATATATATATATATATATATATATATATATATATATATATCATTAGGGAATAGATATATGATATGACACAATAATTATAGATTTATCTATAATCTATAATCTACAAATCATAATCATTCTGTCGGATCATATATCCATTTCTTGATAACATAATTGTCTGCGTTGAAAAAAAAAACAAACAAAACAAATAGAGCAGATGTAGACCGTGAATATCAAAAATGAGAATTAGGAGTTTAAACAGTTATTTGAGTTTTTAATATCGATGGTTGTTTAGCTCAATGATGAGAGCAACACTACGTGGAAGCAGCTAGTGTATCGATTGCAGATTCGATTCCTGCTGCAGCTCCATTTTCTTTCATTGTTTATTTACGTTTACTAGGCCAAATGATACACTCAACGTTTAATAATGGGACATCATTTCAAACTGAATTTCAACAAAATTTAACGCAATCTATAATCATGTATATATATGTGTGTGTGTGTGTGAATGTGTGCTGTTGGATGGATATGAGGTGATCGGACAGAATATTGGTAAAATGACAATTGAGCAGCAAAGAGAGAGAGAGGGAGTGAGAGAGAGAGAGAGAGAGAGAGAGAGAGAGAGAGATTAAATAAAAAAGCAGTTGTAACATTTTTTATCATCATGTTGTCATGTTCTGATGCATTTCGATTGTTACCCGCCATTCTTTTCAGAGAACTTGCAGCGGTGCACAGAGAAATGTATATTACATGTTTGAGATTTGAGGAATGAAATTGGTATATTTCTGTGTTGTAGGTTGTTTGCTAGGAGCGGGAAGGGTGGTGCTTGTATCTAAATAAGTAAGAGTCAATTTGGGTTCGGAATAAGAAAGGTCTATGAGAGGAGTGGTCGGAGTGAGTTTGTTATCTGTCTCTGTGCGTGTTTGGCTTGTGTTCACTGCCCGTTCCTATCTAAGACAAGCCAATCACCCAAATTTTTGAGATGTAGCATCAGATTTTCTCTTTCGTTTTTTCTCTTTAACTTCCCAATTGACACTTTTATCAACATAAATCATAATGTATTTTTTTCCATCGTTTTTTCATGTCATTTTATCCTTAAATTTCTAAATTATGGAAATAAAATGTGCAGAATCGTATTTGTTATTATCTCGAAGTGAATGTATCTTTTGCCGAACATTCTGTTTGTCTTGGAAATACATTCCGGTTGAGTCAATAGTGAAAAAAATAGTAGAGAAGAAAAAAACAAAAAAAAAAAGAAGAAAAAAAGAAAAGAAAAAAAAAACAAACGCCAGTGCATTTTCCAACTCCGGTCGATTGGAACCAGCCCAGAAGAACAAATTTCTAATCTCACAACCGGTGCTGGCGTCAGATCAAAACATTTTGAATGGCCGATGTTCACTCTGCCTTTATAGCCCCCGCGTTATTGCTCGAACTTTGATGTTTTCGAGAGGACGACTGAAAAACACGTCAAGTAAATGATAAGCCGATGGTGTGTGCATCAACAAAATAAGGGATTGCCTATATCAATTTCTTCTGCTGGCGTCTTTACTCTACCTGGACTAAGTGAATGAGTGGTCGATGTTATGATCGTTGATATTACACTTTTTTTTCCTATTCGATATTTGGAGCATACGTAATAATTCGCGACCATATTCACCGTCATAATGTAATTTCATCTATAAAGATGATATTTGCAGAATATATACCATCGAGGAAATTTGAATAAATGACATAAGTATCATACTATTACAACGTATATTTCATCGAATTTCCATATGTATGTGACAGCATAAATCAGGAATAACACAACACACACCCATGAAATTTTCTTTGTGTACTAATGGGGCACCGACGTATGTTTTTAGTAAGTTGATATTTGAAAATCCAACAACTATAATAATAATAATAATAATAATAATAATAATAATAATAATAATAATAATGAGAAGACCACTGCCAAGTCGAAAAAAGTTGTTTTTTCTTAGACCTGCACGTGGGTAAGTGGAATTAAAATTAAATTTAAAATTATTATATTTATAATTTATATTTCAAAAGGAGTTGTCCCATAGAAGTATAGAAAAGCGAGGGGCGAGTATACATATATATGTGTGTGTGTGTGAATGAACTTTTCCACTTGCAACCTCCTCCCCCCCCCGCCCCCGAGATTAGTATAGTATAAATTGGCGGTGGTCGCTTGGCCATCTATCTACCCAGCGGGCATTGGAAGAAGAAGAAGAAGAAAAAAAACAACGAATATCGAAGACAGTCTACCACATTTTGACAAAAGGCCTCCTTTTTCAGGATGAATTCTGGTGACTTACTTTGAAGACCTAACTAACTCAGGCTAGATTTTAAAATTTACTCTGTGATTGAATGTCTTATCATTAACAATAATAATAATGATAATGATATTAATAATAACAATGCTATTTTGACTACAGGCTGCCCTGGATGATTTTGTTCTGGGCTTAGTTAAAGAAGTTTTCTTTAGATTCTAATGATACTTAACGGTTGGCTTTGAGATGAACTCTGATTATCTTCGAACATTCTAATGATATTCTACTTTGGTTGATTATTCTTGATATTTTGATGGTATCTTTGTACCTCTGAGATGGTTTTCTTTATGAGTCTGAGGAATTTTCTCTTGCAATGAGAAGACCACTGCCAAGTCGAAAAAAGTTGTTTTTTCTTAGACCTGCACGTGGGTAAGTGGAATTAAAATTAAATTTAAAATTATTATATTTATAATTTATATTTCAAAAGGAGTTGTCCCATAGAAGTATAGAAAAGCGAGGGGCGAGTATACATATATATGTGTGTGTGTGTGAATGAACTTTTCCACTTGCAACCTCCTCCCCCCCCCCGAGATTAGTATAGTATAAATTGGCGGTGGTCGCTTGGCCATCTATCTACCCAGCGGGCATTGGAAGAAGAAGAAGAAGAAAAAAAACAACGAATATCGAAACTTATACTAAGTCAAGACTTATGACATTTAAGGGAGACGTATGATCTTTTATGTACGCAACCCCCCCTCCCCAAGAAAAAGGCTTAGTGTTATTTCTTTAGTTCAACAATCAGGCAAATGTCATATCACTAGATAGATATCTCTGCAAGCCTGAATGGCTTGCCCTTGTGAGGCCATACCCTGGGTGGTAGGAGCTGGTGGGGCTCTTTGATTACCACTGTGCACATAGGTCTCAATGAACCCACCAAGGTATGGCACTACCTTAAAAGAACCAAAAGGGCCGGTGGGGCTCTTGGGCTATTTCCGACTCACATCGGTCTTAACCAACCCACCAAGGTCTGGTACTACCTCCAAAGAACCAAAAACCCCAATCATGACAGTACAACCAAACCATTTTACCGCAAAAAACGGGGCACAGATCCAAGACCTGTGTGTCGTAACCGGCAGGTGTTCTCTTGTTAGCCACCAGGAGGGACCCGGTCGTCATCCTGTGACTGCTGGCCAAAATCTCGGCTCGTGTACCCTTAATGGCCTTCAGGAGGGACACAGTCGTCACACAGCTACTGTTGGCCCAAACTCGTATACCACTAGCGATATCCAGGGGAAGCGCAGTCCTCATGGGGCGACTGCTATAAAGAACAAGAGAAAGAGATGGACAAGGGAAGAGAATAGACTAGTTATGTACTGTTACTATAAAAGCAAGCCTTCAGTGCGATCTTATAGGGAGCGTATGCTCCAAATATGGAGGGAAAAATCTGCTGTGGAAGTATCGAACCAACGCCTTGCTGACCAAGTAAAGCAAATTCAAAAGAAGAAATGGTTGTCTGAGACTGAACTACTAGAGATTCGCATTAATGTAGAGAGAGATTCAGGTGACACATCTGAAAAATGCCCCCCCAGCACAACTAGTACCAATAACAAAACTAGAATAATCCCCCATGAGACCCCCACAGTAAGCTACGCACCAGAGGGTGATGACGAGGCACCAACGGAAGAAGAGAAAAGCAAAATACAAGCTTTGAAAGAGATCATGCGAGGAGAGAAAACAACACTCCCCTCCCTAAGAGACAAAGATAGAAAGAAAGTCGGAGAAGTGACCGAACAGGTCAACTGCCTCTTACAGCACATAGAAACAGACACCCTCCTAGAACTCAACAACCTAATTTATGCAGGGGCGAAAATGGTAGCACAAAGCTTCACAACACAAGATAGGAACCTGGGTACTAATAGGGAAGGGAAACCCAACTGGGAGAGAAGGTTACAAAGGCAGATCTCCCAACTACAGAGAGACGAAGTACTGCTTAGAAATACACCACACACAGACAGACCACGAGTAAGACTTTATAACAAATATAAGGTAGCGCAAAAAGGCATCGCAACTGTAGTTGAAGAGTTACACCAGAAAAGACTAGCTAAAGAGGCAAGACTAAAAAGATACAGACTAAGATCGGCCCAATACACACAAAACCGCACATTCCAAAACAATGAGAAAAAGTTTTACCAAGATTTAAATGGGGAAAGAAGGCAGGACATAAAACCAGATGCCACAGAGGCCAAGAACTATTGGAATAGCATATGGGGGCACCCAAAAAGACACAATGTAACACCGCAATGGTTAGGAAACATGAGAAAAGAACTAGAAAATATAGACAAGGGAGAACCAATAGTACTGAATGAAACCACATTGAAACATACTCTTAGGAAAGTAGCCAACTGGAAAGCACCGGGTCCCGACGGGATCCATGGGTATTGGTTCAAAAAGTTCACCACGTTACACGGCAGACTCACCCACCTACTCCAAAATTGTCTAAATGAAGGCAAAGCACCAGAATGGATGACTAAAGGCAGAACCACCCTCATCCAAAAAGACCTGGGGAAGGGGAACATAGCAAGCAACTATAGACCAATCACTTGCCTACCACTTATGTGGAAAATCCTGACCGGGCAAATAGCAGAGAGAATATACATGTCAATGGATAGAAGGGGGCTACTACCAGAAGAACAGAAAGGGTGTAGGATAGGAACCAAAGGGGCAAACGATTTACTCTACATAGACCAGATGATCTTAAAAGAAGTAAGGAAAAGGAGAAAGAATATTGCAATGGGATGGATAGATTACAAAAAGGCATACGATATGATTCCACATAGCTGGATACTCGAATGCCTTAGAATGTTCAAAATTAGCGAACCGGTGGTTAAATTTATTGGTAATTCAATGAAAGACTGGAAAGTAGATTTGACAGCCGCAGGGGACAAACTAGCCGAGGTAGGGATAAAAAGGGGAATCTTCCAAGGAGACTCGTTGTCCCCACTATTATTTGTTCTAACAATGATACCGCTTAACAGAATCCTGAGAAACAGCAAAGGATACCACTTCTCTAAAACAAAAGGAAAGGTCAACCACTTAATGTACATGGACGATATTAAATTGTTTGCAAAAAACAGGGGAGAGCTTGAGACTCTGTTCAACGAAGTAAGGGAATATAGTGAGGACATAGGAATGGAGTTTGGGATAGAAAAATGCGCAATCATGGTGATGCATAAAGGAAGGCTTTCAATGACTGAGGGAATTGAACTTCCGGACAACAGCAAGATTAGGGCATTAACTGCACAAGACCGATACAAGTACCTAGGTGTCCTTGAATGTGACACGATAAAACGGGAAGAGATGAAGGAGAAAATTAAGAGAGAATACCTCAGAAGGATAAGGAAAATATTAGAAACCAAATTAAATAGCAGAAATCTAATAAAAGGAATGAACACCTGGGCTGTGTCAGTAGTTAGGTATACAGGACCATTCCTAGGATGGACAAAGGAAGAGCTCCAATCAATGGATAGGCGAACAAGGAAACTTATGACGATGCATAAAGCATTACATCCTAGGGATGATACAGATAGGCTATACGTTAAGAGAAAAGAAGGTGGTAGGGGGCTCATCAGCATAGAAGATTGTGTCCAGAGAGCTAAGGTAGTCCTAGATAGATATGTGCAAACAAATAATGAAGAAATCATAAAGAGCGCGAGGGATAGTGCGACAAACAATAAAGTAGAAAACAATGGAACAGTACAGCAAACTAGAAAAGAAAAGTGGGAAGGGAAAAAATTGTACGGCGAGTTTAAAAGACAGATAAAAGATATAGCAGACGAGAAATCATGGACGTGGTTACGAAAGGGAAACCTTAAGAGAGAAACAGAATCGCTCATCATGGCAGCCCAAAACAAAAGCATAAGGACAAACTACATAAAAGCAAAAATCGATAGAACACAGACAAACAGCAAATGCCGCATGTGCGGTGAAAGAGATGAGACAGTAAACCACATAACTAGTGAATGTAGCCAACTCGCCCAGAAGGAGTATAAGCATAGACACGATAGAGTAGCAACGATGATACACTGGGAACTAAGTAAACAAATGGGATTCAACCATGGGGAAAAGTGGTATCAGCACAAGCCAGAGGCAGTTTTGGAGAATGACAACCACAAACTACTATGGGACTTCGACATCCAAACTGACCACCTCATCCAGGCAAGAAGGCCGGACTTAGTAATAGTAGACAAAAAAAGGAGGGCCTGCCAAATAGTAGACGTTGCTGTACCTGCAGACCATAGAGTAAAAAAGAAGGAGGGTGAGAAAAGGGAAAAATACCAGGACCTAGCAAGGGAGTTAAAGAAAATGTGGAACATGAAAACCAGGGTAGTACCGGTCATAGTGGGAGCACTAGGAACTGTCCCCAAAACGCTGAGGGAGAGACTGGAGGAGATCGGGATTAGGGGGAGGATAGAGACCGTACAGACCACATCACTGCTGGGCACTGGACGGATACTGAGGAAGGTGCTAGAGATATAAGGACTGCAACGAATCGTAGCTCTGTCATGATATGCGAAAGAGAGAGGAGACGTTAGCTGAAGACCTGAGGAGACTTATTGTCACTCAGCCTTCAGCGATAACCACTGGGCAACCGGTGTGAAACTGTAAGTCGCAAAATTACTGCGATCTATGAGTACGAGGAGAGGAGGGCTGGAGACTTGAGGAGACTTGCTGTCACTCAAACTCCAGCGGTTACCACCAGGCAACTGGTGTGAGATTCCTAATAATAATAATAATAATAATAACAACAACAATAATAATAATGATAATACCAACAACAACAACATTAATAATAATAATAACAATAATAATAATAATAATAATTATAATAATAATAATAATTCTTTGGAGAAATTGATAACGCCTCGCTAGTTTATATTTGAAGAGAAAACTGAAGATTTTTCGATATATTGTATATCTTCGTTTGTCAACATTTAATCGTAAGATAACATTGGAAACGTTAATGATGCATTCTACAAGAGAAGTAGGATTTTTGACTATCCAGACCACAGCACGACTGGGGTCTGCATCAATACAGAACACAGTGCTGGTAGTATGAGATCTACAACCACCAGTTGTTACCAATGGCATAGCTGTTGAGATAAAGGCATGATGGAGACCGTTGAAACAATAACATTGCTGTGATATGAGAAGAGGGTTGAAGATCTGAGGAGGATTACAGTCAGTCAGTCAGCCTTCAGCGATAACCATGAGGCAATTGGTGTGAAACTGTAAACTACAGCACTGCTGTTAACAGTGAGAGTGGGAAGAGGAAGGCTCAGGATTGGAGAAGACTTGCTGTCACTCAGTCTCCAGTTTTAACCACCTGACAATTGGTGTGAAAATGCAAACAATAAGACCTGAGGAGACTTATTGTCACTCAGCCTTCAGCAATGACAACTGGGTAACCAGTGTGAAACTGTGAATTGCTGTATTACTGCGACCTATGAATACTAGGAGAGAAGGGCCGGAGACTTGAGGAGACTTGCTGTCACTCAAACTCCAGCAGTTACCACCAGGCAACTGGTGTGAGATTGCAAATAATTATAATAATAGATTTAGTCAGTTACCCATTAGAAACCATCACGTGACCAACAAATTTGGACAGATATTACGTGTTGGGAATGATCAATTAAGGACTTTTGGAGTTTGAAATGATTCCATCAATGAATGAAATAATTCTCTTACTTTTTGTTGGGCCACTGAAACTTTTTTTCCAGAAACAAGCGTGAAGCGTGAGCAGTGCCTGGTGAAAACCTGGGACAAATCTATCATAAACGCACATTGCAAACAGACCCCTACATCAAAAACCTATTTTGGAGACGGGTTTCTTCCTTGACGTAAAGGAAATGTTGAAAATTTCAGCACTAGCTCTATTTGTTCGGTCTGTTATTATCCATAGCCAGCTAGAGAACAGACAGTCAGACTGCCAGACCCACTAGAAAACTGGAAAGAAACCTATGTTGACAGTTTTGGTGGACGGTTTCCAGTAATCATGTGTGGTTTTCATTCGTGCTCATCCCCATATTGATCTGATTTCCATCAGTTTGTTGATATATATAATACTAAAGGTCTGATTCTGTTAATCTGTATGTGACCTTCAAGTAACCGAACCGGTGCATTGTAACCACATGTATTGAATCGAACAATCCCTATAATGCACAGATTTGAAGAATGTCCCCCCCCCAAACAAAAAAATCTGAGCGATTTGCAACTGCGGAATAATACCACAGGGTCTGCTTTCCCGATAATAACGATCAGATTCCTTTCTTTCTTTCTATTGGACAACTGTATGCATCGAAGTTAGTAAAGAGTTATATCCTCTATCATATGAGGCCCTTTTTTATCAGGGTCGTGGTGGGGGCTTTACCCTGATAGTTTTATCAATAACATTTAGTTTCTCCAGAATGTCATAAAAAGCATTTATTCTGACCATATTTATTCTCTGATGTAATCTTTTTACATGACTCCAAACTTTGACGCCGCGTTTGTGCAATTGTTGACTCGCGAATCTATAAATTTTTATCTATCAAGCTAGCTAGCTGGCTAATATTTTAATTCTGATTTGGTTTTTGTGTATATGAGCAGACAAAACGATGCATTCTGTTCGAGCTTTGGGAATAAAGTTTTCCTAAAAAGGGTTATTCCATCATATGCTGGAGATCAACAAGAAAAAGCTTAAAATCCGAATTTATATATATATGTATATATATATATATATATATATATATATATATATATATATATATATAGACACAGCACACACCACTGATGATGGGAAGAATCCCGAAACATGTATGGACTATTGACATATAAGGATTAATAAACCTTACCACTGAAAACTTCACTCCCGAGTCTGCCTCACTCTCTAAAGTACACATTATATATATATATGTATGTATATATATATATATATATATATATATATATATATATATATATATATATATATATATATATATATATAATTATTGTCATCCACCGACATCTGTTTCGTTGTATTACAACTTTTTCTCCCATCCAGTACCACGAGGTAGGATTAAAACTGGCCGGTCAGTAAGGATGAATTAAAGCAACATATATTTTTTTTAGCTTATATCCCCCATCCACCAGAGTGCTCTATTCCTATGGAAGAGCATGTATATATTTATATATAATCTATATTTTGCACAGTTATACTTATAATACGTATTGTAACGGTTATTGGCATTGCAAACCGTTTGAGTTCCAGCTGGATAACCCTGGAAAAGGTATGAATCTATTTCATTCCGAGCTCTCAAGACTAGCTATGATCACACATGATCATTAGTGAGGAGAAATTTGAAATAATTGACCACTCACCATAACAGTCAATAAATGAACAACTGCCGAGTCAAAATATGAAGTCATTTGAAGATAATTCTTTTGGAAAATAAATATGGTTGGAATAAATTCTCTTTTTGACTTCTAAAATTGTGTGAAAAAGCCCATCCAGAAACATCTAGATTCTGGAGGATCTAGATGTTATCAGGAAAGTCGTTCTCATGAGACACACAAATGGTCAAAAAAGCTAATTTTCCACTAGTTGAAAAAAGAACATTTTTTAGGAGGGTAGTACGGTACTCATACGAATTTCCAAGTTTGTATGCTAAACGGTATGGGCAGGAGTGTTGGACCACACAAACACATAAATAAACAAACGTGAGCCAACACATAAATATTTGCACATGTAAAAAAGCATAGAACCAATCGCCCACCCGAGAGAGTAAAAAAAAAAAAATAACCAAACTACTAGGAATATGTAGATTAATTTCCCCAAAAGTTTTGAAAAAAGAACTCCTTCAGAAGGCGTCTAGTGGACTATTGATGCCAATTTCAAAGTCTGTAGACAAAACGGTATGGCCAGGGGCGCTGAAACGTACAAAAAAAACGAACAAAAAAACAACACATACACATTTTAAAATGAAGGATAAAACCCATCTCCATCTTTGATGGCTACGGCTATTCAATACTCCATCTAAGAAATCCAAATACTTTATCACTACATAAGCGATATTCAAATAACAGATGGCTGATTATCTACTTCTGCCCAGACAAATTGGCCAGGATATTCTTGAAATGGCGGTGTTCAACAGGAAAAAATCAAGCAGCTGGTAATATCTCAAGAGATTTCTCTGTTTTATGATATTGTCCATGTCCAAGTCTGGAGTTAACTTTGTTCTCTTATCGTAACAACAAAAACAATAGTCATCAGATTAAGCGGAAGAAACTCTTCACTTTTTATCCGTTTCGTCACTTTAAATCGAATCAATATGCAAAATTAACTTCTCCCCACCATGATTTGAGATCACAACCAAGCTGATTGGTAGGGGCTCTTTTACCATCAGGATTAAATTGATGAGTTCTACTTGCAAACATTTCTTTAGAAATAATCGATAGCTTATTTCTTTCTAATAGATAAATACAATCAAACTGATCAATACATTTTTTTCTTATAATAATTTATCAATTAAATAAACAATTAAACTATTGCAGTAATCATCTTCGGTTGGAATAGAAGTTGGAGGTGGTTGGCTCTGCGGTAGCCAGGTTTATTAGAAATTATTTTTCCTTATATTTAAATCTTTACATTGACAAGTACCTTTTCAGTGGTGCGTAAGGAGTTGGTATAGTAGAAATTACAACCTCAGTTGGTGCACAAATGTTACCCTGTGCTAAAGTTTTGTAAAAACCAGAGCTGCCAATGAAATTTTTAGGGACTTCTCAGATGAGGCTCGCAAAAAAAAAAAAAAAAAAAATCAAAAGCAAAATCCCTGATTATAAAAAATATCAAGTTTAAATAGGAATATATCTTCATTCTTTTAACTTTTTATGTAGATCACAATTGATGATTCTTTTTTTTTTCAATTCCCCTCGAAAGAGTAAACGATTTGTTATTGATAACACAAAGATTCTGACGATAAAACTATTTTTTATACGAATTCGTTTTTTTGTTTTATTGTCAGGTTTCGATTTTCTGCCGATATTTTTTTTCATTCCATGGTAATAGCAAATACTACAACTGTACTCATATGATTCGAGATTCAATGTTTAATTAATTTAATTGATGACTCATCAGTCATCAGCATGTTTGGAGATGGCCAATAATTTTAAAATTGTTTTAAATACATTCATACGGACATATGAGTTATTTTTCAAGAATTTATCTCTGTAATGTACGGAAAACCCCCAGATTATAAACTTTCCTCAAGATATAAACACGGAAACGGAGATGGTCGGTGAACCCCCCCCCCCCAGATCTTGGGTGAAAGAAAACCCAGCATTGACAGACCTGGTTAATAGTACATATTTCATACCTCTGAAAAATCGTGATGCCGACCTTAAGACTAAACTCCGTTCCATATCGAGCCAAGAAAAGGTTAATCGATTGAAAAAGAAGCCAAAAGGGCCGAGGTGTCACTGTGCAAAATGGGTGTGAAAGTATCGATGTTATTGGTTCGGTGATTGTTAATTGTATTACATAGAGAGAAATATCGAAATTCTCTGTAGAACTTCTGTCCGGAAAGTATCCAGCCATTTTGAATATTTCAAGAACCAATTGCACAGCCATCATGTAATTTGGTTACGAATCGGAGGATGAGTATATAATTCTCACATGGTGTTACTCAGTCCTACCTACCGCCATTCCTTCGTTTCTTTCTTTCTTTCGTTCTTTCTTACTCCTTTTATGTATGTATGTATGCATACTTTGCATATTCTTTCCTTTCCTTCCCTCTTATCTTCATCCTTTCCATCCTTTCCTCCATTTTTTTTTTGAGACCGTCAACAAAACTACCAACAACACTGTCCACGTATGTTTCTTCATTTTATTAGCAGGCCTGTCTCCCATGCTGGATGGCTATGCATATAAGTATGTATCGAGTGTACAGAGAACACCAATAGAGCTAGAGGGCTGAAAATTTTCAGTTCTTTTAAAAGATTCCTCAACAAAATTGGTTTGTAGTGGGGTGGTAATTTACAATATAAGTCCATGCTAAATTGGTCACTAGTTCGCGTCGGTAGCATTTTTCTTTTTTTTTCAAATTTGAACTTTTTTAGTGATCATCGCCCAACAAAAGACAAGAGAAAATATTCATTCGTTAACCCCCACCTTTTTTCTAATTTTTTAGTTTATCACCCCGACATCAAATGCTGCCTAAATACGTTGGTTACGTGATGGTTTCTATTTAGTGACTAACCAGGTAAGTCATTTTTCTTTCTTTGTTATTTTTTGTACTGTATTCTTTCTATTGTTTTTACTTCTTTGTTCCCACCCCCAGTTAAATAATATTTTCTTGGTATCTATTTTTGATTATCTTTTTCTCCTCCGTTTCCTAATCTCTTTAATTCGGAATAGGTAACTCACTAATCCGATAAATGACACAGATATTTTAAACACTACTATCAAGTGGATTCGGGATAATATCTATTTTATTCGTGACAACCTAATCCATATTTATTGCTAAGTCGCACAAAAATATGTCTGGATGGTTCGATAATCCTTTAATTGGATTACGACTAATACTATGGCACGCGACACTGTATGAAGGGAGAGGTTATCTGATTGGTGAGGATTAGTGAGAACGTGGCTAGAAAGTATCATGGCCGTAAGGTTTCAACTTTGTGTTTTTAGAAACCATCGACTGAGACTGTCACATAGGTTTCTCCAGTTTCGAACCTTACGGCGTACAAGCCGCATCGCTGGAGTCAAAGGGCTGACAATTCAAATATTTATCATACAAACCAATTGAAAACTCAAATGGCGATGGGATAGACACGCTGCAAGAATGTCAGAAAATTGCTGGACTCACATGATGAATCCCTAGAGATGATATGCAAAATTGTGGCCAACAGAAAGTAAGAAGGCGTGTCGAGCTAAATAAATTCAGGAAGTACTGGCTCTGCAACGCCCATGATAGAGAAGGCTGGTGAATCTTGGGGAAAGTCCATGTCCAACGACAGATGCCAAAGGCTTATGATGGTGATGGCGACGATTTAAAAAAAAAAATTCCTCCGAGATTATTTTTCGAGAGAGGATTCAATTTGCAAGGTAGGTTTATTAGAAATTTGTCCCATTCACGCTTATTTTGACAACAAAAGGTGCGATAAGTAATCAATTCATTCGTCACACCTTTTTCGAAATTCTTAATTGATCACCCTCAACATGACATGTTGCCAAGTGATGTTGATTGTGAAACATTTTCTAATAGGTGACTAACCAAATATGCTTTCAAAGTTTCCCAATTGATTGAGTAATATTACTAGCGACAAGACTTCACAAGGTTTTTAAATAACTTTGACTTGTCTTATGTTACTATTTCTGAGCTGTTGATATGTATCTTGGCCCGTGTTTACGTCTATTTACCTATCTTGAACTGTTCTTTTTTTATCTGCCCTTGTCTGTTATAGCTATCTGTTGGTCAGTCTGTTTGAATATATCTATCTATTGAACAACCGTAGACACCAAAGGTGGCAAAGGCTTCTATCTGTTTTGATATATGTGTGGGTTTGTGTTTTCGTGTGTTTGTTTGGTCCAATGCTCATGTCATACCTTGTCGTCCACAGACTTGAAAATTGGCATCAGTACACCACTAGACATCTTTCGGATTGGGTGGGGGCTTTATTCTTGCATGGTTATCAATAACATCTAGATTCTCCCGTGTATAGATGTCTCTGGATGTTTTTTTAAAATTCTATTTTAGATGCTTTTCAGTTGAAAGTATCAGTCATCATCATCATCATCATCATCATCATCATCATCAGTCTTTTAGCGTCTGTCGTTGGTCATAGACTTTCCCCAGGATTTGCCACACTTCTCTATCATGGGCGTCACGGAGCCAGTACTTCTAGCTCGTCTCTCCATCTAACATTTTGCCGGCCTCGGTTGCGCATGTGGTCTTGGGGAATCCATGTTGTGAGTCGTGATGTCCATCGATTGTCTGTCATTCTTGCAACATGGCCAGCCGACCGCCATTCGAGATTTTTTATGGATTCTATGATGTCTCTAACTCTTGTCTTTTCCTCGATGTACTGTGCTGTTTTATGGTCTCTCCATGTGAGGCCCAGCATTATTCTTTCATGTGCACGTTGTATGGTTCTCAGCTTACGGGTCTGTCTCTTGGTCAGGTTCCACGTTTCAGCTCCATAAGTGACTATTGGGAGGATGCATTGGTTATACACCCTTCCCTTTAGGATTAATGGGATCTTCTTATTTTTGAAAGTTGAGCTAGCTCTGCCAAAGGCTTGCCATCTTAGTGCGATTCTGACTTAATTTATCCTTTGATGGAATTTTTTTCACATGAATTTTGACGCCACGGTTGTTGAATTATTGACTTCGATTGCGAGTCTGTGTATGTATGAATGTATCTCAGACTGGAAAATGTAAGTCCTCTCCGTTTTCTTTGTATTCGTCCTTCATAGTAAACCTTCATCATCATCATCAGCCTGTTAACGTCTGTTGTTGAATATCCAGTCCTCGCTATCATGGACGTAGCGGAGCCAAGACTTTTTGAAATCATCTAGTCCGTCACACAATCTTATTTTTCCCGGCTGCAGTTTTGAATACCGACTCTGAGTCGTGATGTCCATCGGTTGTCAGAAATTCTTGTAACATGACCAGCCCATTGCCATCAAAGTTTTTCCAATAGAATGTATATCTCTGAATCTCTTTTTCCGCTCTAATATACCGTGCAGTCTTGTGATCTCTCTGCGTGATGTTGAACATATGGATCTTTTGAGGCTGCTTGATGATCGGAACGTTAGTAAAACAGTGGTTTGTGGTTGAATCCGAAGTAAGTGCCACGAACCCGTAAAACCACAATATTTTCTTCTCACTCTGTCTTTATCCTCAGACAGATTAAGGCTCAGACGTATTGAACCATTTAATGATCTTATGTGTTATTTCTTCAGTTTATTTATTTGTTTGCGCTCAAACAGGATGTTGTCATTGGTTGACTTACCTTTATATTATGACAAAACAATAAACATTACGTCACAGAAACTCTTAAGACTTCAGATTTGATCCTCACACACTGAAAAAACTTGAGATGAGTTGACACTTGAAAAAAAGACATAAAAATAGGATACTTGAATTATTGAAAAAAAAAGGTTTAGACTCCTTAGTACCGATCTATTCATAAGTACATTATCATTTTTGCCGGGTACAGTGTTTGTAATTTGATATTCATCGAACTTACCTTAGTATGGCCCAAAGCCAAATAAAGGTAGGAAGATTGTGCAGCATCAAACTTATATGTGGATTTGATTTACTTCTCTTGAAATCAGGATTCGTCGGGAAATACGTAACCATCTCAACCCAGGAGGAAAATCAGAATCTCCACTACACACTAATACTTGTACGCTTACATGTTTATATAAATACATATTCCGTGTAAAAATAAATCGGGTGTCTGTCCTTCAACGTAAGATGGATACACAGACAGACAGGTATATAAGTAGTCAGATAGATATGAACTGACTGAGATAGAAATGGATAGACTGTCGGGAAATAGGTAGGAGCAGTGTCACGTTAAGATGGCCTCGTGTTGGACGCAGGTTTAATTCCTGCAACAGCCTATTTCTTTAATTGTTTATTTTATTCATAGTTAGCCTATTTACCGTGTAAAAAACAAGATGTCAGTACAAACAATGTTTTTTTTATAGATTTTTATAAATGCATTTATAATTATCATGTCTGATTATATATCTGTTTCTTCATGATATAATTGTCCACGTTTGGAAATATGAAGAACGGATATAGAAGGTGGTTGAACAAGACGAGATTAGCGTCCGACTTACCAGCTAGCTGTATAACTCAGTGGTAAGAGCGGTGTCGCATTTAGATAGCTTCATTTATGTCACAGGCCCGTTTCATGTAGCAGTACATTTCTTTAATCGTTCATTCTACTCGTTTTGTAAAGTCCAATTGGAATATTCACCGTGTATATCCTTCAGCTGGTCACGTAGAGACTTTAAGCCTTCTCAACTACAGTGAGAGAAGGTGATACCAGCTCATCCGAACTCTTCCCAGCCTGCTTCGAGATGATCTTTCCAAACTTGATATAGGAACACAAAAGAATCAGGATAGACAGAGAACATCTAAGTAACTTCAGATTTGTATATCTCTGAATTTTTGAGATGAGGTATTATTACTATTTCTATTAATATTCGGACCATCCTCATCTTGGTTGTTTTTCATACAACGTTTCAGCTGTTGTACTCTACGGCCTTCATCAGGTATCATATGTTAGGTGTGGGGATGTAACGAACCGATCCCTTTATTTAGCCAACGGGGGTATATTGACCGCACTCCCCTCTTGGCATTAATAGAATTATTATTGTCTCACACTGGGATTGAACCTAGAACCATCAGATTACTTGCAGTAATTTTGTCTGATTCTGTAACTACTACGCTATGTGTTTATGAAACTTCAGATTCGCTGATGACATCGTTCTCCTGTCGAAAAACCTGAGCGATCTGCGAAGAATGTTGGACGAACTAAATAAAGCATGCAAGAAAAGTTGGCCTCCACATGAGCTTCAGCAAAACAAATGTTATGTTCAACAGACATGTTGGGGACAAAGACACAACGATCAAAATCAAAAATGCAAAGCTAGAGAAAGTAGACCACTGTGTCAATCCCAAGACAGCGAGTCTCCATGAAGTGATCAAAAGGAGAAGAAATAAAGCGTAGAATCGCACAAGGTTGGCAAGATTTCAGTAAAGAGAGCTCGACTTTCAAAAACAAGAAATTCCCACTAGTCCTAAAAAGAAGGATATACAATTAATATATCCTACTGATAGTCAGAAATGGGACTGAAACATGGGACCTGACCAAAAGATTGAACCGAAAACCGAAAACCATGTAACGTGTACATCAGAAAAACATGCACAACCTCACATGGAGAGACCATTAGACAGCACAGTATATCAGAGAAAAAATAGGAGTCCGAGACATCATGAAAGCTGTCAGATAATTCAAGAATACCAGGCAACCACTGGACATCACAATTTGCAACATGGATCCTCAAATATCAGGTGTGAGGCTGTGGACGACAGAAAGTAAGATGGCGTAACGAGCTAGATAAATTCAGGGAAGTATTGGCTCCACGATGTCCATGATAGAGTGGAATGTCTATATCCAACAACGGACGCCAGCATACTGATGTTAATCAAAATTTTGGATGTCAGTTCAAAAAGAGTTTCTAATAAAAACGATCCATTCATGAATATAGATAGATAATAGATAGAGAGATGCAAACATACTGGGATAGATAGATAGATAGATAGATAGATAGATTGATAGATAGATAGATAGATTGATAGATAGATATAGCCATACTGATATTAATAAATGTATAGATAGATCGATAGATACGAACAGACTGAGATGGATCGATATATTGATAGGTACGAACAGACGAGATAGATAGATAGATAGATAGATAGATAGATAGATAGATAGATAGAAAAAGAAAGAAAGGTGGGTAGATGGATATGTAGAGATAGAAATAGATAGATAATTAGATGGATAGATAGATTGATAGATATAACCATACTGATATCGATAGATCGATAGATACGAACAGACTGAGATAGATAGATAGATATAAAAAAAGAAAGGTGGGTAGATAGATTAATATGAATAGACAGAAATAGATACATAGTTAGATATTGATAAATCGTGATAGATAGATAGATAGATAGAGAGATAGATAGATAGATTGACTGTTTACCAAGCCTATCTGAATTTGGAGTAAGGCTACAGTTGTGCAACACTCCTGAAAATGTTATCCTCTGAATAACCTGCAGCAACCATTTGAAAATAGTTCTGAGATGAAAGAAAGAAGTATTCCAGCAGGTATAAAAAGAACGCCATGAAACAATCTGACCCAAACCTAATCCACTCCAAATAATCTTTTGGGAAGCAAAACGAATAATCGTTTGGCAGCTGGGTGCGAATCACATCTGTTGGGTTGACTATTTCCATACAAATGTCCTCAGAAAATCTCCGAGATCTTAACTCACACGTTTTTCTTTTGAACGATTCGAGCACCTGATGTCTTGACCCGAAGTTTACAGGGCGGGGGGAGGTTATATATTATCGAATTTCCACGTTTGTACATCTTAGCAGATATGTATTATTTCTCCAATGTTGTACGGTCTCTCTCTCTCCCATCTCTCACTCTCCCCTCCCCCTCTCTCTCAGTGAGTAGGTAGGCGTTATTTCATCAACGTAACTCTCTCTCTCTCGTCATATATGCATATTTCAACAGCATTTAACGAGGACCCCTCTTTCCCTCTCTCTCTCCCTATATATACATTTATAATAATTGATGATTATAATAATCAAATAATTATCATTACAAATATAGATAATTATTGATAGATAATTATGGTAATAAATGATTGCATATACATAAATAGAGTTTGGCTGTTGTTCGTTTGACTCTATTGCCTGTAGTCGGTACTTGAACTCAGGTAAATACTGTATTTTCCAATACAGGTTTTCGAGCAAGGTGAGCATTTCCTATCTGAGAGACGGACACATTACAATCGCCCTCGTCCAATAATTGTCAGCACATTCCTATTTTTTCCATATTCAATATACATATCTATTTATTAAAATTTTTTTTTACCATTCTCTCTCTCTCTTCCTATACATACATATATATATATATATATATATATATATATATATATATGTATGTATATATATATCCGACCCAATATATATATATATATATATATATATATATATATATATATATATATATATATGAAATGCTACCCAAAAGACTTACAGTGACACTTAGATTATGCAGCTACTTTGAAATGGTCTCTTGATGCTTGCACATTTGCTCACTTGGTTTAACGGCAGAAGTCCATACTTCATACAGTTCACACGCACTGTTCAAATACCCCTAACTTTTAGGCAGCTCTCTCTCTCTTTCTCTCTCTCTCTCTCTCACACACACACACACACATATATATATATATATATATGAGCGAAACATCGACTGAAAGAATCATAGTTCTTGAAAAGTATATATATATATATATATATATATATATATATACGTATGCATGTGTGTGTGGATACGTCAGAGGTCGCATGATATAGGCTCTTCTACGCCCACTCGTATCTGCCTTGATGCAGTGTTTTAGGTAAACTTGCAATAAACTGTGTGAATATCAATATCTGTTTTTCCTCTGTCTGGAGTCATCTCTATCGACCTTCATCAATATTTTTTCTATTAAACCATAAATATCTATTGATCTTTCTCTTTTTACGTTTTGTAGTTTCTATTATTCAATTCTCTTTGAAACGACTGCACATGTGGATTAGATCTAGGGAAACTGTCAACATGGAACTGTCACCAAAACTGTCAACGCAGGTTTCCTCAATTTTTGAGTGGGTCTAGTTGGCTGGCCGCTTAGCTGGCTATCTATGTACGTTTTGCACTAGGTACCACATTAATTGAGGTGGGACCACAGAGTTTGATATTAAAACATTTGCTCCGTAAGTCCTATGTTTTTCGAAAATCTCCTCCAAATATATTTTTTAGTGGGCAAATCGATTTACAATGTAAGTCTATGCTAAATTGGTTCTCATTTTGTACCTGGCAGCCTTTATGGTTGTTTTTTTCTATATTTGGATTTAGACTTTTTTTCAGTGATCACAACCCTACAAGCGAGAAAAGTATCTTATCCATTCATCATCTTTTTTCCCTATTATTTTAATTGATCACCCCAACACAGCATACTGCCAAAAAGTATGAGCTGTATGATTTTTTTTATTAGGTGACTGACCAGAGTCTAACTGTTCTATTTCTTTTTTTTTTTCACTTCCAATTTTTTTCTTTTATCTCGCTTTTCCGAATTTCTCACATTTTCATTCCTTTATTTCTTCCTTTGTAATGCCTGACACAAAGCCATGGAATAGTGATTGGTAGGTATTTTCTCATAGCTTATTAATATTGTTGTTAGAAATTAAGTGGGATCAGGTAAACTCGATCGAAGTGTTTTAGATTATGCATTTCACCGCCCAGTCTCTTGTACTTCCTTAGTAAACATCAAAAGAAGAAGAAATGAGATATTATTATTATTTCTATCTTTATTCGGACTATCCTCATCTTGGTTGTTTTTCATACAACGTTTCGGTCGTTGTACTCTACAGCCTTCATCAGGTATCATCTGGTAGTTGTGGGGAAGTAACGAACCGAACCCTTCATTCAACTGACTGGGATATATTGACTGCACCTCTCTACTAATACTACTAATGCTAAGAAGGGAGTGCGGTCAATATACCCCCGTCGGTTAAATAAAGGGTTCGGTTCGTTACTTTCCCACACATACCAGATGATACCTGATGAAGGCCGTAGAGTACAACGGCCGAAACGTTGTATGAAAAACAACCAAGATGAGGATAGTCCAAATATTAATAGAAATAAATGAAGAAATGAATCGAAGAATCACACTAAGTTGACTATTTCTCAGTAGAGTGTGCTCAACTTTCGAGAACAAGAAAATCCAACAAGTCCTAGAAAGGAAAAGTATACAACCGATGTATGCCACCAATAGTCACCTACGGAGCTGAGATATGGAACCTAGCCAAAAGATTGACCCTCAAACCGGGAACCATGCAACATGCACATAAGAAAATCATGCTCAGCCTCACATGGAGAGACCATTAGACAGCATAGTATATCAAAGAAAAATGCAGGAGTCCGAGACATCATGAAAACAGTCAGATAACTCAAATAGCAATAGACTGGACATGGTGCAAGACATCAACCGCTGGACATCACAACTCACAACGTGAATACTCAGAGGTGAGGTGTGAGGCTGTGGACGACAGGAAGTAAGATGGCGTGATGGGCTAGACAAATCCAGGAATAATTGGCTCCACGATGTCTATGATTGAGAGGTTTGGCGAATTTTGGGGAAGGTTTATATCCAACGACGGACGCTAACAAACTGATGATGACGGTGAATGTATCTTTTACTTAGGGAATACAACGAACTAAGAAGTAACACATATTTGGTAGGAGTGGATTAAGTATCAGAGAATCCTTTTCCAGCCATAGAGTAGCGAATCAATTGAATGGATTACCGGAATATGCTGTGTTATCAACTGTGTTTAAGGCTCTGGATATTGTGTAAATATAATTGATATGGTGTGTGCTTGTAAATAAAATCTGTACATCCTTTATTTTCACACTTAAATATTTGATCTAATGTTGTATTCTAATAGGTTCATCAGCATCATCATCAGTCTGTTAGCGCCCCTCGTTGGACACAGATCTTCCCAAAGATTCGCCAGACCTCTCTACCATGGGCACCTGATCTCTGAGGATCAACGTTGTGAGCAGTTGTCTGCCATTCTAGCAACATGTCCAGCTCAGTGCCATTTGAGTTTTCCACCACTTTCTAAGACGTCTCGGACTCATGTCTTTTCTTTAATATACTGTGCAGCCTTATTAACTCTCCATGTGAGGTTGAGAATATTTAGCATGTTGCATGGTTCTCAATTTGAGGGTCAATCTTTTGATTATGCGAACTTGAGCTGCTGTAAAGTAAGCTTAGTCAAAATCATGAACTCATTACGGGTCTTTGAAATTTTTCCGTTGTGTTACAACTTGTCAAGCGAGAAATTAAATGCTTTTTTAACGACGTTGAAAAATATTTAATTATTCGCTTGACAAATTGTAAGATAACGAAACATTTTGAAGAAAAAGTAGCAGAATGTAGTAATAAGTAATAAATAAATAATCATATATTTTTTGATATTATTATTATTATTATTTTTACATTATTTGAAATTATATCTGAAATGACCTCCCGGTGTTTCATGGAGAATGTGTCACTCGACCTAGACAGTGTAAATAGAATAAACAATTGAAGAAAAATAAGGTTTATGCTAACTTGGTCCTTTTTTTTTATGTCCAGCAGCATTCCGGCATTTTTTTTCGAAAATCTAGACCAGACTAATGAAGGAAATTGATCATCCCTTTTTTTCCTCATTCTTCTTATTAATCACCCCGAACACGTCATGCTGTAAAATGACGTTGTTCACGTGACTTAGTGACTAACCAGATCAGTCTTTCTTTTTTTATCTCCCCCCCTCTCTCTCTTCTCTCATGCATTCTTCTATTTGTTTTCGATTCTGCGTTCTTCTCTCCTCTTTCTATCGTCCTTTCATTCTCTTTATTTCTACCCTATCTCTTTTCTCTCTGTCTCTCCCTTCGTTTCTCTCTTCCTATCCCTCTCTCTTTCTTTCACTTACTATCTCACTTTCTCCCTCTTTCCTTCGCTCTTTCTTTCCCCTACTCTTTCTCTCTGCTCCCCTAATACTTTATCTTCCTCTCTTTATTCTTCATCTCTCCCCTCTGTTGGATTGTCTCTCTCTTTTCCAAACCCCTCTTTTTCCATCTCTCTTTCTCTCACTTTGTATTTCTCTCTCTCTCATTTTTCTCTATGTTTCTCCATATATTTTCTCTCTCTGCTTCTTCCTCTTCCCTTTTTTATCTCTCTCTTTCTCTCTATATCCCTTACTTTCTCTCTCTATTTTTCTCTCTCTTTCTCTCACTGTCTCTTTGTGTCTATAACTCCATCTCTGTTTCTTCCTCTCTGTTTCTTCTTTTTTGTTTCTTCCTCTCCATCTCTTTCTATCTCTTTTTCTGTTTCTTTTTCCGTATTTCTCCTTCTTTCCCGTCTATTTTTTCTTTCTCTATGTCTCTTCATCTCAGTTATCGATTTCTTTCTTTCTTTTCCTCAGTGTATCTTTTTTCCCCTGTCCCCATTTTCCCCATCGCCCCCCTCACTGGGGATATCTTGCTTTTTCAAATTTCTTCGACATAAAATACTCGTCTATTTCGAAAATGATCAAAACACATCTTTTCCCCCGATTCCTTCAATCCTGCTTGACGAGACGACACTCCTCAGTTGATGTCATAGTCTCGTATTTCTCTCTTTTCCCCTTCTTGTGTGTGTAAATTTCAGGCCAGTTTGGCGAAGCAAGATTTTTAAGTCAGGAAAATGTCAAAGGTCATCAATCATGGGTTAAAGTTCTCATCATTTGCCAAATGAACTTCAAGTGTCATGACGTTTCATGAAGAACTAAAAGTAGATGATTTGCTTGCGTGAGAGGGAGGGTGCGTGTGGGTCCACCTCTGTATGTGTATGTGTGTGTGTGTGTGTGATAAAGATGTGTTTAATATTACAATACCAAGACTCGAAGAATACACACACACACACGCATATATATATACATACATACATACATACATATATATATATATATATATATATATATATATATATATATATATATATATATATATATATACACACACATACATATATATATACACATATACATATATATATATTATTCGCATGATATTGCAATATTGAACACACACACACACACACTCACATATATATATATATATATATATATATATATATATATATATATATATATATATTGTATATATATATATATGTATGTATGTATAGTATTCGCATATTGGGATTGTAATATTGAACACATTTTAATCACACAAATACCTGCACACACACACACACACACACACACACACATATATATATATATATATATATATATGTGCGTGTGTGTGTGTGTGTGTGCAAAGGCTCAAATAACTGTTATAACCTCAAATTCTCATTTTGCTTAATCACAGTCTAATTCAGCTCTATTTGTTTCTTTAATTGCGGACTATTACGTTATTACAGAATTATGATCCGACAGAATGATAATAAATAGTGTTACTCTATATTGAAACTATAATTGAAATGGACTCCCGTTGTTACATGGTGAATGTATCATTTGGCCAAGACAACGTAAATAGAATAAACAATTAAAGATAATTGTGCTTCTACAGTTATAGACGATTGTTCTGTTCTTACCACTGACGTGAACAACCGATGGTGATACAAAAGCCGAACAGGGATTCCTTTATCTATGGTAACAGAACTCAATATTTTGGAATAGAACGTGAATAAATGGATAGACATTTGCAATAATGTTGTTACGCACCGGTTACGAACAATGCCTGCGTTAAACTGATCTGTAACAATAAGATTGTAAATCCCCCCCTCTCTCTCTCTCTCTCTCTCTCTCTCTCTCTCTCTCTCTCTATATATATATATATATATATATATATAAATATATTTGTGTGTGTGTTTGTGTGTGTGTATGGTTGTGTGTACGTGTTAGTGTACGTGCTTGCATATACTATATACCTATGGATATACGTTTGTATGAATATATACGCACCCAGCTTGGTTCTCGTATTAGTTGCGAGCGTGTGGGGGCGTTCGCACACGTTTTGCAACCCCCACACAGAAGAAATTCATATGTGCCTACTTGGTAAGATACCGTAAAATAACGTAATAAGTAATTTATTTTATTCATAATCATAAATATGATAATCCATTTGAAAAACTTTTTGCGGGTATTTCGCGGGAGATGTTACGTTGTAAAGGGGACGAAGATAAATCTGTTCACATGAAAAGGGTGTAAATTGGTTTCGACAGAAAATCAGATTAGTACTGTTGGCAATAGTAGTGATGGTATCGACTTATAGCTGCAGTTTTTGGTATTGTATGTACTACTAACCAGGGAGAGAAAAAGAGTGAGAAAAAATTTCAAAAAATTTCAAAAAATTTTTGGTTCAATCGGGGTTGTAAAGAGAGGAAACAAATAATCGGAATTATATTAGATTTATGTGCTTTGAAGTTTAAATCAGAGTTGCATTTATAGCAAAATATATCTGGTGTTTATTCTATCATCATCATCATCATCATCATCGTCATCGTCATCGTCGTCGTCGTTGTTGATCGTCCTTCGTTGACCTTATCCAAGATTCGACAGATCTCTCTTTCGTGGTGGTTTCGAGCCAGTTCTTTCTAAACTTGTCAAGTTCGTCTCATATTTTGCCAGTCACAGTTTTACCTATGATATCTCCAGATCCATGTTATAAGTCGTGATGTCCATCGATTGTTTGACATTATTGCCACATTATCAGCCCATAGCCATTTAAGTTTTCGAATGGATTCTATGATATCTCTGACTCCTTTTTCTTTTTATATACTGTGCTTTTTATGGTCTCCACATGATACATTGAGTATGATTCTTTTATGTGTATGTTGCATGGTTTTCAGTTTGAGGGTCAATCGTTTAGTTAGGTTCCATGTTTCAGCTCCATAGGTGACTATCAGGAGGATGCATTTGTTGAAGACCCTTCTTTGATGGGAAGGGGGTCTAAATTACCTCTACGTTTACTCTTAGCTGAATCGAAACACATATTCAGTGTGTTACAATTCTTTTTCCATCAGTGTATTTCGATGTTACGTGGAAATATAAACAAAAATAAAACAACAACATGCCATCACCGTCAATAACTGAACAACCGCAGCGTTACAATTTTGTAGTAATGTAAAAAAACGTTCCATCGACGAATAAATATGATCAGAGTAAATTCTGTTCATGGCTTCGCCTGCATTTCCCCTGAAGAACATCTAAAATAGAGTACAAAAAAAACCACATCTAGAAACAGCTGGATTCTCCAGAATTTAGATGTTATTAATAAACCCGTTAAAATTGGGTCCCCAAAAGGTCAAAATATAATAATACATCCTTCACCCTAGTTCTCCCTCAGATCTATGTTGACCCCTTCCATCTCATTGAGATATTCCCTGCATTGTTCTTCCCATTACTCTCTGTGCGATTGGCTTTCAGTTTGTTTTATTGATATTCATGTTTGACATTCCCTTGTCTTAGCTGTCACTATACATCCATTGTATGCTTTTCGATTTGAACACAGTGAGCAAAATACCTCTAATTCTATCATCTTTCCAACTTAAGACTCGAAAAGATGCAGACTGAACCCCAGATTTTCGTTCACTGAGCCACGTTGATATATAAGAGTTTTGTTTTTATATCACCGAACCTGTTAAATTGTAAACAATGGATATCTCACTTCTTTCACATCTCTTGTGTGGAAAGCTGTGAATCTCTCTCTGTTTCCGTCTCAGTCTGTCTCTGTCTGTCCGTCCGTCTATCTGTCTGTCTGTCTCTCTCTCTGTCTGTCTGTCTGTCTGTCTGTCTGTCTCTCTCTCTCTCTCTCTCTCTCTATATATATATATATATATTTACAAATATGAGAATGTTTCGTATATTATTGAACTCATCGATCCAGCGAAATGATTTTATATGACTTGTTCGTTCTCTTGAAATTTTAAAAAATTACGTTTCTTTATATATGAATATATATATGTGTGTGTGTGTGTGTGTGTGTGTGTGTGTGTTTGTACAATCAGAATTGTAATGTCACAAAATTATCTCGAATCTATGATACTTACATTTCACGCTCTAGAAACCAAGGAATATCTGCCAAATAGTCTTACTAGCATTGTTGTAATTCGCATCAAAAATATTGATAAGAGAATATACTTGAACAGAGTCAGTTTGTTCGACTAGAATTTAGAAACTAAGAACATTGCACAGATTACTCTCTACCTGGTGTAACATTCGATCTTTGTAGATTATTTGTTAAATGTTATTATTCTATTTGTATTTTGATACTTTGCATGATTTTGACATGTAAAATTTGTCTTCGAAAAGTTTGGATAAAGTCAGCATAAAAAGAGATTGTTGCATCTTGCAGCACATAAGACCCACCAAGATGTAGGACGCATCCTACATTTATCATGGAATATGATGTAAAAGATAGATTTTCCCTCGTCCGATGGAGAAGGGGATATCTGAGTGGGGGTTCAGGCAAACTTTTACATAAGACCTTACCTGAATTCACAGGTAATAATTGAATTTCACCCTCTCTCTCTCTCTCGCTCTATCTATCTATCTATCTATATATCTATCTATATATATATATATATATATATATATATATATATATATATATATATATATATATGTAATGTCTTGGGAGGATTCTCCACAGCAGTAGAGCTGTATACGGCAGGGCCTGAGTGTGGAATTAATATCCAGCCTGAGCAATGGGATTTCAAGTGCAATTTGTCTAGGATCGACACACACACATGAACACACACACACACACACACACACATGAACACACACTTTTTACAGCCGAAAATTTATCTCACAGATACTCAATGACTTATTCCATTTTGATTAATGAATGCATTTATGCTAAATTTAAAAAAAACAAACTTCCATACATCATATACACACTATAAAAGATGCAGTATTCACCTTTGGTCGAAACAGAGGTAAAAGTAGAGTTTGACTCAGCAAATACCTGATTTGTTTTACAACTATCTAGGAGCCAAAATAAGATTGAAAAATGCGTTATTTAATCACGTAGACTTACCACTATATATATATATAAGTTGCGTCCTATTATATGGAAACTTATTTCCTGTTATTACACAGTGATATCTCACTCAATTTAAACTACGTAAATATAATAAACAATCAAAGATAATAGTGCTGCTGCAAGAATTGAACCTATAACACATAGGGTGGCAACTTCGACGTAGCGATGCTATTACCATTGAGCTAAACAGCTGCCCTGTAATACTGGCGCCAAATAACTGTTTCTTTAAACGCGACTGTTATGTACCTGAAAAATGAACATATTTGGTCCGTCAGAATGAATTATAAATTGTGTTATATCATATAGAAACTTTTTTTTAAAGAAATGATCCCCCGTCATTACACGGTTAATGTATCACTCAATCTAGACAACGTAAATAGAATAAACGATTAAAGAAGAGGGAGACGGACTCAACACATTGGCCTCCCACGAATACTCATTTTTTATTTCCATTTTTGCTTTCAAAACAAAACATCTGATGCTGAATTCGTTTCCTACAGAAACTTTCCAACCACTAAAAGATAAACACACGATACTGAAGATAGAAACCCTTCCTGAAACATATCTAGCTTACTAATTAATTAATTAATTATTTGATTAATTAATTCGTGAATCAATTAACAAATAGAGTCCCCATATATATTTCAAGTCCTAAGAATGTATCATTCTCTATTGTTCACTTGTATATTCATATGTGAGAGAAAGAGAGAGAAAGAAAGAGAGAGAGAGAGAGAGAGAGAGAGAGAGAGAGAGAGAGCGAGAGAGAGATGGATAGATTGATTGATAGATAGAGAGAGTTGAAGCAGCTGATGATCCTATAAATGACACATAATGAATAACATTAGTATCCAAATTCAGACAACAATAATTAGATTTGATATTCAGTGGATAACTCGAAATCTGAACGTTGTACATTAACTGACTTGCACGACATTGTTGGGTGATTTGGAGGATTGTTTGTATTTAAAGATTAAGAAATCTTTAGTCTGAAATTCATTTCCAGATAATTTACAATATATATATATATATATATATATATATATATATACTGAGAGAGGGTTTCATTGAAAATCTAAGAGAAAGAGTTGAAATTACAGAAATGTAAAACGTGTATACGAACACACTCAGTTTACTCCCACGCATTAATGGTATCTAATAAATGTGGAACATCACGAATCGCAACGATCTCTGAGATATTATGTCGTGTACGTTGAAATAGCTTTATCCTTAATAGAGCGCTGAGTGACTCTTTTCATCATCATCATCATCATCATCATCATCATCATCATCATCATCGTTGTCGTCGTCATCATCATCATCATCATCATCATCAGTCTTTTAATGCTCGTTGTTGGACTTTTACCTTCCCAGGGGCTCTCCAAACCTTTCTATCATTGTCGTCGCGGAGCCAATAGTTTCTGAACTTGTCTTGTTCGTCTCTCTATCTTGTATTCTGCAGGCCTCTGTTGCACATGTGATCTCTGGGAATCCATGATGTGAGACCTGATGTCGAGTGGTTGTCTGCCATTATTTCAACATGGCCAGCCCATTGCCATTTGAGTTTTCTAACGGATTCTATGAAGTCTCTGACTCATGCCTTTCCGTAATATATTGTACTATGTTGTGATCTCTCCATGTGAGGTTGAACATGATTTTCTCTTGTGCACGTTGCGTAGTTCTCAGTCTGATTAGATTCTATGTATCAGCTCCATAGGTGACTATCAGGAGGATGTATTGGTTGTATACTCTACTTCTTGGGGCTAATTGGATTTTTTTGTTTTTGAAAGGATTAGTTTGCTCTGCCGAAGGCTTGTCGCCAGAGAATGATTCTTCGCTTGATTTGTTCTTCTTTTCAGGATTTCTTGGAGATTCGCAGTTATAGGTAGACGTAGTGGTCTATTCCCTCCAGTTCTGCATCTTGTTATTCATTTCCGACGTGATTGTTGCACATGATCTTTGTTTTACTAAGGCTCATGTGAAGGCCGACTTTCTAGCTTTTTTTCATTTAAAACATTTAGTATTTATTAGAGATCGTTTAGGTTCTCTGCAAAAAAGGACGATGTCGTCTGCAAATTTGAGGTCGCTCAAATATTCACTATTAGACAGCATTAACATTACATATCTTCAAATGACATATATATGAAACTGGGTACACTTTAATCCAAGAAATAACTCAGTTGTTCTCAACCAGGGGATGGGTTTTTAATTCCTAGGCACTGAGAATTCATTTCTTTTTTGAAGTGTGTGTAGATAAGACTTGGCTGTTTGTTTACACTGTCACGTTCCTGACGGACCTATTATTCATAATGAAATCGCCTGAATGGCCTACACTGATAACAGTTTGGTCGGAAATGAGAGTGGATCAATGAAAAAAATGGGATATTCCTGTTGCCATAGAGACCTTTTTTTCATACTATGGCGTTAGTAGGGCTCTCTGGTAGAGTGGGATGATACTGAAAATTTTTTCAGGTGGGGAATTGTTTGGAAAATGTGTGTAACCCGTTGTTGAATTTATCTATGAAATAGGTCAAAAGGGTCATTTTCTCTCTCATGATTACATATACAATAATTAACAGTAACAGGTATGGTTGGTCATTCAATAGACACTGTCATGGGACAAACGTACTCCGGTTTTGGGTGATCAATTGAAAGATTTGAAAAAAAGGTGATCAATGAATAAGTTAGTTCTCTTGCATTTTGTTTGGGAGTTATCATTAAAAAGTTTAAATTCTCTAAAAATATGCGTAAATGCTACCGGATACAATTGAGGAACCAATATAGCAAAAATGTATATTGTAATTTGAACCTTGCACCAAGGACATATTTGGAGGATTTTCAAAAAAGGATTCTCCAAGACATATTTCGGAATCAGCTATTTAAGGGGCCTATGTGTGTAATACATACATAACCAGCCAAAACAACTCAAAAACTGAAGAAACATATATGGACAGTTTTGGTGACAGTTTTGGTCGATAGTTTCCAATAATTGTTCGAAATACTCCATTAACTCTGAGCTAATCATCATTTTCATATTACAAAGCATCAACCAAAACTCTCAACATAATTTCCTTCAGTTTTTGAGCTTGGCAGGATGGCTGACTGTCAATGTGTGAATACAAACCGATAGAGCTAGAGAGCTGAAAATTCCTACATTTACTCCTTATAAAAACGTTTCTTTTTTTTTTGGAATTCCCTCTCTAAATAGGTTTTTAGTAGGGGTTCGATTTGCAATGTAAGTTAATGCTCAATCAATCCTTCGGTTTGTATCACGCTTATTTTTGGGGGGGGGCGGAAATGAATACTTTTCTTTACTGATTACTGTCTAACAAATGCATGAGAAGAATCTGAAATATCGATCATCCAATTTTCCAATTTTTTAAATTAATCAACTTCAACTAAGAATGCTGACTGTTTCCATTGATTGTCTGACAAGACCTGTTCAATAATTTTTTTCACTTCTCCAGCAAGGTCTTGTTATTTCTCCAATTTTTCTGCCCTTTTCAATTTCACATTGTGCTCTCCCAAAAGAACAATCTTCTCTGGCAATCTTTGTTTTCTGAGTTTGCTCGACGATTTGAATGAAGAGAGCAAGAAAGTAGTTCTTCCACATGAACTTCAGAAAAACAAATATCATGGTCAACAAATATTAAGGACAGAGACACAACAATCGGAATCGAAAACGCAGAGCCGAAGAAAGTAGACCAATACATCGACTTAGGATCTGCTTGAAATCATCGAAATAAGAGAAAATTAAGCGGAGAATCAATCGAGGTTGGCAAGCTTTCTACAGAGCAAATTGGACCTTCAATCACCAAAAATACCATTAGCCCTAAAATGGAGGGTAATCAATCAATGCAAACTTCGATAGTCACCTATGGAGCCGAAACATGCAAAGTAACGAAAATATTGACCCTCAAACTGAGAACCATGCAATGTGCACAACAGAGACTCATGCTCAACATAAGTAGGAGAAATTACGAGACAAGACGGTATATTAGAGAAAAACATGCCAGACGTATTACGTAATCGATTATGAAACTCCAATGGCATCGGCAAAGTCGTATTGCAAGAATGTCAAACAGCAGCTGAACATTACCACTTACAACGTGTATCCCCTGAGATAATAGGCGAAACTGTGGCCGCCCAAAAACGAGATGGTTTGGCAAACTGGACGATTTAAGATAACAATGGCTCCTTGACAACCATGATAGAGAGGTCTGTCGATTCTGGGTGAAGACTCACGTACAACGACGGACGGTAAGAGGCTGCTGCTGCTGCTGCTGCTGCTGATGATGATGATGATGAAATCTGACCTTTTAGCCTGGAATGAGTGTGATTAGTTTCGATTTCAAATTCTCATTAGATGTTACTTTTGTGATTTCAAGGATGACTTCTGGATCTTTGCGCAATCCATAGTGAACCGGAATTCCCACTCATTCATGTCTATTTTCGACTCGTTTTGAGCTAATCTGATACATTCATTTGATTGATCTGTTTCATCTCTGACCCTGCAGAGGCATAATACATATACTACTATATCTTCATGTCTCCTTTATCTCAATTGTTTTATAGATTGTTTCGATGCAACTATCCTCAGCTGATAATCGTAAATATTGTTTCTCTTTTCAAGCGTGCATTGTATTGATAACATACAAACACAAGTATTGGAAACACAGTTATTCGGATACCTCTTCCATGAAATGAAATTATTCGTAAAAGATGAGATATCTAAAATGAAGACACTGTCTATATCATTTGGTATTCAGCTCCTGTTGTCTAATTCTCATTATTATTGAACTGGTTGACAGACAACACCACAGTGTTTACCAAACGACACTCTCCGACGGGCGAGACTCATTTCTCAACTCTGTAAACTCCAGCCGATTCTTCAATCAGAATTATGAATAACATAGGAACACATATATTGAAAACATCTTTATTTAGATATTTCTCTTCGTGAAATAAAAGAATTCGCAGAAGACGAGGCCTATAAAATGAAGACAAAATGAAGAATGCCAGACGAATACATTGGAGATGGGAAGTTGTTTCCAAAAGGGAAGGGTGCAATTCGGTTTTATCGATACGGATTTAAAAGAAGCGTTGTGAAATATCGATTTAATAAATGAATCTGTTTTTGAACTGAATCAAAAGAAGATCAATAGTCTTGCTTTTGGTTTTATGAACTGAATAGAGTTGGAAAGAAGAAAGAGAAATAGATTCAGAAAGAGACGAAGCAACGAAGAAAGAAGAAGAGGAGGGAAAAGGAATTCTTATATCTTATAATCGCAATAAAGCAGAAAGTGTTCGATGGATAACGAAAAAAGAAAAAGAGAAATATTGCATAAGGAACGAATATAACAAAAAAAAGGTTTTATTTGTCACTCAATAGAAACCATCACATGATCAACGCCTTTTGGCACAAAGCTGTCTTAAGGGTGACCAATTAAGAAAAAGAGACAAAGGTGAGAACAATGAATAAGTCACTTCTCTCACCCTTTGTTTTATGGTGATCAATAAAAATGTCCGAATCTTCAAAAACAGTCTTGGGTACTGCCTGACTCAAACTGAAGGGTTCATTTAGCATGAACTCACATTGTAAATGCAAATCCCAATTAAAAACCTATTTAGGGATGGAAATTTTCAAAAGAACGTTTTTTTTTGGACTTACTATATAGTGTGATATTTTCAACCCTGCAGCTTACATTTTGGTGGCCTGCACCTGTGATTTAGCATAAACTTGCATTGCAAATTGAACCCCCTCCAAAAAACAATTCAGGGAGGGAATTCCAAAAACGAAAAAAAAAGTGTTTAATAAGGAGTAAATGCTGAAAGTTTCAGCTCTGACTAGACTGGTGTGGCCTGTATGTATGATACATACATTGGCAGGCAGTCAACCAGACCAGCTTAAAAACTGAAGAAACCTATGTTGATAGTTTTGTTGACAGTTTTTGTTGGCAGTTTCCAAAAGGAAGAATTCAGAGTAAGAAGAAGAAATGTGACAAAATGTCGGCACATTAAAAGAGGAAGGAAGAAAGACGAAGAAAAGGGATGAGAAAAGATGGAGTTGGGGACAAAGAAGAAAGGAGGAAAGAAAAAGGAAAGAAGAAAAAGAAAAAAGAAAAAAGAAAAAAGAAAAAAGAAAAAAGAAAAAAGAAAAGAAAAAAGTGAGTTAAAACAAGAGATTAGAGAAAGAATGGGAAGAGAGAGGGCCAGAGAATGATGATAAAAGATGAAAAAAGAAAAGAGAAAGTGAAAGGAAAGGTTAGAAAGAAAAAGGAATGAAAGAGGGAAAGAAAAAAATAGACGAATACGTAGGACATGACAAAAAGAAGAATATTAGGAAAGAAAACAGGATGAATAGAAGAGAAGTAAAACAAAACAAGAAGAAAAACGGCCGGTTACTGCAGGTTCAAACTACATTTCTGCTTCCTTTCCAACTGAAGATGATTGCTGCTGCTGTTGTATTGCATTAAATGTATAACAAATAAATTTGTAAGCTCTGTTGGTTGGAGACACGTCTACTAATCACAAGGTCGTGATTTCGAATCAAGGTGGAGAAATGTTGATCAAACAACTGTAGCCATTAAAGATGTTGAAAGGTTCTCTATGTTTTTAATATATGCCTTTTATATGTGATATCAATAACATGTCGATTCTACATAATGTAGATGTTTTTAAATTATTTTTTTAACTAAATTTCAGATTTTTTTTCAGTGCAGATAACACCTAGCTTCTCTATTGGAAAATATCTGTAATAGAGTAATAAAAAGAAAAAAACATCTAGAAACATCTAGATTCTGGAGAATCTAGATTTTATTAATAGAGTCGTCAAAATAAGGCCTACAAAAGGCTAAAAAAGATTTTTTTCCCTCAAAAAAAGAGAAGATTTTTAGAAAGAGTTTAGTGGAGCGCTAATGTCAAATTTCAATTCTGTAAACACGCCGGAAGAAACAAAACCATTAACAAACACACAGACACAGACAAAGTGGGACAAAAATGAAACCTTTTGCCGTCTTTGATGGACGGTTGTCCGATGAGAAAACTGATGAGAAAAAGTCTTTTAAAAAGAATAAGTTAGGTAAAAAGGAGAAATAAAACAAATGGTTTCTTGGTCTGTAATGATGCATTGGGGGTATATCAAACAATTTGGGCACCTATATACCTCAGCTTGGGGTCTGCAACTTTGGGGGGGGGTAGACCGTTGTCATGGCAACTAGCCCAAACCTGAAAATCACATGTATCTTCTGAAACAATGAAAGAGAACTCGTGATTCTGGTGTCAAAACATAGGTAATTCTGGTCTGTATATGCAATGGTAGATATAATGGTACCAAGAGGAAAAAAAGGCTTAGATAGAGTGTTCGGGATGGGAGTGGTGAATCCAGGTGACTGGTGTTCAGGGGAGAGATGATGAAGGTGCTCACTGTTTCTCTATGATGGCCCGCTGCAAAACAAAAGCTGTTTTTCGTAGAAGTGAAAGAGTAGCGTGAGGAGGAGGAGGAGAAGAAAAAGTCAGATAAAAGAGAAGTGAAAAAAATATATAGAAGAAATAAACAAGGAGAACTGGGACAAGGAAAAGGTTCCCGGAGGATGGAGAGAAAAGCCAAAAAAGTTGGCCATCTTCCCGAATGAAAGAAATTGAAAACGACAAGCACCGAAAGATATAGAGATGAAGAAATAAACTCTAGTTAGTCGCACAATAGAAACCCTCACATGATCAGCATTTTTGTTGGTATGCCTTGTTGGGGGTGATCAATTAAAAAATTGGAAGTTACTTTTCTCGCTTTTATTGCACAGTAATAGTTGAAAAAAAGGTCTGAATTTGTAGAAAAAGAAAGTTAGAATGCTGCTTGGCATAGACTGGAGGACAAGTTTAGCGTAAATTAACGTTGCAAATTGAACCCACTCACCAAAAACTTATTTAGGGTGGATTTGAAGAGACCACAAATTAAGTTTTTTCTATACATCATTATCATCATCATCAACATTATAAGTCAACTGCTGGATATAGGCCTTTCCCATGTTTTTGCATGCCGACTGCTATTGGTTCAATCTCTACCAGACATAATAAGAAGTATGTGCTTGAACTTTCAACCCTTCAGCTTTGTTAGTTTTCACCTGAACGCGCAATACATTCATAGCCAGCTAGCATACACAGCTAGACCAATTTAAAAACTGAAAAAGACCTATGTTGACAGTTTTAGTGACAGTTTTGGTAGACAGTTTCTAGTAGAGAAAACCGATTTATGAAAAGAGATAAGAACCCAGAGTCAAAGAAAAAATTAAAATATTTCAAATTAAAAGAGATAAGGACCACAAAACTAAAGATTAAACAAGCTTCCTCAAAGAAATTTTCCTGTTATGAACCCACAAGACGCACGTGTTCAACAGAGCATTAAAAAGATAAGCTTGAATTAAACATCGGTTATTTGGATCTGCATCGGCCATTTTTATTTATTCTTATTCTACCTGCCTGTCTCTACTACGGTCTGTTTGTGTAGTGTAATGGTTAGAATGTCTGCCTCACGCGCAATAAGTCCCTGGTTCGATTGTGAAGATGGTAGTAAACTTATCGTTAATACGAATTTCCTCGTGTACAATATTTGAGTACATTCTACATCTCTGTGAGTAGGATGGAAGTATTCATTCGGGGGACTTGCATCCAGGCCATGAAAAAACAAACTTGTGAGGATAAAGTCCTGGTCTCTTGCAAGTGACACCGAGTTGACACTTGCCACAGAAACCGGGATTTCGTCACCGTCTTGTCACACTCCGGGTGTTGTTTCTTAAGAAACGGATGCTTTTCTTTTTCAAGTCGATCTGACTGGTTGGATCTGTAAGCTGCACCAATAGAGCTAGAGTGCTGAAAATATAATAATTTTTCCTTATTATGTCTTGCAAATTTTTGATTTTTTTATCGTTATAAACCAGACAATAGAGTCACATGATTATATGCAGTACCAAAACTTTAAGAAAACAGGGGATACCTGCAGTAAGCAAGCGGATGACGAAACAGGAAATAATGTCTTTGCTAAAACTATAATCTTTCAGTATTCTCCTATGCGTCTCTATAAGACGCTTTTAGGTCGGTCGGTCAGTCGGTCCTTGATATGTTAATAGCAATTTTCTCACCAATATATTGTCGGATTGATATGGAACTTGGTGCAGACCGTCAGGGGACAGCTGCGTCTTCCTCTTCCTTCTCTTCTTCCTCTTTTCGCTACTACTCCTCCAACTATTAATGCTATATATAGGTTTTATCAACCATATCAAGTCAGATTGATTTGAAACTTTGTTCAGACCTTCAGGTGAACCACCATCATCTTCCTCTTCCTCTATCTACGATTACTTCTAAAATTAGTGATGGTGAATACAAATTTTCTCTGCCGTATCATGTTTGATCGATATGAAACTCGGTTTGGACAGTCGGATGGAGCATATTCGTTTTCTTCTCCCTTTTCCTTCTGCTACTGCAGCTAGTAATGCTAAATATCAGTTTTATCAGCTGAATCATGCTGGCTTGATAAGAAACCCGGTCCAGACGTTCGGGCGAACCATCCTCATCTTCCTTGTCCCCATCCATCTGATACTACTACTACCACTACTAGTAATACTAGATATCAATTTCATCAGTGGTATCATGTTGGATTGATATGAAACTTGGTCCAGACCTTCGGATGAACCATCCTCATCTTCCTTCTTTCCTATTCCTCCCGCTACTGCTACCTCAGAAGATTTGTACGCATCGTTGAACTTATGCCTCTTGTTTACTCTACTTTCCAGCCATGTTCCTCTATGCTCTGATTTATCAGGTTCCTCTTTCCTGTCACTATTTTCTCTCCAAACGGAACAAATCAATTCAGTTTAGACGTTTGCAAGATTGCAATTCCGCTTTGCTCGATATTAGCTTCATCCATTTTTGTTATGTCTACCCGGGATTACTCTCCACGGTACCGTTCAGCTTGTGCGGGTCTCGCTTGAGTAAATGCTTGACATGAGCCTTTGATCGGGCCCGATTTATGCGATCACTGTGCATTAGTGGGACAAATGCAGGAGACATTCCACGTACGTATGACTTGGTTGTCTGTCCAGACCATTTCCAGTTGCATGGAAAGAGAAGTTGCTCCACAGAAAAGATGTCGGTTCTTATCTGGATTTGTGTATAACAGTCCGAATCTCTCCATTATGTAATAAAAGTGTCGCTTTCTGAGGAAGAGGCGAATCATTCCCTGAAGGTCGATGGCCTCAAGCAGGCCCCAAGGAATCGTTTCATACGAACGTGCAGTTAAAGCACAAGGGTGAGTGAGAGGGTGCAAGCGTATGCACGTATATGTGGCCGTGTGGGCGTGTCTGTGTATGTGTGCGTCTGGGTATGTGTGTGAGAGAGAAGAAGAGAGTAGGAGAGCGTCGGAGAGGAAGAGTGAATGTAAACCTATGTGTGTGCGTATGTGTATCACTTAGTATATGTATGCAAGTGTGTGTATCACTTCGTATATGTGTGCGAGTGTGCATGTGTTTGTGTTTGCGTTTGTATGTGTCTCTGAGAGAGAGAAAGAGAGCATTCTTGAGATCTATTGCGTAAAGCCAAAACTGTCACCGTAGGTTTCTTTAATTTTCAAGTTAGTCTAGCTAGCTGTGGGCTGGCTATGTATCTATAACACATTCAGGCCACATCAATAGAGCTAGAGGGCTGAAAATACTTACTCCCTAGTACGTCTTGAAAAAAAGATTGTTCTGTTTTCTGAACCCCGATCGATAAGTTTTTGATGTTAATTTTTAGCTTAATTTTGCAATGTAAGTCATATCCGAAATTGGTCCCATTTTTGTGTCCGGTAGCGATCAAGCTTGTTTTTTCTTTCTTTCTTAAAGTACAGACTTTTCTTAATTGATCACTGTCAAATAAAATGTAAGAGAAGTGGCTTAATCATTGATCACCCCGTTTCAGAATTTTCACAGTTGCCATCTAACATGTGATTTTTCAATTTTATTTTTCGATTCTGGAAATCACTCTCAAATCCGAAAATAACATCTCAACAACTGACAACACTGAATTTTGAAACATGAGAAAAATTAAACAAAGGAATCTAAATTTTGTCAACACTGGACTCACGAATTTGAAAAAAAAACAAATAAAAAAATACATTTAAATTGGTGACCCTGTTTTAGTTGATCTCCTCCATACGGCATGCTGCCAAAACTCGTTGGTCACATGACAGTTTATATGGAAAGACTAAACAGACCTTATATATAAATGTGCAAGTGTGTGGGTATATGTGTTATTGCAATGTTACTGCATTTCTTGATGGATATGTTTATGTTTACACGTGTTTATGTCTCTGTTATTACGATTGCGTATGTATATGTGAACTGAGGACGCAAGTGCCTGTAAGTGTTATCATAAGTATGAGTGAATATTATTCATATGTAAATGAAGACGTATGTGTGTGTGTGTGTGTGTGTGTGTATATATGATCGTCGTATATGGATGAGACTATGTATGCGAACATGTGTGAGTATGTGTGTAAGCTTTCATCTTTTCCATATATTAGCCACCAACTCTAGCTAAACACGCCGAATTCTGCGGATCTCAAACATAAAACAAGATAGAAATAAGAAATGAAAATGAGCTAGGTCTGGTTAGTCACTCAATAGAGACTGTCACGTGGCAAAACGACTTTTGGCGGCATTGGGTGCTGGGGATGATCAAAATTTGTATAAAGGCGTTATAAATGAGAACGTTACTTCTCTCGCTTTTAGTTTGGCGAAATTCAAATTTTCAGAAGTTGAGCATAAATGCTACTGGACATAAACCAGGGGACCAATTCAGCATTAAATTACATCTTAAGTTTAGAGAGCAATTTCCAAAAAAAATTTTCAGATATAATGAGGAGTGAAAGTTGAAATATTCATCCCTCTTGCTCCATTGGTGCATTCTGAACGCGTGATAGATATTTACATAGCCAGCCGAACGAACCAACTTAAAAACTGAGGAAACTTTTGGTGACAGCATTCGTTGACGGTTTTCAAGAGAGAGAAAAGAATTAAAAATGAGATATCGCTCCGAAAATGTATGAACAATCCAGTTATATGAATCCGATTATAATCAGTGTTTTGTCTTTGAAAGCATTATATTACAAATGTTTTCTGATGGGAAGATTTCCGATAATTTCTCTGTAGTTATGCCTCTGTTCTGTTGTTAACGTCTCCATCGAATAAATCGGTTCATATCATTCGCCTATCTTTTTGCTCGTCTGTGCGTCTGTCTGTCTCTCTGTCTGTCTCTCTGTCTGTCCGTCTGTCTATCCGTCCCTCTCTTTTTCTCCCTTTCTTTCTCCTTATAGAGAGATACGAACTTGACAGGCTTTGATAAATTACATACATACGTATATAAATATGTACATACATGCATATTATAAAGAAATGGATGTTTAATCCGTCAGAATAATCATAGATCATGAATTTCTGGTAGAAACTCAATTTGAACCAATATATTCACCGTGCGAAAACGGGATGTCGGTTCAAATAGAGTCTCAAATTAAAATATCGCATTTTTATTGCATTCGTGCATATGTTCATGAATATATAAAGTATTCGAAAAAATATGTATATACACTTCACATATCTATAACTATAACCATAGTTGTCAGTATAAGTTTCTCCAGTTTTTAAGCTGGTTTGACTACCTGGCTATGTATGTATCATGCTTACAGGCTGCGTCACTGAAGCTAAGTGGCTGAAAGTTTCAACATTTACTAGTTATTATGTCTAGTAATACCTTTTCTTTCTGCTAATCCCAACCACTAAATAAGTTTTCAGGGGGGGGGGTAATTTACAATTTAAGTTTATTTTAAATTGCACCCTTTGTTTGTGTCCGATAGCTTTCAAGCTGGCTTTTTGAAAATTCGAATCTTTCACGACACGGATTCCGAGTTGACAATTGAGATGATTTTTTCGCATTTGCAAATCCAGTGTTGACAATATTTAATCTTATTTTTCGTCATTCAAACTCCAACGTTGTCAATAGATTCGTTCTTTTGAGAGAGAATTTCGAATTTGAGAATGATTTCTAGAATCGAAAAATCACGTCTGAATAGGTAACCCTACATGCTATTAAGTGACCAACGATATCTATCAATCAATCTATCTATCCATCTATCTATCTATCTATCTATCTATCTATCTATCTATCGATCTATCTATCTATCTATCTATCTATCTATCTATCTATCTATCTATGTATCTATCAATCTATCTATCAATCAATCAATCAATCTATCTATCTATCTATCTATCTATCTATCTTTCTATCTATGTATCTATCAAACAATCAATCAATCTATCTATCTATCTATCTATCTATCTATTCATCTATCAGTGTACGTGTATGTGTATGTGTGTGTATGTGTGGTGTTACCTTGAGCTGTTTGTGTACTTACCGGAGTCTTCTGTATTAAAAATGTTGGTTAATTACTGGCAATTTGGAAGATGTCACATTATTTTCTGGCTGCCTACCATGTCTTCAAGATGAAGGGCCAGTTGTTAAGTTTCCATTTTGACACCGCAATTTTCGATTCTATAATTTCGGCGTTCATGTTGTTTACACAATTTAAATTGCTCCCAAGTGTAATTGAGACGAATAGTAAAGTTTCTGGTGTTTTAATCAATAGAATCTCCTTTTTAATCACACACACACACACACACACACGAATATAAACAGAATGTTGAAGAAATCGTGGCAGAGTCTTTCAAGTTCCCTAATTTCCTGATAGCTTAGGCGATCATCCAAATTTCGTACATCATTTTGACAAAGAGAGCCGGAAAATATCACATCAATATATAATACACATCATCATTATCATCATCTTCATCATCATTCGGTGTAAGTCTGCATATTTGCTGCACAAAAACCTTTCCCGTCTCTTCCAATGAAAAGCGTTATTGCAGTAATTTTTGCCAAGTCTGGTCGGCCAACTTTTCTGTCTCCGTCTTTCCATCTTGGGACTTGCCTTTTCCCACTGCGTTTACGGTTCTATGAGCACAAATTAATAACCATCTTGCTACGTCTTTACAGACAATCGTTATGCACAGTCCATGGTCTTTCTTTATCTTTATCGCCTGATTTAGGTGAGCGCATTCTTTAACTCTCCCTCTTTCTCTCCCTCCATATGTTTTTATGTATATATATTCCCGATTTAGAAACAGAATCCATTCCGTCCAGCAAGTTGTATCTCGAAATGGTCACAAGTCAGACAAATACTATTCTATTTTTTTTTTATCGCCAATCATTCATTTATCAGAGACTATTACTTCCATTTGAAGATTATGACTGAATAAAAGAGTAAATGGGACATTTCTTTTTTTACTTATATATCATCATCATCATCATCATCATCATCATCATCATCAATCGGTTAGTGTCCGTCGTTGGACATTGATCGACTCCAAGATTTGCCAGACCTCTCTATCATGGGCATCGTAGAGCCAGTACTTCGTGGAATAATCTAGCTTGTCACGCCATCTTACTTTCCGTTGTCAATGTCTCCATCGAATAAATCGGTTCATATCATTCGCCTATCTTTTTGCTTGTGTGTGCGTCTGTCTATCTGTCTATCTGTCCACTCTGATCTTTTGGGAGCCACATTATGAGACGTAATGTCTATGGGTTATCTGATATTCTTGCAACATGTCCAGCCTATTGCCATTTAAGTTTTCTTACAGTTTCCTTGATGACTTGGACGTCTTTTTTCTGGTATATTGTGCTGTCTCATGATCTCTCCATGTGAGGTTGAACATGATTTTCTCAGGTGCTAGCTGCATAGTTCTCAGTTTGAGTGTCAATCTTTTGGTTGGGCTCCGTGTTTCGGCTCCATGGGTGACTATCGGGAAGTTGTATTGGTTGTATACCTTTCATTTCAGGACTTGTAGAATTTTCTTGTTTTTGAAAGTCCAGCTTGCTCTACCGAATGTTTGCCAACCTAGTGTGATTCTTCACTTCACTTGCACTCTTATAGAATATCTTTTATAATCCATTCATCTATCTATTTAATCCATCTATTTACACAGTCTGTACGTTTTTAATGTACAAATGTAATTATATATACAATTTTGCATTTGTATAGCCCCCATACACACGTACAACCAAGGCAATGTTTATATTTACTCGTATTTTTTTTAATTTAGCAGCTTGACTTCTATATTTACATGATTTTTACATGTTCACGTATTCCGCATATATGGATGGTTGCAATCTGAGGTCGTCTTGTACGCCATAAGCCAGAGAGCAAGCACATATATATATATATATATATATATATATATATATATATATATATATATATATATATAAGGAAACAATGATAAAAATATACAACAAACGTGTGTATATGAATTAATGTATCAAGTAGATCTTAGTTCAAAGAAGTGCTCATAACCATTAGTGGAGCGGTCATAAAATGGGTGGAAATTTTTCTATTGGCTCATTACAGATTGTACAATCTGTTTTAATAAAAGGAGATTTTCAAATGAACACACTCATGCACACACACACAAACACACACACACATACATATTATATATATAGAATGCGTGTATGTGTCTCAATATATTACGTAGATCTTAGTTGAAAAAAAAATTGTCCTACACCATTAGTAGAGTGGTTATAAAATGAGTGATGATTTTTTTCAACTCATTATACATTGTGCATTCTGTTCCACTTAAAGAAGATTCTCAAATGAACATACACATGCAAATATATATATATATATATATATATAGTCCCAAAATATGCATATATACGCTTAATTTTCGTTTTTATTCCATCTTTTGGTTTGAATTTAACACAAAGCTTCATTGTTCAAACATGACTTCATTTTTATGCAATTCTCACAACAAGGAAAATGGCTCTTAATTATCATTGGCTAATGAAATTAGTATGTTTTCCATTCATTGATGTGGATTGGCATCATATTGTTATGCAAACTTCTATCGGTCATAAAATGCAAACGTTTTATTCCTTTTTAATGGTTTGATCATCGTGCATGTTCCTCATCTATTACATTCACATTTATTCAACATATTAGAAACTGTCGACCTAAACTGTCAACTAAATTGTCAGGAGAGGTTTCTTCAGTTTTTAGGTTTGGCTGGCTTTGTGTGCATCTATCAAGCGTGCAATGGAATTACAGGGCTGGAAAATTCAACATTTACTCGTTGATATGTAATGGATAAAGCTTTTTTTAATTTCTAACACTCCCTAATAAGTTTTTAGTAGGGATTCTATTTGCAATCCAAGTTTATGATAAATTAGTTCGCTTTTGTGACCGTCAACATTCACGCTCGTTTCTTGTTTATTTTTTTATAAACAAAATAAGTTTCTGACAGAATGCGTGAAAAAAACTTATTAATGGATCAACCTAATTTTTTAATTTTTTTAATTGATCATCCCCAACACGCTAACCCCCTAATAAACATAGGTAGCATGACAGTTTTTATCGAGCGACTAACCAGACTTTATTCTCTTATCACCAGATGTGATAACCATTTTAAAGACGTGTACACGTGTCTCTTTAGCGCGTGCACGAGTTATCCTATTTATTTTTGCGAGGATGTCGTTGCTGTGATCAATTATCGATCTGCTGTCAGAGGGAAGCTACGACCGACTTTTGCATAAGGTTTGGTAATAATCGTGAAGTGGGGGTTGTCCTCATCCATCCTGATCTATCCTTCGGTGCCGAGCTTTCTAATCCAGACTCATCCTTAGTCTTCCGGTGAATAAGTACACCTTTACTTCCAAAGATTCCCCTAATTGCAGCTTCCTCTATATAATCCTTTGAAGTGAAACCAGAAACTGAAAACGCGCGCACACAGCAGGTACACACGCAAGCTCGATTAGATACACATGCACAAACACACACACACATGCACACAAACAAACACAAACGAACACACACACATACAAACAAACACACACACACACACACATATATATATATATATATATATATATATATATATATATATATATATATATATATATATACGTATAAGCATGCATTACTGCGTGTGGGGGGAGAGCGTAGATCCGATAGAATGTTGCAAAAAAGTTGACAACATGGAAGAGGAAAGCAGATATGAGACTACTTAAAACATCGAAAATTCTTTGTTAAAGTGTGTGGTAGCTTAAGTGCGTTTCATCCCTGGACCACGGGTTTCATCAGAGCTTTGAAAGCAAAGGTCACTTTTTAGAGAAATGTTGGAAATTACAGAAATACCCGGTTGGTAGTTGGGTTAAAGAAGCCTTCTGTTATGGTATGGATAAAAGCGAATTTTTTTTTTGTATTACTGTGTATTAAAAGGAAAGTTTTTTTCTTTCTGATATATGTGAGTTGTGTCTTCATACAAGTGGACATCCTTTTAGTAGACAGGGGCGTCCTGATGAAGGAAATGTCCTGGTGATGAGGTAAGTATCGAAAAGGGTTTGGTCTTTAAAAAATTAGATGTACTAAGTATAAATATTATAGCCACACTGAAGAGTTATAGTACAAAGAAACAGCAGTCTGTGGATGACTCAATTATTTAATTTTTATCATAATAAACGCTCCCTTATTTAGGGTTGAGTACTCTTTAAGTAAGGTAACTCATTCATTATAAACTATACAGTAATGCTCTTCCAACTGTGGGATGGGGCACTCTGGTGGATGGGTAATTGTGCGTAAGTTAATACATCGCTTAAATTCAACCTTACTGACCGTCCAATATATATATATATTATAGCTACATTGAAGAGTTGTAATACAACGAAACGGCTGCTGTGGATGACTCAATTATTTAATATCATATATATATATATATATATATATATATATATATATATATATATATATATATATATATACACATATATATATATAGATAGACATGCTAGTGGACGCATATATGCTAGTGGACGCATATATGAACATTGATCAGAGAGAGGACTAGATATAAAAACAAGTAATTGATGGGCTGGACCCTTTATATGAAGAGATTGAGCAAAAGCTAGCCGATTGGTTCCCATGGGACAGTTTACCAGAAACGAGATGAAAGGGTGAGATAGTATGGGCATGCAAGAGTGAAAGAGACGAAAAAACCGAGAATAAACGAGATGAGACTTTGGTGTGAAAGTGGTTCTTTGGGCCTTTGCATTACCAGTAGGTGTTTTGCTCGATGGTAGTTCCATAGCTATGTTGAAGCAGCCCAAATTTTCTATAATTGTTTTTTCTACTTACTTTGTCTCGGGTGAATGATACATAAACCGTGTAATGACCGGGTGTAATGATAGGAGATCATCTCAAATGAGTTTCTATATAGTATAACACTATTTGCAATCATATATATGTAAGTATACGCGTGGCCGAGCCAGATAAATAACCAATGAATCGTCTCAAGGCCTTACCACTGAGGAAAATGAATGATTTAGATATGTACTCCTTGATATGTCTACAAAAAAATTTAAAAAATTTTTTTCTCCCTTCATGAATAATTGTGAAGGTGGAGGGTCAATTTACAATATAAGTTTATGTTAAACTAGTCATTACTTGTGCCCGCTTGTTCTTTTTAGGACTTCAATGCTTTGCTTTTCATGTTGAAGCTCGAACACTCAGCAATCTGATTCTAATTGTGATAGCTGACTCGAATTTGATCTCAAATGACTGGGGAAATAGTGTTACAAAATAGGAAAGCACTTTAGCAATGGATGGCGCATTTGTCACTTGTCATACGTGGTCACTCTTATATTTCTTTACAAATACAATAATGAAAATTTAATCATATATGTATATATACATATATATATGTATATATGCACTCATATGCATATATATATATATGCACTCATATACATATATATATATATATATATATATATATATATATATATATATATATATATATATGCACTCATATGCTTATAAAGTAAATGCCTAAATTTGTATTTATTTTGTAATGTATCAGTTCATATACACTCAACGATACAGCTGCTCTTCAAACACGTTATATACACGCGTTTTTTGTTCAAGTATTGTAATTTTGCTCACTTCCTGCTTTGAAATGCAAGCTATTACTGCAAATGCTACGATAAACACGTCTGGTTGGTCACTGAATAGAAACTGTCACGTAAGCAACACCTTTTGGCAGCAAAGAGTGTTGGGAGGGTGATTAATTGAAAATTCGGAAAGGGTTGATCAATGAAAAAGTTACATCTCTTGCTTTTCGTCGGGCTGTGCACAAATGAAATAAATAAACCCTCCCGCCCACCAAGAAAAGAACAAAACAAAAACAAGCATGAAAAATGCCGGATACCAACCGAGGAATAAATTTAGCATAATCTTACATTGCAAATTAGACCCCTCACTGTAAACCTATTCAAGGGGAATTTTCAAGGAACGATTTTTTTCTAGATATCATAACGGCTAAACAATAAATTTTTTTAACTCTTTAATCATATTGTTGCAGCCTTTATGCATGATAAATTCACATATTGGAAGCTAGCAAGCCAACCTGAAAACTAAAGAAACCTATAATGACAGTTTTTGTTGACGGTTTCGAATATGATAAATTCTATCGCTGTACACATACACAGACATACATATAATTGATAGAATCATGCTTACCTAAATATTACCCCATGTATATGTTTGTTTGTGAATGTGAGTGTATATCAAGTAGATGAAAATTGTAAGATTTTTGATTGCTCAAATAATAGACTTTCATTGCGTAATTATACCTAATCTCAATTTACTACCATTCATATCTGATCTAAATTTTACCTACTGCTTTATAATCTGAGCTAAGACACACACACACACACACGCACACATACTCACTTACACACACACACGCATACTCACACGCACGCACACACACACACATGCATACTCCCACGCACACACACACGCATACTCACACGCACGCACACACTCACACGCACGCACGCACACACACACACACACACACACACACATATATATATATATATATACATATAATTAATGAATGGATATATACTCCGATAGGAATGACTATAAATACGTTATGTTACTTCAAAACTATATTTGAAATGACTTCCCATTATTGCACAGTGAATGTATCATTTGGCCTAGACAACGTAAATAGAATAAACAATTAAAGATAATTGTGCTTCTACAGGAATAGACCATTGTTCTGCTCTTACCACTGACCTGAACAACCACTGGTGACACAAAAGCCGAACAGGGATTCCTTTATCTATGGTAACAGAACTCAATATTTTGGAATAGAATGTGAATAAATGGATCGACATTTGCAATAAAGAAAATTTGGCTGCAGGTGGAATCGAAACATGCGACCCGTAGGTATCTACTTTAACGTAGCGTCGTTCTTAGCATTGAGCTGAAGAGTCACTGGCAATGCAATGTCTCTATTCCCTCATATGTAAGGCTATCTATTCCTATTTTCGTTTATTCAATGTCCATATCAGCTTTATTTGTTTCTCAACGCTGACAATTATATAAATAAGGAGAGGAGCTAACTATCAGTCGCTGGTTTTTCTCCAGCAGCAGCCCCATTTTCTTCAATTGTTCATTCTATCCAAGCTGTCTAGGCCGAATGAGAATTCACCGTGTGATAACAGAAGGCTTTTTCAATATATATATATATATATATATATATATATATATATATATATATATATATATATATATTGATAAAATATTTATGGATACACGTATGTATATTTGAAGCTGATATTTACTTGTAAAGGTCTCGATGCTGAAATGAAAACAATATTGGATATTGAATATGAATTTATCCAGTGATAAATCTAAATCTGTTTCGTGTTAAACTCTCTTTCGGACTCGTGCTGAACTTCGAGGTTACTTTTGAAATTTTAACGTTAATAGTTTAATGTAAAAATCTCGAATGTTGCTGCTAGAGTTTAGTACCAGTCTGAATGAGCGTTAAACACGAAACAGATTTAAATTTCTTATAGGCCATATTCATGTCTTATATATATATATATATATATATATATATATATATATATATATATATATATATTAGTTAGAATTTTTTTTAATGAGATATATCACCAAAACAAATCTGTTTGATACAAACAGATAAAAATAAGTGACTTGCTTTGGGAATATATCTCCTACTTGTATTTTTTCAATCAAATAGCTTTATTTTCATTATTACTGAGTACCATATTTTCAAAGATAAAAACAAATATCTCCCTCTCTCCCACACACACACATACACACACACATACACACACATATATATATACATATACGTACACAACCACAAACAAGTCGTCAGGAATCCAGGAAAGTCATCAGAAAGGTATTCGATGAGGTTGTTGGAAACTTTTCAAGATGAATCAAAATAAATGCCCCCAAAGTATTTTTCGTACACAAACAAATTGCTATAATTCTAATTGATGAGCTTCCATTATTTGCATTACGTTACATTTGCTTTCTGGCTGTTATTTTGTGCCCTTTGCTCATAAAAGCAAATATCTAAAAAGGTTGACTCATTCTTAAATGTATTTACATGCTTGTAAAAGCAAGCATTTAAAAGTTGACTCATTCGGAAATGAGCAGCCAAATACCCCCCAAAAGACAATAGCAGGTTGTAATTTATGAATATCGATGAATAGAAGTTATCAGATAATTGACAGAGAAATGGTGGGCGTAATCTCGATTCCTATTTGTTTATCGGCTCTTTTTGGGGGGGATAGCAGCCGACAATATCGGGATGCGTCTTCCATTTTGAAGGATATTGGAAGAAAAACAAATAGCTAAACAAAAACAAACACAGGTCTAATTAGTAACTGGATAAGAACCGTCACGTGACCAATTTTCTTTCGTAGCATGCCGTGTTGGGGTGATCAATTAAAAATTGGAAAAAAAGGGGATGATCGATGAATAAGTTACATTTCTCACCTTTTGTTTAGCAGTGATCAATTAAAAAAATCTGAATTTCTAGGAAGAAAGCGTTAATGTTGCCGGTCGCGAACTGAGAGACCAATTTAGCATAAAATTGCATTGCAAATTGAGCCCCCCACTAAAAACTTTATGAGGCAGAAGAGAATTCTCGAAATACAGAAAAAAAGTTTTTCCTGGACGTAAGGAGTAAATGTTGGATTTTTCAGCCCTCAAGCTCCAATGGTACGATTTGTACGCGCGTTACATATATAAGCAGCCAGATCAGTTCAAAATGTAAAGTAAGCTATGTTGACAGTTTTTTGTGAAATTTTGGGTTTATGATTTCTAATATAGTCTCGAAGAAAAACGAACAAAAAGTGGGATGGTCTTTTCATCCAATGGGAGAGTCGTGAAAATGGTTTACAGAACGCTCAAAGAAAAAGAAACGTGAAACGTAGAGGTTATTCTGCGAGTTATTTAACGATCCTATACATTTTCACACTTATCATGACACGTATTTCGGCTGTCAAGTGCCTCTTCAAGTAAAAAAAAACAATAAGCAAATGATGGCCAACTGACAGGTACGAGTTTGTATCCGTCGCGTTTGAGACGTCTGGTGTGATTGACACAATAGTATTGAAGCTCAGCCGCCCGCCAAATAGGCTCAAAAGCCACTCAACGTCGCTATGAGGCACACAGTTCCACCTGGTTATTCCATTATATATAAACGGCCATCGTTCGGGACAACACGTTCTCCATAGAGAGGGCGGGTAAAACTGTGTTAGCCGTTGAAATGGAAGTGTCGGTTTCTTTTTGATTGCGATCAGGGGATGATAATCATCCCAGAATATAGCTTTGACCATCAAGCATTTTCACAAAACGAAATGTACTTTGAAAATTGTCATGTTTTGCTTATGAATTTTGCATTATTTCATTCTCCGCTGTAAACATTTTTTTTTGCTTTCTCATTGTGTTATTCGACCGAACTTGTTATATTCCGCTTTGTATGTCATTTCTTTGATTAATGAATACAAAAAAGCCCTAAGTGTAATAGAATAATAAAATAAAACATTACGACACGTGTTTCGGCTATCAAGAACCTCTTCAAGTAATGAACATGTTACAACGAAAAGGAATACAGCACTGCATATTGACGTCATTCTTGACGTCATCCGTTTCCTACTCTAACAATTGCCTTCCATTGTGAACTCAATAAATATTGCTTTGTGCAAATAAATATGAGGTAAATTCTGAGTGGGTGAATTAAGAAGTCTGTAGCCCAATGATGAGGAAAGCATTTATTTTACAGAACAAATATTTTCTTCCTTTTAATAGACTTGATTTAATAGTGACGATTACTCCCCTAAATTGAACGGTATACAGTGAAATTTTCAGATGAAAACTCAGCAAACAACTACGAGTCGGGCTACAAACCTATTAAACTATATATATGTATATACATATATATATATATATATATATATGTGTGTGTGTGTGTGTGTGTGTGGTATAAATCAGAGTAGTAGGATAACATAATTGAATAATATATCAATAATATAAGGCCACTTCTGAAATATAATGGATTTATTTCCTAGAGTGCTTGATACATGCAACTTTATACTCTTGAAGTTGAGTTGTTTTAGAGTAGAGCTGGAAATAGATTCGCCTAATGAGGCCTGAAGACGGCAGAAACATGAGCAAGTTTGTGTAGCGAATCCACATTCTATTATATATATATATATATATATATATATATATATATACTACTTTGGCCTAGACAGTGTAAATAGAATAAGCAATTGAAGAAAATGGGTGGCTACATTAGAGCAGATTATCGGTATTGATTCCTGCAGCTGCCCCATTTTCTTATGATATAACAGGGGTCGTCACAAATAGGGTTTCAAAGTAATACAACGCATTTATAGTTATTTTTGTTAGATAATATATCAATTACTTAATGATAAAATTGTCTGCGTTGAGAAACAAATAGGCCAGGTAAAGACCGCATATGAACAAAATGTGAATTTGGAGTTAAAGCAGTCATTTTGGCTTTTGTATAAGCGACAGCTGTTTAGCTGAATGGTAAGATCAACACAACGTTGAAACGGTTGCTGCTTTGATTTCTGTATCATCCCCATTTTCTTTAATTGATTATGATATTCACGCGGTCTAGGCCAAGTGATACATTCAACGTGTAATCAGGAGATCGTTTCAAGTAGGGTTTCAAAGCGATTAAACGCATTCATGATATATACATGTGTGTGTGTGTCCGTCAGTTTTAAGCAAAAATAATGACTATATACATTGAATATCACAAATTACCGATCGAATATATATATATATATATATATATATATATATATATATATATATATATATATATATATATATATATATTGGCTTGGCTCCGTGAACAAAGATCTGGGTTGATTTTGGACGACTTAAAACTCTTAGTCGACGGGACCTAGCCGTTTGCAGAGGCGTTTCAAAGTGAAGTGTGACCCAATCTTATTCTTTGCCGGTTAGAATTTCGCATATGATCAATTAGGATCCAAATTGTGAGAAGTGGCGTCTAATGCTTGTCATGCATTCTCGCAACATGGCCTGCCCGTCGTCATTTAAGTTTTCAATTCATTATATATATATATATATATATATATGTGTGTATGTATATGTTTTTACATCCCTTACATATAGATATATTTACTTAGATATGCATCAAATTTGTATTTCGTGATATACACTTCATATGTTTTTATGCACCACTTTGTAAGTCTCTCTGTATATAATGGTAATTTTTTTTGAAGTCGTATGCAATACAGACCTCCATGAAGACAATCAAAGTAATTTTCTCAAAAATTCTCTGAAGGTAATGACCATAATTAGAACAAATGACTGTGATTATATCCATTTGAAATTAGTCAGTTGTCGGACATTTTGATTAAAATATAATAATAGTTCGACCTCTATATCTTCCAGATATGGTTCAGTTATCTCCCATTACAACAAGGAATGAAAGATGAATGCACTTCCTGTTCGTGAATATCTGGTTGACTATTAGCCAGTTTCTGTCAATCTGTGAACTTGGTAGAGTCTGAGATAGCAAACAATCAACTTCTTGTGTCTTGAGTTGTTCAAAAAATCATAAACGTATAACGGACCCCAGCAGAAATCGGTTTAAATGAGTACAACCAACGTGGTCAGTCTTTTTTATTATTGCTATGTCCTATAAAAAGTTTCTATTTTAGGCAGAAAATATTTCTTCAAAGTTATAAGAATGTATAATAAGTACTTTCCAATACTAGGATCATCTTTCGTCGTTAGGAAATACGTAATATTTGCAACAGTTATCAGATCTGCGGTGGAGATCAACAACATAATATTGAACCATTATAGCAAAGAGTTTTTTTATGCTTTGTCGTCTGCTTTCCGTCAAATCTTTTAATAGAGTATAAACTATATGTCCAACACTAACAAACTGTGCAAAACTGCTGTATAAATAACAAAAAGAACGATGGAAAATAAACGATGCCCCTGACCCATCCCTAGTTAAAGTTGCAAAAAAGCCAGTACCGAGGGCTTTTACTGAAAATGGACAATAATTAAAAACAACAACAACAAGGAAATAACATTAGAAAACAACTAATTTCATCGGCATTGTTCGCTTCTCTTGATTTTATTAAATGCAATTTAGCTTGTCCTCTGCTCGGCGCCGATTTCACTCGGGAGCAAATCGAGTTGCTTTAAATGAATAAATAAAGAAATATATGAACAGGATCGTGCGGGGATCGAACCCATACGCCATAACATTTCCTACAAAAATGTCTTTATATTTACCAAATTCCGTCGGATATGAACTGTCTGTTTACTAATAGTTCATACCGTTGGCATAGAGAATAAGATACACAAAAGTTATTGTAACGACGAATATAAATAATGGAGTGAGTAATATACATGAGTCCAAGGACTTCTGTCGTACGATAAGGGTAATGTCAGCTCAGTTTGTGAGAACAGAGTCTGCGTTAAAGGAAGCATTCAGAGTGTACGTAAGTTCGATCCCGCGACGGCGCTCATATATTTGATTATAAAGACGATCTAAAACTATTCGATTCACAACCATGTTAAAACGGCGCCGAGCGAGAGCCATACATTAAAATCATAGCTATAAAGAGGGTGATGTCTTATCAACACTGTTAGGGAGCCGCGATAATAGGACTTTTTTTAACCCTCGTAACGGTAAACAACTGATGACTGTAACGAGAAAAATTCACACAAATACCATAAAATCAAATTGTTGTTGGAACATAAAATCACTGGAAAAATTTTCATAAATAACAATTACAGCTTCGGGGGAATGAATGACTGGAATGACATAAATATTTTGGAAAAATTGTTAGAAAATGTAAAGCTTTCTAGACTATATACGTACACACACATACATATGCATACACACACACACACATGCGCACACACACACCACAAACGCATAAATAAAGTCCATAAAGAAACCGAACTTTCAAAACAGCGTATGAGGCGTCTGAGGTTGCTCATGATCGGAACATTATGTAGCAGTCCCCTTGATCTTTTGTACAAACACACACACACACACACACACACACACACACAAACACACACACACATATATATATATATATATATATATATATATATATATATATATATATATATATATATATATATATATATATATATATATATTACGTCTCTTCAGTGCGGCCATAGACTTATCCTATCCAGTACCACAAGGAAGGATTGAAACCTTCACTATAAACTGCATCAAGATAGGTTTGTTAGTATTTGAGCTACACATGCCAGATGGAACCCCAGTCTAGTGAGCTTGGCTCTTCTTGCTCTCCAATTTGAAAAATGAAGCATTCTTGATGAGTGTTTCAGTGAAATTTTGTTTCAGAGCACGAAAGACTCTTTTTTTGAAGACACATTCCTTGTTGCAAAACTTGATGAGCGTATAAGAAAAAAGAACCAAACGTATTAGAAATGCGTTCACTCCGGCACGTGCAGCTCAAAAACTAACAAACATTGCTTGATGCAAGTTCTTTCATTAAAAAGGTCAATTCGTGCACTGTTCAGTTTCTTTATGGAGAGACCCCAATATATATATATATATATATATATATATATATATATATATATATATATATATATATATATTATTGTTAGATTGTTAGATTTTCGTTCTGGATGCAAGTACTCAGACAGAGATTTCCTCTCAGGTGTCAGCAGCGAACGTATAGTTATTTTTTCCTAAAAAGTTTTCATTTCTCCAGACTCTATTCCTCTAAAAACATTCAAAGACAGGCGTATCTCCTACTCTTGTCAGAAAAAAAAACCCGAGATGGACTGAAAGGTGCAGAATACGAATGTGTCTGTTAACAAATTCGCATTAGAAAGAAGTCCATTAGTCTCGTAGAACTGTATTTCCCATATTCTCCTGAAGATGTTGGAGATGATCAAAATTGGGTTGAAAGCAAAACGAAACTCGCCATTTCTATGAGACTCGCTATCAAAGTCAATAATTGAACTACCGTAGCGTCAAAACTCATGAAAAAAATTCCATCAACGAATAAATACGGTCAGAATATATTCTATTTATGGCATCACCAATGTTTTCAATAGTAGAACATTTAAAATAGTGTAAAAACATCTAGGTTCTTCAAATATCCGTCAAAATAAGGTCCCCAAAAGGTCAAAAAAGATCTTTTTTGAAAGATCCAGTAGCTTATTTTTGGGAAAGGGTCTAATGGAGTACTGATGACGACTCTCAAGTCTGTAGACGAACACTATGGCCAGGAGCACTGGAACACTCAAACACTTAAATATGCAAAAATACGCACACTTAACGTATAGAACCCTTCACTGCATCGTTCAAAACTCAAGAGAAACTGCAACATGACCAAAATATTTTGGCAGTGTGCTGTATTGGGGATCAATTAAAAAACAAAAAAGGTGTGACTAATGTATGAGTTACATCCATCGCATTTTGTTGGTCGGTGATAACCAAAAATGTCCGATCTTAAAAAAACAAAAGAAAAATAAACAAGCGTGACTAAACTAAGTCTAGCAAACTGCCCTGCCACAACTGAAAACCTATTTAGGGGGAAATCTTGGGAAAACAATTCAAACAATTTTATAGACATGGTAAGGAGTAAATGTTTTTATTTTCAGCCCTCTACTTCCATTAGTGCAGCCTGTGTCCGGATACATACTTACATAACCAGCTAGCTCGACTAACTCTATTTTAACTATCTTTGTCGTGATTTCTAACTGTAAAATTCCAACCACCAATAAAGGAATTAGCAATAGTGACATACTACTCGTATAAGTTGAATTTACGCCACTTTTTCGCTGTTACGAAAAAAAGGCACTATGCGAAAATAGTGCTCAGCGTTTGTTTTTCCACCGTACTGTTGTAGAGGCAACGGAATCCTTGTCCTCTCCCCTCCCCTACTGCCCAGTAACTTTCAACTACAACCCCAATATTAGACTAATCAGCCTATCATGCCTTCATTACAATTTTGGAACGCTCAGTTTTCTCCATATATGTTCCATTGCTGAGAAAAGAGATGAATGAAAATTCTGGTATAAAGATTTCTAATGTTCGGACACAATAATTGATAAGAATAACATTGATGACGTTCAATGACTTCCGGGGTCTACCACACATAATCTATGTCACAAGTTGACATCTTGTGAGTCTATATGCAGTATATCAAGTTGGTAGAAAAAATGTAAGAGGCACTGACAAATAAACCAACAGAAAGTTCCATTATATATATATATAAATATACATATGTATGGGAGAAGCCAGGATGAATTGTTGAAACATCAAAATAAACTAAGAAATCTCCTTTGCGCATATCAAGGTCTTCTGAATCGTCATTTCGCTTACATATATATATATATATATATGCCTGTTTGCGCTGTTGAAATGTCAGTAATCACTTGACGCGCAGACGATGACAGTAACGATTAAGTTTTGGATGACCCAAACACATAAGCCACGATAAAAAAAAAGTCTGTCACCACTCTTTTATTTAAGGAGAAGAACCCAAAGTTTCCTGAAGCGCTTTAGCCTGGCTCAACGATCTTGAAGCACTTGAGACCGCTCAAATCCTAGTTCAAGAGGCACCTGCCTCCCTGCTGCCAACAGACAAATGGAACGTTAACATAGAATTCCTCTCTGAAGAGTTCCACCTGACATCCAATGCAACGAACTCAAGTACCATGAACAGACTGTTCACTCTAGAATATATTCTTAACGGACCGCCCGACCAGACCGACGTGCAAGACAGGAATACCAGGCACTTAACGAAATGGGCTTTTTTCTTTCTTATAGTATGAGCACTAGAGTGGAATCCCACTATTGGAATCTTACGACAGTCGGGGTAGATCTTGATTGCAGGCGAGTGTGAAGAGAGGGTGCGCTTAAATACTAATTATTTATGTATATTTACTGACATGTTTCGTACATAAAGGATTCTATGAAAACAAAAATTTGCCAACCCTTCATCCATAGCATAAAAAGCATAAGAAGTTAATTGAGATTCTCACTTTGGATATAAATGAGATATTATCAGCAAAACTTTATAAATATACGTTGGCGCATCAATGAGTACTCCGTTCTGATAACGTTATAGTTATCACGCCAAGAAGACGCTGAATGTCCTATGTTAGATTCAGGATATGAGCGAAGAGTGTAGAAAACTTCACTGTGCACTCAGCTGCTAATTGAGTACACTATAATCTGTGACATTAGCGTGGAGCTACCCCTTCGGTAGACTTGCATTCTGTCAAGGATGTGGTCGTAAAAAGCTGTCGGTATAAAAGTCCTGGTCTTGACTGAATAGCAGACTCGCAAGCTCCACTAACAGAAAGCCGATACTTCGTCACTGGTTCCCATACTTCATTGGGATTTGATTCTTAAGAGACGAGGAGCTTCCGTTTTTTTAACTGCAAGTCGACGGCTCTTAGAATTGCAGACCAGATTCGAATACGTAAATTGTAAGGAATTGTGGGATCGGAAGAGAAAGTAGGGAGATAGAAAGCTATTCTTCTTTGTTAGGGACACTGTTCTTTTCTTTTTTTAGTTTTTACGTTACACTACGGCATAGCATTCTTTTTTTAAAATCGATTCCTGAGATGGATAAATACAAGAAAGTACCAGAAAGTGCGGGAAAGAAGGAAGGAAGGAAAAAAAAGGATACCAGACTATACAGCGCTTATCATTAATGTATACGATTAATATATATATATTTAGAAGTTATTCCACAATGAATTATATTGCATTTCGTGTGGTCTTTTTGCTTTATTTTGATGCAGCGATTATTTGTTTATATTCCAGCTGTTTCAACGGGGATTAACTGGAAAACTCTGTTGGAAAGAAACAGTTTTTATTACAGAAACAAATAATGACAAATGCTACCAAGAATGGTCAAAAACAGTATATACAACGTCCTACACTTGAATAGATTTTTTGTTTTTCTTGTTTGACATCAATAGATCTATAGCTTGATGACTAAAAGACGGCCTTTACTCAACAAATATTTATATTTCAGAATATTCGTTTCCTTGTAAATACACTTGATTCAGTAGTGAATATTAATCACATAGATATAAGCACTATAAGTTGTACGTTTTTGCGTTGAGATGAAGTATAATTATACTCGCTTATTTTTCAAAACTAAATTTAGAAATTTTTCTCCGACCTCCAGAGAATCTTCACTCGACCCCCACTTTAAGGGGCCTTTGGATATAGCCTCACCATCCTAGAATAATTCCTCGCTTGATTTGTTCTTCTTTTAAGGATGTTATGGAGACTCCCTGTCCTAGGTAGATAGAGTGGTACTACTTTTTAGAGCTTTGTATTTTCGATTTTGATCGCCGTGCGTTTATTTATCATTGTTTTGCAGGAAATCATGTGAAAGCCAACTTTCTTGCTTTTCGGTAAAGCAAGCTCAACCTTCCAGAACAAGAAAATCTCATTAGTATTAAAAAGAACAGTATACAACACATGCATCCTCCCAATAGTCACCTGAAACATTGAACCTAACCAACTGAGAACCATGCGACGTGCACATAAGATAATCATGTTGTACATCCTATAGAGAGACAATAAGACAAAACAGTATATTAGAGGAAAGACTTGAGTCTGAGACATCATGGAAACCTTTATGAAACTCAAATTGCAATCGTATGTTTTGAAAAGAGTTTTTTCTTTTTCTTGTTTGACATCAATAGATCCATAGCTCAATGATGACGAGGAGATGACCTTTTCTCAAAAAATATTTACATTTCATCATAATTGCCTTCCTTGTAAATGCATTTCAGTCACTGAGACAACTTGTTGTAAGAATGTCAGACAACCGATAGACATCGCGACTCACAATATGGATCCTGAGAGATCAAATACAGACTTGAAGCTGGCTGAATACAAGATGCCGAGACGAAGTGGACAGGTCAAGAAAACTTGGCTCTACGACGCCCACGATGGAGGAATGTAGCGAATCCTGGGGAAGGTCTACGCCCAAGGACAGACAATAAAAGACCAATGATGATGATGGTGATGATGATGCATATAGCCTGTCGGTACCAATTGTCTATGTTTAAGACAGGGTAAAAAGCCAGGATGTTGAATGTTGATCCTCAATGCTAAGATAAATTTAGCTAACATACACAACCGGGCAAAAAATTAGCTAATCTTTTCTAATTAATTTTTTTTACTGTAACTCCTCTATTCTCCTCATTATAGGTGAGATATTCGACAATGTTATATAACAATGCATGTTATTTTTTTGCGTTTGAGTTTCGGATAGATTTTCAATTGTTTTCCGAAACGTTTGGTCCGATAGTTGTTTCCAGTGTGCTGCATCAATGTTAATCCATTCATCTCATCTGGCCAGTTCCACAATTTCACCTCAAACAGTTTGAACTTGATCTGTGCCTATAAGTTCTCTATCACGTCAAGATTATTCAAATGGTTGAAAGTGCTTGGTCTATTTTTTGACCGGGGGTGTAGACGATTTGGCTTCCCTAAGGAAGTAGAGTCGTCTCGTGATAACTCAATTTTCTTTTGCTATAATATCAGACTATTGAGATTACACTGAACGAAAGCAAAGCAACAAATAGTTAGGTGTCAGCTTCATTCTATGATATATTAAACATTATTTTAAGTGGTGGTTGTTAAGAAACAAAAGAGGAGAAAAGGGGATAATATAAGAGAAGGAGGAATGGAAGGAAAAGAGATACGAACTCCACCTCAGTCCAGACGGTTTCTTAGGCAAGACTGTCAAGGTATTGCTTCAGGACATAGCAAGCTTTCGAGTTCGATTATCGTTTGGATCTGACTCTTTATTCAGAATTCCCAACACGTCATTGCCATAAGAAGATGAAGGCATTGTAAAACCACAAGTAGTTCCTGAAAAAAGCTATTGTGATTTGAATTGCTTTGTTGAAGTCACAAACACGAAAAAAGATACGAAGAAGCTGGATAAATATCTACGAGGAAGAGAAATTAAATTGCTTATTAGTCATTCCGATCTCCTATATGCTCTACTCAGTCTCAGGGCTCCATTGTTTGAAGTCGATCAACGGAAGAAATGAGATATTCTATGGCTGTCTGTTAATTGGGTAAGCGGACCATACCATCTCGTAAGAGATTCTCCGATTGGCCAACCGACCCCCACAACTAATTCTCACGCTAAAATTAACGACCAATATTCGAACGTCCTGAAAGGCTTGCACGTGTGTATCTCGAATTCCCGTTTAGAATTTTTGTTTGAACGTTTCAACACGCACGTGCATATTCCATGACACTTGAATCAGAAGAAATGAGCGAAAGATGATGTGTGAAATAAATTAAATTCTAAATCTTAGACAAAAAACTACGTTTTACTCTTTGATAAAATGTAATACAGAACTCGTGAAAATATATGCTGGAAATGCAAATAAAGCTGAACAAAACAGGTCTTGTTTGTCACTCAACGTAAGCCGCCATGTGACAACGTCTTTAGGCAGCGTGTCGTGTTGGGGTGAGCAATTAAAAAAAATGAAAGAAGGGTGATCAACGAACAAGGTACTCAGTCTTTATTGGAGATAAATCACTAAAAAAGTGTCAATTAAGAAACAAAATACAGATTGACACAAACTAAGGTATGAATTTAACATAAACGTAGATTGTAAATTAAACTCTCATTTAAAACTTATTCAAGGAGGGAATTTTCAAAAGGCAAAAAAAAACGTTTCTCGTATACATAATCAGTAGTAAATATCTAAATTCTCAAACGTTTAGCTCCATCAGAGGGACTCGTGCGCGTGATAAAAACATACATACATTTCCAGCCAGTGTACCAGCCAGCTGGTCGGCCAGCCAGGCCCTCTTAAAAAATGAAGAAACCTATTTAGACAGCTTCACTTGCAGTTTGGGTTGACGGTTTCTCACAGCTGCCCAAAAGTGAGATTCGAGACGAATGCCAGAACTTGTGAAATGTGCGTATTCAACGTAGAGTAAATATCAGTTGCAAATGCAAAAAGAAAAAAAACAAACAAAAAAAACAAAAAACCAAGAAGTGAAAGTGAGATTCGAAACCAATGCCAGGTGAGTTCACCGAGACATTAGCAATCCTGTTCCACTGGATCCTTATGGTTCTCACAGAACCATTGAAGGGGGGGGGGGAGATTTGGCATGTTTCGTATCGTAAGTTGACATCTGGATCTTATCTGGGATAGTGTGCATTGACAAGCAAGCGACCGATATAAAACAATGGTCCTAAACTTTTTCCCTTGCTACCTAACAAAGCACAGATGTGCAGCACTTCTCTAAGTGGGACGATGGCAGATTGTGTGGGGAGGGAAAGGGGGTATGAAATAAAACAAAAAAAAAAACAAAGGTTTTGTTAGTCACTCAATAGAAACCATCGAATGACCAACAGTTTTTGGCAGCACGTCGTATTGGGCGTGGGTGTTGATTTGGAAAATCAAAAAAAAAAACTTATTGTTGAAGAGGTTACTTTCTGTCGCCTTTTGTTTGGGAAGCGATCACTGAAGAAGTTGGAATTGTTCAAGGAAAAAGGGGAGAGAATGCTGCTGGGCACGAACTGAAGGACCAATCTAGCATAAACTTACATTGGTAATTGGACCCCCAACTAAAAACCTATTTAAGCGGAATTTAAAAAAACAACAACAAAAAACAACAAAATATGCATGAATATCTAAATCTTCTGTCGTCAATTGGTACAGCGTGTATGTGTGAAAATGTACATATATACATAAATACATAGCCAGCCAGACTAGCTTGAAAACTGAAACTTACGCAGATAGTTTTGTTGACAGTTTTGTCTGACGCTTTTACAATTGTAGTCAGAAAAAATAATAATACATAGATAGCCAGCCAGCCAGACAGACAGACTGATGGACGGACAAAGAGACGGAGAGACCAATTTAAAAACTGAAGAAACCTATATTGACAGTGTTGGTGACAGTCTTGGTTGACTGTTTCTAACAGGGGCGGATAGAAAAGAGAAACGGCTCGATGGACGGAAGGGCGCATTGATGGCTTGTTAGATAGACGGGAAGGAAAGCATTAAATACCACATGAATGAAGGAATAAAAGAAAGAAAAGAATGGAGGAAAGAATGAATGAAACAAAAAAAGAAGACAATTAATGGATGGGATGTTGAGCAATAAAAATATAAGCAGAAAAGCCAGACGGCCTCCGGGTCAAACTCTGTTCCTTCCCCTATTCCGGTGATTACGGCAACTTCTGTACTGTATATATTCTTAGTACAGATTTATTTATCTATTAGAATGATATGGACCACATGTAGCTGTATGATAAATCTATGTTGATATCTAGGACTGGTCTATTTTGCTCAATCAAGAAGACAGCCTCCTGACAATCAGTTGGTCGTGAGTTCAAATCACTGTAGTGGGATTCACATATCGGTTTACAATCCTCATTTCGGTGAAGCTTGTTCTTGCTGTTTTGTTACGGTAGGAAAATCAAGTCAACTCCTGTCAGCCTTTGCATTGGTGTTGCGCAAAAGCGTTTGAATATAATTTGTGATGAAGTATTCAATGATAATATATATATATATATATATATATATATATATATATATATATATATCGGGGTCTTCTGGCCCGAATCCTTCCTTATAGGGGCCAGTCGTCATGTCCCCTATTGTTGGTAGCATCGTTTCTCGGTGTATGTGTGTGCTTTCCATACTTGATGCATTCTCCCGGGAAACTTGTTGTATACAGATCTACTGGGAAACTTGATGACGAATCTACGATAAGGAAGATGGTGTATCTGTGGAGAGATGTAAACTGATTCCATATTAAGAACGAGGAGTCTGGTTATGCAAATAATCCATGTTTTATTTTGTCGTATCTCTCCCTCGATGGTGTGAACAGGTGAAACAGTGCTGAAATATTCCTGCTTCGAAAATGCTACATTTTCTATACTGCATTTTACACAAATTTACGATATTCGATTTGAGTCCACCACATTTTGCTACTCTAAAATATGTCCCTATCTTTTTTTTCTATCTCTTTCTCTCTTAATTTATGAGTTGATCTTTGAATATACACTTGCTTCCACATATATTTATCCTTAAGTCACTCATAACATTCAGACATATATACATAAGTTCACACTTTCTCTGGTCCCTTATCACCCCTGTCGGTACTAATCCCTAAATTGTCCCTTACCTGCCAGCTGATCTTGATCCCTCGTTCCTTTCATCTTCTCTCATCATGCAAAGGTATGTAAACAGAACAATAGATGCGCAATCATAAATGCTTTCGACATAGAATATCACTCTTAAATAGCTGACCTTGTGCTTTGCATGGACCTATAACATAACGTTTGTTCCATCGGTACGAAAGCAAGCTACCGCTCACTTTTGTCATGGGTTCAAATCACTGTATTATTAATCAATTTTATTGATGTATTTATTTATTAGAATAAAATAAATTTTTGTGTATTGCTAATATAAATTCTGGTTGATATGTAATACTTGTCAATTTATCTCACTTGATAAAAGTACTTATTATCAATCAGTTAGTCACTATTTCAAATCACTGTAGAATACTCTTTCTCTGTCAGAATTTTTGGAGGCGTTGTTCTTCCTTTCCTTATTCAGAAAAGACTGTACCGCTCTGTAGGTTGGAGGCCACCCGAAAGCCCCTATTTCAATTGGATACAATTTTTTTAATGGGAGGGGGTAGGACTTTATTCACCATTTTTTAAAATCCTTATCAGACGGCTCAAAGTGTTCACAGTTTGTACAGAAAAATGTGTCTTATCGAAGATTTTTCAACACGTTTCCACGAATAACAATATTTGGACCGGAATAATTCTGCATGTGAGGCAGGTGTGCTAACCATTACAGCGTATCATCATCATCATCATCATCATCATTTTCATTTTCATTTTCATCCTTTTAGCGTCCGTCGTTGGACATAGAACTTCCCCAAGATTCGCCAGACCTCTTTATCACTGGAATCGCGGAGCCTGTACTATCTGAATTCATCTTGTTCGTCACGTAATCTTATTTTCTGTCGGCCACAATTTCGCACATGATCTCTGGGGATCCATCTGGCGAGTCGTGATCACCGGCGGTTGTCTGACATTCTTGCAATATGTCCGTTAGGCAGATCAAACAGTGGGTCCTGATTTTGAATAATTGAAAATCTTATTTAAAAGAGAGAAAGATCAGGGAATGAAAGGACGGAAATTTACTAAATGGAAGAGAGAATGAAGATAAAAAGAATGAATGTGTTAGCGGACATGAATGAAAAATGAAAAAAAAGAAGGAAAAGATGAAAAAGAAAGAAAGAAAGAAAGAAAGAAAGAAAGAAAGAAAGAAAGGGAGGGAGTGGTATAGAAAAAAAGGGAAAGAAAGAGAGAGAGAGGGAGAGAGAGAAAATGTTCGTAATGAGAAATAAAGAAAAAGTAGGGAGAAAAAGAATGAGATAAAGAGAAAAGGGGTGGGGGAGAAAAGACAAAAACAATAGGGAAGGGGTAAAAAAGACGTAAAAAAAGGAAGAATTTTTTCGACTAAAAGCTTAGGAAAAAATGAAAAAAAGCACAAAATTGAGAGAAACAGTGTAACCGATATAAAGAATAAATATCTATTACGAGAAAAAACACGTAAGATTGAATGAGAGAGAAATAGATCTAACCATATAATAAGCTCGTGTGCAAATTCTCTCTTCGTTTGTCGCTTATACGTTTCATGAGTTAACATACCTACCAATAATGAAATAACAATTACGTTGTAGAAATCCTTGAGACTAAAAATGTCTGATCACACATTCAAAAAAAACTTGACTTGAGTTGGTACTTTAAAAAAACTTAAAATTGGGTTGCTTGAATATTTGAAAAAAGAAATTGCCCGAAAGCTTTAGGCTCTTAGGTGCCGATCCATGCGTTAATAAGCCCGTCATTTTGGAAAGGCATATTCTAGTATAGGCTACTTAGTGTTGATCCATACATAAATAAGCTCGTCATTCCTGACGGGTATATCCTAGTATGAGATAGAAAGGAGAGACCCCCCCCCCAAAAAAAAAAAAGAAACAAACAAGCTTAGCTGTGCTGGGGTCAAACAACCCCTTCTTTCATTTAAATCTAAAATGTAAACAAAAAAGAATTAAATTCTCCGTACAACATTATTTCAAAACTAAGTGTCCCGTTTTATCTCCTTCGTTTTTAATTCCTGTAAATGGGATTTATAAAGTTTAGAAGAACAAATTGGAATCGTGTGGACAGATATAGACCTCTTGTGAGGTATGACCATATAAGTACAATTTAGGGGTGGTAATCGTAGATGGATCCATCCAAATATTTAGTAACTTCTTCCTTATCCTATTGTCTACCCTAACTCGATATTTCATTGGAATTGAGAACTTTTGGAGATATAGTGTGGATGGTCATGCGCGTATACATAAATATACAAAAAAAAAAAATAGATAAACAGAAAAATATCTGATCTGTCTGAAAATTTGATCATTTCAATTGTACTCCCTTGCCTCCAATTCTACGAAATCTCACTGAAATTCATCGAGCACTTTCGCAGATATCGTGTGGAAAAGTAGACAGATAGACAGAAAGACTGATAGAAGGAAAAAGGCAGCCGAATACATACATCTACCTCTTCAATTTAGAAGAACTGAATAAATGAGGAAAATCAGAGACGGGAAAAAAAAACACAAAAAATACAAGAGAAATAAAAAAAAAAACAAGACAAAAAAAACCGGAACGAACTTGCGAATAGACTTAAGAATTCGATCTTCCTGGTAACACCAGGTAGCCTTGCGTACATATGGCAAAAAATGATGTCAATGCGTGGGTATGTGCATGTGTATATATTAGATTTTAGATTTTCTATGCGTGTATGTCAACAGTTATATATGAAGATAACTCGTATAGAACGCATTAATCCGTTAGGATATGGCCCGCCCATCGACATTTGCTATGAATTATTTCTTATTCAGGCGAAGACTTTTTGTTTAGCTCTTCCAAGTTGAGTTATTCCGTGAAATTCATAGACACGTATACGCATCAGTTGTAATGTGTCCAGTTTTATATTTACTTTTTCCTACGTGGTCTGCCCACAAACAAACTGAACTTTTGGAATGATGCACCTAAACTGAATCATGCCAAGTTCGTTCATATTTGAGCTAAACGTATGTGAAGTGTGTGTGGCATTTTTTTTTCTTTCCAAGTCAACAGACGAGGATCACATTGAGTAACTGCATTCGGTGATCCGTGGAGATCGTCGGAGACCTTTTAGAGTCTTATATTCTCGAATACATTACGGACAGTCAGGCAACGATTTAATAATTACTTGGGTTTAGTTTGAGTATCGTGTACCGGTCTGGCTGGACAGGGCGTCGGGCGCAGTCCCGATTTGGTTTTATGGAAATATAATATGATTTGCTTTTCTGTGTTTTTGTCGAGGGAACCATGTTAAGATAACAGTTCTGTGACAAATCCCAAAACAGTTCCATGGTAAACAACTGATGACCTCAACTAAAATAATTCACACACAGCACTATAATATCAAATTATGTGTAAAAGACAAAAACACTGAAAGAAATTACACGAATTACATTAACAGATATTGGGAAATTATTGACAGAAATGCCAAATGTTTGGAAAAAATCTTTTTGTTTTTTTATATTAAGCGGATACAGCTGCGAAGCTCTTTAGACTACGTATATAGATATGAAATGAACAAGTCACGTCTGTTGTTATACTTACTGATCTTTCATCATCAAATACATTTTTGGGGGTAACATATGAAAGTAAGCCGTGTGTTTGAAAAAATGAAACGATTTTTTGTAAAAAATAGCATCAAAATTTAATACATTAGGATAATATCGTATATAAAATAACGAGCAACATATAGTATAAAAAAAATCCAAACGATAGTACCAGTGAGGTCGGCTAGAATACTGAGGAGAGTCCTGGAGAATTTTCGTTATATATATATATATATATATATATATATATATATATATATATATATATATATATATATACATAATGTGTACTGTAGAAAGTGAGACAGACTCGGGAGTGAAGTGTTTGGTGGTAAGGTTTATTAATCCTTATATGTAAATAGTCCATACATGTTTCGGGATTCTTCCCATCATCAGTAGTGTGTGCTGTGTGAGTGTGTATTAAAATGTACCATGTGGAACCAGAGTCCACTGCCAGGAGCTATGCATTGTGGGTGAGTTTTGCGATATATTTTTTTTTGTGATATATATATGTATATCATAGCATGCTAATATAACTGTTTTGTTTTCAGATTCATGAAATGGTTACTTGGTAAACAACTGAAGATACCAAGAAGAACAAATTTACACTTTGTACCATAGTATCAAAGTATGTGTAAAACATAAAAAACAAGGAAAAATTACATGGATTTCATTAGCAGATATTGGGAAAATAAGTGACTAAAGTGATACAAAAAAATTTAATAAATTGTTATTAATGTTTTTAGTGTTTCAAACTGTAAAGCTTTCTAGAATATATATATATATATATATATATATATATATATATATATATATATATATATAGAGAGAGAGAGAGAGAGAGAGAGAGAGAGAGGGGACACTTCATCATGGAATATTGGCTAACAGGTGAGTTTTGCAGATCATAATTTTAGTAGTTAGTTCAATTCTCGTTGGGCCTCGTTCTTTGGACCAGATTAAAATACCTTTGCTAAATATCTTCATATGTGCGTGTGTCTCCGTATGTGGCTGTGAGATTATATACGCTCATATATAATGTGTTAGTGCGTTACAATTTATACTTGCTAGCAAAATAAGCAATACATATTTGCATTCACTCACATAACCCGTTGAAAGTATCTGTATATCACGATAGAGCGCTAAAAGTGATAGGCAGTGAGTCTGAGAACGAGAGTTTGTGAGAAAGGGAAATAAGTGACTGGAGTGACGCAAAAAAAATTTGAAATCTTTTCCTAATGTGCTTAAAGCTGTGAAGCTTTCTAAACTATATATATATATATATATATATATATATATATATATATATATATATATATATATATATATATATACATATACATATATATATATATATATATATATATATGAATAAACAATACATATTTACAAGCACTCACACATAATATGTTGATTCATATCTATCCATATATCAAGATAGGGCGAGAAGAGAGATTGGAGGAAAAAAGTGTGAGAGCAAGAGTGTGTGTGTATGTGTGTGTGTGAGAGAGAGAGAGAGAAAAAGGGGGGAGAGAGAAGGGGAGATGGAGAGAGAGAGAGAGAGAAGTATTTTTTGTGTCACTGAGAGAGCGAGTGCGTGCATAATTTTTCTCAAATGATTCGGCGAAATAATGCAGCTTAGAAGACCGTACACGATGTCACACCATGCCGAGTATTTGGAGATATTTTTTCTTTATTTTTCACAGAAAAAGTTTTGCACTAAAGGCTATAATTTTACACAAATCATCTGAAAATATATGCTCGGCCAACGTACCTGAGAAGGTTTTAAATTCCGTAATGTCTATGTGTTTTGCAGCCCTCGGAAAACGACAACCTTTCAGCTGACGGCGGCAAACGTTACTCTCTGAATATTAAGTGGTTCGGATAAAGTTGTAGAGTTAAAGCAGGGCTTTTCAAACTGTGTGTCGCGACACTTAAGAATATCGCTAATAATCTGGTGTGTCACGAAATCAACTACAATTTTGTATATCTTTCAAAAGATACTTTTCTGAAGTCAGTCGAACTCCTGGGGTGTCATTATATATATTTGGCTAGGCCAACAAAAGCTAAGTA
>OY735198.1:9583946-9588946 GCA_963457665.1 Thysanoteuthis rhombus
TTTTACAATGACTCATTATGGATTGTACATTTCGTTTCGCTTGAAAATCTCTTTCAATTTAGACAGAATGTACTACCTATAATGGACCATCGAAAAAATGTTTTCTCGTTTGACATGCGACATATATATATATATATATATATATATATATATATATATATATATATATATATATGTATAATCTAGGGAGCTTTACTGCTGTAAACATTAAACGGTAGAAAAACTTTTTCAAAACACTTTTTGTGTCCCTTCAGTCACTTATTTCCCAGTATTTGTCAATGCAATTTATGTAATTTTCCCCAGTGTTTTTCCCCTGTTTCAGATAAACTTTTTAAATTTTTTTATTATGGTACAATGTATAAATTGTTTTTTGTTGGAATCATCAGTTATTTACCATCCAACGGTTTGGGGGATTTCAAAAACAAAACCGTTTTAAAAATATGGAACCCCAGCAGGGTTAATATACATTCAAAAGTACAGACATTTCTTGTCCGTACATTTTTCAGGAAAAATCTTTCGTAGTTTACTGATTATTATAGTCAGTTCAAATGAATGTAAGAATTTTTCCGAAATTCATATTGAATCATCTTTATTCATCCCGAGTATTTTCGACTTTCGACCATCACTGGTCATTTTCAATATAAGCGATCATAGTAATTGACAATGTGGAAATGAAAAGATTGAGATCAGCTTATCTAACTATACAATAACTTTTCTGCAGCCACAAACGTACACACCCTGCCACATACACTGGCAAACCTTTCTTCAGTTACACACAACATACATACAGGGAGACAGACCGAGTCACCATAAACGAACAATTGTAATAAAAGCCCATAACGTGACACTCAAAAACACATCTAACTTAGACACGTATACACATCAAAAACATTGATTCACGCTGATTACAGTCACTATTCATCCCCAGCAGTTTTACTGATCTGATCGACGACCTCTCAAGTGACATCCGGGTTCTATCGCCCGTAGTAGCTTTCTGGTTAACGTTAGGCAATTTATTTCCACCTTTTCCCCGATGATATCTACGTTTAGATAGACAGATTGTATAGGTTCGTTTAATAGTACATTTGAGATGCATTAAAAACTAATCTCAATCTTTTCATTTCAATATATCCAAGTACTGCAAGCATCCTGCGGGATTTTCTTCATCTATACACTAGACACACATTTAAAAAATATTTGGTTAGTCGTGTTGGACATTTCTACTGGCATCGAACTTGGAAAATCCAGATCTAAAATCAAAAAAGTCAAAAAGCAAAGTTGGAAGAGAATAATGACCTTTTCCTATACTTTTTACGTATGGTCAATTTGAAAGTAACGCTTATCAATGGTGTCAATGGTTAAAAAAAATTGGATTGGTTTGAAACGTATAGAGAACATCTCGGCTCACTAAGGCATTTATGGATTTGTCTGAATAAATTTTTAAGACGATTCAGTCAATGTTATTTATAAACAGATTTGACACGGTATTACAACATTAAACTTTGAAAAATAAAAATAATCATATTTTATTTACATTGAAAATTGATATGGGGAGATTGACAAAATTGTAAATAAAATAAATTTTACTTGTTTAATGGCTTGAGGATGAATAGGTCTCATATCGATCGGTTGTTTTTTTATGGTCCGAGAGGGATAGTATTTCTATTACGGCTAATTGGGGCTCAATAGAATGCCCATGGGGATCTGTTCCTAAGATTATTTTGAAGATCCCCGGCTATCTCATGGAGTAGCACGAAACGAGTCAGGCTTACACCGGATTGCGTTTGGCTCTTGATATCAATAATTGCTGGTCTTATGGGGTTCATGAACTCCAATCCATTTTGTGTACTACCTTTTATAAAGCTAAGAACTTATTTTACTTCTAATAAAATATTTCTTATAGCTATTCTTATCTTAGTATTGAAATGTAAATATCTTTTATCTGTCGGATGCCCAAAGAGTTATGATAGATAATATGTCATTCAGGAACAAGGCAAAATTGATAAAAACTTGTGTAGTGTAATCTGTTACATTGAAACAGGTAAATCACACTATGAAGTCCTGGGGTGAAGATTTATTTATGGGAATGTTGTTTCAGCGAACCACAAGGAGAGTAATGTTGCTAATTAAGAAAGAATGTTTTTGTGCTAAATAGATCTCGAAAAAAGCGTTTAAAAAAAAGCCAAACTCACAAAAAACTGTTTGCTTTTGATGGCTGAAAATGGCTAGATCTGTCTGAAGTATCTAGATAATAGCTAAAAATTGGTCAACGTTACTTTGAAATAGCGCTATAAATTGAATTTTCTTGCTGCCAAGACAGGAAAGGTGCTAAAATGGCAACATTGAAGCTTTCAACAGCAGGAAATTATCCCAAGGACGTCAACGAGATGATTTATTTAGTTACAGCTCGAAAAAGGTTGGGATCATATAATCCACAGCGCTATTCAAGTCGAAAATCAACAGGGGTGTTCGGGAGATTCGAGGAGAGACGTGCTGTCTGTTTAAACTCTAATACTAGTGGCGTAAACAATCAGAATGATAAAGGTCAATTGTTTCATCATCTTTTCTTTACTTAAACAATCGTAACAGATGATAAATAACACACAATCATTGCTCTCCTTTCTTTACAGTTGGGTAAGAAACAAGAAAAAAGAACTTACTCAGTCTGTCAGCTGCAGGGATTTGCTGATTCTTGCAACCGATGCCAGCACGTTCACGTGCAGGACCGCACCTTAAATTTCGACTACGGGTTTCGACCTTGCATCACATTTGCTGTCGTGGGAATCGTTTGGATGGCCCAAAGTGTGTTGAGATGGCATTCGATATTATTTTTTCGTTTGATTTATCGCTACAAATCTAAAGGCATACACAAGAATATACGCCTGTAAAGAAATATTATAAATATATCGTGGGAAATGTCTACAATTGTGTCTCTAATAAAACTTCCAAAACAGAAATAACGACTGTATCAGAATTAGAATTAAAAATATCGTCCAAAATGCAATATAATTGATTGGCAAGTGTAAATTTATAAATATATACTTGGAGTGTATACATCAGTTATAATCATTGCATCGTCCGAATTTTCAGTTTTTTTTTCTTATTTTCTCTCTCTATCTTTTCTATCTCTTTTTTCTTGTACTTTATTTTAGCTCAAGAATTGATCTAAAAAAATGAATAATATGTCGGAGTGTGTCTTGAAAGAGAAAGCAATCTCTTTCTTTACTCTCAGTATCAAATCATTCTATGTTAACCAACTCTATGAACCTCTACTTAAACGCCATCAACCGATTTGAAGAATTGGTCTTAACATGATATTTTCCCCATTCTATGAACTGTCAGCTTTGATGCAGTCGAAAGTAATAATAACTTGCGATAAATGGAAGAAATAATATTCTCATAACTCCAAGAAACATAAATAAAAACGAAATTGCCCCAGACGGCAGCGTATTTTCCAATCGTCAGAAAGCCATACACAGTGGTAGAATATGTGATTTTAACATTAGCTATGCATCTATTAGTGGTTCATCTCTGCTTTATTTTTGCGTGACAAAGATCATGTATCCAATTTCCTAACGATATTATCTCAGGGTGCAATCCTGTTTGTCTCATAATAGACATAAATTGCAGAAATTGCGCGTCATATCTTTAAGTGTCCGTTACGCACTTTCACAGTTTTGAAGAGGTTTCCCACGCCATATCTATCATATTTCTTTACAGGCGTATATTCTTGTGTGTGCCTTTAGATTCGTAGCGATATATCAAACGAAGAAATAACATCGGACGCCATCTCAAAATACTATGGGTTTTGAGGCATCCAAGCGATACACGATGACCAAATTTATTTATATGTATTCCCACGACTGCAAACGTGATGCAAGGTCGGAACCCGTAGTCGAATTTTAAGGCGGGGTCCCGCACGCTAACGTGCAGGTACAGGTTTCAAAAGTCCCCAAGTCCCTGCACCTGATGTCACAAGGGCATTAGGACAGGCTGGACTTTGTCACTGGACGAATATTGTACAAGCTCCCCATGTCGAGTCCAGAGCATACTGGACAAAAATCCCAGAATCGAGACCAATTCTGGACAGAGAGCACAGGTACTACGCTACACAAGCGGTCTGGACGGTTGATATACAGCAGGGATACTAATTACTGAGTTTACCTTGCTCTAGCTAAAGGCTACATTTGGGACTTTCCTCGGGTGTCAACTGAAACGTAATGACAAGGATGTAAGGAAAGGCTGGAACACTACTCCGATAGTCTGAACAAAAAAATATATAATGAATTAAATAAGGAATTTCAGTCCTAGCCTCAGGTCAGACTAAGCTTTTGGGTTGAAAGTTGTGTGACACGTTGTCTATCCACGACGAGTTTGTTATCGATGGTGCAAAGGTAGGCGCCCATCGAAACTTACTAAACTTACCTTAATCTGGCACAAGGCTACGCTTGGAAGGCACCGAGTTAAGATCAAATTTAATACTCAAACAAATGATAACAATGTATCGCTTACTTTGGATTAATTCCCTTGTCTTCTGTTGCTTTCTTTTCACACTGTTCTGAACGCTATAAACTCCAGCCTTCCTCGAGCATTAACCAAAACGTCATGACAAGGATATAATGAAAGACAAGAACACTTGTTCGATAGTCTGAACAATACAAAAATGAATCAAATACATTGTCTATAAACATCCAAACAAAAATAATGACAATTCCTCATCTAAGAAATTCAAAGAGTTTTTCAGAAATCTTCAACCAAAACGTTTTTTTAGTTTTTAAGGTGGTCCAGCTGGCTGTTTGTATGTATCGCGCGTACAAAGAGTACTAATGAAGCTAAAGGGCTGAAAATTTAAGCATTTATTCTCCATTATGTGTACAAAACTCGTTCAATGTTTCGAATAGGGGAATTCAATTTGTTACGAAAGTTTTTGCTAAATTAGTCGCTTACTTTGTGTCTGGTAGCATTCACGCTTATTTTACAAACATTTTAGTGATCACTGT
>OY735198.1:9593946-9596446 GCA_963457665.1 Thysanoteuthis rhombus
TTATTCATTGGTAAGTAACAGGGTCGACATAAAGGTATTTTCCGAATATAGAATAGAATATACCTAGAAATATATACCTAAAAATACAACCTTCACCCCTTAGAAAAGTAATAGTGGACGCTCGTATACACAAAGAAAAAATACAACCTTTCACCCCTTGGAAAAGTGACAGCAGACTCTCGTGTATATAAGCAAAAAATGCAACCTTCAACCCCTTGGAAAAGTGACAGCGGACGCTCGTATATAAGAGGAATTTCTTAAAGAAGTGTATCTTTATTCGAATACCGTCTGTGTTTGCATCAGCATGTCATATTCTTGTTAGTAAGGGTAGGTGAACACATTGGCTGTGCTGACATTCTTACCAAAAATCGACACCTCACGAAAAAAAAACAACAAAAAAACAAATTCAAAATCGTATGAAACGTAATTTTATCTTGGGAATCTTTGTATTAATAGTATGAAGAAAGATCGGGAAAAAGATCTGACATAAAAAAAAATCATTTGTGTATAATATAGAACCTGGGGTCGTTTCGGAAATAGATAGTGCTAAAAGCTTTAGCGATGTAACCAAAAAATTACACATGATAATATACATTTGGTAATCTTCCAAAGATTTCATTTGCAAAACACATGGATTTTCAGATTTTACAAAAAGAGACAATGTGTTGGATTTGTAATGGAACTTTCGGTACGTATATAATATTTATCTATTGCCTTTTCCGTCCATACATTCATTCGATGGCATTTTGTTAATAATTTTTACTGAGTAATGATCAGTAATGATTTTTCACATATTTAAGACATATTTAAGTCCATGGTTAATTAAGTTCTGTGCACTTTTTCTTTTAGTAATCAAGGTCTAAGAATCAGCAAGAAAGTCTTATTATGTGAATGAAATGATTTAATGTTAAGAATTGCTCTTATTGTAAAATTTCCATCTTCATTTGCTCATTCATATTCTATGGATATTTTCCGACGAAAGAATGGAAATATTAACTATATATATATTTTCATAGGGATCTTTTAATTATTCTAATTAATTCGATTTAAAAGAAAATTCCTGTTATTCTTTCATTAACTGCTAGAGATCAGGGTTCATGTCATTTTAATGAATCGAGGGTGAATTTTTATATAAAACAATTTCAATACTGATTCGGGATATGTTTATATATATATACTCTTCTTGTGAGAATCAGCTAGGTGATCACTTCTAAAAGTTTCCAATGGAAACATCTCTGCAGTAGAAGAATTTTCCAGAAGATATCAGAGATATTGGCAAGTGATCATTATCTTATTCAAGTTTCTGGGAAATTTAATCACGTCATAATCAATCTGTCTATAAAGAAAACACGTGTTAGGTTTTGGGAAAATGCTTGCAGTTATCAATTCAGTAATAAAAGTTTACTATAGGTCACAACTTTTAGTCATTCCTACCATTCATTGTTATCCTTTGGTTGAACACACACACACACACACACATATATATATATATAATTAAGAAATGGATGAATGATTCGACAGAATATCTATAAATGCCTTATATTGATTGAAACTTTATTGGAAATGACCTCCTGTGGTTACGCAGAGAATGAGTCACTCGGCCTATACAGCGTGAATAAAATAAACAAATAAAGAAAAATGGGGCTGCTACAGGAATCGAGCCTACAAACGATAAGGTAGCTGCTTCAATGTAATGATGCTTTCAACCATTGAGCTAAACGGACCAAATAACCGCTTTGACCCCACTCTTTTTATTTTGTTCATTCACCGTCCATGTCTGCACTTGTCACTTAATTTGTAGAAAATCATATCACAAAGAAATGAATTAATAATTCTGCAGAATATATACATATATATATGTGTGTGTGTGTGTGTGTTTGAATGATTTTCAGATGTATCCTACAAAATAGTGAACATTCTTTATAGCGCTAAACAATATATATATATATATATATATAGTGAAAATTTTTTTTATAGACGATGAGGAAAACACTGATTTAGTGAATCGATATCATATTCCTATATAAATACCTCTTCATCTGATCTATATTTCCCTCATTGTCTATAAAAAAATTCACTATATATATATATATATATATATATATATATATTATTTACGCTGCGCCATCTTGTACACAGCCTTATTGTGAATAACTTTTTTTAATTACTTCGACTCACAGAAATCGCTTCGAAAAACGTTAGATGCAAATCTTTAGGGAATGTTTACTTCACATTTGCCTGCTTTTCCGTCGGAATAAAGTGCACCAAACTCCCTATGTACCCTCAATTAGGCCCTGCTTCTGTTCTTTTAGATGAAAAAAAAACAGGCCTAGTGCTTTCGTTTTCGTAATGGAAGAGACTTGATAAGTCAGGCCCAAAAGATATATATTTAAAAATGAATTATTTCAAATAAGTATTTCTCCTTGGTGCGGTTGGTCACAGTGTTCATTAGTGATCAAGAGATTGGTGGTTTGAAACTATGTGGAATCAACTATTTTTT
>OY735198.1:9601446-9756446 GCA_963457665.1 Thysanoteuthis rhombus
ATGTGTGTGTGTGTGTGTGTGTGTGTGTGTGTGTGTGTGTGTGTGTGTGTGTGTGTGTTTATATATGTTTATATATTGGAATTAAAAAAAAAAGAAATTGTAGAATATATGAGGATGGGAAAATGATTGTTCAGATTGGAGATGTTATTTCTGGCAAAAAACAGTTACGTCTGGAGTACCCAAGGGTCTGTTTTGGGGCCGTTTTTGTTTTTAATGTTTATAAATGATTCTCCTCGGAGAAATTAAAATGTATTGTATAAAAGTTCCCGAGAGATGTAAAATCATTACTTGAATCAAATGAATTGTACCTTAAATTGTATCTTCATGGACACAAATTATGAAGTAATTCAGAGACATTCACTCCTACTACCGACTATTTTTTCTATTGCATCATCAATAGATTCACCCGAAAGAGGCCGGGAAAGAAGTCAAAAGGAATATTACTGGGAAAAAGATGAAGACATTCCATAAAAAAAAGTAATTCAACTGGTGGAATCCTTATCATAGCTAGTGCATTCAGATTCATCTCCTCTATATGAAAGCCAGAGGTTTAAATTATATCAATTAATTTATATCAAATTTTGTCGCTAAAATAAAATTACTCGTCTGATAAAACATAATTTTCAGACGAGCAAAATATTCTAGAATTTAAAAAGTATTTCTGTTTCGTCTCATAAGCCGGGAATGTGTGAAGTTAGGTTTAAGAGTTAAAAACAAGCAACTGACTCTCGCTGGGAGTTGTGGCGTGCTCCTGTAATCCAGCTACACGGAGGCTTGTTCGAGTGGACGGTTTGAGAATGGGACCCGTGGTTTATGTTTCATTGTGGAGATCGGGTGTCCGCACTAAGCCTGGCATCAATATGGTTGGTTGGGGAGAGCTCTGGCTGACCAGGTTGATTAATGAGGGGCGACTCGGTCCAGGGCGGAAACGCAGCAGACAAAAGTCTCCGTGTCAGGCAGTAGTGGGATCGCACCTCTGAATAGTGATCGTATACCAGCTCGTTCAATAAAATCGAACCTCGATCTTTTTCTTTCTGTATCTATCTGAAATAAAATTTCGGTGAAGATTCAAGTGATTTCTTGTGCATTCAAAATCAATTTTCTTTCGCTTAAGACTTGAAAAGTGAAAACGTTATACATCTGAATGATAGATAGAGGAAGAGAAAGGGAAGGGAGAGGCTTATTCGATTCCAAAGTCAACGATCAACAAAAAGGGAGAAACTCGAAGTCTACTCTGAACGCAACTATTTCATCCACCTGACCGATTTTTTCGGAAACCAAAATAAAATGTTTTCTCTACTCGTACTACTCGTGAGACCTGACTGAGGTTAGCGCCATCACGCTCGCCATGGAAGGAGGTGGTTCAGCAGCGGAATTATAACTGCAGCTGCTGCTGCTGTTGCTGCTGCTACTGTTGCTGCTGCTGCTGCTGATATTCATCATACGCATACGGAAAGAGAAACGAGAGAAAGAGAAGACCACTCTTTAATCGTTTTTCACAAACGACTGCAACACGAAACTAACTTTATTTTCACAATGCTTTCAATGGTAATCGTTATTGTTACATCTTATCGTTATAAACACGGCACGTTTTTTTCTTTTTTTTCTTTTTTTCATCTTTCCACGGATTGAGCCGAAAGCAACTCCAGTATTTTCTTGACTGTTTTACTTTTCTGTTCATCCTTCCTGTTGCAATTTCTCCTCACATTTTTTCATATTCTCACACTTTTCATAACCCCCCGCCAATCATTTTTTTTCCATTGTCATACTCGTGTATATGTCTGGAGTTGACTTTGCTTTTCTATAGTAACGAGAACAGCAAAAACAACGAGAATAATCCTCACAAAAATAAGCTTGAAAAGAAGGGTCTACCATAAACATGTCCTTTCGATAGTCACTTATGGAGCTGGAACATTGGATCTAATCGAGAGACTGACCCGAAAGCTGAGGACCGTGCAACGTACACGAGAGCTAATCATGCTCAACATCACACGGAGATATCACAAGACAGCACATTATACTCGAGAAAAAAATCAGGAATCAGAGATATAATACGACGTGATTTTTATTATGTGGAAAGGTAAATCAGTCTATGAGATCATCATAATAGAGCGCAAACCAACAAACAAATAAAAAAAAACAGAAAAAATGCAGATAAACTTAATACGGTTAAATTCATTATTTTCCTCATTATTTTTTCTTCTTTCTGTGGTTGTTATAGTTTCTTCTTTTTCCTCCCCCCTTTCTTTTTTTCATTCATCCTCTCTTTCTTCAGCTCATCTAAGATATTTTTTGCCTTCTCTTTTTCCTTCCCCCTTCGCTATTTTGCTTCCTACCTTCCTCCTTTTCTTCATCAATCCTATCTTTTGCCTCTCTTTCTTCCTTTCTCAGTTCATCAATCTTATTTTTCTCTTCTTTCCTCCTTTCTTTCTCCCTTTGTCAATCAATGCTATTCTCTTCTTTCCCCGTTTGTTCCTTCTCTTTTTTTTCTTCTTATCTCCTTCTGTTTTCCCTTTCTTTCTATGTTTTCTTTTCATTCATCCCTTCCATCCTTTGACCGTTCATTCAAATCCCCACATTTTCTCCCTTCGACCTTTTCTTGACTGTTCTTTCGTTCATTCGTTCCATTTTTATTCATTTCTTTCTTCTTCTCCTTTTTTTCATTCTCTCCTTTCATCTTCTGACCATCCCATCTAACTTTTTCTCTTTATTTCTTCCCCCTTGATTCCTTCATCCGTTCATTTCATTTCACTCTCTTTCTTTCTCACATCATTCTCCCTCTACTCCTCCGTTCATTCATTCAATTTTCTTCTCTCCTCGCTCGTTCTTCTTCTTCTTCTTCTTCTTCTTCTTCTTCTTCTTCTTCTTCTTTTGTCAAATTCCCAAACTAGACTTTATTTGTTTTTCTACCGAAACTAGACCAACAAGAACAATCCTCATCCAAATTAGGGATGTCAACCAATTCATAAAATTCACATTCTCCTACCATGATTTGAACTCATGACCATCTGATTGCCAGGAGGCTGTCTCTATAACTTAACTAAAGGGATACGTCCAAGACATTGACGAAAATTCATCACACCGATACGCAAGAGCTAATCCCATACAAATAAATATATATATTTGAACTAAAAATATATTCTTATGCTATTTTCTTTACTTATGATATATACAATAAAGATTTGCAAAAATCGTTTTCATTTAGAATAAACGTGGAAGCGGAGTTCGCCCCTGCTATAAACAGTCCATTTTTTTTCCTTTTCCGTCTTAATTCATTCTCCTCTTCCAACTTCGTTCATTTATTCAACTTTCCCGCTGCTTTTATTATTTCTGTTTTCTTCTTTCTTCTTCTTCCTTTCTGCCTGCCTTCCTTCTTTCACTTAAAATTCCATTCGTCACCCGTTTCATCTTTCTTTCCTCGGGTCATACATTAAAATCCATTCATTTACCCAAACATCCCTCCTTTCCTTGCTCTACTTCCCATCTTCCCTATTCATTCCCGTCTCTGGTTACTGTTTTATTTATTGCTAAGTATCTGCCAAAATCCGAAAGGATTATGTCTCAATTCACCTGCTTTCATACCCCAGGGTGTTTGCTTTCAAATCAACGGTCAATATGTCATAATTGCCAACTCGAGTGTAGGATCGGCGATACTCTATGAGGTTCCTGCCTTCTAGTCAGTTGATCTGTGGCCACAAACACTTCAGCAACTTCGTACTTGTAAATATCTGTTTCTGTTATATTTATAAATTAATAAATAAATCTATGTATGTATGTATGTATGTATGTATGTATGTATGTATGTATGTATGTATCTAACTATCTATCTATCTATCTATCTATCTATCTATCTATCTATTTATCTATCTATCAATCTATCTATCTATGTATCTATGTATCTATACATGTGTGTGTATGTGTATGAGGAGGGTAAGGATGTAGATCTGACTGGATGTTGACATTATGGAAAAGGAGAAAGACTTGAGACTACTCAGCACATCTCAAAAATTTTAGTTTGGCATAATAGTTATATTGTAACTTGTAAACAGAACCCCCCTTCTGAAACCATTTATAAAATTCTTCTCGAAACTTTATTTTGATACCTCCCCCAGTTCTATTGAGTTGGCATGCCTAATTCGGTAGATCCTTTTCATGGCATGATAGCCACATCTCACTTATATATCGAACAATACACACACAAACACACATATATTTGGGAGAGAAAGAGAGAGAGAGAGAGAGAGAGAGAGAGAGAGAGAGAGAGAGAGAGAGAGAGGGTGGGGGTATTGATCAATACATACATAGTTATTGTAATGTACATATGTATTTAATTTACTTAGGTTACGAACATATACAGAGAGATTATTATTGACTTAAACACAAAGTTTTCCTAAAACACACATGGATGCACATATATATATATATATATATATATATATATATATATATATATATATATATATATATATATACATATTATTGTATCATCCACAGACAGCTGTTTCGATGTATTACATCTCTTCAGTGTGGCTATAGACTTTCCAAAATCCCATCCAGTACCGCGAGGCAGAATTGAAACTTTCACTTCAGATATATATATACATATATATATATATATATATATATATATATATATATATATATATATATATATATATATATATATATATATATATATATATATATATATATATATATATATATATATACACACACTGCGTATAAGGCTGCTTCCAAACTGACTGCAGGTTCGATCCCCGCACAACTCTCATTTCTTTAGTAGAATCGGCGGCGAGCAATGTTCTTAATAAAATGTTTTTATCACTATCGTATATGAATAATGTTAATCAGTTTCTCCCTCTCTCTCTTCCTCTCTCTCTCTCTCTCTCTCTCTCTCTCTACATATACATATATATATATATAGAGAGAGAGAGAGAGAGAGAGATATACATACATACATACATACATACATACATATATATATATATATATATATATATATATATATATATATATATATATATATATATATAACGAAAATTCTCCAGGACTCTCCTCAGTATTATAGTTGACTTCACTGGTACCGTCGTTTGGATAGTCTCAGCTTTTTTGATTGCTAGTTCCTCTGACCTTTTTGTTTAGTTCTTCGGGGCAGTTCTCAGGGTTCCAATCATTATTGGCCCTGACGTCAGCTTCACGTTCAAAACTACTTCAGCTCTCTGGCGAAGTTCAAATACTGATAGTTATTCATGCATTTGCAAGTTCACATCATACATCTGAGATATATATCATCATTATTACGCAAATCTACATCCATACCTTAAAATGATCCCACCTGTGTTACAATCATCGATCCATGTGTTGATTATTCCTTGCAGGTGTTAACCAACAAACACCTAACGACCACCACTTCAATATTATTCCAAAATAATTATTGTAACACACTTTTTATTCCCTAGAATTTCCTATTAAGTCCTGCGATAGCACACTCCTTATATGTTCATTAATCTTACAATTATCAGTCACTTAATCTCATCTGCTTTATCTTACCTTCAAACTTTTCCTTCTCCTTATTCTTCGTAATACACTTCTTACTTCGAAACATCATGACATTCATCCAATTTACTCTACCTCGTTTGTCTTTGTTATTCTCAGTCGGTGCATGACACCATGTCGTAAATCGTTCCATATAATAGCATTTCATTGATCGTTTCACAGTGCCAATGGATTATTTTTCTTTACCCCACCTTGGTTTATTTGACATTACCCCTCCGGCTTCCGGCATCGTTAGTGTGAACAGACTTGGTTACACACCTGCCCTCACTATAATGATTTCCCTATCAAAGTCATAATCACAAGGAAGCATTCAACACTCGATCAGTCATGCATATAAGTAATCAGATATGTATACCTGTAAGATTGCAAGTATTGTCATGAGTTTTATACACACACACACACACACACACACACACACACACACACCCATCCACAAATTCACGTCTCTCACACGTATGTATTTGTTTGTATGTTTTTACATATTTGCTAGAAATAAACAGTGCTCTAAATTTTACAAAAAGATGAGAAAAAATGCTCATAGGATAGCCACACCGCTAGGCCTAGGTCCAGTGACCCAGATAATAAAATTATATATATATATATATATATATATATATATATATATATATATATATATATATGTATATATATATATGAAATGAATATATGATCCGACTGAATGATTATGAATTATGTTATATCACATTGAAGCTATAATTTGAAATGATATCCAATTTTCACTGGGTAAATGTATCATATTCTATTTACGCTGTCTAGACCAATTGATGCATTCACCGTGTAATAATATAAGATCATTTCAAATGAGAGTTTCAATATAATAAAATGCAATATATATATATATATATATATATATATATATATATATATATGTAAAGAGAGGGAGGGAGAAAGAGAGAAATAGAGATAGAGAGAGACAGAGGCTTTTTATACTATATGAATACATACACACATACACACACACATACACACACACATATATATATATATATATATATATATATGTGTGTGTGTGTGTGTGTGTGTGTGTGTGTGTATGTATATATTCGCAGAGAGATAGGGAAAAATGTTAGAATTCCACAAAAGGGGTCCAGTAAGGGTAAGAGATAAGTAAGAACTTAGTAAAAGTCACACTAGTTGGTGATCAGTTTATATTCATCAACTTAGATATTTAGTAGAAAAAAAAAGTTCATAATTTCGAACCATAGCCTCCACAAGAGGGTCTGCAAGACGAATGTCTTATATAACAAATATGTTGAGGACAAAGACACAAGGATCAAAATCGAAAAAGCAGAACTGAACAAGGTAGACCACTACATCTACCTAAGATGACAAATCTCAATGAAATCCTCTAAAGAAAAAGAGATCAAGCGAAAAATCACATTAGGTTTGCAAGCTTCCGGTCGAGCAAGCTAGACTTTCAAGAACAAGAAAATCGCACTAATCCTAAAAAGAAGGATATACAACCCACACATCCTCCCAATAGTCACCTATGGAGCTGAAACTTGGAACCTAACCCCAAAAAATCATTCAACATTCACATGAGAGAATCATGCTCAACCTCACATGAAGAGATCATTGGACAGCACAGTATATTGGAGAAAGACAGGAGTTCGAGATATCATAGAAACCATTTGAAAATACAAATAGCAATGGGCTGGATATGATGCAAGAATGGTAGACAACCGTTGAACATCATGACTGACAACATGGATCCCCAGAAATCATATGCGACATTGTGACCGACTGAAAGTAAGATGTCATGGCGAGTTAGATGAATTCAGGAAGTACTGGCTCAGTGACCCCCATGATCAAGGGGTCTGGCAAATCTTGAGGAACGTCCAAAATGGTCGCTCGAAGGCTGCTGCGGCTGCTGCGGCTGCTGCTGCTGCTGCTGATGATGATGATGTTTTTGTTCTGTCCATTTTCAACCTTATTTTTCTTACTTTCTCTCTTTAGATCACATAGCATGTTTTGTAAATCATTGAAACATTATTAGTTCAAATATTCTCCGTTCATGTTTATTCTCCTTCCTTTCCAATCAGTTTTCTTGGAGTTACTTTCAGGGTTTGCTATGAATAGTTTTGGCGATATCGTATCCTCTTATCACACTCCTCTTCCGAACTTTATCTACTCTGTATATTTGTGTAACATAATTATATAATCGATGTTCTGGATGACTTTTATGTAATTCTCGTTAAGACATTGTCTCTGCATCAAGTTGAACACTGCCGTGTGTTCTAACGAGTCAGATGCTTTTTCACAATCAACAATAGCCAAACAAAGTGGTTATGTTGTAATCTAATGCCATTTTGATCAATTGATTCATTTTGTATATGTTGTCTATTGTTAAATAACCACTATTGGAGCCTTCCTGTTAGCGTGATATAGTTGAGTGTTCGGGAAGTAAACACGTATTTTCAAATCACAATCGTCATTTTTTGAGCTTTTTAAGTTATAGGTAGCATTAACGAGCCCTCATTGCATCAGGATACACTTCTGAGATATTTCCCTTTGCCTATCTAACAGTTTCTACCGTTTCGAAAGCAAGCAATGGCGGATATGTTGTTCTTTAACCTTCAAGAATAAGAAGAACCCATTAATCCTAAAAAGAAGGGTGTATAACCAATGCATCCTTCCAATAGTGGAGCTGAAACATGGAACCTAACCAAGAGACAGATCCACAAATCGAGAACCATGTAACGTGCTCATGAAAGAATTATGCTAGGCCTCACATGGAGAGACCATAAGACGGCACTGTACATCCAGAAGAAGACAGGAGTCAGGGACATCATAGAATCTATTAAAAATCTCCGATGGCAATGGGCTGGCCATGTCGCACGAATGGCGGACAACCGAGGGACAACGCAACTCACGTCATAGATTCCCTGAGATCACATGCAGAACCGAGGCTGGCAGGATATTAGGTGGAGAGACGAGCTAGACAAGTTCAGAAAGTACTGGCTCCGTGACGCCCAAGATAGAGAAGTGTGGCAAATCCTGGGGAAGGTATATGTCCAACGACGGACGTTGAATGACTGATGATGATGATGATGAAAGTCTTTATCCTCCATGGGGTTGAACTCTACTGTGCACACTAAGCGACACACTGCAGGATAGAAGAGATGATGAATTAAATCCAGGCGTCGTTTCGAGTCATTTAACCCTGGTCTTATCTTACTTGGTCAGCTTATAATTTATTACACTGAAATACGTAATCATTTCCCGAACATTCAGATACGTAATTACTTCCCTAACAGCCTAATACGTATTGCTAGCTAGTAAATTAACATAAGCTCATTAGGTTACCATAGTACCTAATGGATATGACGAGTATGGGATGATTGTTTATTTATAATATACACCGATTATATATTGCTTATTATGACTTTTAATATGGTGAATTGTATTATTTATGCACCAGAAGTTTTACAGAACTTACGCCTAATGTATTTATGCACCGGTCGATAACGTAATTCCAACTCTCGATTTTCTAGGGAAGTCAATTAGAAACTGTCATTAAAACTGTCAACATCTTTCTTCAGTTTTCAAGCTGGTATGGCTTGCTGGCTATGTAGGTATTGCACGTACAGGCCACACCGATTGAGCTAGAAGACCGAAAATTTAAGGTACTACTTATCATGTTCAGGAAATTTTCCTATTGTTTTTTGAAAATCTCTCCCAAACGGGTTTTTGGTGGGGGTCCAATTTGCAATGTTATTTTATGCTAAATTGATCCCTATTTTGTGTCCGATAGCAGATACGTTTGTTTTCTGAAGATTTGAACTTTTTTTTTAGAAGTTTCTGCCTAACAAAATTCGAGAGAAGGAAATTATTTATTGATCCCTTTTTTTTCAAATGATAACCGCCAATACAGTATGCTGCCAAAAGACATTGGTCTCATGACGGTTCTTGTTCAGTGAGTAACCAGACTTGTACTTATTTTCTGTTACCGAAAGAATTACCCATTCAATGAGTTGTAAATACGAACATTTACTTCGGGTTTTTATTCCGGTATAAATACTGTCATCATAATAATAAATAGACGCCATTTCTAACAAATAGAATATTATGTACAATATATTGTTTCACATATTATATCATACGCACATATATCAAGAACCGTCAAGCAAAACTGTCATCAAAGTGTCAATATAGGTTTCTTCAGTTTTTTAAGCTGGCTGGCTATGTATATATCAATCATGCATACATACCACACCAATGGAGTTATAGGAACAAAAATTAGACCATTTACTCCTTTTTGCGTCTAGGAAAAACTTTTTTCCTCTCCTAAAAAGAGGTTTTATTGGATTGGGTCGAATATGCAATGTAAATTCATAATAAATTTTTCGCTAGTTTGTCTTGCTAGTTTATTGGAAATCCAAACTTTTTAATGATTCAACAGAAGGCATGAGACATGACTTATTCGTGAATAATTCCAATATTACGAAGAGACGGTGGTCACGTTGTAGTTTTTATTGAGAGATTTTATCTGACCTGTATATCTTATTTATTGCACCGTGTATGATTTTATATGTTGAGGTGATATTGTGTTACACTGATATCAAGATGTCCACGGACTAATGATACATAAGCGTTAATTCCAAACTAACAAATATTTATCTTTGATTCTTGTCAATGCACTTAAATCAGTGAGGTATATTAGTCACATAGCTCTCAGTTTATATAGTGATAATTTCTGCTAATAATTACGTGTCAGGATTATTGATTTCCCCATTACACACACTCAGACACAGACACAGACAGACAGACAGACACACACACACACACACACACATATATATATATATATATATATATATATATATATATTACAAGCTTAACTCTAACTCAACTTGATGTTTAGTGTTGAATGTATCGAGCACTTTATGAAGTAAACCCATCACACATTGAATAATGTATTATATTATATTATTTTGTATTCACAATTTGTACTATGTATGTATATATGTGTGTGTGTGTGTGTGAATACTCATTGGTAAGGGTTGTGGTTGATCCGACAATATGAGAAATTAATGGCAGTTTGGGAAGTCTTGTTTTACATAACTGAAATTATATTCCTGACTTTTTGTCCATTTTCTGGACCTTTTCAAAAAGCATATGATGTAAAGATACAAGTGTTTATAGGTTGAACATTTGGATCGTGCGTAAGAAATTGTGTTTTCATCATTTTTTTTTCAAATGCATAAGTATATATGATTTTACTTGAACTTATAAATGTACAAACACACATACACACACACACACACGTATATATATATATATATATATATATATATATATATATATATATATATATATATATTCAACCGACATTCTCATCTCGTTCATTTTGGGGCTATTCGTCTCCTTCAACGCGACGGTCATGTATTGAGAAATGGACATATTTGGTCCGACGGATAAATTATGAATCACGTTGTACTATAAAGAAAATTATTTGAAATGATCTCCCGTCGTTACATGGTTAATATATCACTCAATTTACACAACTTAAGTAGAATGAATAATTAAAGAAAATGGGGCAGCTGCAGGAATCGAAGCTGTTAGGATAGCCACTTTAATGTAGCGATATCCTTACCATTGAGCTAAACAGTCACTGGCAATGCAAAGGCCCAAATATCTGCTTTCAACTCAAATTTTCATCTCGTTTGTTCTCGGTCACTTTCAACACGAGAGTTATGTATTAAGAAATGGATATATTTGGTCCGACAATGAATCATAAATTGCATTATATTATACAGAAACTTATTTAGAAATGATCTCCCGTCGTCACACAGTCAATATATAACTCAATTTAGACAACGTAAAGAGAATAAACAATTAAAAAAAATGGGATATATATATATATGTATATATATATATATACGTGTGTGTGTGTGTGTGTGAATGCAGCCAATATGTGAATAGATATGTATGTAGTATAATTTTTCGATGGATATCGTAATTGATGAAAATGTACACACGAACAATCCATTTTTTAAACACAGCACATCAATCCACACACAAACACTGACTGCACACAGAATCAAATAGCCTGCATCGTTACACTATTAGTTTCATCGAATTGAAAAATCGGAAAAAGGTTATTTCTTCAAATGGGTCATATTTGATTGAATATTTACCGTTTCAAGTTTATAGCATCCTCTATCTTGCTATTCCAAAACCTACTCTTCATATTTAACAACAGAGATAGATAGATAGATTGAGTGAGTAATTTATTTTCGTATGTATGTTTATCAATATATATATATTAAATTATGGAAGTTACTTGTCTCTTTGACACTTGATTTTACCCGAGCGCTCTATGGTTTCCTCAATTTCCTCCATATTTTCCCATCTCCTTTCTTTCTTATCAGTTTTTAATCTTATTATATTTCAGCAACATAGCCGTACGTGCGCCTGTGACATGCAACAAAAAGAACTGAGTTTACAGTTTGTTCCTTACTGGGGAAATAAGCTGAAGAGAATACAACGAAAAGAAGGAACAAGAAAAAACGAAACTTCAATAATGAAAATTCGAGAGAAAGAAAACGATTCTTCGTGAACTGGAACATTCTCGTCATGGCTTCCATGTTGTTTCCATAACAACTTTTACTTCTACTTCAGTCAAATTTTACAGCGTCATTTATTTGTTGTTTTTTTTTTCTCGAAAATTTCGTTTCACTTATTCGTTCGTTTATTATGTCTTCATTCTTTTCTGAGTCGTCTGCTCAAAGCTAAAATCCATTCGATTGTCGAACTCTTGAATCTGATTGAAGTAAATAAAGAAACTGAAGCCTACAAAATCGAAAGTGCACGAATGAATAATCAGAGAGGGAAGAGAGTAAGATTATCGAAAAATGAATAATAAAAAAAATCACGTCTGGTTAATCAGTCAATAGAGACCACGAAACCAACGCCTTTTGGCAGCACACCATGTTGGGGATTATCAATCAAAAAATTAGGAAGAGGTGTGACCGATGAATAAGTTACTTCTCTTGTATTTTGTTGGACCGTGATGGGTTAAAAAAATGTATGAATTTTCGTAAAATAAGCGTAAACGCTACCAAATGCGAACGAAAAGACTTATTAAGTTCAACTGCCAACTTAGAAAAAACTTTTTAGAGTGTAGAATATAAGAGAAAAACAAAACCTCGAAAGGTTTCATTTTCTAGACATAATGATTAACAAATGTTTAAATTTTCAGGTTTTCTAACTCTATTGGTGTGGCCTAGAAACGTGAATAATACGTACATAGCTATCCAGACTACATTAAAAACAGAAGAAACCTATGTTGACTGTTTTTGTGAAAGATCTGGTTGATGGTTTTTGATAACGAGATGAAGTAGTCAAGCGAGATTAACAAAATTATCTAAAAAAATAGTGCTGGTAAGACAAGTGAAAAAGTAAAATCTAGGCGTGTGTATCACTTTAGGTTAAATCTATTCAAGTAGATGTTTGTTACTGTTTATTGTTATACTGAATGTATTGCAGTTTTGCTGTTAGAGCTTTGAGAAAAATAGATGATTTCAGTTGTGAATATTCGACAACATACCTATTTGCTCAAACGGTTCAAAGCCAAATTTTAATTTCCGTTCAAAACATAACTATTCGAAACCTTCCGACTGATTCTACATTTTTGTATACTATCTTATATATATATATATATATATATATATATATATATATATATATATATATATATATATACATATATATATACATATATGTATATATATATATATATATATATATATACATATATATATATATATATACATATATACATATATATATATATATATATATATATATATTTATATATATACATATATATATGTATATGTATGTGTGGGTATATATACAGTGCATGTCAAAAATTTTGTAAGATTGGAAATTGTTTTGGCATTATTTTTCTTCAATATTACACCTGAATGCATAATCACGTTGATTTTTTTAAACCAATATTCTTGTTCTCAACTCTTCACAAATAAAAATTATGAAAGTTAGCATCACAACCTAGTAAATGTGGGATTCTAAAGATTTGCAATAATCTGAGTGTTTCGAAAATACATTATATTTCATTTAAAATAGCGCCAGTGAAGTCCATGTTATTTATTTTGATAGTAAAAATTGATGTAGTCAATATTATGCGCCTAGAATGTTGCTAGAATCCTTTTAGGTATTGACTCGTATATGAGATCTAGGTATTCATGTGTTTTCCCTGGTAGACTGAATATCTGCTATTAAAACGCCTCGAGTCATCGGTTTCTCTTTCAATTCTCCACCTAAAGCATTTGTGAATTACCCCCGGACGTTTCCTATTATATTTAAATCGGGAGATTTGGCTGGCTCGTCTGGAATGCTGATTAACTTACAGGAAAATCAATTTGAAACGGAACGTGCAACAAGGCAGGGGTCACTATCATGCTGAAATATCTGATTGCTTAAGTTCGTTAGCGAGCGTTTGAACGGCAAAAGTTTACCCTTTAGAACGCCTAGGTACGTCGTTGCATTCATTTGACCTTCAATGATGTGTAAGACATTCTTGCTTTTGGCAATATGTATCCTCATACAATAATCGATACAAGGAATTTTACAGTGCGTTTCATTGCAGAGTTTTAAATATTCCTGCTCCAATCACTGGAATCATATTGCTCTTTGCCTACTTTGCTAGAAACGACCTTTCAACAATCGTTTATTGTCCATTGCTTTTAATTTATTACAGAGGTATAATCTGGCTTGTACGTGTTTTTTTTTAGTAGAGAGAGATTTTTCTACCTTACGAATGCTTACCAAATTCTTTTAATCTTTCGTCAAATAGTCGATCTGCTGCTTTCACTTATTTCAAACGTGATAAAGAGGTGTCTTCATCTTTTTTGTAAATATTTTGCAGATAGCGGTTTTGTCGATGTGTGCTCTGGCGTGGTTCAAATGTTTAGGTTCAAATGTCCGTTTATTCTATTTAGAACTTTTGAGACACAAGATTGACCAACCGTCTGGTAAATCGCGTTGACTCTTATCTTAAGATGCAAAGTTCGATACCAATTCCTTCTCACGGGCGATCAAGCCGTCTGCACCAGGTTGTCAGCCGGTATATGCTACGAAAAATTAAATATACAACCAGAAAAAAAATGAGATACGTATAATATATATCAGAATTACTGGCAGGGTTAAAAAGAATCTCTTTAATTAAAGAAACTGCACATTTAATGAAATACTTAAAAAATATCAGTATTTTTTTTAACAGTTTATGATCAAAATCAGTACAAAAAAAGCTACTAAAACTCCTTTTTTCATTGAGCATATATTTGATTGATTGAAAAAAAGATTTATTCATTTATTTGTGTTCTTTCATTTGATGTTTAGTCTATTAGGTGAGATGCTTTTAGGTATGACGTCCACTTTTCTTCATAGGATTGAAAAATTTTATTGACTTTAATTGATGCGTCCTGTAAAATTGAATTTGCGTCGGCACTGGTATTGTGATCAGGTGGACAGGTATGTTGTTCTGTTGGGAGTAAATTTTTATACATTGGTCGATTCTATGTCGGTAGTTATTAAATCTGATATCAAACGGCAATCCAGATTTACCTATATACTGTATTTTACATTATGTACCTTCAAGTAGATATTATAAGCCCTTCCCCAGGAACTGGTCAAGATATTGGTCTGTTGAGGTGTTTGAAGCATAGACTATTTCTGCTGCAGCATAGTTTCTAGAATTTGATTGTTTAGGGGTAATATTTCTGTGGAATACTTTAATATCGATTATGATGTTGCTGCTGCTGATGTCTTTGATGTCATCGTTAATCTCAGAGTAGACGTAAGTTTCCTCAAATGAAGTTAGTTGAATTTGATGCTGTGACTGTGCCCATAGCACGACATTTATTGGAGGAGGTATTATGAAAGTTAAAGCTGTTGAGAGAGTGTATGTAATGCGTTATGTTAGTAATGGTCTTTGTTGTAGTTTCGTCCATGGTTTTACTATCTAGCTTTTCTTTGAGGGCTAGAATTCCTCCCTCTTTATCTATCTATCTATCTATCTATCTATCTATCTATCTATCTATCTCTCTCTCTCTCTCTCTCTCTATATATATATATATATATATATATATATAATCATGGGGCGGGCTTTCAGTCCATTTATGATTAGCTTATATGTATCCCTTATTTTTCGGAGAATGCTGTATAAAGCTATCTTTAAGGTTGAAAAAAGAGTGAATAAACCAATCATCTCCTTTAATTATTTTTTACTAGTTCATCAGCGCACAATAGATCTATCTTGAGTCTTGATTACAATTTGATAAAACGAAGGAAAAGAAATGTTTGATTCCAAACGTACATCGTCGTATTTGGAAGTACACGTTCTGTCTTCGACTACAGTTATGTCAATTCAGTTTTCATGCGTAGTACTACAACATATGAAAACAAAATCGAAATTCCTTTGTTCTGTTTCTCGGCTTGAAACAAGAAGAAGTTATAATTTTTAAGTCAATGCGATTAGTATAAGAAAAAGTCTTTGGATAACTCGGAAGAACATTGATTTCTGACAGATTTTGGCGCTCTATTTTCGAGAATTCCCTCTGCAACCTTTTGTTCATGAATATCTTCATCAATTATAGGTCAGAATACTATCTTATACCCATCAATTAAAGAGCACACTTTTCACATTAGGGGTGTTTCCAGTGATCTAAAGGGTGTGGTTTACTTTTCTGCTTCGCTTGTAGCTTCCTTATGAGAATGATGTCGTTTCCATGGACCTGATACATATATATATATATATATATATATATATATATATATATATATATATATATATATATATATATATATATATATATCGATTTTATGTCAAAAGTCGGTCTATAACATTTAATCGACGTATCGACTATACTCTATAGCATCAAGCTCTATTGGAATAAAGATATTCGGATAAATATACACGACTTGTATGTATCTCATTTACCCATTCAAACGTATATATTCATATATATATATATATATATATATATGGAGAGAGAAAGAGAGAGAGAGAGAGAGAGAGAGAGAGAGAGAGAGAGAGAGAGAGAGAGAGAGAGAGAGAGAGAAATCGAAAGAGTGCGAAAAGGGGGTATGCAACATTTTGTCGGTCAAAATAGCATAAAGTGAAGGAGTAATTACCGCTAACTTATACAGTAAAGTTTTTGAGAGCTCCCAGACACCCAACGTAATTTCACGTAAATTTTCTCTTCGGCAGACAGAGCTGCAATGATTGCAGAAAAGTATGACCATAATTCTGAAAGGGCATGTAGGTTTTGAGTGCCTACTGTAAGAACTGTAAGATAGAAATATGCAAGAAAGTAAGTAGTAAAGTATTCAAAATTTTTCTACATCAGTGTCAGCAGATGATGAACCTTGACTTTCAACCTCGAGGCACACAGACATGGGACGAAGTTATTTTAAGGATATTTCAACGCTCAAAGATTTCTTCATGAAAATCAATAGTAATTGGTTCCTCGATTTACGCCATTTTGGAGGCAGGGAAAAATTGCACTGGTTAATCTTTGTGGAAGTTTATTCTTCCGTCTTGGAAAGATCTTCTCTCAATGTTGAGAAATAGGAAGGGTAAACCAAAGAGATCAAAGTCATCATAGTCAGCGTTTTCAACTTGCATAGAAAAGCGACAGAAAATATCTAAGAAATTGTTTATGTATATATATATATATATATATATATATAATGTGTACTGTAGAGAGTGAGACGGACTCGGGAGTGAGGTAATTGGAGGTAAGGTTTATTAATCCTTATAAGTGAATTATCCATACATGTTTCGGGATTCTTCCCATCATCAGTGGTGTGTGCTGTGTGAGTGTGTATTAATATATATATATATATATATATATATATATATATATATATATATATATATATATATATATATATATATATATTGGATAAATTTAGATATTTTCCAATGAGACTTGTAATGATATTCCAGATAGCAAAACCATAAGTCGATCAAAAATGCATCATACTTATAATGAATTTAATATAATATATAATATAGTCATGACTTTATTAGATTTTTTAATGATTGAATGAAGGTCTAATTCAGGGTTATAAACAATATTTTTGACATCTAAATAATTTGTCTTCACCAATCTAAAAATAATGTGGGGAGGGGGGTAAACTTTCCTTCTAATTCGTCTGGCAAGATGGGGGTTGCCTCTTGTGAGACGGACGCTTCACAATTCGAACCAAACTCATGGGTTGGAAATAATATTGTCTTGGATGATCCACTACTGAAGAAGCTTTCGAAAATTTATCTACTTTTTTTAAAATCGTTTTGCCTTTCTGTGATTCGTGTGGATTCTAAATTCAAGGAAAAGCAAAAGCAGCCTGCAAAGTAGAACTCGGATGACAACCGATTGCAGAAATCACAAACAGGGATCAAAACGCTGAGTGGAAGCAGAAGGGGCATGTTAGCGGCACAAAAACCCTGCAAACCGACAAGTAGCTGTTTTAGCCTAAAGACGTATGGTTTCAGGGATGGGGGCGATTTTATAAACAAAAGCTTTATGAATAAGTAGTTCACCTACTGCATTTCTACCGAGATAGCACTTTAACAAATCTCAATAAATGTTGAAAAGGACACTTCAAATCTCCAGCTACGCCCTTGCATGAATGGAACTCTCCTTTCGCGTTTTGGCAGCCTGAAAACTCGAATCGGTTTCAGTCAATTTCAAGCGCACTTCTTACAGCAATTTCAACCATTTCTTAGCTATTTCGTAGCAAATTTATTGAAATTTAACCATTTTCCTCTATTAAAGTGGCCATTATAGAATGGCTAAGGGTGTGTTTGGTGCGTTGGGGTGTTTTTTTACGCTCTTCCAGGGTTGATTTAACGCATTAATAGCTGTTCAGTTGAAGCAGCGTATAGATTAAATGCATAAGGACATGGATGTTTCTCTCACATTGACAAGTGGTTTGAAGGGTTTCACAAAAGAGAAGAGAAGGTGTAATTCTAAATAAAAAAGAATACAAAAATTTATAACATGGCTTTTCCTTGTCGATATTACCATTAGTCTTTTCTTTTCGGTCCACACACAAACGCGCGCGTGCTGTATTAGAAACAAACTGTCACAACAGGTTTCTTCAGATTTTTAGTTAGAACTTTTGGTTAGCAACTGGCGAAAGCCTAATGGGAAAAGACCAACTTTGGGATACCTGTGCACGTAAGTGGAACAGTCCCATAAGAAACCTTTTGCAAGCCGGAAAGACGTAATGCAAAGAAACAATTAACAATAATTTACATCGGAAACATTTTTGAGCATTACCAAATATCCCAAATCAGATGATGGTATGTTAAACTGGGAATAACTTCTTCACATTATGCTATTTTGGCTTACAAAAGTTTTTTTTTTTAAGAACGTCCAACTTACTTGAACAGGTATAACCCGGTTTCTGAGAACTGACTTTTGCTTTTATCTGCACAGGTTACGTTTACCTTTAAAATGGCGTAAAGCGAGGTTGTAATTACTACAAAATCAGAAATTGGGATGTTGATAAACATTTGAGAAAAGGGTGTAAGAAAAGAAAGAAGAGCGTGCATGCTGCCTTCATAACAGCTGAACGCTATTTTCGCTTTTTTTCGTAAAAGTGAAAAAGGGGCAAAGAGTGAACCTTCAAAATGGATGGAATAGTTGTACATCAGAAACTGTAAACTAAGACTGTCACAAAAACTGTCACATAAACTGTCAAAGTAGGTTTCTCCAGTTTTCAAGTCGGACCGACCGGGCATGTATGAATTTATCATGCAGGCTGACCAATAAAGCTACTGGGCTGAAAATTTTATACATTACTCTTTAGTATGTCAAACAAAAAACTTTTTTCTTTGTTGAATTTCCATGTTTCAGCTCCATAGGAAGATGCATTGGTTACTGACCCTCCATTTCAAAACTAATGGGATCTTTTTGTTCCCGAATGTCGATCTTGCTCCGTCGAAAGGCTGCTAACCTTTCTTGATTCACCGTTTGATTTCTTCTTCTTTTGAGAGTTTCGTGAAGATTCTTTGTCCTAAATAAGATGTGGCAGTCTACTTTCTTTGGTTCTACGTTTTCGATTTTGATCTTTGTGTCTTAATCCTAAACATATTTGTTGCACATGGCATTCGTCTTTCTGAAGTTCATGTTCAGACCAACTTTCATTCTTTCTCCATTCAACTCGACTAACATTATCAAGAGTTCATGAAGGTCCTCTGTAAAGGGGATGATGTCGTCAGCAAATCTGAGGTTACTTAGATATTCGCCATCAGCTCTGACTCCTTTACGAGCTAGAAAACCATGGATGGTGTTCAAAGCATATTTTTTCTAACCTTTTCATTCACAGAACTTAAGAAATATGATGGCTTAGCAAATTGGAAGAGATACAATAAATCAGTTCGCTAAATGTTATTAATGTCAGACAATATATCAACAGAGTTTGCAAGGCATATCTGCATTAAAAAAAGGATGGAGAAAGAAAATGGAGAATCGCTTCAGGGGGAAAGGAAACAGATGAAGAAAGAACGAACAAACAATCGAACAGGTCTGGTTAGTCACTCAATAGAAACCATCGCATGACAAATGAGCATACTGTGATGGGGGTGATCAATTAAAAACTTGGAAAAGTCGATGAACGAATGATAAATTACTTTTCTTGCACGGTAGTAATTACTAAATAATCTGAACGAGCCTGGGCACAAACTAAGGGATCAGTTTAGTACGGACTTATATTGCAAACTGACCCATCCCGATTGGGTGGAATTTTCTAAATAAAAATTAAAAAAAAGATCTTAACAAACAGCCCGTCAGCTCAATCGATGCGGTTCGTGCACGTGATACCTACGTATGTACTTAGCAAACCAGACACATTTGAAAACTGAAGAAACCTATATTGATAGTTTGGGGGACAGATTTGGTTAATGGTTTCTAATATCTGTAAAAAAAAAATAATCGAAGTTTGGGAGACTGACAGAGAGCAAGGAATGAGGAAAGAGCATCAGGGTGGGGAGAAAGGGAGAGTGGAAAAGGGGATGAGGAGGGGAGCAAGAGGGGGGAGGGGCAGGGGGAGTAAGAGAATAGAAGGGAAAATAGAAGGAAAATAGAAGATAGAAGGAAGGGCAGGAGATGGCAGAAGGGGGAGCAGGAGGTGGGAGGAAAGGGGATCAGTAGGAGGGGGAGGAGGATAAGATGGGGAAAGTGAAAAACTAGGGAATATTAAAATGAAAGTAAAAGAATGACAGGAAAGAAGGACCTGGCGAATGGAAGAAAGAAAGAAAGATAGAGAGAAACATAGTTCAACGAAAGAGAGAAAACATGGAAGGAGAAAAAGAAACGAAGAAAGAAAAAAGAAAGAAAAAAAGAAATGAAAGAGAGAAAAGAAGATGGATTGACGAGAATGTTGTGAGGAATGAAAAGACAGAAAACAAGACTGAAAGAACGAAACGGAAAAAGGAAAGAGAAAGAAAGAGGCAACGGAGAAGGAAGAGAGAATGAAAAGAATGGAAGAAAGAGAGAAGGAAGAAGAAAGAAAGAACATTGTGAATAAAGATGGAAAAAAAATTGCCAAGAAGTGGTAGAATATATATATATATATATATATATATATATATATATATATATACTAAAATCGATATCTAAAAAGGCGGAATATGAAAAAAAAAAAGAAAATAGACGGACATAAAACTGGCATTCCAAAAGAAATTATGAATCACCGCCACCAATATATGCTTCTTTTTACCTCGTAAATTAAGCCGTGGTGGCTCTAATGTTACGATACTTTGATGAAAATACTGCCGGTATGGTTTGAATCATAGATTTATGATTCGAAAAAACAAAAACGACAAAAAAAAGCCCAACCCCAAATAGAGCATAGGCATAAACTAAAGGAGCAATTTGGCATGAACAGAGGGGAAATGGGTTACAAAAATCGGAAAATGCATCATCCCTACTCATAGAGGTGAATGTATGTTTAAAATTTCAAGTTTCTACTATGAAAGGTTATTGCTGGCTGGATGGATACATCGTCATTATCATCATCTTCAGTCTTTTATCGTCCGTCGATGGACACAGACCTTCGCCAGGATTCACCAGACCTCTCTATTATGAGCGTCGCGGAGTCAGTGATTTTTAAATTGGTCTAGCTCATCACGCCGTCTTACTTTCTGTCGGACACGGTTTTGCATGTAATCTCGCGGGATCCACGTTGTGAGTCGCGATGCCCAGCAGTAGTCTGACCTTCTTGCAATATGACCAGGTTCATTATCTTTTAAGTTATCTAATGGATTCTGTGATGTCTTGGATCCCTACTCTCCCCTCAATATATTCTGCTGTCTTGTGATCTGTCCATGTGATTTTGAGCATGATTCATTTTTTCCTGTGCACTTTGCATGGTTCTCAAATTGAATCAGTCAGTCTTTTGGATAGGTTCAATGGTTCAACTTTATGGGTGACTATCGAGAGAATGCATTGGTTGTATACCCTTCTTTTTAGGACTAATGGGATTTTCTTGCTTCTCAAAGGTTGAGCTAGCTATACCGAAGGCTTGCAATCCTAGAGTGATCCATTGCTTGATTTCTTCTTCTTTTGGGAATTTCATGGAGATTCGTTGTCCAAAGTATATATATATATATATATATATATATATATATATGACAGAGAATATGGATAGTCTGAATCTGGAAGCAGTGAGCAAACCGGTCTGTTACGGGTAGCGGCGATCATTAGGTCAATGGAGAAAAGAAGAATCAAAAGAGAAAAGAGAGGGACTAACCAATGTATGTATAATGGAAGGAGAGAAGAAAGAAAGGAAGGAAGGATTCAGCATTAGAGAGGAAGAACGAGGTATACATAAACCAGGAAGAAAACGATTGGCTCGGAATGTCAAGGAAATCAAAGATGGAAGGAATTGGGCCGACTAGGTCAGATAAGCGCGATTAGGATTTGTCATCTTTATTTGATTATATCAATTAAGGAATTGCATTACGAGTAGCATTTATACACGCCTGGGTAGCATCAACTCTAGGCGATGAACGAGCCTGTAAGTCAGTCCATAGATGCGATAGTTCGATTTTTAATTTCCTTTCCAAACCTATTCCTTTCAGAGCTTCCTCTTTTAAAAGCCTTTTCTTCTGGAAGTTACTTCATTTTACACTAATATCGTAATAAAATGAAATTTCAGTCATTCAATCAATGCGTATTTGTATTCCGACGTTGTAAAATATAATTCCATTTTCTGATGATGAAATAAAGAAATGTCACTTGAGTGATATAAGATTCGTGGAATGAGTTGGTGTAATGCTTCGTGGAGATGATGTTGGGCGTTTTCTATCTCGATTTGACAGTCAGAGATTCAGTCTGTCAATGACAGACATCGCTGTTGTAGTTACTAGCGCTTCTGAAAATGAGGCCTTTGCTAGACATTTCGGACACAACGGAGGGATCTTGTTATTCTGACAATCTGAGAAAAAAAATCTTCCACTTTTCCTCAAAATGTCAAGGGGAAGTTGAAACAGCGACTGCATTGGTTATTATTTCATGATCTTTCGCCAATCATCACGAGGTTTTGCTATTCAAGAAATCAGTTACGGTAGGGCAGAAGTGACTAAAATGTCTATGTCTAATAATACACCTGAATCTAGAGGGACTAAACTGCTTAAATTGTTTAAATACGCTTGAAATTTCATTTATTAAGTTGAATATCAGAGACAGAATTACAACATTTATCATACTTATTTGAAGAAATTATCGAAATCAGCTAATTATCTATTTCTGGTGAAATTTCTAATGAAAGCACGTTTACCGGTTTACATAGTGTAAACAGGTTTCAAATACAGGTATTTCACGATTTATATTGATTACAATAGTATTTTTTATATAACAATTTCCTTTATAACGTGACGATAAAATTGATAAGTTACAGCGTTATCATTGACATATCACCCTGTTTACAAATGTTCGTGAGAGTAGCTGGTTAAGATAGTTGAAGAAGAGATCAGTAAGTAAGTGAAATAATTCATTTGACCAAGCTCTTGCTATAACATCAAACATCACGACTGTTCTTAGTACAGGAAGTTTTCATCCATTCATTTAATTTTTCTTTGAAGTGGAACACAACGCATATTGAGTTATTATTTTTCTCGATGTATTAACTGCATTTTGAAGAACTTCAGGAGAATTCCGCATTCTCTCCCCGGATATCCTGCTGACAGTTATATTCACCGTCTCCTGGGGCTGCGAATTCCACTTTGCGGTTAGAGAGAAAAATGATCGTTCCGGTAAGATCCTTTCCCAAGTCGAAATCATGTAAAGCCACCAATCAATTACCATAAATTTGCATTGAGAAAATATTTGAGCGGACCCAGAATTCTCAAAGGGTAATGATGGTCGTTTGTGCTGAGTCGTCGGAGATTAAGGTATCGGGAATTACAGGAGTCTGGGCTGTCAGAAGAAGAAAAGGCAATACCCAACAAAACAAACATGGAACGCTATTTTCGCTTTTCGGCTTCTTTTGCGAGAGCAGAAAAAAGGCGTGAAGCGAATTTTTAAAAAAATTGAGTGGATTCCTGTATTAGAAAAGACTAATTAAAGAAAAGCAATAGATGAAAGAGATACTATATAAATTCACACATTTAAATAGATATTAATTCAATACTTTTTTTGTTGCTCTCAAAACAGAAAAAGCTCTATACTAGAAAAATCATCTAAAGGCTCTTTATTTATGTCGCTTAATATTACAGAGAAATATGAAAAAATCTATTTAACATAAAACTATACCAGCTTGGAATAATTTCATAAGATAGATTTGATAAATTTGAGTAAAGATAGTCTCGAATTAATCATCAAAGAAGATTGTAAAAAATACTGATTGTAATAAGTGAATTACCAATTATGAAAAATAGAATTAAAAAAAAAAAAAAGCAATAATCTCATGCATTAGAGTCAATTCTAAAAGATATTGTAATTTATTCTTAATACTAAAAACTACTAATTGGTGGATTATTAATGTTTTTTCTATTCATCTTTTTCCATTTCTTCTTAACATTCTATTAATAAAATATTTTTGATTTTGAAAATAATGAAATTATGCTGTATGTGAAAGTATAAAGGTGGGTAATACTTCTGAAGCATCTAAATTAATTTGTGCCCTTCTCAACAATCGTCGTATTGGTAGATAACATTATAATTACATTTTTATTCTTTATTTTGTAAAATAGAATATAATCTACCATATCACATTCTATTGAAAAATACTTCAGAATGGCTCAATTACCTTTTGTTTCTAGTATCTAATACTACGCAAACCTTTAAAGAGAACCTCCATTTGAGTTTATCTCAATTTTGATTTTTTCCCCAACGTATTCACCCTCTTTGGAATTTGTGAAATGAATGAGAGAGAGAGAGAGAGAGAGAGAGAGAGAGAGAGAGAGAGAGAGAGAGAGAGAGAGAGAGAGAGAGAGAGAGAGAGAGAGAGAGAGGGGGGGAAAGAGTTTTGACATCATTTTGTTTGTCACAACAATGACAATGACATCACCAAAATAAGTGACATCATGACGGATTGGCCTCAGGTCGACTTGTTTTATTACAGGAACTATTAATAAAGAAGTTGAAATAGGAATCATAATTTTTGAATGATATTGTACGGGAGAATTTATCCGTTAGATTTTTATGAAGTAATGGAGTTTGACCTTAGCACAGCCAAGCTCGTCCCAGCTTCCATTCTTTGGTTATTTTGTTCACCATTCAAGGTGGAATGCTCTTCATGAGCACCTACAGCGATGTACATTTGTCTTCCATCGTACTTACATTATCAGTGACGTCTGGTGATGTAATTTGCAAGAAGCATATCATTGTACGTTAAACTTGATAAATTGTATCTTCACTTAATTTTACCTAAGGATGAGTTAATTGTTTCATTGACATCTTTAGTAGCACGGTAATCGTAAGCATATGTATTTTTCTTTTCGACAAACGTACTACTTTATTTGATATTTTAGTCGTGATATTTCGGTATTGCTGGTCAACGCTGTTTTGAAATTGAATTAGGAACATTTCCGAATTTCTTACTTCGAATTGTTTTGTCGTACTTGTAACATAGTTGTTATGTTATTTTACTCACGAGCGGAAGCCAAAATTGCGTTGTTACCAACTCCCCGCCATCTTGATCACGGGTGTTTTTTTTCTTTCTTTCTTAATTAATCTAATATTAAGGAAATGTTGAACATAAACAAAAAAATTACATTTTACAAGTACAATGATATTTTTTAAGTACATCTGTCAATTAACGTAACCATTATTGTCGTTTTTGATGACAAAGGGTGAGCTAGTGGAAAAATGAATGAAGAAAGAGAGAAAGAATTAAAGAAAGAAAGAAATAAAAAAAGGAAAGAAGAAAGACAGAGGAATAAGAAAAAGAACAAGGAAAGAAAAAGAAAAAGAAGGCGAAGAAGAAGAGATTTGATGACTTTCCATCACAGTCAATAATTCAACAACCGTAGCGTCAAAATTTGAAGTCATGTAAAAGAAAAATCCCTCCAAGAATAAATAAGGTTAGACTGAATTCTATCTAAGTCAACACTGGAAAACATTTAAAATAGAGCGAAAACATCCATTATTCCAGAGAAGTACAGATACCCATTTTTAAGTCCGCCCACGAAATTGTATGGCCAAGAGCACTGCAACACATCATCAAATGAATAAACTCGTTAGAATTAGATCCCAAAAGTTCAAAAGAGCTTTTTTCTTTGGGAAAAAAACTTTTTCAGAAGGGTTTCAGTGGAGTACTAATGCAAATTTCCAAGTCTATAAACAAATTGGTGTGGCCAGGAGCACTTTAACCAGCAAGTAAAGAAGTCTCCCCCCGACTAACAATAACACATAAACAAACAAACAAACATTCAGAGAAAAGGATAGAACCTTTCGCCCTTTTTGATGGCTACGCTTGTTCAATAAACAAATAAACAAATATACAATAAAGAAAGAAAGGCAGGAAGAAATAAAAGAAAAATAGAAATAATGAGGAAAGAAACAGAAAAAGACCATAGGAAAAGAAATTATTAAAAAAAACCAACGAATGAAGTTGAGTGAAAAAGAAGAAAAGGGGAAAAAGAAGGAGAAAATAATTAAAAAAAAAAAGAATCTTACGTTGTAAACGAAAAAAGCTAAGAAGTGGACAGAGGACGAATTCTTAAAGCGGATGAGAAATTTCCCAGAATGCAAAGCTGACAGAATAGCAATTCACTTCTGATTAGTCAAAAGGCAGACGATTCTGACACATGGAATTTGGAGCCCAAGAATCTGAAATTAGAATTGTGTTCATCCGTTCTTTGAAAAAGGTTGACAAGAGCAGACAATTTCGTTGGAATTGTCAAGATGCCAACGAAAAGCACTAATTCATCTTGAGCATCGAAAATTTAATAACTACACATACCACTGAAACGGTGTGACTACGAAGCGTGGAAAAGAATTCGGCAAAGTTGAGAGATTCAGTGTACGAGCTTCTAACATAATAGAAACAGGGGTCATTATTTCTGTTTGAGTGTGGTGTCAAACCCTTGACTGTTACTTGGATGTGAATTGAATTAGAACGTTTGAAGTTTCGTTAAGGTTCGTCTTCACACATCGAATTAAGAAGTATCACTATAAACTTCACCATTAAATGAAAAGCTGAGCATAAATCTCTGATTGTTGTTCTGAGATCATCATCATCATCATCATCATCATCATCATCATCATCAGCAGCAGCAGCAGCAGCAGCGGCCTTCTAATATTGGACATAGTCCTTCTTTGGAACTCGTCAGACCTCTATCATGGGCGTCACTGGGCAAGTATTTTCAAGACCTGTTTGATTCGTATTTGATGCCGACCACAATTTCGGATTTGATCCCTTAGGATCCACGTTGTGAGTCGTGATGTCCGTCAGTTTTTTGGCATTCTTGCAACATGACCTGCCCATTGCCATTTGATTTTTTTTAATCGATGCTATGATAACTCGCACTCCTGTTCTTTCTCTAATATACTGTGTTGTGTTGTGATTACTGCATATGATGTCAAGTATGATTACCTTCTGAGAACGTTACATGGTTACCAGCTTGTGGGTCAATCTTTTGGTCGTGACCCATGTTTCAGCTCCACATGCAACTATGGGGAGGATGCGTTGGTTGTAGGCCTTTTCTTCAGATTTAATTTTGCGAGGATTGCTCTTGTTTTTGTTGTTAGTACAGTAAAAAAACAAAGTCAACCCAGACTTGTATTGTAGTATGGTAACGAAAAATGTGACGAGATATTGTAATAAGAAAGATGAATAGAAAAATAAAGAAGTCAAAAAATATAGGCGTTGCTTTCTGATCAATCTGAAGAGAAACGAAGACGAGTATAATATTAACAATAACTTTTCAGCTTGATGTGTGACTATCGGGAGAATGCATTGGTGGTATTTTGAGGACGAATGGGACTTTCTTGTTCTTGAAGTCTGAGCTTGTTGTATCGAAAGCTTGCCAATCTAGAATGATTCACCGCTTGATTTCTTCTTCTCGTGGGATTTCATGGAGATTAATTGTTTTTTATCGCAACTTTCCTCAGACTGGATAAAACTTGAAAAAAAAAAAAGGAAAAATATTAAGATGAAGCTGAATAGCAGCATAAAAAGCGAAATTGATGTTAACAATCACAGCACTCATGAAATTGATGGTTTTCGTTAAATATATATATATATATACATATATATATATATATATATATATATATATATATATATATATATGTATATGTATATGTATATATATATATATATATATATATATATATATGTATATACTAACATCTACTGCACACATTTTAACGCTATTTTGTAACGAATTGCAATAATCAAATATTTTCTTTGAAAGTTTGATTCTAATCATAATTGAGTAAAGTTAGTCGTAAAAAGGAAAAAAATACTTAAATGATTTTTTGAGCCGATTAAGACCAACTTTCTTTTTGGACTAAAATGAAATACCGATTCCGTCATAAAGGATGGGTGCGTTATCAGTTCTTTACTCTTGTATACGCTTTACATCATTTATTTATTCGTTCATTTACAATTTTGCAATGGTAAGGTGTTTATTTAACGAAGAATTATGGTACAAGTTCTTTGAATTTGGAGTACCGAAAGAGGTTTTTTTCTGGAGGCTAAGGTCAATAAATACTATTCACAGATTTGACAAATCTCCAGTCCCCTTTGGCCCCTAAACCTTATGAATTTTAAGTGATAACTGTATTGTGTTCTGCTTGGGTAGAGGTTGTTTTTTGTTAGTTGTTCTCCTACTTTTGTACTGATATTATGCTTGAACTTGAAGAGGATGGAATCTTTGCTGCTATAAACTCTAACAAATAAATGCAGATGGATGCGTTACTGATTTAGCCTTCAAGCAGATTTCAGATGAATCCAAGGATATGAAAGATTTTCCATACTCTAGAACGTACTGAGCTCTAAGGCGAACCAAGATTTCGTTGCGCCAATCTAACTGGTACTGTGAAAAGTCTCCCGTTCGTACAAAATCAGCATTTGAAATAGTAACCTTTGCACGGCAACGACTGACGCCAAAGGCAAATTCTCTGTTAGACAAGGAATAATAAGAGAATGTTCCAGAGAGAGAGAGAGAGAGAGAGAGAGAGAGAGAGAGAGAGAGAGAGAGAGAGAGAGAGAGGGGGGAGAAAGAGAGAAAGAGAGAGATTGCATGCCATGTTGGGTGTGATGAATTAAAGAATCGTTGGGCAGTGATTGTCAAAAATCCAAATTAAAAAAAAACAGGTAAACACCAACTAAGGAACAACTTTAGCATACATGTACATTGTAAATTGATTTCCCTTCCTCAATAAAGCTTTTTGGGGGAGGAACTTTAAAAAAATAACAAAAGCGTTTCGCTTAGATACAATAAGGAGCAACAGTTGAAACTTTCAGCCTCCAAGCTCCATTGTTGAGAGAGTTACAGACATAAACAACCAGCAAGCTAACCAGCCAGTATGGTGTAAAAACTGAGGAAACTTATGTCAACAGTTTTAGTAGACAGACATAGACAAATAGAAAGATAAAAAGATAGATGAATATGTAGATAAATTAAAGTCAAGCATAATTCCAATCTAGAATAAAAGTGGTCATAATAAATTCTATTTATGGCATCACTGGTGTTTTCCAGGGGAAAACAATTAAAATAAATAAAAAAAAACACATCTAAATTCAGCAGAATCGAAATGTAGATAATGAACCTGTCAGAATGGGGCACCAAAAATTGTCAAAAAAAGTTTCTCCCCCAAACCCCTAAAATGTTAAGAGAGATGTAGGGGAGTACTCATGCCAATTTTCAAATCTGTAGATATAACGATATTGCCAGGAGCGTTGGAACACACAAATTCACGCTTATATAGGAAGGAATAGAACCTTTCGCTATCTTTGGTGGCCATATATATATATATATATATATATATATATATATATATATATATATATATATATATTAGTAATAGATAGATAGATAGATAGATAGATACTTCCAACTGTAAAAGCTTTCATGAAAACAATAAATCAAGAATAAGCTGACATAAAATGCAGTTGAGTAAATTTTCCTTTCGCTGAAAACAATAAAAACTACATGTCAATACGCCTGCTGACGCTGTGTAAGTAACCCTCCACCAAACCTAAAGGAAAACGCCTGCGTCCTTTCCCAGAGCAAAAATAAATAAAATAGTATTTATTCCCAAACTGCACGCATCAAACCATGGCTGCCTTTTGTTACGCCGTTCGCAAGAATGTGCGAGTATGACTTACATTGTCAGCCTTTCTCATTGGCTGAGAGAATTGACATGCGTAAAAATGGCATTTCACACACAGGTCACTCACGCGTGCTTCCGTTCTAGGAAAAGGTATTCTTCTGATATATACTGGTCAACGTTCAGTGATGTTTGTTCTGTATTTTCTTTTGCTGTAAAGAAGGCAATTCTCATTATAAAGTTGCACACACCCGCTCGCTTAAAAGCGAGTGTTAAAAACGGTTCAGAGATAAAATCAATTAATTTGATTTATTCAAAGAAATACCAATGTAATATATATGTATTTACTTCTATTTTTTCTTCAATAATTCTCTTATATCTTCGTGCGTCATTTTCAACATAGAGTAAGCGAGTGTGTGATGCTTTTGTTTTGGTGTCAATTGAAAAGGATGTCAACTGCTCTATGACGTTTCAAACAATTATTAAATGGTTTCGTCGCAATAAGCCCAGACGAAAGTTTTTATTTTAAATATTTGTACATATCATTTACTTATCCTTACGCTTTTGTTTCAATACAAATCTTCCAATCAATTAAATTGATGTGCAGTTGAACTATGCGTGCCCCAACCGTTTCTCAACAAGTTTACGGAATATATCACAAATTTCCTCTATTTAGCCAGTGATATAATTCCCTCGCTTATTGCATCGAAATTAGGACTATTGGGTTTGTCTTTTAACAAGTATTTTCCGAGGTAGCAAATGGCTCCAAAACTTTATCATAATTGTTTGAAACAGAAACTTGAACAGGAAAATTGACAAAAAATTCTGTTTTGTGAGGCATCAGAGCCAATTCATAACCTCCTTACCAATTGTTGTATTAATCAGAATTTTCTTTGACTATTTCGATATCTAATTTAGTATGGTTTATTTTGTAAAATAAAATACATTGTTTTCTACTATATGCATCTGTCCATGTTGATAATCTCAAAATGGCTTTGCTTTATTCATATTTTTCAAAGAACCAAACACGTTTAAAATCATTGTTTTGGCTACAGGCGCTCTCAAGTTCATGAACTGAATTCCCTTTTTAACAGTACTTATCTTCTCATCAAAATGGCGTTGGAGTGACTGTTTTTCCTTCTTGCCTGTAGTGTCCGTTGAATTTGGTTCTATTTGCATGAATATTTTTGTAATTTCTATATCTTTGTGTAAGCCGCTCTTCGACTTGCAACGGACGGCATTTTCTTGTGGTAACGAATAGATCTATATCGATATTCTTTGCTTCATTCCATCCGCTCGCTTGGATGAACTATAGTTACTATGTTTATGTTTCAATATAAACTCGCTGTTCAGATCTCATTCAGAGCTTTACGCTTCATTTAGCGGCAGATGAGCTGGAGAAAGCGTCTTCAATCTATGATGCCACAACTACAATTGAAAACTACATTTTTTTTTTAGTTTGAGGTCAGCAGTAGCTGTCGTAGTTTACGATTTAGAATCAATTTTAAAAACATATTCAAATATGAAAACATTCTAACACCAATATCATGCGAAAGTCTTGAACATATAAACAAGAAATGACCATAAAAAAACAGCGTGAAGAAGAAATGAGACTTGAAAGATTGTACAAGAATCTTTATTAATATTTAGTTTCGCTTTGCCCACTAGTAGGTTATTATAATATGATTTTAATATCATGGGCTCCGTTGGTCCTTGTTGATTGGTTGCAAAGTTTCTATTGTCTTTCTAACAAGATCTGTCTTCATTATCTAATTATTTGTACACATCACACAACCTAATCCAGCAAAGGTGGTGAAGGGTTCTCTCATTTTTTTTATACGTGCATGTGTTTGTATGCCTATTTATGTGGTTTTAACCTGACACTGTCCTCAAGCTTCAAGAGCGATGTGGCCTGAGTTCAATCTTCACTGTTACAGTTCTGGTTTCATGCTTAAATAAGCACAATGAATAAATATATGAATGCTGGTCATAGAACTAAGACTTGTTATTTACCTCCGTTGGTCCTTGTTAATTGGTTGCAACGCTATTGCATTGCTGTACTAGGCCTGGCTAAGCTAAATATCTCGACAGAATTATTGATAACACCACATATTTCTTGGTAATACCAATACCAATTCATGGTTTGGAAGATATTTTAACTCCCAAACAACGATAACCTCTACTTTCTGATAGGCTATGAAATTAGTATTTTGTTCCGGTTATATAATTTTTTTTCGTGACTTTTGACATTGACAAACCTAGCTTAATGCAAGGTATAATGAATTGGTGAACTGAATAGTCAGATCAATTAGCACAATAGTAAGCTGTAACAATAGAAATTGAAATTTTCACGTAGGATGCAGAGATTGACAGGTTGTAAGACGTACATATTTAGATCCCTCGTGCGTTTATCTACTTAGGCCACTAATCAAAACTTGTACCACCCGAAACATCTATAAAGTCGTCTTAACTCTTTGACTACATGTTCAACGCCCAAATCGAAGATGGTGAAATGACATTATTTAAGTACTGGATTGTAGTTAGCAAACTGGATATTTTCTAAGCTGGGATCACGAATGTAAATCAATTCATGGCAGACACCTCTGGATTCCCCGTCGTCTCAGGTCCCTGTGCCATGAAACCAGAATACAGAAATGCGAAGTGCCTTGAGATTGCAGGTTTTGCAACCATTTTCCCAGGGTAATTGAGTTCACGCGGTGTTTCTGTTGTCTACCTGAAACCTTCAACTTACAAATATTCAACCCAAACTTCATTGGGCAATTTTCTACGTATGGTGTGTGGACGAATATGCCTGCCAACAATTTGACTCAAAAGAAATAAAATACATCCTGGATCTCTTTACGACTACGAGAATCGCAAATGATGATGATGATACCGCTGATGAGTCAAACTTACCTTAGGATTGGCTCAGCATCTCAAGTATAGGGCATCCGATGAGGATCTTACAACTTAGAAGTAATAATTTGCGAGACCAGGTTGTTAGCCATTACCAAACGGCAAAGTTTCTTGATGAGCTCAGTATAAATTAATTGCATGAAACATAACAGAGCACTTCAACTAAATGGCTTTCAGGTCAGAGATATCCGTCTGTTAAAACTGTCGTTTCAACGAGTTTCACTCAGGTAACGTCAGGTTCTTTGTATGTAGTTTATTCAGACTACTTTCTTCGTCTTTGTTGTTCATATTTTCAACATTTCGATCGGGTGTCCATCGGCCTTCTTGTGTGTGTGTGTGTGCGTGTGTGTTCATGGTTATGGGGAAAATAGTCGGAGAGATTGAGCTTTCTAGTCTTGGGGGATAACCCGTCTTAAAAAGAGACAAATGACTATCCCAGGATCTTCATATTTTTCACCCAGCATGCAGCTCATGGACAAGGCACGTTCCATTGTCCCAACTAACTGAAAACACACACACACACACACACACACACACACACATATATATATATATATATATACATATATATATATATATATATATATATATATATATATATATATAAGGCTTCAGTCATGTGACAGTTTCTATTGTCTTACTAACAAGATCTGTCTTCATTATCTAATTGTTTGTACACATCAAACAACCTAATCCAGCAAAGGTGGTGAAGGGTTCTCTCATTTTTTTTAATATCCGCATGTGTTTGTGTGCCTGTTTATGGGCTGTGTATTTGAATGTTCCAGGGGTCTTTGCCGCACCGTTTTGTCTATAGACTTCAAATTTAGCGTCAGTGCCCCAATAGACTCCTTTTGAAAGAACATTTTTCCATAATCAAGATATTTCTATATGTTTCTCCCTTTATTCTATTTTAGATGTTTTCAAGTGAAAAACGACACTGATGTCTTTAATAGAATTTATTCTGAACATATTTATCGATGGAATTTTTTTCACGTGGTAGGAATTATCACACAACTGTTGTCCAATTATTGACTGTGATGGCGAGTTATTACAACTTTTGATATTAGTTTTTGCCGAATTACTTTCTATTGTCGTTGTAAATATATAAATTTACTTACACGACAATTGATTCTTTGCAGATAAGTAGCTAGCGATCTCAGAAAAACGTGTTTCTTTTTTTTCAACACCCTCTTTTATTTCTTCTTGTTAAACTGCAGAACAATCCTTGCATAACAAGAACAATCTTCACCGAAATCGGTAGTGTGAACCGATTTGTAATATCAACATTTTCCTACCGTGGCTTGAACTGTAGACTAGTTGATTGTCGCGAGACCATCTCACTGTTTGAATTAAATTGATAAGGATGGCAAGCCTTTGGCAGAGTAAGCTCAACTTTCAAAAACTGGACGATCTAAGTAATCTCAAAAAGATGAGTATACAACCGATACATTCTCCCGATAGTCACTCATGGAGCTGAGACATGGAGCCTAACCAAGAGACAGACCTGAGAACTGAGAAGCATGCAACGTGTGCATGAGAGAATCATGGTCAACCTTACATGGAGAGATCAGAAGACAGCACAGTATATCTGGGGAAAACAGGAGTCCGAGACATCATAGAATCTATTAAAAAACTGGACAGCAATGGGCAGGCCATGTTGCAAGAATAACAGACAACCGATTGACATCACGGCTCACAACATGGATCCCCAGAGATCACATGCTAAACTGAGGCCGACAGAATACAAGATGAAGAGAGGACTTGACAGATTCAGAAAATACTGGCTCTTCGACGCCAATGATAGAGAATAGTGTTGGATCCTGGGGAAGGTCTACGTCCAATGACTAACGATAAAAGACTGGTGATGATGAAGTATACCATACAGGTACGCACAGGCTTACTTCATTCCAATAAATAAATAGATATCTTATAACATTTTCTATTTGTTATATACAATACAAAAGTTGCAGTAATCATTTTAAGTTCTAATAGAAGTTGAAGTGGAGTTTGACCCTGCAGCAGCCAGTCTTGTCTTCAGTATCTAATTGTTAGTACGTATTAAGCCTACTTCTGATACTAGTTTTTGCCGAAATGGTATCTATTGTCGTGCTTGTAGATGTACCATTACTTTCACTGCAATTGTTACTTAGTGGACCAATAGTAATGGCGTCTGAAAACGTGTTTCTTTCTTCTCTCGTTTTGCCGTCCACTTTTATGTATTTGTCTTTCTTCTCAATATAACGATTCATATTTGAAACCGTCAGTTGAAACTGTCTCTAATTCTGTCAACAAAGGTTTCCTCAGTTTTTGAGTTGGTCCGGCTTGCGAGGTAGTTATGTATGTATCACGCGTAGACACTGCGACAATGGAGTAAGTGGGTTGAAAACACAGACATTTACTCCCAAATATGCTGAGAAAATGGCCTTTTCGTATTTTTGTAAATTTCACCATGAGTCGGGAGTTCAATTTGCAATATAGGTTTATGCAAATTTGTTCCCCTATTTTCTTAGAGCCCCCCAGAAGGCGAGAGAAGTAAGTTATTCATTTTCCCCCTAAATTCGAAAAAATAAGAATTAGAATCGCTCTAGTGGAGAACCGACGCCAATCAGACGCCAGTCTGTAGACAAAACAGCATGGCCAGGAGAGCTCGAACTGACAGACCCAGGAATACATAAACAAACACACAATCACATAAGCCCCGCCACTCATAAAATAGGATAGAGCCCTTTAGGACCGTTTTCCAATTTTTCAGTTGATCACCCCCGAATGCTTTGCTGCCAGAAGAAATCGGTCATGCAACGGTTTCTATCGAGTGACTAACCAGACCTGTTCTATCTTCCTTTCCAGCTTTTTTTTCAACCTATAACAATCACCAATATGCGGGTTATCAACACCATCAGCACCAAAATCATCATCATCATCATCGTTACGTTCCTTTGTTCTCCTTTCCCGACATTTCCTGTCTGTTCCACTTGTCTTTCTTCTCGTCCTTTCTTGTCGTCTGTCGTCTCTTCACAATGGCGTTTGTTCAAACCCCAGACACAAAAGCGCCCGAGGAAGTCGTCACAGCCTCATTGCCGTAGATTGACAGCAATCAAACGTGGGACGGACCAATATGAAACGAGAGGAAAAATCAAAGAAGTACATTATTGAGTTGATTCTGATCAAGATCACTGACGTTCGTGTCCAAACGTCCGGAAATACCGGTAATATAACTACTATTAACAATAGGCATAATTAAAAACAGACGTAAGCAGAATAATGGATAAGAAAAAAAAAGAAAGAAAAAAGACAAGACTTGTTACTGCCGGGTCAACAAACTCTATTCCAACTTTTATTCCGATTGAAGATGATTATTGCAACTTTTGTACTGTAGATGTAACAAATAGAAAAATATATCTTTGTATAATTGTATTCATTTGTTAGAATGGAACAACCCTTTGCATATCTGTACGATAAATTTTTGTTATAATAAAATATCTAAGCTTCTTTGATTCAGCTCAGTCAATAAAACAGCTTATTGGCAATCAGTCAATCGTGGGTTCGAATTGCGGTACGGGTGAATTTTTTTCACTCATTCGTCTATATCCCTAATTCTTGTTGTTTTCTTCACCGCACAGAAATTTTGAGATATTGATACCGCTTTATGAACAGGTTAAAAAATCATTCTGTACATTTGCCATTATTCAACTTTCACGTGAACTTCAGTGAAACAAAGGTCATGTACAACAAACGTGTTGAAGACAAACACAGCAGTCAAATCAAAAACACCCATCTGGAGAAAGTACACTACTATATCCACCTAGGACAACGACTCTCCATGGAATCATTGAAGAAGAAATCAAGCGGAGAATCACTCGAGGATGGCTAACCTTCGGCAGAGCAAGTTCCACCTTCACGATCAAGACAATCCTGCTAGTCTTAAAAAGAAGCGTATATAAACAATACATCCTCCCCATAATCACCTGTGGAGCTAAAAGATGGAACCTAACCAAGACACTGACCTTCAGACGGAGAACAATGTAACGTGCACATGCAAGAATCTTGCTCAGCATCTCACGGACAGATCACAAAACAGCACAATATATTAGGGAAAAGTCTGATACATCATAGAAAACTCAAATGGCAATGGGCTGGATCTCCAGAGATCACATGTGAAACCGTGGGCGGCAGAAAATGATAAGGCTAGAGAATTGGCTCAGCGACACTCATGATAGAGAGGTCTGGTGAATCCTCAGGATGGTTTATGCCCAACAACGGATGATGAAATGATGATGATAATGATGATGATGATGGTGGTGATGATTCCTTTCTGACAAAGTGAAGAATAAAAGATAAACATTAGAGATCTGCGGTGAACATGCATATGTATGAAAGGGATTGAAGGATAGGTTGGGGTAGTACAAACCACAGAGGTACTGTGATAGGTGAGTACTATGATGGGAGGGCTGAAGACCTGATAACTGCCAAGCAACTGGTGTCGAACTGCAAACCACAGCACTGCAGCAGACTGTGAGACAGTTGAGTGGGGATCTGGAGGTTCAGGGAAACTTGCTGTCACCCAATCTCCAGCGATGACCACTAAAATATATAAAAATGTAATGATGATAATGATGCTGATAATAATTTTAAAAAATCGATCCCTGTCAAATAATAGACGTGGCTGTGGCCCAGTAAATTCAGAAGAGATTGAAAAGTTGGGAAAATACCAGGACTTGGATAGGGAACTTAACAAAGGTGTGGAACACGAAGGTCAGAGCCATCCCAGTAATAGTAGGTGCACTTGGAACCGTACGAAAGACACTGAAAGCGAGATTTGAGGAATTGGGGATAAGAGGAAGGATCGAGACTATGCAGACCTCAGCATTGCAGGGGACTGCACTGATACTGGGGAGAGTGCTGGAAATATGAACCCCACAACCCCCAGTTAGTGCTTGACAGACCTGAAAAATCCATAATAGACACGGTACAAACCAAAGCGCAGCTGTTTCAGGTGAAGACGATACGAGAGGAGGGCTGTAAATCTGAGGGGATTTACTGTCAGAGAGCCCTCAGGATAACCACGAGGTAACTGATGCGAAAGAGCAAACCACAGCATTGCTGTGGACCGTGAGAGTATGAAAAAGAAGGCTGAAGACTTGAAGAAACTTGCTGTCACTCAGTCTCAAGCAGTAAACACCAGGCAACTAGGGTGAAAATGCTGATAGCATTGATAGTAATAACACTATTAGCAAAGCGGAAAGCTATTTGCGAAGAACAGGGAAGAGTTTGAAATGCTGTTCAACGAAATGAAAGAATACAGCGACGACATTGGGATGAAGTTCGGAATAGAAAAGTGTGCACTAATGGTTATACACAAAGGAAGGCTCACAACAGCAGAAGTAATCAAATTGCTGAACACCAAAAAAAAATCTGAGCATTGACCACACAGGACCGATATAAATACCCGGGAGTTCTCTAATGTGGTGCAATAAAACAGGAATAAATGAAAGAGAAATAAAAAAAAGAATACCGTGCAAAGATAAAAAAAAGATATTAGAGACCAAGCTAAACATAAAAAAAGCAGAAATCTGGATTAGAAAAGTAGCAAAAAAATAATGAAGACATTATAAAATAAACAAAAAACGCCTGAAGCAGTGCAACATACGACAAAAAAGTAGCAAACGAAGGAGCAGCACAGCAAACAACAAGGAAAGAAAAATGGGTACAGAAAAAAACTACTCGGAGAACACAAAAGACGGACACTAAATTTTGCAGACGAAAGATCATTGGCACGGCTAAGCAAAGGATACCTGAAGAGAGAAACGAAATCATTCATCATGACAGCGGAAAACAAATGCGTAATGACAAATTATTTCAAAGGCGAAAATCGACAAAACAGTAAATGCAACTTATTAGGGGAAAGAGATGAGGCTGTGAACTGCATATCCAGTGAATGTATTCAACAAAGCCCTAAAAGAGTACAAAACTGACAAAACAGGTTAGCAACAGGGGTACACTGGGAACTGAACAAACGACTGAGATTAAACCATGTAGAAAAATAGTGTCAGCACAAGCCAGAGACAGCCCTGGAAAAAGAAACCACAAATTACTCTGAGACTATGAACTCCAATCTGACCACCCTTTCCAAGCGAGAAGACCAGACCTGGTAATCAAGGACATAGGAAGAAAAACCTGTCAAATAATAGACATGGCTGTGCCTGTAGATCACAGAGTAAATACAAGAGAGTGAAAAGCATGGGAAATACAAGGGAAGGGAAGTGAACAAGGTGTAGAACATGGAAGTCAGGGTAGTACTAGAAATAGTAGGTGCACTCAGAACTGAGCAAAAGACACTGGATACAATATAGGAATTTCTGGGGATGAGAGGAAGGTCACAGAACTACTGGGGACCGCACGAATACTGAGGAGAGTACTGGAAATATGAGACTTAAGACCCCCATTTGCTGGCAATTGCTTAACAGACAGTGAAATGGGCACGGTACAAACTAAAACGCTGCTGTGATAGGTGAAAACGATATGAGAGGAGGACTGGAGCCTTGAGGAAACTTGCTATCGGACAGCCTTTAGGATAACCACCAGGCAACTGGTGCAAAAGTGCACACCACAGCACTGCTGTGGACTGTAAGAATGCGAAGAGGAGGGCTGGAGATTTGGGGGGACTTGCTCTCACTCAGTTTTCTCTGTCACCACCAAGCAACTGGTGTGAAAATGCTTATGATAATAATGATAATAATAATAAAAATTTGAGTTTATGATTCGTGGAAGAATTATGACAACGACATTGTTAAAGTGGGCGAGAATACTGAAGAGTGTGCGGGAGATTTAAAGAAACTTGTTGTCACTCGATTCACAGCAATAAACGCTGAATGGAAAATATATTTGATAATATTGAGTACTTTGGAAAAGAACACCTGAATAATAGTAATAGTAAGATGTGTGGTTTCCAAGATGCTGTTTTTTGTTGGTTAAAGATAACACTGTACTGATGGTGTAGAAAGAAAGAACAAAAGAAAGGAAAGAAGGAGGGGAGGAAGGAAAGAAAGAAAGAAAGGAAGAAAGAAAGAAGGAAGGGAGGAAGGAAGGACAGAAAGAAATCTAAACAGAAGCGGAAATACTTACATGATAAATAACAAAGTTTTTTTTTTTATGTAAGAAAGAAGAAAAAAGAAATCCTTTTCGTGGAGAACCACATAGTTCATTCAGCAGTAGGTGTTTTGTGACGTGAATGAATTTCAGTATCTGATTGTGAAAAAAAGATAATGTCACCTGAAAAGGAAAATAACAATTCACCCGCGTTCATTGGAGTACGTATGACTTGGTATTCGTTTGCATTGGTGAAAGCGAGCGAAAGAATTTTTAATATGTATGTGCGTTAATTATGCATCTTGAAACAACTATGCTGAGACACGGCCAATAGTTTTTTTTTAAATTTTTATGAACGTGCATGGATAGTGAGTATTATAATACTTACTGAGCTTAACTTAGCTCGATACAGAGCCGAACGTTCGAGAAAGATTACATCGACACACCATAATCCCACGAATGAATGACCAACCAACTAAGTTGGCGACAGATAATTCTCTTTTTGCGTGTCAGTGTATCTATGGTGTCTCGAAGTACACAATCTTAGAAACTTTCATGAGTATACCATTAAATACTATCTGAGAAACTTTTTGTTTTTTTTCCCAAAAAAGTACTTTGAGGGTCCCTATGGTCATTTTGGACTTTTTTTCAACAATGATATAAGATAAAAGATCTGTTTGTTTTGGTTTTTTCCAGATTATTACAAATAAACGATCTATTTTTTAAAGATAATATTAGGTAAAAATCTACATGTTTAAATAATTTTGGAGAAAAGATATTTTTTAGATAAATTTGGATAACATTATAGATAATTACAGATCAAGTTTTATTTTTTCAAATAATTCTGGTATACGGGATTGATTCATGTGAAGTACGGATCTGATAATTATTTTTAAGTGGGGGTGATTGCCTTGAAAATCAGCGTTTGGAATCGTGGCTTTTACCAATGCATCAGGAAAAATAATGCAAGGCAAAAATTGACAGAATCCTGAAAAATTGCAAATGCCACTCTTGTAGTTGAAAAGCATAAGACGATAAAAAACAGCGGGTGTAGCAAATTAGAAGGAGTACTAGAACAGTCATGCACTGAGAACTATTCAAATGACAAGGATTCAGCGATGTAGATCAATGACTGTTTTGGAAAGTAAATGCCATAAATTGCCCTGAGACTTCAGCATCCAAACTGACCATCCAATCCTAACAAGAATATCAGATCTAGTAGTTAAGCACCAGGGAAAGAAAACCTGCCGATTCGTAGCCGTGGTCGTACTAGTGGAACACACAGTGGATACAAAAAGAGAATGAACAACGGGGAAGTACCAGGACTTGGCCCGACGACTGAGAAAGGTACGGGACATGTAAATCCGGGTAGTGCCGATAATACTTGGCGCACTTGGAGCAGGGCCAAAGACATTGAGAGTTAGATAAGAGGAAGGATTAAGACTATGCTGACCAATGCAATACTGGGTTTTGTAAAAATATTGAGGAAGGTAATTGAAATGTGAGACAAACGACCTTCAATGTTCAGCAATGGCTTAACAGCTAGAATGAACGAGGAAGAAGTGTTTGAAAATAGTGGATCAGTAGAGCAAGAAAGTCAGCCTACACATGAACTTCAACAAGACGAAGATCATGTGCAACAATCACATCGGGGATAAAACACTAAGATCCAAATCGAGGACACACAACTGGAGGAAGTAGACCACTACATCTACCTAGGACAACAAATCTCTATGAGACCCTCAAAAGGAGCAGAAATCAAGCGAAGAATCACACTAGGATAGCAAGCCTTTGGCAGAGCTAACTCAACCTTCAAAAATAAGAAGATCCCATTAATCCTAAAGAGAAGGGTGTATAACCAATGCATCCTCCCAATACTCACTTATGGACCTGAAACATGGAACTTAACCAAGAGACAGACCCGTAAATTGAGAACCATGCAACGTGCACAGGAAAGAATAATGCTGGGCCTCACATAGAAAGACCACAAGACAGCACAGTACATCCGAGAAAAGACAAAAGTTAGGGACATCATAGAATCCATTAAAAATCTCAAATGGTGGTGGGCTGGCCATGTTGTAAGAATGACAGACAATCGATAGACATCACAACTCACGACATTGATCCCCCCGAGACCACATGCGCAACCAAGGCCGGCAGAATATTAGATGGAGAGACAAGCTAAACAAGTTCAGGAAGTACTGACTCCGCGACGCCCATGATAGGGAAGTGTGGCAAATCCTGGGGAAGGTCTATGTTCAACCATGGACGTTAAAAGACTGATGATGATGATGATGACGATGATGACGATGATGATGATGATGATAATTCACAGAGTTGCTGTGATATTTGAGGACTAAGAGAAAGGTTGGGGACCTGAGCAGACCGTCACTCAGTCTTCAGTAATGACAACAAGACGTCTGCTGAGAAAATGCAAAATACAAGGTTTCAGTGATTTGTAAACCCTTGGTTTTTAGTCCAATTTGCAATGTAGGTTTATGCTGAATCACTTTGTACCTGGCAGCGTTGACGTTTGTTTTTCGAACGAAAGGCTAGAGAAGTAACTTATCTATTGTTTACCCTTTTTTCCCCAATCTTTTAATCAATCATCTCTAACATGCATGCTGCCAAATGTTGTTGGCTCCATGACGATATCTATTGAGTGACTAACCAGACGTCTTATTTTACTCATTAAACCGAACTAATTTTTCTTTTTGGTCGCCGAATACATAAAAGCATTTATACAGAAGAGACCCAGTGTTAAAATAAATGATTTTATTTACAATGCGTGTGATTGTTTTTCTATGTGTTGGGTTTAATCTGCGCCCGTGTGAAATTTTGGTTTGTGGAAGGGCGTACTTTGGGGGTATGGGGTGTGATGTGTTTACACTTGATAGCAAGCTGAAGTCAACGGAATGAATTTGTTTAATGGCCTTGGCTCCAGGATTCCACCTTTTCAGATGTCAGCAGAAAATCTGCCAGAAGTCTTTGTATCAACCAGGCGCCAAAAGTCTTCTATGTATTTTCAATTGCGAAGTGGTTAAAGGTTTTCATGCTAAACGGAAAAGGAGAATCAAAGAGTAAAGCATCTACACTCACACGACCACACACAATAACTGAAGATTCTTTCTGTGTGATCTATTTCCATCTAAGACTTATTAACCCTCTGAACACCTTCCATTAACAGCTGTGAAACCTTCGTAGAAATATTAGTGGATAACTGACTTATATGACACACGTATAATCAAATGAATATACACAAGCATACAAGTATATTTAGAATTTCCTCACTAAGATCTTTTGTTCTTTAAGGTGAAAAGCTTTCTTGACAATATATATATATATATATATATATATATATATATATATATATATATATATATATATATGTATGTATGTATGTATGTATATAACACCCCCCTTTGGGTGTTGAGCACTCTAAGTAAAGTTACCCATCTGTAAAAAAACAATTATGCAACGCTCTTCCAACTCTTGAATTGATCACTCTAGTAGATGGTGAATTATGACATATGCTTGAAAAACAAATGGATCTATTCGGTTCCACAGTCCATCCATTTCTGTGTAGAGCAGGGTAGAATACTGGAATTCCTGGTCTGGTGTGAAGGTTTCTGGTGGCACTGGAATGTCTATAGCCACAGTAAAGAGTCGTAATGTGACAGAACAGTAGCCTGGGGATGACGCTATATATATATATATATATATATATATATATATATATGTGTGTGTGTGTGTGTGTGTGTATGTATGTTGGAATCGCCTGATTGGCAAAATTTACTTTCTTTTATAGAGAATAATTGATTTTACTCTGATTGCTTGAACTTTTGATAGTAGAAAAATAGTTGGTTTATATCCGTGTTTTGATTTTATGAACTTTTGATCAACTTGAAAACATTCATTTACTTTTAGTAAAAAACGTTAAATGTACATATTCATTTATTTTTCTTAAAAAAGTTTGATTTTTCAACTCTTGATTGTGGGAATAGTTATTTTATATCTTTGATTTCATTGAATAAACTTTCGACCAAATTAAAACTGCATTTATTCATTTACCGTAAAAACAGATAAATTTCGTCAATTTCACCGATTTAGTGTAACATATACATATACGTGTGTGTGTGTGTATGTGTGTGTGATAATTGTAAAGACAATTCATTTGGGAACATATTTCGGCATGGAATTAATCGAGAGACGAATCAAACAGACGACCACGTAGATAAATAAAGAACCCACCCCATCTTGAAACAACGTCATAAAGAGTTCAAATAGTGCACTTGAATCACTCATCTCTCAATTCTGCGATCGTAGACATGAATATTCACACACGCATATATAACTAACGTTCCCTTATTTCAGGGTTGAGCACTCTCTAAGTGAGGTAACTCGTTCATTGAGAACTTATGCAATGCTCTTCCAACGTGGAATGGAGCACTCTGGTGGATGTGGAATATATCCGATAAACAAATATATCACTTGAATTCAACCTCACTGACAGTCCAGTTACGTGGAATTGAGGGTCTGAAGCAAAGGTTTCGATCCTGTCTCGTGGTACTGGATGGGATAATGGATAGTCTACAGCGACACTGAAGAGTTGTAATACAACGAAACAGCTGTCTGTGGATGACACAATATATATATATATATATTTATATATATATATATATATATATATATATATATGTGTGTGTGTGTGTGTGTGTGTGTGTACGAGTTCATTCCCATTGCACCGTTTTTGGGCAGTTGATGCCCAACAGAAATATTTTGTATACATCCGGCACCAGCATTAACCGAATAACGAATCAAACAGCTGACCATATGAATAAATAAAGAAAAACGTACTGTGTATCTCAATGTGACTCCACTTTATCGACTCCGTAAACAGCGCCTTCGGTAAGCAGGAGTCCAAAATAATGCACTTAAAAGTTAAGTTTCCAAATAAACATATATGTGTGTGTACGAATGCATGTATGTATGTATGTGTGTGTGTGTAATTTTAATCTCTGCGAACAGAACTGGATATTCTGAGACACCGTGGCCGAACCCTCCTAGTTTTATCTCAACTTATTGGCTGTCTATCGTTGATTGTCGAATTAGTCAATCGATGAATTATCTAAGTATAGAATTATCGGTTTGTCTATATCATACGGATTCAGATGGATCGATATGGTGCGTCATTACATACGTAGACTATCACCGTCTGTCTTTCAAATACAACGTGGAATCTTTATAACGTGGCTCGATATAACGTGGGGTCACTTATAACGTAGTTTGAAGAAGGGTGCCAATTTTCAAAACGGTAAATTTGGCTCTCAAAATGATATCTAATAATAAAAATAGAAAGACCCCTAACTAAACAGGTTACACCAACGGTAAAAAGTAAATGAATTAGACGAAATCATTTCAGTAGTCAATAAACGAAACTAATTGCCCTTTTATTTTCATCCGTTGGTAAAAAGATTACCAACGCTATATATGTATGAGTTTTGTCAAAAAGTAAACTTCTTGAGAGGTGTCACGATCTTATCCAATAAATACCTTCTTTTCTGTCTTCTTCCCGGACTCCTCTCACCCTATCCCCAGTCCAAAGTTTTTATCTCAGTTTCTCCAAGGGCGGGTCATGAAGAAGGGTGTGTGTGGTGCTTTGAATTCTTTACAACGCAAACTCACTTATAACGCTGTGGAAAATGACGGGCCCCAAATTCAACATTATAACATTAATTTATATTTGTGTGTGTATCGATACGTATTTAGGGGTTCGATATCTATGCATGGATTTCACTTATTTAGATGTCTGTTTGGACTGGTTTTTTTTTAGAAACCGCCAAGTGTAACTATCTGTGGAACTGTGCACGAAGGTTTCTTCAGTTTTTAGGTTTATCTGGCTTGCTGGCTATGTATTTACGTGTCACGCGTATAGACTGCACAAATGGAGCTTGAAGACTGAGAAAATGAACGATTATCCTCATCATGTAAAAAAAAAACAGAAACAATTTTTTTGTTTTTGAAAATTTTGGTCCTAAATTGGACTTTTGCAGGTGGTTCAATTTGCAATTTGAATTAATGCAGAATTGGTCGGTTAGTTAGTGTCCAGTCGTATTCACACTTGTTTATTTAACTTCTGTGGACTTTTAACGAACAGTTGGCGAGAGAAGTGACTAGTTCACTGATCACTCTATTTTTCCAACTTTTTTAACTGATCATCCTGAACATGCTGCCGGTAGACATCAGTCACATGACTGTTTTTATCGAATGACTAACCAGACCTATTTTTCTTTTTCTTCTGTAGCTCGTTTGCGTGTTGGCATATTTCTTCTTTCTTTTCTTTTTTTTCCTTTCCATCATCTAGTTTTGAATGTTCCACAAATATTTATTTCCCTTTGGTCGTATGAATTGGACAACCATAGCCACCAAAAGGGGCAAAAGATTTTGTACCCTTTTTTCATATGTGTAGGTTCAAGCACTGCTGGCTATACTGTTTTGTCCACAGGCTTGTGGATTGACATTGGTACTCCTCTAAGCCTATTATAATGGGTTTCTTAATAATATCTAGATTCTCAAGAATCTAGATTTTTCTGGAGGTTTTCTCTTGTTACGATCAATATCCATACTCTTGTTCATAGATGTCATTTCACTCTCTTTTAGATGTTTTCATCTGGGAAAAACATCTAGATTTTCCAGGATCTGGATGTTTCTAGTTGCTTTTCGTTCGTTAAATAACAACATATTGATTCGTGATTCTGGATGTCTCTTTACTCTATTTTATATGTTCTCTTGTAGGCATAACATCAAGATGTTCCTAGACATTTTTTGTTTGTTAAATAATAAAATCTAGATTCGTGTTTCTAGATGTGTTTTTACTCTCTTCTAGATGTTTTCCAGTGGGAAACACCACTGATGTCAAAAATAAATTTAACGATTTCACCTTTCTTCGAATTTTGACGCTACGGTTGCCCAATTTGACTTTGATGGCGATTTTAGAAATTTTTTTGTAGTTTAGTCAATCATCGATTAGCAATGCATTCGGTTTCTTTATTCATTTCCCCCTCCTCCATTTCTATTTCCGAAAAAAAATATTTATGCGAAGATAAAAAAAATATGTGATATTTTATCGACCAAAAATTCTGGTCTGTAAATCTTTTTTTCTCTTTTTTCTTTCTCTCTCATATTGTCCCTGTCTGCCTTCATCTGTTCGTGTGTTTCTTTACTTTATTTCTTCCTCACTTTCGCTCTCAACTCTGTCCCCCTTCCTCTTTCTCTCTTCCACCTTCCTCTCTTTTGCTCCCCATTCTGTTTTCCCCCTCTCTTTGTCAATATATATATATATATATGTGTGTGTGTGTGTGTGTGTGTGTGTGTATATATATATATATATATATATATATATATATATATATATATATATAACATCATCATCATCATCATCATCGTCAGTCTTTTAATGTCCGTCGTTGGACATAGACTTTCCCCAGGATTCGCCACACTTCTCTATCATGGGCATCGTGGAGATAGTACTTCCTGAATTTGTCTAGCTCGTTTCTCCATGCAATATTCTGCCGACCTCAGTTGCGCATGTGATCTCGAGGAATGCATGTCGTGAGTCGTGTTGTCCATCGGTTGTCCGCCATTCTTGCAAAATGGCCAACCCACAGCCATTTGAGATCTTTAATGGATTCTATGATGTGCCTGACTCTTGTATTTTTATCGGATGTACTGTGCTGTCTTGTGGTCTCTCCAAGTGAGGCCCAGCATAATTCTTTCATGTGTACTTTGCTTGGTTATATATATATATATATATATATATATATATATATATATATATATATATATATATATATATATGTGTGTGTGTGTGTGTGTATATATATATATATATATATATTGTGTGTGTATGTGCATGAGTTTGCAAGTTTGAACATATCTAGCACATCACACACGCTATATCCGATACCTGAGAGCAGATAAAGATAAACATCTTTTGTGAGATTTGAGAGGGAGAGAAATAGAGAGACAGAGATAGACACAAACACAGAGACAGAGACAGAGACAGTGATAGAAAGAGAGGGATGGAGAGACGGATAGACGGATAGACAGACGGACAAAGTATAGGTGTGTGTTACTAGTACTCTGGTAGGTATGCCTTTGTGTGTGCAAACATACGAATAAATGGTACAACTATTGAAAGAATAAGAAGAGGAAACTCTTTTGGGATTCCAGTAAACAAATTGACCTAGCCAAGCAAATAAAAAGACTAGACACAATCTTCATTGGGAAATCAAAATGAATGTGTCAAATATTTTGTGGCGTTATCAACAGACAACATAGAAAGGAACTTGTAGAGAAAAAACCACGCATCGATTTGTTTCGAAAAATCTGGAAATTGCAAAAAAATGAATACAACTTGCCATCGCAATCAATAATTGAACAACCGTAGCATAAAAAATTAGAAAGCCATGTAAGATTCCACTGAGAAATAAATATGGTGAGAATAAATAGTATGTATGACACCACGGACTTCTGACATCTGGAAACGAGTGAAAAAAATCATATAGGAAATATCTAGATTCTACTGAATCTAGCTGTTTTTAGATGTTATTTTCTAACCTATTTCAGATGTTTTCAGATGGAAATGACCTCTAGATTCTTCAGAATCGAGATGCTTTTAAATGTTGTTTTTATTCTCTTTTACATGTTTTCCTGTGGAAATGACAGAATCGAGATGTTTTTAGCTGTTATTTTTTGCTGTATTTTAGATGTTTCCTCTGGTAATGACATGTAAATCCTCCAGGTATTTCTTGATGTTTTTTCATTGTATTTTGTTATATTCCAGTAGAAAACTCCAAATGATGTCATAAGTATAATTTATTCTGACCATATTTATTCTTTGATGAATTTTTTTTTATGACTTTTTACTCTACGGTTGTTCAATTACTGATTGCGCATCGTTTACAAAAAGTGTGTAGGGGGACTGGTTCGATACCCAAAAGTAGCTGTCATGTGATCAATGTGTTCGAGCAGAATGCTGTGTTGGGGTTGATCAATAAATGCATTACTTCTTTTGTCTTTTTGTTGGGGAGTGATTGCTGAAAAAAGTATCGATTTTCAAAAAAAATAAAACACGTGTGAACGCTGTCGGACAGAAACTAAGAGATCAGTGTATGATATTACAATTTGAACCCTCACTTAAATAAGGGGGTGATTTTTCCGAAATTAGAAAGAAAAAACTTTCTTCTCGCTCATTGAGTGGAGTGTGTATGCAAAATGTAAAATTTCCGCAGTAAACAGACAAGATTAGGCGAAGATCCAGATACATATATAAATAGATACTTATATATATGTCAGAAAACATGAAGAGCCTAAACCCGGCAACAGAGTTCAAACCGTTTGTCAAGGGTAGCAGTAATTACTGAATTGTGAATAAAATATTATCAATGAAAGCTAATACGTACTGAAGACTGTAAACAAGTAGTCTGTCCGGAAAGTATCCAGTCATTCTTAATATCTCGAGAACCGGTCGCACGGAATTGATGTAACTCGGCGAGCAATCAGAGGGGTCCTTACTTCGCATGTGAACATCTCCCCTGACAGGGAGCAGTCATTGAGTAAACCACTGTGACTGCAGCATTCATAATGACTGGGATTGTCTATACTTATGTCTCACGCAGCGTTTTTTTTCCTCTCGGCAAAACATCGTATCACTGAGGCATATCAGACTCTCACTGTCAGGATTTGTATTTCTGCAAGTTCTGGGGTTTTGCTGTTGGTAAGAGGGAAATTTAATCCATGGATGAGATTAAAGAGAATGCAACAAGACAACTAATGGAGACCACGAAAGAAGACTTTGCAGATTCTTTTGTCCGAGGGAAGCTATTTTCCATTAGCATTAAATGACTGACTTCTTATATTGAAAAAGGCAAGTCTCAAATCATTTCATAAAAGGTGACTCTTCTCTACCGACTGAGCTAACAGCACTTTTGGTAAACAAGAGCTCAAAAATAGTGAGCTTGTTAGGACTGCTTCCTAGTGGACGAGGGTTCGAGTCTTGCATAGCATTCATTTATTTATTCATTAAGATGGTTGGCTTTTCGATTCGCTACTTGATTTATTCTGTTGCCTGACGAAATATGTTTCAAAATCTAATGCCTGCACAATTATCACATTCTGTTGGACATAAACAGTTCAATCTAACGATATACATCCATTCATACATACATTGCTAGCTGGCCAACTAACCAGACCGACTTAAAAACTGGAGAAACCTATATTAAAAGTTTTAGCGACAGTTTTCACGGAGTGTTTCTAACAAACAAAACATAACCTTGGAAATGGACTCCACCGTGAAACACTAGCGCTTAATTTACAGGCACTGCGGGATTTTAAAAACTTTATTCCTCAAATAGCACCAATCTTAGCAGGTGGCTTTGTGACCACACGGAGTATTCTGATCCCAAATCTTGTTTATAATCTTTCGCTCTTGGCATGAAATTTTTTTTTATCTTGTGAACCCCATCTAAGCGAATCTGAGTGAGATTCGTTAACAGATATTCTCGAAACGAGACAATGCATGCTGTGCACGAAGTTTTGTTATCTGAGAAGACGTAAACCAAAACTGTCATCTGAACCAAAAACACCGGTTTCTACAGTTTTCAAGCTAGTCTAGCTAGCTGACTATTTACGTATGTATCGTGCGTACAGGCTGCACCAATACGGCTCAAAAGTGTTGAAAATTTAAACACGTCTTCCTTGTTATTTCTGTCTATTTTTTTAAAACTCACTCCACTGAATATGTTTTCAGTTGAGTTCCAATTGGCTACGTTAGTTTATGTTGAACTGATCCTTCAGTTTATGCCCGGTAGCATTCACGCAATTTTCAGAAAGTTCTGACTCTATTTTAGTGATCACTCCTCTTCATAGAGCGATAGAAGTAACTTTTTCATTGAATACCCCTTTTCCAGTTTTTTAGTTGATCACCCCCAACACGTCATGCAGCCGAACGACGTCGGTCTTGTGACGTTTTCTTTTGAGTGACTAATCAGACCTGTTTATACTTTTGCCTTCGCTTTTTTCGTTATTTTAATTTCAGAGTTCATTTATTTAGCTTAGTGGGAAGGGTTTCTTTTAATTGTATTAATATCACGTCATTAATACATTTGTACGAAACGATTTACGATAGCTGGAGCTCGACCAAACCCCGAAGACATTTAAAGAGTGAAAAAAATCATATTTTCCCGCTAAAATTCTCGGTCAGGTATTCTTCGGCGGTTTTACAAGCACTGAATATCGACAATAAATAATTTACAATGAGAATGTATTGGAACGCAGTCACTATAAACCGTATTGAAAAAAGTCTACGATAAAATAATTGCTGGCAATCTAGCATAGATGTATGTGTGAGATATGAATGCAACAGAGATCTAATGCCATTAGGAACCTTCAACCAATACTGTCGTTTCTTCAGTTTTCAAGCTGGTGCAGTTGACTGAACATGTATGTATGTTTTCATAGGCTGTGTAGATGGAGCTGAAAATTTCAACAATGATCCCTTATTATTTCTAAAGAAAAATGATGGTTCAATCCACAATGTTCACCATGGATTGGTCTCTAGCTTGCGTCTGGTTGGCTCCACGGTTGTCTTTTTTCAGTGACCGACAAAAGGCGAGAAAAGAACCTCTATCACCCCTTTTATCCAAATTTCAAATGATCACCCCCAACATGGCATGTAGCCAAAACAAGTTGGTGACGTGAGGATTTCGGTATTAAAAGTTTCTTTGAATCATATACAGGAAGTCCTTTCAAATATATATATATATATATATATATATATATATATATATATATGTATATATATATATATATATATATATATAAATATATATATATACAGTATATGTGGTACAAATCAGGCTAGCAGTATAACATATCATAATAATATATCAATGATATAAAGCCACTTCTGAAAATGCAATGGATTTATTTCATAGAGTGCTCGATACATCGCCTGATGAGGCCCGAAGAGGGCAGAAACATGAGCTAGTTTGTGTAGCGAAACCACAATCTACTATATATATATATATATATATATATATATATATATATATATATATATATATATATATATATGCCAATGGCTGCAGAGTAGAGAGATGGGTGTTTTAAGTGCTCTATTTGGAGCTCCTGATTACTAAGAGTGTTGTTAGCTCAGTCAGAAGAGTCGTGCTAAGACTAATTAATGGATGCTGGTTCAAGTCTTGCATGACGCTCATTTTTTTATTCATTCAAGTGGTTGGTTGTTTGATTCAACACACACACACCAACTTAAATATGTGTATGCAAAAAAACACGGATATTTTAACAAAGAAAGTAAGCTTTGCTAAGGGCAGTATATCATCATCATCATAATCATCATCATCAGCAGCTGTCTTCTGACGTCTGTCGCTTGACCTGACAGATCTCTCTGTCACGTACCTCGCGGTGACACTATCCCATGAAACTGTCAAAATCGTAACTGATCTTTTTTCTGCTGGTCACATTTCTGATACGGTCTATCAAGTTCCACTTTGTGAGTCATGATGTCCAGCGATTTTCAGACGTTCTTGTTACATGGCCTGCCCATTGCCTTTCTAGTTTTCTAATTGATTCTAAGATATCTCTGACTTCTGCTTTTTCCTCTATTATACCATGCTAACTTCTGACCTCTCCATGTGATAATGATTATGATCCTGTCTTGCACGGTTCTAAGTTTGAGTACCAATATTTTGATTAGTTTTCCACGTTTCAGCTCCATAGGTGACTATCGTTGGTTGAAGACCTTTCTATTGAAAACTAATCGGATCTCTTTGTTCTTGAAGGCTGAGTTTGTTTTGTTGAAAGCTTGCCAAGTAGATAAAACGTGGTCAATTGGTCATGAAGTGAAAAGAAGCCAATCAACGCCGTAGACAAACTTCATAATGATCAGTGATCAATAAATCGATAAGTGTTTGTCTGTCGATCTAAGATGAGGTGAATCAGTTGTAACATTAGAGGCATGGTCGTTGCACGATGTTGCATTGTCCGATTTTTAACTGCGACGTAAACCAACAGTTCTATAAAAGCCAACATATTCTACCTTCTGGCCAGATTTGAATCGGTTAATAGCATTCATTAGAAAAGGGGACATTTTACGTCGCTGTACTCTTTTCAAATTGATTTTCGAAATAAAAAAAAGGAAGTACAAAAAACAAAGAAAGAAAGAAAGGAGGAAAGAGAAAGAAAGGAAGGCAGTAAGAGAGAGGAGATAGAGGGATACAAAAGAAAGAATGGATGAAAGAAAGAAAGAAAGGAGATTATACAGCGTTTATAAATAATGTATACGCTTCATATATACATTTATGGCTTATGTTGGATTTCGGGCAATATCTTCCGTTTTTATTTTTGCTGCAATGATTATTTATTCTTGTTTTTGACGTTTTAACGGGGGTCAGCTCGAAATCTCAATTTGAAATAAATAGTTTCATCATAGAATCATATGCTGCCAAATGTTGCCAAATGTTGCCAAATACCGTCAAAAATTGTATATATAATGTCGCAGGTTTTTAACAGAATCTTTTCCTTCTCTTGTTTGTTATCTGAACCAAACAGAGATATCAAAACAGAAGTCTTTATTCCCCTCGTGCTGTTAAGTTGTTCAGAGCCTTTCATTTTATTATAAATGAACTCTATTGGCTACTTGTTTTCGTCTTAAAGTTCATCTGTTTAGTTTTTCTCTCCACGGAGCCACACAATCTGATGTAGCCAATCAATAACGACTATGGATCAGAATCAACAAAAGTAAAGATATTCAGTAGTAGTGCTTCCTGCATTATAATGCTTTAGCGATAAACCTTTGAAATGTCTTCAATCTTCATTGCGTTCATCCTAATCATGGCTTTGTGCTGTACTAACATTAACCTAAGAGAATAACGCCGACAACATACAGTGGAACAGAGCCTTTGGTTAAATAAGATATTATATATACTACGAGCTTTGTTGATGCCATGGTTGTCTCGCAGACATTACTACTGTAGTCTTCATTGGGTGCCCAACAATTATAGCCTTTGGTTAGACCAGACAACGATTATTAGATATGAAAAGATACAATTGAAGAGACTGAGGTAGATTATAAAGGAAAGTTAGACAGAGAGACGGTTACAACATAGATCGATGAATACTGCAAACAAAAGTAACTAGCTAGTTAGATAGGTAGATATAGGTGACTAGTTAGCCAGTCAGCTAGTAACATAGATATGAATTGACTGATCGATCGAATATGGACCGGTAGAGATGAGTACACTGAAATAAATGATAACAATAGATATCCAGAGACAGGTGTAGACGGACGGATATAGTATCAAAGCGTTATAACATGATAGATAGATTGGTTGATAGATATGAAAGTACTAATCTAGATTGATGGATCGATATGAAATATATGAGCCTAAGATAGACGGATAGATATGAACGGAACTGAGATAGATAGATTGATAGATTGGGACAAGATATTCATGTATTTAATAACCTTGCTGAAAAAAGGTGAAGAAAAGATGTAAGAAATACCCACACATTTATGACCATATTCAGACCTCTATGTATTTGAATAGACAGAGCTATATCATATGGCAGGTAGCTAACTAGATCATCATCATCATCATCCATCATCATTCATCATCATCATCATCACCATCCTCATCCTCATCATCATCATCATCATCATCACTATCATCATCCTCATCATCATCACTATCATCATCATCATCACCATCCTCCTCCTCCTCATCATCATCATCATTCATCATCATCATCACCACCATCATCATCATTCATCATCATTCATCATCATCACCATCATCATCACCATCATCATCACCACCATCATCATCATCACCACCATCATAATCCTCCTCCTCCTCCTCCTCCTCCTCATCATCATCATCATTCATCATCATCTTCACCACCACCACCATCATCATCATCATCATCATCATAATCATCACCATCATTCATCATCATCACCATCATCATCACCATCATCATCACCACCATCATCATCATCACCACCATCATCATCCTCCTCCTCCTCCTCATCATCATCATCATCATCATCATTCATCATCATCTTCACCACCACCACCATCATCATCATCATCATCATCATCATCATCATCATCATCATCATCATAATCACCACCATCATCATCATCATCATCATAATCATTCTGGAGAGCTGCTGCAACAGGAGCAATCTCCGGGGATCCATGTTGAGAGTGATGATGTCTAACCGTTGTCTACCATTCATGCAACATGACCAGACCATACCATACCAATTGAGTTTTCAAATGGATTCTATGATATCCATAACTGTTGTTTTCCCCTTTACACATTGTACTGTCTTGTGATCTCTCTACGTGTTGTTGAGCATGGTTCTCTCCTGTGCACGTTGCATGGTTCTCAGTTTGGGAGTCAGTCTCTTATCTAACTTCGATGACACATAGTCGTCGATACATATAATGTAGATCCGTTATCCAAATTATGAATGTCTACACGATATTCCTCGACATAATGCAAACGTTGAGGTTGAAAATGAAGGCGTAGACCGAATGACTAACATAGAAGAAGACCTATTTTCTTCTTGAAATGCAATTCATGTTATAACAAAAAGCATCTACTCCATTTTATCTTTCAGACTGTCGAAATCAAAGCAGCATTCTACAAGACCTGTCTTAATTGAAGCTAAGATAGAAAAGACAATCAGTGAAGACTCGTAAAGATACTTGCTCATCAACATTCAAAGTGATTTCGGACGATTAAATTCCGTCTTGTTCTTTGTGTTGATAACAAAGTCCTTTAGCCGATCCATTCTATGGTCTTCTTCAGGTGTTGTCTCCTGATACAATGGTGGTGAACAATGCTTTCTTATACAGATAGTGGTATAAGTGTGTATTGAGGGAGATATAGCCAATAATATTGCCTTTAGCAATAGATACGAACAGATATGTGTGAATAGGCTGAGTTGGATTATCAAAAAGATATCGACGGAAAGACATTTACCAACAGACGTAAACTGACTGAGACATTAACGGAATAGATTGATGGATATCGCAAAAAGTGGCTGCTACCTAGCGAGCTAGATAGATAGATTGACAGAAAGATGGCCCGCTAGCAAGCTAGTAAGATGAGCATGAGCTGACTGATAGATACTGACAACGTTTGAGCTGATAAAGGTAGGTGGACTGAGATAGATATTAACAATAGAGATACACAGAAACTAGGATAGACGGATAGACAATTAGATCAGGAAAAGTCATTGTCTTTGCTCAAATTTACTGTGAAAGATGAAGGGAAAAAGAATCCACACTAGATACATCTGTCTGCGTACGTGCATAATCCTGTTCATTGAAACAAACTAATGGATATCACAGTGAATAATTGAACAGCCGTAGCGTCAAAATTTAAAGTAATAAATATGGACAGAATAAATTTCATATATGACATCACTGGCGTTTTTTTGCTGGAAGACATCTAGACTAGAGTATAAAAATATCTAGAAAATATCTAGATCCTGGAGAATCTGGGTGTTATCAATAAACCCGTCGGTAAAAGTCCCCCCCCCCAGCCAAAGGAGATTTTTCCTTAGAAAATAAACAAACAAAACAGAACAATAAAACGTAAAAAAAAAAAAAAAAAAATAAAAAATGGTATGTCCAGGTGTACCGGAACACGCAAATACATAAATACACGCACATATGGGAAAAAAAAAAAGAGAACCTCTGGACGTACTTTGTCGGCTAGGGTTATTCAAAAGATTATAGATGGATTGATAGCTACAAATCTGCGGATAGATATGTATATACATTCACACGTTTATCTCCATATTCAGATCTTTACACACGTTATTCTATAAGGTTGTTCAGTCATGTGAGGATGGTGGAATTTTGGTAGACGATTTATCGTAATGTCGAACGACGAATTTCCCCAAAAGACAATAAGAATACATGGTGAGGATACAGAAGAGGTTCAAAGAAAACATTCACTTAGATAAACTAATAAAATCAGAGAATGATGATGATGATGATGATGATGAGGAGGAGGAGGAGGAGGAGGATGATGATGAGGATGATGATGATGATGAAGATGATGATGATGATGAGGATGATGATTTTATATTCGAATGGACCTAAAATTAGATATGGTAGTTGGTAGCTCACTAGATACATAGATATTACTTAGATGTAATGCTAATGCATCCTCAAAGTTGTGAATGTCTACGGGATATTTTGTCAATCTAATGCGAGTGGTAAAGTTCCAAATAGAAGCGTAAAGTGAGTGGCTTGCATAAAATAAAACAAAGGAGTCCCCTTCATATTATAGCAGCTCAAAGCATCCACTCCATTTTATCTTTGACACTGTCGAAATGAATTCGACATTCTTCAAGATCTCCTGTCTCACGGAAAGAGATTGATGCCAGGGTAAAATGCCAACATGAATGACTTATATATTACCAAAAACCTGCAACCTAAGCACGGACGTATCTCTCAAATACATACGCACCTTTATAACTCTTCTACTTATAGGGGTCAAACACATATATCTCCACTCATGACTGTAAAAAGTTATATAAATTAATTTAGTCTGTGATACATACACACATATATATATATATATATATATATATATATATATATATATATATATATAGAGAGAGAGAGAGAGAGAGAGAGAGAGAGGGGGGATGTAAATTTAAAAAAAAAACACCTGTAGTGTTGAGAACAAATCTCATGTAGAAGCTTCAGAAAGGGCAGAAAAATTCACATTAGCCCAAGAACATCTGATATCTTCATCAACTTGATCATTATGGACGAGCAGAAAGGAAGAATCCTCTTTTAACCACGACTTATATTGAGAAGAGGAATGAATGGGCAGCTAAGATATGCTATAAACTCGTAGCTTTTTGGCAAAGCACATTTTTTTTCCTAGCGAATCAAAATTTGTTCAATTTTCAAATACTGCATCAAACGACTTCCTTAATCAAGTCTTTCCCCTAACACAGATCTCATTGAACACGTGTTGATAATATAAGATAAGAACTTGAGTATGAAATTTCAGAATGTTTTACTTCTTGACTAAGACGTTTCGCTGCTCTTATAACAGCAAAAGGGAAGTATTGAATGATATACTTTCTTAATAGTTAAACCTAATATATTTGCTTAAAACTTTATTTTGTTGTCTGAATGCTCATTTTTTGCACGTCTCTGTCTCGCTCTACATATATGTGTATATAAATTATAAATTGCGTTGTATCATATAGAAACTTATTTGAGATCATTTCCTGCCGTTACACAGTTTATGTATCACTTGCCCGGTTTCTATTCACGTTGTCTAGGACGAATGATACATTAACCATGTAACAACGGAAAATGCTTTAGAATAAGTTTTTATATACAATAACGCTATTCGTAAGTCATTCTGTTGGACCAAAAATGTCTATTTCTTAATATATATATATATATATATATATATATATATATATATATATATATTTGTGTAAAGTTTACTAAGACAGCAGCCCTTCTTTAATACATGTTCTATTAAAAGCCGCAAAGAAGGAATGTTCCTTTTTTTTTCTTTTTTTGTACCAAACTTATGTATATTGAACTATAACACAATTTCTGTTACAAAGAACGATGGGCATGTATCATAACAAAATCTTAAAATTCAATTTTAAAGTATAGCTTATACCTAGAATCAAAGATTTATCCCCAACCATGAAGGTATTCGATATTAATGATGGCTAGACAAATGTCCAAAAGTGCACGATCAAAATCTTTGTGGTGGTGGTGGGGGGATGGGTGTGATATTTGCATAGGAGTTCCTGTTAATATTCCAATCTCGAAAGACCTGACGTATCATAATTACTGTGTGTTGTGACAAGAAAATACTATTGATAATTCTTAATCTTAACTCAGTACAGTACAAGCCCAAGAGGCAAGTGAAGAAGGAAGATAGCGTTGCACCATTTCTACGGCCAAATCTCGTTGGATACACTGGTTGCCGCACGATCATCAAAGTTAAGCAACATTAACCCTTGTTATTACCCTGATGGGTGACCAATGGGAGATATCGGGTGCTGTAAGCGAACATGGTGGAATGATACCGAGTGCTAATCACTTCTAGTGCTCTATTCCACGTACTGTAAGCCGAGACAAGAGAACTTGTGATATCGGAGATTCGGACAAGGGTGGCCAGCGTAAGGGCAATGGAAGAAAATCTTTTAAGCGGAGGCAGCTTGCTTTGGAGGAATACATTCGAAATCTTTGCTCTTTTTCACCTGTGCTCGAGCCACAACCCCTGGAACCGGTTTGAAATACGTAACAATTTTGGCTGCAAACTAGAAAAGTTAATGCTCGCAGAGTTTGGTTACTACACTTATTCCCTGTTGCTGAAATTCATGTGAAGACCAAATTTCTTGCCTTCTTACCTCAGTTCGTTTAGCATTATTCAAAGATCATAAAGCAAATAGGACCATGTCGTCAGCAAATCTAAGGTCACTTACGTATTCGCCATGAATTCCAGTAAAACAAGTGTGAAAGTAAAACAATCAATAACAAAAATCGAAAATTGAAATCACAGAGCAAAAGAAAGTAGACCACTACATCTACCTAGCACAACAAATCTCCATGAAATCCTCAAAAGAAGAAGAAATCAAGCGAACGATTTTTCTGGGTTATCATACTTTAGATAAAACCAACTCGACCTTCACAAAATTTGAAAAAAGAATGGTCAACAAACGATATATCCTCCTAGTAGTCGCCTATGGTGCTGAAACTTGGAACCTGACCGAAAGTTTGACCATCAAACTGAGAACTATGTAACATGCACAGGAGAGAATCATGCTCAGTATCATATGGAGATATCATAGGACAGCACGTTGTATTAGTGTGAACCAGGAATTAGAGATATGAAATCCATTATGAAAACTCACAAGGCGATCGACAGAGAATGTAGCTAGAATATCAAACAACCCCTGGACACCACGACACAATGCAGATGCCCAGGAATTATATGCAAGATTATGGCCTGCCCCCCACAAAAAAGATGTGACGATTTAGACAGATTCAGAAAATATTGGCTCCACGATGCCCACAACCGTTAGATCTAGTGGATTTTGAGGAAGGTCTATACTCAACGACGGACGCTAAAAGGCTGCTGCTGCCGCTGATGATGATGATATGATGTTAAAATGGCATACAAAAAAATTCTATATTTATAAACACTTGAACACGTTTCCTTGAAGATCTCACGTTCATTCGATTCCCATATGATGAAAAAAAACAAAAATAATTACTCTTTTCCTGGCGTTGAGGATGCTCCGGCTTCAAGGACACACTTGGTTGATGAATATTTTGAGAAAAAAGGCAGAACTGCAACATGTCTGGTTAGTTACCCAACAGAAACCGTTGCTTGACCAATGTCTTGGCTGCTTGTCGTGTTCGGGCTGATCAATGAATAAGGTTCACCGCTAGTAATAAATTGGGCAGTGACCGCTAAAAAACGGTCCGGATTTCCAAAAGACGAACGTGAATGCCACTGGTCACAAACTAAGGGATCAGTTTAGTAGAAACCTACATTGAAAATTGAACCCCACTAAAAGCCTATTTGAATGATTATTTTATTTTCTGGAAAAAAAGAGTCCTTTCTAGACATAATAAGGAGTCAAAATTCAAACTTCAGACCCTCTAGCTCTACAGCTTTTACACGTGGTGCTTACAAACATTGCCAGCCAGTCAGCCAACCTGGAAAACTGAAGAAACCCATGTTGACAGTTTTGGTTGACTGTTTCTAATAAATACAAAATTAAAGTAATCATCTGCCAGTAGGATGCAGTATGAATATTTGAGACTTGAAAAAAAAGAAGGGTATACAACCATTGCATCCTCCAGATAGTCACCTAAGGAGCAGAAACATGGGACCTAGCCAAGAGACTGACCCTCAAACTGAAAACCATGCAACATGAAAGAATCATGCCCAAACTTGCATGGAGAAATAACAAGACAGCACAATATATGAGGGGGACAACAAATCCGATTCAGCATAGAATCCAATAAAAACTCAAATGGCGATGGGCTGGTTATATTGCTAAAATGGAAGACCACCGATAGACATCACAACTCACATCAAAGATTCCTAGGAAATCAAATGCAAGGCAGCGACCGTCAGAATACAAAGTGGAGGGACGAACTTGTCAAGTTCCGAAAGTATTGGCCCCGCTGCATTCATAATAGAAAGGACCGGTTAATCGTTTGGAAGGTCTATATCCAACGACGGACGATAAAAGACTGATGATGAAGATATTCTTACAGGTATAAAATGATTATATACATGTATACATAAATGAAGGTTGCTATCTTGATTTCCACAATGACATAACACATTGCCAATCCAGAATACCAAGAATGGATATGGCTTTTTCTCAAATGCCTACCAATATTCTCGCACAAAATTGTATTGGCACCCGGTGCACAACTTCCATATAATATGACATGTCTTTTCAGCCCACCTACTGACTTGCATTCCTTTCCGCAGAAAAGACAGGTGTTTTTTAGCTATTCAATAGTTCACCTGTTGTCTTGTTTAACGACTCAAGAGTTGACTTTTCTTCCTAGCTTCGCAGAGGCAAACCCTCCCACAGATAGAACAAGCTAGTTCGTTGCAGTCACCTTTATGAGCAGGATGTTCAAAGTCAGGTCCTTCCCGGGAATTTCTCTTCAGTTTTTTCTCTTTTAATTCGGGATTCCTCGAATGTAGCTTTTCCCGATGGATTACTTTCTGCTAAGAATAACGGTCACTCGTCAGAGTCTACCAGTCACCTACATACAGAGACACATACATGTATGTTTGCAACGATTGCATATAATCAATTCCCATATTTAGTCCCTCTGGAAACCTGGCTTTTGAATAGAAAATCTAATTTGATGTGCCCTACGGAGTACTCCATAAAATGATAAATGTATCTATCTATTCTTACACTGAGGCATATTTAGCTAGTTATTCCTAGATAGACAAACACGCACAATACACATGTGTGTGCTTGTGTTTATGCGTGCACATATGTATGTGTACGTGTGTTTATATATGGACACACACACAAATATATAAATATATGTAGAGAGAGAGAGAGAGAGAGGGAGAGAGAGAGAGAGAGAGAGAGAGAGAGATTTATTTCGAGAGCAATGAGTATGCATACTTATAAAAAGAGGATTTGTGAAAAAATATTACTTACCGAAAGCTTCTTTATAAGCTTTTAGCTGGGATACATAGGACATTCAGCTGGAGACAATAACCACATCTGTATCAATAATGCACATACATATATATTCAAGCAAAGTATTAGTATATATATTACTTGGACGAAGCAGTACTAGTAACATTTACTAGTTCATATTCGACAACACGAGAATTACAAATTGAATCCCACTCCTCAACAAACAGAATTTCAAATTTCTCTTTATATTCAATTACTCATGAAGTTCTCAAGCTCATATTTCCCATCCATCTTCTGAAATAACAGCGTTATGATTGCAGTATTCCAATGTGAAACATATATCTTGTAATGATATAAATGAATGAGACCAAGCAAACACCGATTTGTCAACTTTTCGGAAGAATTTAAAACTTTTTCTCGAAAAAATGATACTCTACATTTCAGATCAGTAACAGCTTATTTTCAAGATTCCAGCTACTTTCCCCGCATATTTGCAGATCTCACCCTCACCACCATCGTGGACTAAACAGTCTCAACTCTTTACTAGTTTACTTTCCAATTCATTCATTTAGTTCTGCACCTTTTTAGCTTTAATTTGATTTTGATAAGTTGAGCTTCAATCAAAAAAAACTTGAACTTCAATATAAAAAAAGAATTTCAAAGTAAAATTCGCTGCTTTTTAGAGTAGGTGATACGGAATAAAGCTAAAAATGTGTAGTTTTCTTCTTCTTAGTTTCTTGTATGGACACAACTGCAATCTTGATGTTCCACAGTTTCCTCAATTCCCTCATACGATCTGGCCTATCCTATTTTCTCTATTCTCGACTCCGCGACGCCCATGAAGAGAAGTGTGGCAAATCTTGGGGAAAGTCTATGTCCAACAACAGACGTTAAAAGAATGATGATGATGATCATGATATCCCGTGTTTTCACTTGCCCAGAGAAGTAACTTATTCATTGATCAACCATTTTTCCATCTTTTAATTGGTCACCCCAACACTGTAATCGTCATCGAGTGTGTGACGATTTCTATTGAGTGACCAACCAGACTGGTTATTTCTAGACTTTTTATATACTCTCATGTCCTGAATGTTTACTAAGCTTAGTTTGGTATGGTGGAAATTCAAATGGAGGATCGGAATGCGAGAAGATTGTTTTGCGCCAGTCTCCTGAATGCCTTGATATACGCACCTTTCTGATTCAGACTCTTGGAGGTCTCATATCTATGACACATTAGTTTCTAAGTTTAATAATTCTATTCAAGCGTATGGCGAAATCAGCACTCAATTGTGTTTCTTGTTTGGCTTGATCAGGTGATACGCTTCCAAGGATCTGCGATATCCTCATCTATGGAGTGGTGCGATATTTATGGACCAGAACAAAGAAAGGACTCGATTTAGTAAGATTAGTATTTGGTCTACAGCACACGTGTGCAATATACTTGAGATATTGGACATTCATTAAGTCTCTGAGGGCTGGAGTTTTAATGATATTTTCCAGGTCCTTGTTTGTACAAAGGAAGGCAAAATTATTCACTGGTATGGAATAAAAGAAGATTGTTTTGAAGCAGTCCCCTATATGAGTTTCGATGTCTTGAATATCAGTATTCGAAACCCTGGTTTTATACATTGGCTCAAACCCCGACCACAGATACCTGTTACGAATGTGCAGCTACTTCGGCCACCCTCAGCTTACCTTTGAAACATGAGTATACTGGATCATTTTTACACTTAAAGGAAGGACATGCAATAAAGATACGTAAACATAGTTAAGGTTATGATCTCTGAAAAATAAGAGGAATCGTAAAGACTTCATCGAGGTGATAAAGATTATTAATGGTTTAGAATTTTTAAACCCTGTAATATTTTTTTACTAAAAGGGAATAAAAGTGACTGAGTGGCCGTGCATATTCAGTAGAAGTAAACAGAAGTAGAAAGAATATCAGAAAATTCTTTTTCATCTGTAGAGTGGTACATGGAATGAATTCATCATCATCATCATCATCATCATCATCAACAACAGTCTTTTAACGTCCGTCGTTGGATATAGACCTTCTCCAGGATTCGCCACAATTCGCTATCATGGGCATCGCGTAGCCAGTATTTCCTGAATTTTTCCTGTTTTGGGGGTGGGAGAAACTGCCTTTAAATTCAACCTCATCCACATCAGTCTTTAAACGTCCGTCGTTGGACATAGACCTTCTTCAGGATTCGTCACAATTCTCAATCATGGGCATCGCAGAGCCAGTATTTCCTGAATCCGTCAAGTTCATCTCTCCATCTTGTGTTCTGTCAGCCTCGGTTTCTTATGTGATCTCTGGGTATCCATGCTGTGAGTCGTGATGTCCATCAGTTGTCTTTCATTCTTGCAACATGGCCTGCCCATTGCCATTTGAGTTTTTTAATTGTTTCTATGATGTCACGAAGATCTATTTTCTTCCTAATATACTGTGCTGTCTTCTGATCCCTCCATGTAAGGTTGAGCATGATTCTCTCATGCACACGTTGCATACTTCTCAGTTCAACAGATGTCCATGAAGAGAAAAATGATGTTTATTAATCATTTTTTCAATTTTTCAAATGTCAACACATAGACTGCTCATGTTTGTTACTTGCCGTATAAGAGTAGTCAGAACAATGTCGTAATTTAGGCAAAGGTTCGGCCCTTTTCCTTCCAGCTAAAAAACTACCTCAGATTTGCAGACGACATTGCCTACGTGACCTCTGCCTAATGCTAAATGAACTAAATGAAGAGAACAAGAAAGTCGGCCTACACATGAACTTTAGCAAGACAAAGATCATGTGCAACAACCACGTCGGAAATGAGAACATTAGGATCGAAATCGAGGACACAGAACTGGAGAAAGTAGATCACTATATCTACCTAGGATAACGTATCTCCATGAGACCCCCCCCCAAAAGAAGAAGAAATCAAGCGAAGAATCACCCGAGGATGGTAGGCCTTTGGCAGAGCAAACTCAACCTTCAAACACAAGAAGATCCCATTATTCCTCAAAAGAAGGGTGTATAACCAATGTATTCTCCCAATAGTCGCTTATGGAGTAGAAACATGGAACCTAACCAAGAGACGGACGCAGGAATTGAGAACTATGCAACGTTCACACGGAAGAATTATACTCACCCTCACATGGAGAGACCACAAGACCGCACCATACATCTAGGAGAAGACAGGAGTCATGGATATCAAAGAATCCATTACAAATCTCAAATGGCAATGGGCTGGCCATGTGGAAAGAATGGCTGATAACCGATGGACATTGCAAATCCTGACATGGATCCCTAGAGATCACATGCGCAACCGAGGCTGGCAGAGTATTAGATAGAGAGACGAACTAGACGAATTCAGAAAGTATTGGCTCCGCAATAACAAGTGTGGCTAATCCCGGGGAAGGTCTATATCCAACGACGGACGTCAAGATACTGATGATGATAATGATGATGATACCAACACGAATGTTTAAGCCCCTAGATTTTGTGTAAATGTGAATTTTATGACGTGTGCTTGTGTACACAAATAGAACGCTTTTTCACATCAAAATAAATGTTCGAAATATTTTAGATCTTCTTTTTTACATGTTTCAATGGACTATTTATTAAAAAGAAAACATCTTGCCCCTTGTGCCTTCGCTCTTAACCTCGCTTGGTAAGAGCAAGCGAACTTTCCCAGGATGCAAATAGACTGACGGATTTCAATGGTTATTCTCGGCTGCTTATATTTGTTTGACGTCAGAATATTTTTCTAAAACTCAAAACAAAGCTAATACGTTGCATGCAGTATTTCACAAAACAATCTGCTCATCGGATCAGCAAACTCATTCAAGTCACTAGCAGAATTTAGATTGAATTACGTCTTCTCAAATTACCTATTATTGCTTCGGAGACCGATAGACAAAGAGATATTATGGTTGGCATTTTATTGCTTAGTCGTTCAGTAGCAATATAACAAGCCAATAGAGAAAAGCGCATAAACTGACAGATAGATAAAATGCTTACAGGTATAGATATCAACTGAGCTTAACTTAGCCAGATTTGTTGGGCACCCATTGGGGATCAGACTGACAACGGTTGGAATGTTCTGCATGACTAGATTTACACTAGTGAGGTGTTCAGACGATGGTAAGTATATACATATACTTAAAATTTAGGAGAGGAAACGCCCAACACGTGTTCCTTGATTCAACCATGTACCTAGAGTGATGGATTATCTTTCGCTATAATCCGTTTTCCTCTAAATTTTGAGGATATTTTGCTCTTTATTACATGAATAATATATTGAACACTTTTGATGAACTTTTTTCTCTCATAATTTTCTATATAAATCATTATAGTATAAAGTAGTATATATATATATATATATATATATATATATATATATATATATATTATTGTTGTTGTGTCATCCACCGACAGCTGTTTCGTTGTATTACATCTCTTCGGTGTGACTATAGACTTTTTCATTATGCCATCCAGCACCACGAGGCACGATTGAAATCTTACATTCAGACCCGGAGACCGATATCCTACCTCTGAGGTACGGAACTGGACGGTCAGTAAAGCTGAATTTTTAAGCGATATATTTATTAACGGATAAATTCCCCATCCAAAAGAGTGCTCTATTCCTATGGGAGATCATTGCATAAGCTTACAACGGATGAGTTACCTCACTTAAACAATGCTCAACCCTGAATAGAGGAGCATCATACATATATATATATATATATATATATATATATATATATATATATATATATATATATATATATATATATATATATATAACCAAACACTCTGGGATGCTACCTAAATTGCTGAAGGTACGAGGAATTAGAACTGCAGGCGTGAACTGAAAGTAGTAAGAACTTTTGGCACTACTTTCTGTGAGCATCACTCTTTTGAGATTGCTGTGTACATGTCCAAGCAGACGTCTTCGAAAGAGATGATAGAATCTACGTGTTAGAGGGAGTAATTTTCCATAGTCAATTTTACCAAACTTCTGGATAGCACTTGATACATATATACATATATCTGTACATATTAACACTGAGAGCATCTACAAAAATGCTTGCCAGCGCTTGTTGACGACAGTAGAATTCCTCTGAATCTGGACTTTAATAATTTTAAGTTTGTTTTCCAGCAACACAGCCTACAGTAACCAAATATATTGGACCGTTAGTAGCACAGACTGTGGCAAACCAGAATAATTGTTTTTCTCCAAGAATATTTGGAGTGGTAGCAAATATAATGGTCGGACCAAAACACTCTCGGCAATGCGTTTAATAAAGGTGATTCCATATTGTTTTCGCCGGAGCGATCCGTTACATTGTTAGTAATAATTTCCTCCCAGCTATCCAACAGTATATAAACAGGTTATGTTAGTTACCCAATAGAAACAGTTACATGACCAACGCTTTTCTAGGGGCAGCATGACGTGTTAGGGGTGATCACATAAAATTTTTCTCCAGACTTTTGTTAGGTAGTGATCATTAAAAATGCCTTATTTCTTAAAAACAAACAAACAAACAAACAAACAAACAAACAAACGTGAATGCTGCTGGACAAAAACTGAGTGATCAATTAATAAATTGTGTAAACGTTCATTGCATAGTAGATTCCCCCCTAAAAAAAAAAATTCGGGGGAGGGGTAAAAAAAAAACCGAATAAACCGTTTTTTGGTACAGGTTTTATATTCAGCCAGCCCAACCTGAAAACTGAAGAAACCTACATTGACAGTTTTGGCAGATGATTTCCAATATCAATTTCTCGACGATAAAGAATCCTATTCTCATATCTTGGGGCAACTTCCTTTATCCCAAAATGACAAAGATATGATCTCTGGGGATCCAAGTGACGTCAAGCGGTTGTCTTATATTCTTGCAACATGGCCTGGCCACTACCATTTGAAGTTTCTAATGGATTCTATGATATCCCTGACTCTTGTTTTATCTTTAATATAGTGTGCTTTCTTGTGATCCTTCCAGGTTCCAGGTTTCAGCTCAACATGTCCTCCCTTATGATATACTGCGACAGTGTCCAGGCGGCGAAAACCCTTACACTACGCTCACACTTGTAGGATAGCAAATTATCATCGGACTCACTTTATTAAAGAAATGGTAAGCTACACAATTTCGTTCACCGTCTCGTTAGACATACGCTTACCCATCATCATGATCATCATCATCATCATCATCATGTCTTTTGACGACCGTCGTTGGACGTAGACCTTCCCCAGGATTCGCCACACATCTCCATCGTATGCGTCATGGAGCCAGTACTTTCTAAATTTGTCCTGCTCGTCCCTCCATCTTGTGCTCAGTTGGCCTTGGTTGCAAATGTGATCTCTGGGGATCCATGTCGTAAGTCTTGATGCCCATCGGTTGTCTGCCATTCTTGTCACGTGACCGGCCCAATGTCGGGAACATTTTTTTTTTTAGATTTATTGCTGCATATATCACGAGTAACAGCTTCGATGGATAAAGTGCATGGGTTTATTAGAAAGTGTCAACTGAAACTGTCAATATGAACGTAGATTTCCTCAGTTTTCAATCTGGTCTAGCTGGCTGGCTATGTATGTATGTATCTATCATGCACACAGGCTGTAAAAATGGGATTAGCACACAGGCTGTAAAATGGGATAGGGTTAGAAATTTAAACGTTTACTAGTCATTATGTCCAGAGAAAATGTTTTTTCTTCTTTCTATATTTACCTCCTAATTTTTTTGTTGCAGTTCATTTTGCAATGTAAGTTTATGCTAAATTGAACTCAATTAGAGCACGCCTGGCAGCATTTATACTTGTTTTTTCCCCTAAAATTCAGACTCTCTTTTTATGATCACTGCCCAACAAAAGATGAAAGAAGTAACTCATTCATTGATCACTTTTTTTTAAATTCTTTAATTGATCACCCTCAACATGGTACATTGCTGAAAGACGTCGGTCATGTTCCAGTTTCTGTTGAGTAACTAACCAGATATGTTTTTGATAATTAAGTTTGTTTTATTTATCGAAGGTGGTCAGATTAGAATACTGGGTCCAGTTTCCTGTTACAAATTTTATTAAGATTTTATTTTCAATTTCCTTTTTTATCAATAAATAGTTTCCCAAAGTTATTTTCGATAAAGAATTTCGCCATCGTTGAAGAAATCCTAGTCCGTCTTATTTGATAAGAGAAACTGGAATATTGATAAATGGTGCAAATAGCTTGGGAGTTTTTTTCGGTGGGATAGATTACGATCAATGACATTGTTAAAAACGTGCGTGATTTTAGCTGAATTCCCTTTCAGAATACGGCAAAATATATTAAATTTATAATAATCTTTCGCGTACATTTCTTTTTCATTCAATTTCCCAAGCCGCCCGTCCTTGCATAACCCAGCTTTTCACAAATAATCTCAAAATTTCTTATTTATTCATGTTAACACCGGAGAAAGCGGAAACTGCAGCTGTTAAAGACGCGAAAGTCTATCCCTCTCTGATGTCTTCTCTGGTTAAACCCCTTTTTCTTCAAAAGCTCACTTCCGCTCCGTTTGATTCTGTTCATTTCTTTCTTTCTTTCGTTCTTTCTTTCTTTCCTTCTCTCTTACTTTTACTTCTTTACCTTTCTTTTCTTTGTCTTTTTAACAGTGTAGACAGTTCTCAGAACGGGGAAAATTTCATGTTCAGACTAATTTTCAAATCGGTTATCAGCGTTTGTTGGGAATTAGGTTACCTGGCGAGAGATTGGTTAAAGAGAGATAGAATTGTCTTTCTTTTATAATCTGTTGATAAAAACAGGAAGATACGATACACAGAGAGAAATATTTTATCTTTGTTACGTCACAGTACATCATATTCCTGTTTTTAGATCAAACCTCGAAATGAAAAGATACCAAAGTATAAGAAAGAGAGAAATATAGAAAAAGAAAGGAAGAAAGATAGCAGAGTACACAGTGCTAATAACTAATGTATACGTTCCACATATATATATTTATATTTTTTTAATCTGCCAATGAATAATATCGTATTTTGGCTGATATTTTTCGTTTTTATTTTTGATACAATTACGATTTTTGTTTTAGACATTTTAATGAGCATTAGCTTGAAAACTCAATGAGTTTTTTTAGAGATACAAATTCAGACAAATATTGTCAAATGGATATACAAGGTCACAATTTTTAAACATTATCTTTTGAATAACGGTAGCCATCGAAGATGGCAAGGGGGTATATCCTTTTTCATACGCACATATATTTGTTTATGTTCCTAATCATACAATTTTTCCTTTCGACATGAAAATTATGATCAATACCTCACTTGCTTTGATTTTGTAGAGAGAAGAAGAGCTTTTAGGGTACTCTTTTTGACGGGTTTATTAATAACATCTAGATTCTCGATAATCTGCATATTTCTAAATGTTTTTTTTTTTTAAATTCTATTTTGGAATTTTTCCCGTGGAAAATGCAAGTGTTGTCATAGACAGAATTTATTCTGACCATTTTCATTCTTCAATGTTTTTTTTTTTTCACATGAATTCAGATTTTGACGCTACGGTTGTTCAATGATCGACTGCGATTGCAAGGTCTTTCTATTTTTTTTTTGTTCCAATCACTTTAGGGTGTACAGAAATAGATGTCACTTTGGTACTGTGAGTAATGGAAAAGTTAAAATCGCTATTGTGCAGTACGATTCAGTCCATTTTTTTTTCAATTTCATGTTCAACTTTCTCTTTTCATTTTCAACCAAAGTAGACTGCCTTCAGCGACCTTTCCGGTCTGTGAGCTACATTGACTTGGCGAACTGTATATTCTACAGTCAAAGACTCGGTTGATATTTCAGTGGTCTACGAGACAAGATCCGTGGATAATTCAGAAATCAGGTAATTATACTACTCTCAGAATGACAATAAGTTACTCATCATATAAAAAATATCAGCATAATTTATTCAAGGTAAAGCGTCCGTCTCTTTATAGACAATTCCCAATATGACTGGTAAGTGAGGAAGTCCTGGTTTCTGTAGCATTCAACCACTTGGTTAAGACTAAGACCAGGACTTCATTCGTACAAGTATTTGAAAAAAAAAAAGAAACAAAAAAAACCCAAACAAAAACAGGGTTACCTCAGCCTTGATCACAATATTTAGAATGCTCAGGGAAATTTGTCCTATCAAAGATTTGTCCACACCCTTATTGGGAATCAAACCCGACACCTTCAGCGTGTGAGGCAGACATGCTAGCCACTGCACTATTTGGGTGGCCCTATACCAACGACGGACGCAGAAAGACCGATGATGATGATGATGTTGATTTGTATGGGACAAACTAAAATATTCTCATATTCTAAACTTCCTATCCATTTTGTGTATCTTTCAAGTCTTTCATTTAATCTTTCTTCCTCCTTTCCAGATTTCCTTCTTTCCTCCCTACCACTCTTTCTTTCTCTCTTTCTTCCTCCCTTACAACCTTTCCCCTTCCCCTTTCCCTTCCTCCCTTCCCTCCTTCCTCCTTTCCCTTCCTTTTCCTTTCCTTCCTTCTCTTTCCCTTCCTTTCTTTGTTCTTTTCCCCCTCCTTCTTTTATACCTTTCATTTTTTCTTCCTTCTTTCCCTCCGCTCTTTCTTTTTTTCCTTTCTTCTTTTCTTTCTTTTTTTATCCTTCCTCCCTCCCTTTCTTTTCCTTTCTCCCTTTTTTTCCATTCTTCCTCCCTCCTCGTTCTTCTTTCCTTCCTTTTTTACCCTCCTTCCTTCCTTTTTCCTATCCTCCTTCCCACCCTTCATCCTGACCCATTCAACTCCTTCCCCTGTCCTCTACCTTCTATCATTTATACTTTTCCCAGGATTGTCAATTAAAATATTTTTTTTAAGAAGGTTTTTTTTTTATTTTCAAAAATTGCAAGTCCAATGTCGCCAATTCTAATACTATTTCTTTTTTTTCTTTCTCCAAATTTGGAAGTCTACTGTGGCCGATTTAGATGTTTCTAAGAAAAATTGTTTTACATTTGGGAGTGATTTCCTCATTTGAGAAACAATTTAAAAAAAAAAATATCTAAATTGGCCCGCCTAGAGGGGAGAATACTAACAACAGAAAATGGATGGCAAAGGAGCCAAGAGGAGAAGTTATAAAAAGAGACGAGAAAGAGGAATGGCATATGAAGAAGGAAAGGATTTGAAGGGAAAAAAAACGAACGGAAGGCATAGGACATCATCATCGACGTTGAACATTGACCTTCCCCAGGATCCGCCACATTTCCCAATCATAGGCGTCGCGGACTCCACTCCTACTTCTGTTCCAACTGAAGACCATCATTGCAATTCTCATATTGTATATATGAAGAATAAAAAATTGTAGAAATACATATTTTTAGTATATATGTATCTGTTAGAATCGAAAAAGTCTTTGCGAAACTGTGTGATAAATTTTGTAGATGTGTAGGACTTGTCAGTTTAGCTCAGTCAGTAATTGGATGGGAATGTTCACTTTTTATACATCCCTAAATCAGATGGGTATTGTTTTTCTTGTTATTATCATGGTAAGAAAATAAGGAGATCACAATAACATCTCTATAACAAGGTGTAAATGTCTACCGGCTGGTCGGTCTGTCCTCAGTATATTCTAAATCGATTTCAGGCATATGGTAGAAAGAATCTTTCTATCCCTACATATCTACCTACTGCTAGATAAACTGATTTGGGAAAGCAAAAAAGTCAGCCTTTACATGAACCTCAACGAAACAAAGGTCAAGCAAAACAATTACATCAGAGATGAACATACAGCAATCAAAATCGAAAACACAGAACTAGAAAAAGTCGACCATAACATCTATTTAAGACAGCAAATCTCCGTGAGATACTCAAAAGGAGGAGAAATCAAGTTAAGAATACTCGGGGGGGGGGGAGTCTTCAGCAGAGCAAGCTCAAACTTCGGAGACAAAAAATCTAATTTATCCCATAAAGAAGGCTATACAACCAATGCAGTCTCCCAATTGTCACCCATAGAGTTGAAAAATGGAACCTAAACAAGACACTGACTCAAACTGAGAACCATGCAAAATGCACATGGAAGAATCATGCTCAACATCACATGGACAGATCACATGACAGTATATTGGGGTGAGATCAGAGTTAAAAAAAATCCTCCTACATCACATTCAAAATCCTGTCCGAGAGAATACAAGATGGCGAGGTGGAGTACACAAGTTCAGAAAGTACTGGTTCCACAATGTCCATGATAGAGAGGTCTGGCGAATCCTAGGGAAGGTCTATGTCCAACGACGGACGATAAAAGACTGAAGATGATGATCATCATCATGCATCTATCTGGCCAACATTAAGCACCAATGCATCATCCTGATAGTCACCTATGGAGCAGAAACATAGAACCTAACCAATAGATTGGTTCGCAAACAGAAGACTAAGCAACGTGCACATGAGATAATCATACCCAACCTTACATGAAGAGATCATAAGACAGCACAATATATGAGGGAAAAAAACTAAAAACCGAGACAATCTATCTGAAAAATCAAATGGCAATGGGCTGGTCATGTTGCAAGAATGGCAGACAACTGATGGACATAATGATTCACGATATAGATCCCTGGGGATTTTATGCGTAACTGAGTCCGACAGAATATAAAAAAGTTCAGAAAGAATTGACTCAGCAACGCCCATGATGGAGAGGTCTGGTGAATCCTTGGGAAGGTCAAAAGACTGATGATGATTCACCATGCCGGATGTTGACTTTATGGCCACTTGAAATTACATCATTCAGAAAATAAACAAAACATCAGATCAGATATTCTCTCTTCAAGAAGTTATTTATTTTATTATACCTCGTATTAGTACTATGAAAAATACTATTGGTACAGCGTATAAAAAGAGCTAACTCGATCGCTCAAACTGGAACTGAAAAACAGATCTAATCTTCTTGTCAAACTGGAAGAGAACATCAATGAACTCAACAGCAAAATAACAAGTTTTCTAGTTGGAATTGCCAATATGTTTAAACCAAAGAGTAAGCACACATCGATAAAATTCCCGAAAAAAAAACATAAGACTCTCATCGAAAAACACAGAAAACTAAACCCATTGACAACAGCAAGAGACAATATCGAAGAATCAGAACTGAACAATGCTATCTAAAAGAGACGAAGAGAAGATGAAGGAATGTACACGACAGATTTCTTCGAAAGCATTCTCTGAAAAAGTAGAGCTTCAAAACGATTAAAAAGACACTCAGTGCAGGAACAAAGCAAATAATTAGTGTGCTGAGAGAAGAATGAACTCTAATAACCAACAAAATCGAATTGTTGAATGTGCCCAAAAATTCTACAAAAATCTCTATTCCTGCAATCAAGAGACACAGTACAATTAATGAGAAACACAAGTCGAGAGTAACCAGTTTGGAAATTTTCCAGAATTTCTGTGCGAGGTGAAGGAAGCCATCAAACAAACAGAAAAAGGAACAGTCGCTGGACCAGATATTACTATCGATCTACGCCCAAAAGCTGGTGAAATCATCACTAGGAAACTAGTCATTCCATTCGACTTGTGTTATAAACAATGTTTCTATCTTCTGGCACTCATAATACTGTTATATAAGAAAAAGGAAGCCAAGAGATTTTAACAGCTACAGATCGATAAGCCTACTCAACTGTGTCTAAAAACTTTTTACCAAAGTGTTCACCAACCGAATCACCTAAATGCTAGATGAAAATCAATCGTGAGAATAAGCAGGCTTCAGAAAAAGCTACTCGACCATTGACAATCGCTATTCGGTCAATCAATTGGAAAAAAGTACCAGAATATCGAAAGCCACTTGCAGTAACATTTTTTGACCTCAGGAAGACCTTCGATGATATTCGCCAAAGTCGTTGGTGGTATCCCACAACAAGGCGTAAATGCAGTATATGTCAGAGTTTTACAACATATGAATCGACACAGTAGTTATTTTATCATGTTATTCTTGGCCCTTCTACCTCAAAAAAGGGGAAAAGCAATGTGATACCAGCTCACAAGTGTTTTGTAAAGAACAACAAGGAGAATACTCACCAAATTCGGGGATTGAAGGTTTACACTCCCCTGCAAAGATTTGAAATCGTAGCTAGGTTGTTTGGTATGCTGGGGTATATATATATATATATATATATATATATATATATATATATATATATATATATATATATATATATAATGATGGGTTCAAAATATATCTAGATGTTTTACTCTATTTTAGATGTTTTCTTTTTAGTGGAAAACGCCATTGATATCATAAATAGAGTTTACTTTCCGACGGATATTTTTTACATGACTTACAAATCTGACGCTCTTCAATTATTGACTATGATGGCGAGTTTTCAAATATTTTTTTTATTGATTTATACATACACAATACAAAAGTTACAATAATCATCTACAGATGAAAAAGATTTAGGAGTGGAGTTCGACTTTGAAGCAGCTTTGGTTGTTCCATGGCGACTTTATTGGCATTACTCTTTCCATTCCCATCTATTCCTTTCTTCATTTCTTTTTCCTTTCTTTCCTTTCCTTTCCTTTCCTTCCTACCTTCCTTCCTTCCTTCCTTCCTACCTTCCTTCCTTCCTTTCTTCCTTCCTTCCTTTCTTTCTTTATTTCTTTCCCTGTGTGTCTGATTTTCCTCAGTATTTATTTTTTCATTTCATTATTTGTACATGCAGCTCCTCTCCCTGGTTTGGCTGGGGGCTGTAATAGGGTTATCAAATCTTCTTCTTCTTCTTCTTCTTCTTCTTCTTCTTCTTCTTCTTCTTCTTCTTCTTCTTCTTCTTCTTCACACATCTGCTTCTCAGATGACAACCGGAAGACATTGGATAGGTCAGTCAGAAGATTGCACATCACCTGCGCTCCGATTTGGACAAGTCAGTCAACGAACCAAGTAGACAGTTAGACAGTCAAACATCCAACTTGTATTTCAAACACGACGACCTTCCTGATCTGCAGTCTTTCCATCACTTCCCGTTCCAATTTTTCAACCGTTATTTTCCGCCCGGATTCTTATTCTCGACTTCCGTACAGAATCGGTGAGGGATCAAGTACCGTATTTCCTGACCTATAAGGCGCACAGCTGTATAAGACGCAACTCTGCTTCTGCAGTTATATTTTCGAAAAAAAAAAAATGAATCAGAACCGTCCTCTTTTCTACCCTGGTCTTTATATAGACTTTCACACTATCAGGTAATCCTAATGCTATTATCGATCAAAAGCTATATAAACAGTGTCTGAGAGTTTACATTATTTATTACATGGCACTGTGACGGTAGTGAGCAACTGATAACTTTTGCCTCCCGAGATAAAACTTACAGGAAAAAAAAAAGCATAGTCCATAAGGATAAGAATTTTAGCAGACCTCCCTATCATGGGCATCGCAGGGACAACACTGATTTAGTTGAGCACTTCACGTCATCTTACTTTCTGTCTCATAAAATTTTGCATATGATCCTTTGGGATTCACGTTTTGAGTCATGATGTCCAGTGATTTCCTGATAATCTGGCAACATGACCAGCCCATTGCCATTTATGTTTTCTAATGGTTTCTATGATATTACAGACTCCTGTCTTTTCCCTAATACACTGTGCTGTCCTGTGAGCTCTCCATGTGATACTGCACATGATTCTCTCGTGTACATTATTTATTTGGATTTCAAAAATTTTTAAAAAGTATAGATTTTCAAGCTTTCTGTCTCTATCTATGTGAACTATATAAGATGTACATACTTAACTAGCCAAACAGATAGACCAACTTGAAAACTGAAGAAATCTATGTTGACAGTTTCAATTCACGGTATCTAAGATACATACAGGAATATATATATATATATATATGTACAATTTTTCCTAACGTGGACAATTATACAATTGAGAAATAGATATATAATCTGACAGAATTAATTAATAACGGACGCGTCATATCATTTGAGACTCCATTTGAAATTACCTACTTACTGTTATTACACGGAGAATGTGTCACTGGATTCAGACAGCGTGAAGCAAATAAATAATCAAAGAACAGCGGGCTGTTGCCAGAATCGAACCTGCGACCGATAGGTAGCTGCTTTATGTTGCGTCGCTATTTCCATTGGGCCATATAGCGTGGCAAAGGGCGAAGGCCCGAATAACTGCTTTATCCCCACGTTCTTATCTTGTTCATTGATTGTCCATATCTGCGATATTGTTTCTCATCTTGGACTATTACATTATTAAGAAATGGGTATCTTATACGAAAGATCAATTATGAATGCGTTATTATTTGAAAATGACCTCCCGTTATTACACGGAGAATACATATATATCTATATCTATATCTATATATCTATATCTATATCTATATCTATCTATCTATCTATATCTATATATATATATATATATATATATATATATATATGTATATATATATATATATATACGTGTGTGGTTATTTAAGTGACTTGTAATTGACAGATGAATAGATAGATCAAAATGAAGAGTGATTGCAAGGTATAAGCTGACTGAGATCAATCAGTAAATAAATAGGTAGGCAAATTCGTGTAATTTCTTGACACTTCATTTCAATATATTCTCGGCGGCATGAAATTGAAAATTAAGAATACTCGGAAGAAAAGCATAGTAATTTTAGAATAAGTTAGATTTGGCAATAAAAGATATCAAAAAGAAAACGGAGGGAGAGATGGCCGAGAAAAATAGTGGAATAAAAAGATATGAAAATGAAAAAGAATCAGATGAAAGAAGTTTGGAAGAGTGATTGAAAGAAGGAAAAAAAATGAAAGAAAATGAAAGCAATAGTTTTGTACGTTGGAAGAAGGAGAAGGGACATGAAATGATTAAAAGAAAGACGAGAAAAAGAAAGAGGAGTAACTCATCTTTATGAAAAGTTTTAAATTATTCAGTTTTCTGTCTGTTCGAACGGAATGAACCGGTACACGCGGCGCTGGTTTTGTACGGTTAGTCCCGGGGCAACAGACTTCCCACCATTTTATTACAATAACTTCGATAAAGTTCACTTTTGACTCGTAATGTCAGTCGCTGAAAACCACCCTCTGTTCGTTTGCTGAACATCTGAATGGAAGAAAAACAAACAAACAAGAAAAAAAAAAGACGAGGAATTGCCGAAATGTGATATTTAGTCTGCTGTATGTATTCACGACTGAGTCCATCAAAGGACCATAAGAATAACGGTGTGCGCGTGTGCAGGGGTGATGACATAAGAAAAGTTTGACGAATACGTTTACCTGGGTCAGATAATACAGTTAGAGATCGGAAGTGAAAGCTAAATAAACCTGATTGGCTGGAAAAACATTTGGTATGAATAGAAGCATATTGGAGAGCACCTCGCCAATGTGCTTAAATCATAAAATATCAGCTATGACTTACGAATGCAAGAGAAAAGACTACAGATCAAGCAAAACATTAACTGACTGGTGCCTATAGAACAATAAAAAAGACCAGATACAAGGTATACCGGTAAGCCGTGACAGAAGTCAGGGCAGTTGTAGTTGTCATGGATGGAGATGGGGGAAGGTTTTTGTCGAGATGCACTCTCATAATGGCTGATTATGATGATATATTTCTTGCCCTTTGATCTGGTATAGGTACAAGATTTATAATCCGTCCGTTATATTTCCCGGGCATGATCGGATTAGGCATTGCGTCGGATTATCGGATGTTATTGATCTCGCTGTTTGTATCAGCAGTGGCAACATTAGAGAAGACCCTGAAACCTCGTATGCATCTACCATGCCATCAAAGTACTCTCGGTTGTCAGAAACCTGGAGAATTGTAGTAAATTTTAATGAAAATCTGTTAATCAAATTTTGATTGAGCTACAATTATCAGAGGTCAGATTACAAAAATTACCTGTACCTGTACATATATCCTGTGTATTTATGTTACCATCATTCGCAGTTGTGTGTGTGAGTTAGCGTAAACATCTATCACATACCTATTACACAAGGATTGGGTTTATGTAATGTTCAGAAGATGTTACTAAAAAGTTTGTGAATGTCAAAATTTAGTAAATTCATATTTGAGCAAGATGTCGTTCATATTTTGTGCACAGGCTTCTATCTGTTTAAACAGAATTCGATGCATGAATGATCCCAAATTGTTTGTCAGGGTTAAAGCAAATCTAGTCCGAGTCAAAAACAATGTAAAACCAATTTATGCTCTTTTTGGTGCATAAAATCATATTTACGTTGATTTACTGAAAACAGAGTCCATATAACTATAATGCATAACTAGACCCTTATTTTGTGATCACCTGGTATGACATCGAAATGGAACATTCATGAAGTCATGAAATTCTCCCATGAAGTTAGAGACTTTTTAAAATTCTGATCACACTTTTGGAGAGAGATGTTTTGTTTTATTTTCTGTTTTTGTTTTTTACCTGATCTCATTTTCTGGTAACCCTTTTTTTAAAAATTGATTTTTCCCTCACCTAATATCCTGATCACTCTTTTTTTTTCTCAAGTTGTTTTTTCAACTAGCTTCATAATCCGTCATTTATTCTCAGAGTACTTTTTAAACATTTTATTCCCTTAGGGGTTAAAACGAAGAATGGTGAGGTTAACCTCTGTGTTTGTTTGACAAGTTGAATTGAACAATGATATTGCTACAAACATTTTCGAGTTATAACAGGACACCGATGGCCCAAAAGCTTAATCTCCAACAAAGCACTGTACAAGATATACAACATCATTCCACTCTTAATAAAAGTCATCTAACTATGGTGGTCCCTGTTCGGTCACGTATTGCTGATGCCTGGAGAAACATCTACACGAAAGGCCCTAGAGAGCCCAACCACAACAAGGTGCGAAAAGCCATCACTTGCTTAGTAAGCTGCAGGCAGAACTCAAAGATGACTGGGAACTTCAAGGTCAAGCGAGACACAGAAGGAGCTGAGAAAGTTCGCCAAAGAAAGGACACAGTGACTTCGAAGGACAAAATGCTGCTCTGGGATGTTCCAACTATTACGGCCGCAGAATACAATTAAAAAAGGGGTTAGACAAGGCGATATCAACTCACCCAAACTCTTCACAGCCTGCCGATAGAGATGCTCTTTCAAAACCTAGACAGGGAAAATAAAGGAATCAAAATAGACGGCAAATATCTGAGCAACCTCTGATTCATAGACGACATCGCCCCTTTTGCAAAGACCTACATGACTTCCGACTAATTCTTGATGAACTGAATGAAGAAAATAAAAAGTTTGGCCGACATACCAACTTCAGTAAAAGGAAGGCCATGTGCAATAATCATGTCGGAAATAAACAGAAAATAAAACATGCAAAACTGGAGAAAGTAGACCACTACATCTTATCTAGGACAGCTACTCGCCTCGAAATCATCGAAAGAAAAAATCAAGTGAATAATCACTCTAGGGCAGTAAGCCTTTGACAGAGCAAGTTCAACTCTCAAGAACAAGAAAATCCCATCAAAGAAGAGTATGCAACCAATGCATTCTCCCAACAGTCACCTATGAAGGTAATATATAGTACCTAACCAAGAGACTGACCTGCAAACCAAAAAGCATGCAACGTACACATGAAAGAATCATGCTCATCCTCACATGGAGAGATCATAAGACAGCACAATATATCTGGGAGAAAAATAGGAGTCTGAGACATCATAGAATCCATTAGAAAACTCAAATAGCAATGTGTTGGTAATATTTCAAGGAATGGACATTATGACTCACAATCTGGATCCTCAGAGATCACATGCGCAACTGAGACCGACAGAATACTAGATGGAGAGACGAACTAGAAAAATTAAAAAAGGAATGGCTCAGCGACGCCCATGATAGAGACGTCTGGTTAATCCAATGAGAGGTCTATATCCAAAGACCGTTAAAAGACCGATAATGATGAGAGGCGAGTGTTATAGCAACAAACAAGGGTCCGACCGGTAGCATCAACGGACGCCAAGCTATCACTTTATGCCCGGCTATGCTGCACAATTTTGATCCTCGCTTCTTTGAAATTGTTGAAGCAGTACACGATCCATTAAATAATACAACAGCGAGATCAATGAGAGACAGATCAACAACTGCCGGTTATTATCATCTGAAAGACACATTCTTGAATTAATCACAATAAGCAGCTCATCTCTATAACGTAATTTTTTTTAGTTTTTCAAACATCAATTCGTTTTATATTCACTATTTCTAGTATACTGCATCATTTTTCACACAATTGTACTCCTATTATTTCCACTAACAATGAAGTGAGAGAGATATATGTATTCGGTCGCGTCTTAACGTCTTTCCGTCTATCTGCGTGTCTGTCCGCACGATATCTCCGAGAGTACTCAATGACTTCTGATGGAACTTTGCAAGAGAGTGGAAAGAATCAGTTAAATCTGAGGTGTATCCAAGAATTTTGTTTTAATAGAAAAATATTTTTTTCGAGAGAAAAAAAAATGCAAAAATAAAGTGCTTTCAAGTTATTTAGCTCATTGGGCTTAGCTTCAATGATGGGGCTCTCAGTGATGATCGAAATCAGTAGTACCAGTGAAGACAAGCATTATAACGACCACGTCAGAGTGGGCGCCAATTTTTGTTCCATTATTGATTTATTGTTAGTGTATTTTGAGGCAAGAGACACAAACATGTTTTGAGCTTGTCATGAATAATCATATTCGAAACAGCGATAAATAAATAAACAGTTCTGGTTGGTCACAATAAGAACAGTCAGTAGACCAATGTCCTTCATCAGAATGCCGATGGTGATGGAAAGAAATTTTAGAAAAAGGGGTGATCAATAAACAAATCACTTATCACGCATTTGTTGTGCAGTGATCACTAAAAAGTCCGAATTTTCAGAAAACAACCGCGAATGTTGTCAGACACGAACTCAGAGACGAATTTAGCATGAACCTGAATCGAGAACTGAACACCCAACAAAAAACCTATTTAGGAAGGGATTTTAAATAAACAAAAAACAAAAAACAAACAAAAAAATGAGTAAATGTCCAAGTTTTCAACCATGTAGCTCCATTGGTACGGTCTATACACGCGATACATACATCTGTAGCCAGCCAGCCAGACAGACAGGCAGACAGACACACAGACAGACAGGCTGGCAGACCAATCTGAAAAGTGAGAAAAACTTCGATGACAGTTTTGGTGACAGGTTTTTCTGATGGTTTCTAATAGCAGCTGGACCCAGACATAAATTTCAATACTATTCTTTCCGTTTTAGTTATATACTTGAGTAGATAAGTAAATGATGCGGGGGCTTCTTTAATGTTAGTTCAGATGAAAAGTCTGCATTTCTGATAGCTTTTGCACACGTCGCAAAAGTTGTTTGAAAGTCGTCTGATTTGTCTGGCATCCGGTGAGCCATATTTCTGCAGGCGTTGTTTTGTTTTAGCCCTGATGGCTTAAATGGCATCGGCTGGGTTGCTAATAGCATCTCTCTTACTTTTCTCCCTTCGATTTTTGTCTTCCTCTTTCCAAGTTTGCTTTGCCTTATTTTCTTCGAAGTATTACACTTCTAATTTCCTATAAATCTTCTCTTTCTACCTTTGTTCCATTGGTTTTATTTTAACATTGCTGCGACAAGAGCCCGCAGTTCTATGAGTACCCAAAGGTTTTCCGTTTAGACCAAATTTTAATTGGTGTACAGCGTTCATGAGAAAGGAAGGATAGAAAGAGTGGATGAAGAGGGGATGATTTTCTTTGACTTTTTTTTACGTCTCACTCCATCATCTGATTTTTTTTAAAAATCCATTTTCAAAATAGAAAATAAAAAGTATGAAAAGGAAAGAAAGTGAGAGAAAGAAAGAAAGAAAGAAAGAAAGAACGTAGACTAAACAGTGTTTATGATTTATGCTTACACTTCGTATCATCATCATCAGTCGATCAACATCAGCATATATCATCCCCAAGATTTGGTTCATCTCTCTATCGTGGGTGTTGCGAAGCCAATATCTTCTGGGTCTATCTTGTTTGTCTCTTCATCTTGTATTCTGACTGCCACAGTTGCTCATTTGATGTCTGAGGATCCATATTGAGAATTGTGATGTCCTTTGGTTATCTGCTCTTCTGACCAACCCATTGCTGTTTGAGTTTTCTAATGGATTCTTTGATATCTCAGACTCTCGTCTTTTCTTGATATATTGTGCTGTCTTGTGATCTCTCCATGTTTCAAGTCCATAGGTGTCTATCGGGAGAATGCATTTGTTGTATATTCTTCTTTTTAAGACTACTGGGGTTCTTGTGTTCTTGAGGATTGAGTTTACTCTATCGAAGGCTTACCCACCTGGAATGATTCTTTGCTTGATTTCATCTTCTTTTGAGGATTTCATGGAGATTTGTTGTCCTAGAGAGATGTAGTGTTCCACTTTGTCCAGCTTTGCATTTTCGATTTTGACCTTGGTGTTTTTATTTCCAGCGAGTTTCTTGCACATGGCCTTTGTTTTGCTGAAGTTCATGTGAAAGCCAACTTTCTTGCTTTGTTTGTTCAGTTCATCTAGCATTAGATGGAATAACTTTTTCATCTCTCAATTTATTTTGTTTCTCAGATGTTTCAACGGGTATAAATTTGAAAAATCATTGGAAACAAATAGTTTTATTCAAGGAAAAAATATTGACAAAACAAATGCTGTAAAAAAATGTATAATGAGCGTTGCAGGTTTTGAACAAAATATTTTTTCTCGTTCATTTCTTTCTTATACGATTTCACCTCGGGAAAATATCAAGCAATATGATATCGATGAAAAAATAGCGTATTTAAGAAAATAACACCTTAGCTCCCTCTATCTATGCGTCGCTCTTACCTTTCAAAACAATCCGCTTCGTCTTTTTATCTGAATCAGCGTCAGTTGCCTGGTCAGAATTTCTTTAATCTCGTCCACGGTCTGCAGCTTCTTTGGGAAAACCAGAAGTTGCGAGGAAGACAAGGGAGGGGAAAACTGAAAGACATAATTGATTTCATGTTTTGCAAAAAAAAAAAAAAAAAAAAAAATTGGTTGAAACGTGATTTAGCAACGGAACATGCGTGAGGTATCACTCTCCCTGAGGGTTACTCAGTAGTGATACGCCCTTTATTGAGCTTTTACATTATTTGTTGTATACAAGATTCACAATATCCGTATTAATTATTCTCCACGTCTCAGGCAGGGTATTGGGGCCAAAATATACAGGTCTGTAAGTCCTCTAACAGTCCACATCTGGATCCCAGAGATATCTGGCCTTTCCCCAAAGAGATTTGAGACCATGGATAAGATTAAAGAGAATGAGACCAAGTAGTTGATGGCTGTTGGATAGAGGACTTGAAAAGTGGAAGACGTTTTGGATAAGTGTGTCAGGTCTTAAAGACGGCTCTGAAGACGGCTGAGTTGGCTTTTTCTCGTTCGTATTATATGGCTGGATACTTTACGGTCGGAACTTGGATTGTTTATCATCTTCTTTTACATTCGGTTGAAATTGTGTATTATGGCTTTCTTTTTTGCATATTTTGTTTTTAAAAGATTTTTGAAGGATTATAATTTTTGATTTTGTGACTTCTCTCACTTTTATCTCAATTTATCTGTTGGTTTTTATCACCAATTTAACTCAGGCCGATTTCCCTTAAAGAAGCAAAAAATTAAAAATTGAAAAAGTTAAAAATACAAAAAATTTTAAACAGACGAAAAAAATGTATTTGAAAAAGATGTTTGACACTTTCATGTGAATGCTGTCAGTCGTGTCATCCGACTGTGTCAACTAACTGAGGCTGTCAACTCACCTTTTTTTTGGTCATCTAATTGTTGTAAAAGCAAATATTCAGAACCATACATTTTCTCTATTTCCTCTCAACACAATTTCCGTGTCTTTGAAAAAAAATATTCTCCCATATCTCTATTTTACATTAGAAACCGTTAACTGAAACTGCCATCAACACAATTTACAGAGGTTTCTTCAGTTTTTGAGTTGGTCCAGCTGGATGATTGGCTATGATATACTATGCGTACTAACAGTGTTTAAAGGTCTGATTTTCAGCATTTACTCCTCATAGAGCTTCTTGAAAATCGTTTGTTCCCTTTAGTTTGCGTCGTGTAACATTCAAGCTTGTTCTTTCAAAATTCAGACTTTTTTCTATGATCACTGTCGAACACAAAGCGAGCGAAGTAACTAATCTGTTCTTTTTTGCAATTTTTCTATTTGGAAAATGCTGCCTAAAGACATCAGTAGCATGGCAGTTTCTCTTGAGCGACCAACCAGACCACTTTGATATTTTTTTCTAATCGTTTTCTATCTCGGATTTTCTCTTAATTCTATTCCCTATATCTGCAATGTGAGTGGCTTCTCTCATTTCAGAAGGTTCTTTCTTTCTAGTCCTTATCTCCAAAGCTGCTAATCTTATGCTTGTCTCAGTGATCTTCGAACTTAATCTCCTATCTTTTCAATTATTTGATTTTCAACGAACCCCTTCGAAAAACAACATAAGCTTTTACACACACACACACACACACACACACACACACACACACACACACACATATATATATATATATATATATATATATATATATATATTTACGGAAGGATTTTCAGCAGATCCCTCTGCCTCCAAATTAATACTGAAACAACCTAGAATATCGATAAGGAACATTAGCATAAGCAATTTGAAGCAACCTCAACACCTTCTAATTCTGTTGTTCTCAATAAGCCATACGCACACAGAGTAAATGATTATTTTAAAACCCCGAAAAATCACCCTCGAAATCCTCTATAACCTTTGAACATGTCCCCTAATTTCGATTTGTTCGAATACATGGATCCATTTGAGCATTGCAATTTCTCTGCAATTTCAGAATACTTGGCGTTTGCTGCTCACGGCGCGAAACGTTCCTACTAGAAATTAACAAAAATTTCAGTATTGATTCATTTAAAATTGCCACTTTGATAAAGCCGAAAGGCGGAACATGTTAGTAGAAGCAGAATAAATTCAATTTGAATACAACTACTTTCCTTACTGTCAACTTAATGCATATTAACAGATGTATGTAACTTGGATTTTGGCCATGTTTACGGAATTATCTGAATGTGTATAAACCAAGATAGAAAATACAAATCCTAATAGAAAAGCAAGAACGATGCTTACTGAGGAGAAATAGGCACTTGATTGACTACTGATTGGACCGCGTACGAGGCACGTATATAACCAAAATCTGATTAATTTTAACCTAAATGTTGAAAATAAGAATTTGGAATTTAATTGAGAGTCATAATGTGTCAAGAACATTATAACCAATATATCAGAGGAGAGTTATCAAAAATATTATGCAAAAATGTCACTTCTTTCTACAGAACCCCGAGGAAGCTTCAGCAAAACAAAATTTGAATACTGCTGGTTTATCTCACATAAATACACACGCACACACGCACATACAGATACACATTCACATACATACATGTACACACAAATGGATTTTGCCACTATCCGAGAGTTAAAAGTTCTAAGTACTTCCGTAAGATGAAATGACATAAAATGGAGAAGCTATTACGATTCTTACGATTCCAAGATTTAAAAAAATGTTGTGATTGTTGCATATCAGATATTGTCGGAAGTTAGATTAGTAAAGGTTCAGGAGCTTGGTATGTACAAAAAGCAAGGAAATAGTGTGTGCTGCCTCCCTAACAGATTGTTGCAGAAAGAAAAAAAAAGAAAAAACACTGAATACCATTTTTACTTTGCCCTCTTTTTCGTAAAAGCAAAAGAGTAACCTTAAGTGAACTTTCGAAAAGCGAAGATACCTGCATATTACGGCTCAAGTGTTCCTATATTACATTGGAAGTTTCGGTAAAGATGGTGAAAGAGTTTAAACATCGACCAAAACTATGCCTTAGTTTTAGATTTCCTTTGTTCAATCATATTTATGGATTGAGAATTGTGGCGAATCCTGGAGAAGGTCTATGTCCAACGACAGACGCAAAGAGACTGATGATGATGATGATGATGATGATGATGATTCATGGATTTATTTCAACTTCACTCGGATTATATCACTTTCTCTCCGTCTTCCTCTCCGTCTTCCTCTCTTTGTCTCTCTCACTCTCCATATCTTTATCTCTCTAGCCCCGTTTATTCCCCTATATCAATCTATTTTTGATCCATTCAATCTGTTGATATATGTATTTTCACTCCTAGTATATCTCTAGCGGGCTAGTCAGTGACGACTCGGGCGATGGGTAACGGCAAGTCAAGTTCAAGCTCCATTAGGGGCTGTTTATGATCACTTAACCAATGCCCTTATGGAAGGCATGAATCCATATGCCTCCACCCCTAATGATATAGCAGAACAAATTGGACCCTCCTTAAGGGGGGTGATCAGTGTATGAGAAGGACCACACTAGTTTCCAAACTAAACCTCGAGGCGGTCGGACGCCCAATAAGACATCTTGTGGCCAAGATGATTCCAGACGTTCTTTCTTCTGGGATCTCTGCATGCTTCGCCTAGCATGTACCCCTCCTATGTGGTGGGTTCCACCGACTGAATATGTACACACTTTTGTGCTCTCTCTCTCTTTCAAACATCTCTCACTATGTCTTTCATTAACGTTTTCTTCACCCTCCTTCTTAGAAACCGTCGACAAAAACTGTCACCGAAAGGGTAAACATAGGTTTCTTTCAATTTATAAGATGGTCAGTTTGGCTGGTTACGTTTATATCACGTGCATAGGCCGCTCCACCGAAGCTAGAAGGCTGAAACTTTAAACATTTACTCTTCGTTGTGTCACGAAAAAAAAAAAAAATTTTCCGAAAGATTTCATCCCTAAAGTAGATTTTTAATGGAGGTTAAATTTACAATGTATATTTATTCAAAATCGGTACTTAAATTTGTGTCCGATTGCGTTCCAGCTTGTTCTTCGGGATTTTTTTTTATTGATCCGACAAAAGCAGAAAGAAATGATTTGATTGATCTTCTCTTTTCTCAATCGTTTACAAGTTATCAGCTCAAACACGGCATGTTACCATGGAACTTTGTTTACATGATGGCTTCTATTGTTTGACTAGCAATACTTGTTTTTAAGACGTTTTCAACCTTCCACTTCGTTCTCTTTCAAACCTATGTCCCTCAGTAAATTTTCCTTTGTTCATTCTTCTTATCTTTTTCTGTTTATTATTACCTATCAAGCGCCATTGTCGGCATTTCTCTGAATATCTCGCTATTCTCTCTATTTCAATGTTTTTCTACACATCCTCTTTTACACCCAACAGTCGTTCATCTTTTCAAATAATTTATACTAATATTATCAGACCAAATTGGAGATAATTGTTCCATAAACTATGGCTATGAATTGTTGGGTATTAATGTTGCATAATCTACAGCTATCAATTGTTTGAAATGAATTGTTTGTGGATTAATCTTGCATAATCCACTGCTATCATTTGTTGGAAATGAATCGTTGAGGATCAATGTTGCATAATCTACGGCTATCAATTGTTGGAAATAAATTGTTGGGAAATAATGTTGTGTAATACACGGCTATCAATTGTTTGAAATGAATTGTTGAGGATTAATATTGCATAATCCACGGCTATCAATTGCTTGGGTTGGTATTTGGTAGGATAATTGTTAGGGATGAGTGTTCCATAATTTAGGACAATGAATTGCTGAAGATGAATATTTCAGAATGAATTGATAAGGATGGATGTTCCGTAATCCACGGCTATGAATTGTTGGGGATGAATTGTATATAACTATTAATTGTTGGCTATCAACTGTTAAGGGGTGATTATGATGGAATAATGTTCTGTAATCTTTCTTATTTCCTAATGTTGGATATGTTATTCTTTTTGCAGATTCTAACCTTATGTGTGTGTGTATATATATATATATATATATATATATACTACTTATTCTCATACAGTCTGTTTTTGCTACTGCTGCTGAGTAAATGTCCCGATTATCAAAACTTTGTCTCTTTCTGCGTCTGTCTTAGTCTATCTATTAGTCTTTCTCTCTTTCTCTTTCTTTTTTCTTCCTTTCTGTCTACCTCTCTCTGTCTCTTTCTCTTTGCCCCTCTCTCGGAAACGAACTGAGGGCCGAATTAGAATCGCACCGAGAGTCATAGATATAGCAACGCTAGGAATAACACATGAAGCAAAAGAAAGACTGAACTGAAAGATATACGAATGATCAACCAAGAAAAATGGAGATGGGCAGGACATTTAGGAAGTAGAGATGACAATAGATGAATCAGAAGACTGACAGGATTGGTATCAGTAGCTGCAGTAGGAAAAAAAACCGACACAAGATGCAGGGATGAGATAGGAAGGTTATTGACAAGACATGGCAGAAGTTAGCACAATCGCGATCGTCATGGAGGGAGATGAGAAACGCCTTTGTCTAGCATGAGACTTATAATGACCACTTCTGCTGCTGCTATTAATGAGGATGATGATATATTGATGTCATCCATTACCTGATGACAAGCAAGGATGCATTGCAGATGAGTTCTCAAGTTGACCGAATTCAATCATCACTGTTGATGCTCTGAAATTGTGGCTTTATGCCAGATTCAGCTAAGCTTAGCGGAGACCTGTGCAAATCAGTAACACAGATTCCCTATGATCTCTCACCTTCTCTTTAAATATGTATATATATATATATATATATTGGAAAATAGAAACATAAATTCCACAGTAAGGGTAGAATAAATTCAAGAAAAAAGTGTGGAAAAAAAGAAAGCAAACGTCTTAGTTATGGTTTTGAGATGTGATAGTTTTTAATAAGCCTTAACTTGTTTTGTTCACTTCTTCAGAAGGCTGAAGCGATCCTGTTTCTGGATACTCATACAGGCATACACACACAAACACATATTCACAAACACAATCACACACACACACATATATATATATATATATATATATGTATATATATATATATATATATATATATATATATATATATATATATATATATATATACGTGTGTGTGCATATGCATAAGTATCCAGTTTTAATTCATATTAATTGAAGTAATTGATAATAGCATTTTATAGACATCTACATAGATTGACATTTCATAGCTTAACAAATATTAATACTGCTATTAACAAGAGAATAAAATCTAATTACAGATCTTATAATGAAGAAAAAAAGATTGGCTTTCCTGGGAGCCTTAGAGTAGGATTTCTCAATTAAGTTGAATTCCTATGGCTTTTCTTAACTTCATTTCTTGAATTAGATAATCATTTTTTTATATCATTGCTACAAACCATGAATTTTCAAAGTGTTCCATATCTGTATATCAGTGTGACGTGATAAATCTTCGGCGTCTGGTCCTTTCGGTGTCCGGCACGTTCGGCTTCATGTCCATTTGACGTCATGTCCTCTTAGTATCGTGTCTTTTTGGCTTCTTGGAAATTCGGCATCACGTCTTTTCATCCCTTCGTCTTTTCATCCCTCGGCAAAAGTGCATTAGGCATCTGGTTTGAATACGGCATATCTATATCTATCTTATTGATATTCTGTCACATCTCTCTCTTTCTCTCCTTGCCCCATCTCTTTATATATATATATATATATATATATATATATATATATATATATATATATATATGGGATGAGTTGATACATAACTCATCCATCGTAAGTTTATGCAATGCCCTTCCATAGGAATGGAGCACTCTGGTGGATGAGGAATTTCTGTGTAAATAGATATATTGTTTAAATTCAGCGTTACTGACCGTCCAGTTCCGTAGTCCAGAGATGGGGTATCCTGTGGATGACACAATATATATATATATATATATATATATATATATACTGACTGCTACTTAAACATCCGAATAATTTGAATAGAGAACTTTTTTTCTCATCGTCAATTTCAACTAACTTTGGGTTCGTACCTCGTAAATATGTTTTTATCTATATCCACATCTAAATCTTATGCATATTACACACATGCAAACACACACACACACACACACACACACATATAAATATATATTCATAAATGTGTGTGTGTTTATTTACCTTTCAAAAATTCTCTCTCTCAACTCTTATTAGTCCTTTTTTATCCATTTCGTACATTTCTTGTCGATATACATATATATATATATATATATATATATATATATATATATATATATATATATGTATATATATATATACATATATATGTATTTTCACTGAAGCTCTGACTATGTTCGAATATGTATGTAAGCATATGAAAATGTGTACGAGCTATTGTGCATTTGGGCAAGAAGTCTGTGAAGATATTATCGCCTTCTTGTTAACTTCTGTCAGTTCCAAACAAATGTATTTTTAAGTGTCTTTGTTCTCGTTTTCAATATCATCTACTTTTAAGAATACATATTTTTAAAATTATCCCGTAGATGTTGAACAACTACAGCTATCAAAAATTGTGAAGGGTTCCATCCTTATTTTTAGCCTTATTTTGACACGTTCATTAAAACATGTGGATTTCTACAAATCTTAATGTTTCTAAATGTTTTTTAAAATTCTATTTCTGATGTTTCCCAGTAGAAATAATATCTAGATTCTCCAGAATCTAGTTGTCAAGATGATTTTTTTTCACTCGGCTTCAGATGTTTACGAATATGCCAGAGATGTCAAATATAGAATTTATTCAGACCATATCTTTTCTTCGATGTATTTTTTTTATAACTTTAAAATTTGGCGGTACAGTTGTTCAATTATTGACTGCGATGGCATTATCCTTCCCATTCATTATTTTAATTTAAAAAAAAAAATTTTCCTTCTTTTATTTCCCTTTTTCTCTAATCAGAAACAGTCAACAAAAACTGTCAACAGATCTGGTTCTTCAGTTTTCACGATGGTCTATCTGATTATCTATGTATGTATCCTGCACAAAGGTTGCATTAATGGAGATAGAGCTCTTATAACTTCCACATTGAATCCATAGTTTTCTGTCGTGGTTTCGATTTGCAATGTAAGTCCATGCTAAATTGGTCCTTTGGTTTCTTTCTGGCAGTAATCACGCTTGCAACATATAGATTAATCACCTCTTTTTCCAATTCTCTAGTTGATCACCCCCGACACAGTCTGATTCCAAAAGATGTAGGTTACGTGACGCTTTCTATTGAGTTAAAAACAAGATCCGTTTTTATTTACTTTTTGAAAATTGCCTTGGATCCTCATCCGCCATTTTTCTTTACTTTAAAATGCTTTTGATAATGGCACTTTATTTTCAAAATGTCTTTTGTCGATGATTATTCCATTTTTCTTGTCTCATCATTTCTTTGTCTTGATTTTTTCTTCTCTCTGATTCAACTTTGTATGAATTAGCTTTTGTTTGTTCTCTGTTTTTCCGTTGTTATTCATCAACCTACAAATTATTTTGAAATAAAATTTAGATAAGACTATCATTAGGTTGTGACAGAAGTTCTCTCTTGTGTTTCGATTTATCTGGAGACACAAATATGATAGTGATTAAAGTTACGCTTAGTCATTATCATTTGTCAAATAGAAAGGTCCCCACGGAAATCTCCGTATACAATTTGCATTGAAAATACGTATTCAATATTAAAATGCATATTAATTCAATTGATATAAATGGATGAAACATATTTAAGAAATAATAAGCTTACCAATACAGAGAAACATTCCCCAGACACATTTCTCTTAGAGGTGTCATCGCTTCTCCATACGAGGCTCTGTCCGTCGCTTAATCGATACATCTGTCACCATATTGTAAATCGTCTGTTTTATGTCAGATTTACTTGAAACTTGGTGGAAAAGTATTCCTTGATTAGATGTTTCTTACTTGTACTCGGGGTTCCATGATCTATCTATAATGGCCTTTGAACTCTATTTTTGAAAATCAGTTTTCTCAGCTGTTTAGAGTAAGATTTATTTGGAACCTGATAGAAAGCTGTTCTCTGATAAGATGCCTAGCAAGTAAAATTATCAGGGTCACGTGATCTGGCAATAATGGAGTTTAAATCCTATAGTGAATCCCTTATTGAACTTTCGGTTCTGGTCTGATTTTTTCCCGACATTCATTTATATACATTCCAGCTGATAGCTCTCAGAATTGCCCTGGTACTTTACTTTCCATCTCAGATTATCAAAATTTGTCTAAAGTATTCTTAAAATTATTCATACCAGTATTTTGTTCACATAATTCTAGCGTTTCATAATTTTGCTTACCGTCTTCCATCTATCAACAAGTTTTCAAAATTTATAAAATTCTTTCGATTTTGACCGGAAATATGAGTCTAACCGATATTCAACATTCCCCATAGAAATGAGGCTTTGTTAATTAAAATAGTTTTGCAAACTCCTAAACAAGTGATGGTTGGGGTATGGCCAGGAAAGTGTGGATAAATCATTTTCCCCCAGCTGACAGCCTCTATGAGATCTGTGGTAACTCAAGCAGTATGAGGACGTGCATTATTGTGATAAAGAATGGCCCTTTTTTGTTCACTAACGATGGCCGTTTGTTGCTCAAAGCCGTTTTCGAACGCCGAGGTTGTTCGGAACAAAACTTCTGCTGCGACTGTTCAGTTATCGTTGAAAAGTTCGTAATGGATGTTTCCCCTATGATTGTAGCTGAAATACGTTCAGGAACTAGGAAAATTATGTTCTGGGCAGGGTTTACGAATTGAGTGAATGGCTAGGGAAATCACACTACGATTGCTGAATTAAATCCATACTTTAACAGGCGAGAAGAATTGTGTTGTGAAGATGGTGCAATACTGTAGGGAAGTTGAGTTGTCAATCCAGGTTGGGGTTGGATATGTTGATAATGCACAAGAAGAAAACTGATCCATACGTTGGGGGCATTGATGAGTTCCTGGAATATCACTATAAACACGCCTCTTATTATTCTACAGTTTTGCAAAAGGATTAATCTACACTCTTCAGATGCTACGGATTCTTCTTCATTACGAAAGCAAAACCAGGGTGCATGCTGTTGACCGATGGATAACAAGTTAGTCCAACAAACCATTTACTAATACAGCGTGGCACAAAAATCGTAAAGGGATTTAAAACAATCATAACTTTCCCTGTCTTAATATCTTTTTTGTTTTGTTTTTCCTCTTCTCGGATATATGAAATAACTGTTGGGAATTCATCGAGGAAAAATACACAGCTGAGCAACGCATGGAAATGATAGAATTTGATTACCTTTAACATTAACCTAAGGAGAATATTCTTGTTGTTTGAATGCGTGGAATATTTTTGTTACTTGAATGTGCATGGTTCGTTGTTTGTTAACGTGTTTTTTTATGAATCAGGCTTCGTTAGTGATCATCAACAAACAGGGAGACCATGTTCAGTCTGAAATGTTTGAAAATCGTATCCGTGTGCAAAGGAGCAAATATCCTTCGAAACATTGTGCAGAGTGTTATTGAAAGAGAAAGTAATTGTGAACATGGAAACGGCGGCCATTTGAATGAAAATAATTCTGTACATAGGGAAATTAAATTCTCTTTCTGTATATATTTTATGAATTGAAAATGATTTTCAAAAAAACATTGAAACTTGAAAGGTATGAATACGCCGCATAGTATAGTAAGTTCGTTCCTCCACTGAAGTACGTCGCGATTATTGCCTTTCGCCAGACTAAGCTAAACTTTGTAAATACCTACTAAAATTAACCTGTTTTATACTTTCTTGCTTTTGATAAGTCCAGTCAGAAAAGAGAGTCTGGATATTTATTAATCGTATTCGTTATAGAAACGTTTGTGAAATGATGTGACAGTTTTATGTTTAAGCCCACACTCCTTGGTCTGGCTTTGTGAAGGTAAGTAAAAAGTATAGACGTAATAATATTATATGCTCTGGTATGGAATCATGGACGGTATATTTTCCATTTTATGGTATCCATGGTCTTTCTGGTATCTTTACTATCCTATTTACTTCACACGTTTACTATACTTGGTTGGGAGGGGGTGGCTTCAATTTTTTTAGTGTCAAACACTGTAGCTTTTTCTTCATTTTCTTCCTTTTCTTCTTATTCATTTTTTTGTGATTTCTCTTCTTCTTCTTCTTCTTCTTCTTCTTCTTCTTCTTCTTCTTCTTCTTCTTCTTCTTCTTCTTCTTCTTCTTCTTCTTCTTCTTCTTCTTCTTCTTCTTCTTCTTCTTCTTCTTCTTCTTCTTCTATTGATTACCCCATTTCTCATTATTTCCATAACTTTTTTCCTCCACCTCTTCCTCTCAATTCTGTTTAACATTTTTTATTTTTTCATTCTATATCCATCATCATCATCATCATCATCATCCTCATCCTCCTCCTCCTCCTCCTCCTCATCATCATCATCATCGTCATCTTTTCCACAAATTCTACTACTACTACTACTACTACTACTACTACTACTACTACAATAATGATAATAGTGATAATAATAATGATAATAATGATAATAATAACAACACCAACAAAGCTGATAACATCTTAGTACAACCATAGCGTCAAATTTAGACTCAAGTGAAAAAATTCAATCAATGAAAAAATTTATCCAGAATAAATTCTGTTTACAGCATCACTAATGTTTTCCACAGGTGAAAAAAAATCTGAAATGGAGTAAAACAAAAAACATTTAGAAATATCTAGATTCGGTAGAATCTTGATGTTGTTAATAAACCCGCCATAAAAGCCCTCCTGCCTTTCAAAAAAAGTCAAAAAAACTTTTTTGAAAAAGAATTTTTTTGAAAGAGTCTCGTGGGGTAGTGGTTCTAATTTTCAAGTCTCTTGGCAAAACAGTATGACCAGGTTCGCTAGAACGCACAAACAAACAAATAAACGCATAAACAAATACCCACAAATACAAAAAAAAAAAAATGATGGAACTTTAAGCCATTTTGGATGGTTACAATTGTTTACTACTACTTCGACTATTTCAAGTACTACTACTACCACTACTACTTTCTTGGCGTCTTCTTTCCCCCGATTCAATTATATCACTACTTACCTGTCTTAATGTTGTTCTTTAATTCTATCTTTAATCCAAAAAACTTTCTAGCTTTCTCTTATTTATCTCTTTATTTACACTTGTTCCTTTTTCTTCTCTCTATCTTCGTTCTTTTCATTTCTTCCATACATTTTTTCTTAATCTCTTTTTGCTTTTTATTTCATTCTCTTTCTTCCTTTTTTTTAACTTATCATTCATCTCTCTCTCTTTCTGTCTCTCCTTTGTTCGTAACCATTTCTTTCTACCTTCTTTCTTTCTTTCTTTCTTTCTATTTCTATCTCAGTTTTCCAACTGTCCTCTCTCTATCATTCTGAATTTAGTATTTAAAATCCAATAAATCTATATTTTCGTAATGCCCATATTTTGAATTTTTCTACCTTCCGTAACTAATTCTTTTTTCTTTTCTTTTTCTTGATACGTCAAACACATCTCTATGAGACACTTTTTATCAGCCGGTCGGTCGGTCTCTTATATATTTAATATCAATTTCCTCAGCCTTGATATGTCGGTCTGACATGAAACTTGGTCCAGACCTCCGGGTCCACCACCCTCAGCTTCTCTTCTTCCTCCTCCTCTTCCCCTCCCCTCCTCCTCCTCCCACTACTGCTACCCCAACGGATGGTGGAGGCATCGTTGATCTTATGGTCTTCGTTTTCGTTCCTTTTTACTGGACCCAACATTAGCTGCTCCCATTTTGTCGAGTGACGTGCCGTATTTTAAAATTTTTTTTTAACCCATCGTTATTCTAACTGAAGATCATAATTCACTTTTCAATTCCTTCCTCTGAATTAGTAAACCAAAGCTAGAAGTTTTAGGGTTTCCATTAGAGAAAATCCTGGAAATTATAAACAAGTCGAAAAACGGCAGGTGGGGGCCGCCGACCGTGTCGATTGTTTATGACCAAAACTTAATTGATTCGAGTCGACAGGAGTGTAAATAATCGGAAATATATGCAAGGCTCTCCCATAAATCACATGCTGGAAAATCAGTCATTTTAATCCCAAGTCATTGATTTTCAAACTTCGGAATAATTGCGAAGCTGGTATCATAGAATCATTGGTAAAAAAAAATTTGGAAATATTTAAACTTTGTACCTGCTGGAGAGCCATTAAATCCATTTCTCTGTGTTGTACAGTGTCGCCCATAAATGAGTACACCCTACCAGCCTTTCTCAAATAAAAAGTTAATTTTCTTCTAAACCAAACATAGCGAGATTTTAGTAATATTTCTAATGGAACTTTACACGATGAAAAAAGATATTATCAGGAATTATTAATGACCAGATTCTGCAGCATTGAAACTCCGTTGCCCCTAAATATGAATATGTTGCCGTCAAAAAAGGTGTACGAAAGAACTTTATCTAAAATCAATTGATGGTCGTAAATAATACCTGATAATATCCATTTGATCGTGTAATGGTCAATTACAATAATAAGATACTGACGTTGCAATAGCGAGATCTGGCAAATCTTGGGGGAGGTTCACGTCCAACGATGAACGCTAAGAGGCTACTGTTGATGATGATGATGATGATGACTTTGGTCGATATTTGTAAATGGATACTCACCGCTGACATCTCGGTAGATATACCAGTATCAACAATCTCTATTCGTCTCAGTGACCTTGCTTTTAGTGTAGTCTGGCACAGGTCAACATTAAGAGAACGGAGGATTGTATGATGCTAATCTCCGAAATGGAGAGAATTTGACTACATTGAAAATCGGCAATTCGGAATCCCGGCTTTTATCAGGGCTTTTATACCGAATACAGACCAGAGATGAAACATACAATTATCTTAGTCACCCGGGCGGATTTGATGGATACGTCATGCAGTGAAAGGATTGTGTAGCCCTAATCCCATATATAGAGAAAGCTTGTCAAATTTGAAAATCGGTACTCAAATCTATGAGCATTGACCATGGACGAGTGGGCCCATGGGAAGAGAGAATAAGAATATGCATACACACACACGCACACACACACACACACACACACATATATATATATATATATATATATATATATATATATATATAGAGAGAGAGAGAGAGAGAGAGAGAGAGAGACGGGGTGCATTTTATGTATATAAAAAGAGAGAACACCAGCCTCTTGGTCTAAAGCAAAGGTTTTGACCCTGTCACCCAGTACTGGAAGGGACACTGGATTGTCGGTAGCCACATTGAAGAGTTGTAATACAATGAAACAGCTATCTGTGGGTGACACAATTAATTATATATATATATATATATATATATATATATATATATATATATATATATATATATATATATATATGTATGTGTGTGTGTGTGTGTGTGTGTGTATACATATGATATTCAAAAGCATGTACTTAGTTGTAGTGTTACATGTTAAGTTGTGTTCCATGGAGAATGCTCATATGATAAAAGCCCACATGGAAATAACCCAGGAAGAAAAAGCCCATGATTATGAATGCGCACAGAAAAGAAAAAAAGGAAAGGGTTCACACGGAAAAAGTACACCAGGGTGAAAAAAAGAATCATAATTCATTTAATTATAAGACAGCAAAAAAAAAAAATATCAAAATTACTCACAATATATCAAAATTTATTGAGTCTAAATTTTTCTTTCAAAATCTTTTCATTTCAAGATTTCTGATTATGAAATCAATGTCCATCTCATTTCAAATCAGAGCTTGTGATAATTAAAGATTTTATTAGATAGGTATCAGACTAGAATTGACCCGTTGTTTCAACGCCAATAGTGTATTTCCAAGTTCAAAGAACCTGACAAAACAAGCAATAGAATAAAAATAGATAAATAATTAAATATCCCAAATCCTTTGTATTTCACTTTGAGAAATAAACATATTCCATGCTTGATACACCGTTGGAGTTGAATCAACGGGTCAGTTGCACTGTAATAGTAAAATTATGTATTTTCATACATATATATATATATATGCAATGCTCTTCCTTACAAATAGAGCACTCTGGTGGATGAGGAGTTTCTGTGTAAATGAATATATCGCTTAAATTCAGCCTTACTGACCACTCATTTCCGTAGTCCAGAGGTAGATGTAATGGTTTTAATTCTGCCTCGCGGTACCCGATGGGATAAAGTCTATAGCCACACTGAAGAGATGTAATGCTCCTCTATTCAGGGTTGAGTACTCTTTAAGTGAGGTAACTCATTCAATGCTCTTCCATAGGAATAGAGCACTCTGGTGGATGAGGAGTTTCTGCATAAATTAATATATTGCTTAAATCCAGCCAAACTGACCACCCAGTTCCGTAGTCCAGAGGTAGGATATCGATGTGACGGTTTCAATTCTGTCTCACGGTACTGGATGGTATAAAGTCTACAGCGTATATGTATATATATATATATATATATATATATATATATATATATATATATATATATATATATATATATATATGTATTGGATATCTATCATCTTTTATTGTTGTGTTTTTTAAGTAGCATCCAGCAGTGTTGGCTTTTTCTTGGGTGAACTGTGCTCATTTGAGCTTTTTTTACGAATGAGTTCAGTGAATACGTGAGAATATATATATATATATATATATATATATATATCTATATATATATATATATATATATATATATATATATGTGTGTGTGTGTGTGTGTGTGAGTGTGTGTGAAATCATCATCATCATCATCACCTGTCCTCTGATGGACGAAGGCTGCCATATTTTACCGACACACTTTCTTATCTCATCTCTCTCTATTTTGTGTCTGGTCTTTTCCTGCTACGTTTACCGTTTATAGCCTTTTGCACCATCTCTCGTCCCTTGTCCTTGTTGTGTGCCCCGCCAATATTTACTCATATAAACTGAATACTAAGCAGTAAAATTCTCGTACCGTACAGAAACATTAGGTTGGTGTAAAAATAACTCCAGTTTTTGACCATCATCTTTGAAGCTGCATATCCCAGCTCAGAATAAATACCATTAATCGGAATGAGAACTTCGCGAATCTACACATGTTTACCTACAGGGGAACAAGTCCATTTATTCCGGAGGCATATAATTCTGGAACTCTGAAGCCAATGAATTCTCGGAAAGTGTTTTAAGCTTCTGCTTGGTTGTTAACCCCCCCCTTATAAGAAATAGTCGAAATTCTCGAAAAAATGGTAGTTAGTTTGAAAGTGGTCAAGTGAGGAGGATGGGTGAAGTAGAATTACACAGCCTAGTATGTTCAATTTCTGTATGGTCATTTGCACGAAATGCAAGCTTTTTACTTTTCTTTCAGGGTTATTCACGCGACATTTTACTTCTGAATAGTTGAATAGTCAACACTTAATTCCTTTACAGTCCCTTGGGCTGTTTTGCGTGGGCCCGCCTCAATAATGACCTTCAATGGTTCGCTGTCGATCGCAGAAGGACGTCTGCGTCTTAAAATCACTCGTCTCTGTTCCTAAATCTTTGAAACCAATGCTGTGTAAAATGATCGTTGACAGTCCCCTGGCGAAACACTTGGTTGATATTGCAAGCAATTTCCACTGTCTACGGTCCATTTTTAGATCATGCAACAAAATTGCTGGAATTCGCTTTTTTTCATTCTATGATTTGAGAGCCTCAAATAAACAAGAATAAACAATGAAAAAAAAAGTTCAGCTTAAATAAATAGAGTGAAATCTACATTTTAAAATGATGCATTCCATGAACGTAAATATATATAAATAGTTTATTCTGAAATGAGCACCTTTTAAAATAACAAAAACAGCAGTTATTGTTTGGACCAGCCTGATCTTGCATACCGTTGCTGGTGGAGGACGTTTGATACTAATGAGTACACCATTTCTTTGGTCTCGTGTTGAAGGTAGGTTGGTCCTTCTGGGTCAGAAGTTTGAAGCAAGGATACTTTCCAAACCCCACCCTCTTTTTCAGCCTTGTGCCAGAATAAAGTAAACTTTTTAAAAGTTAATATCTATATTTACAAACTATGTATATTTGTAGGGCTGTTTTTTTTTATGCATTCATAATAAATCCATCAAGGATAAGATATGCGTACGCTGATATAAATCTATGCACTTTCTCGTATGTTAGTGCGTATGTGCTCATGTGTATATATCTATCTCACTCCGTATGTGTTTGTGGGGCATGCGTATATGTATGTGTATGCGTAGATGTGTGAGTGTATGAAAGTGTGTTTGTACGATCAGATGAAATTCCATTGTGGACAATCCATTAGTCGTATTAGGTTCTAAACGTGACAGACTTGCCTCAGGTCAACGAGACCACTTTAACAGTAAGCAGCATGGTGGATTAGCCGTTATAGACGCTATTTACGTGTTTGGCGATTTTAAATCGATGAAAAGTGTCGAGCCCGAGGAATTCTTGCCGCTGACGTACACGGAGAGAAGGATCGTATGAGATGTGTTCAGTCGACAGAAAGAGATGAACGGGGATAAATAGATAGGGAGGGAGAATAAGAGAGAGAGAGAGAGAGAGAGAGAGAGAGAGAGAGAGAGAGAGAGAGAGGGGGAGTTAGAGAGAGGGGGAGTTAGAGAAAAAGTGAGCTTCAGAAAGGGAAACGGAGGAGAGAGAGAAGGAAAGAGTGAGTGAGAAGATATCAAGAGTGTGAGAGAGGATGAAGGAGTAGGACGCTGGGGAAGGAGTGAAAGAGAGACGATATTTGTAAAAACATTGAGGGTAAAAACATTGAGGGTAAAAGTTGACTGTTGAGAAGAAGAAGAAGAAGAAGAGAGGTAGAAATGAGAATGAAGGAAAGAAAAAAGACAGGAAATCGAAAAAGAAAGAGATGCAAGACTCAAAGATTCAGAGAACATCTGGTAAAAGACCGCCTGCAACAGTCAAACTTAATTCCAACTTCTATTCTGACTAAAGATGCTTACTACAACTTCTATCTTGTATATGATAAATAAACAATCACACACACACACACACACACACACATATATATATATATATATATATATATATATATATATATAAACCTGTACGTATCTGGAGGATAAATTTTAGTTCAGACAGCCTCCTGGCAATCAGTAGGTCGTGATTTCAAATCACGGTTGGGGAATGAGGGTTTCACCTATCGGTTTACACAACTCATTTTGGTGGGGATTGTTCGTGTTGTTCTTTTTTCTTACAACGGTAGGAAAACAAAATCAACTCCAGACCGTATACTGGAGTTTAACAAACTCCAGGGCTAAGTCTAGAGGTTCGTTAAAGCTCCAGATTTAGCCCTGGAGTCTGACACACACACACATACATATATGTATATATATATATATATATATATATATATATATATATATATATATGTATATATACATACATATATATATATACATATATATATATATATATATATATATATATATATATATATATATATATATATATACATATATACATATATATATATATATATATATATATATATATATATATATATATATATATATATATATATATATATGCCATGACCCGCTACAACGAACTGCTATATATCAGGTGGTGCCTATATCATTATGATAAATATTTTTGATCAGCACAATAATTATATAATTGCTAACAGTACAATATCGGGGACATCTTTTACAATATAATAATTGTGTCTTTAATATCATGAACTGCATTATTTCGGAGGATGTCTGTACTAATGGTATTTTCATGGCACCAGTATGAGGTTAGGTAAAAAAAAAAACTTTCTGAAAATGAGTGTTTGATAAGATCGTTTTTGTTTTGCTTTTCGAATTTCTATTACATCCACAGGAAAATTCTTAAAGCCTATATTTTATATTAAATTCTTAAAAAGTCAGTAGTGAATGTTCATATTGTTTATATATGTATATATATATTTTTATACCACCGAACGAACAACCGGAACTAGTTTTGCTTTCGATAAATAAGCACACGGCGCAACCGGAAATAGAAATATGTTCAAGCTTGGCCGCGCTAGGGTGAGAACCCCTCACTTCATTTAAATCTAAAAGTTAAACAAAACCGAATTCATTTCTCCATACAATATCATTCCAAAACTACATGTTCCTTTTCAACTCCGTTATTAGTAGTTCCTGTATATTGCATATTTTTCTCCGTAAAACCACCATGAATATTTTTCTCTGAAAAAGATGGCTGGGCCCGTCGAAGTCCACCGAGCTACGCCCACAGAAAAATAATTAGAAAAAATGAGATGTAACGCTTATCTCTTGAGTTTTTCACTTCACTTTCCCATTGTCATTTTTATCAAAAATCTGTTTGGATCATCCACAATACAATTAAATTGGATTTGCAAACTTTAGCAAACAAGTCGGGCTTCAGAAGTGGGGAAATGAATTCGTTATCACTTTTAGCGTATGTCACTGTATCACTGTTCTTTATGCATAACGCAAGACGTTTTAGTCATCGTCTGCAGTCATCCATCATTGTTGTTATATACGAGAATTAAGAAAATACCCAACGGTAGGAGTTCAACAAGAGGGTGAAAGCGTAATGGTTAATCCACCACTAGCCTCGAAACCAAAGAGAGAAATAAAGAAAAAAACGTACTCAGCTAATGGTAAATCCACCACTGGAACTGGAATCAGAGAATAAATAATGAAAGGAAAATCCTACACAGCCAAAAGGTTAATCAGTCACTGACTTTGGATGCAAAAAAGATAGTAAGAAAGTGAAACACCTAGGCGATCCCAAGACCTATTGGTTATGACCCGAACGCCTATAACCACTGAGCCACGGATGCAGTGATGAAATCTGTGCTTATAAATGATGATGATATTATTATTATTATTATTATTATTATTATTATTATTATTCAACCTTCATTGTTGTTGCTTTTTATCGCAACTAAACAATTAAGACAAAGGTAGATAATTAAAGCTGTTTCCTTAGGGGATGGTTTTCGTGTTAGTGTCTTCGTAAACCAAACAGAACAATTATCTATGACTATCTAGTTGTAAACAAATACTATTGAAAAAAAAGGGAAACCCAAAAGAAATTTAGACATGAGATAAAGAAGTTTTTAAAAATCTTTTAAAACCATGAAAGAAAATGGGAAACGATCCTCACCCTCAGAATGTCTGTTTTTGACCAATGGCTATAGATTCTGACTAGACATTATTCGTCTTTCTGTTGTTTTTTTTTTACCAACCCTCTCTAAATTCTATGCTGAAATCTAAACAACTCAAATTTTAATATTTGACTAATCGCGAAAATGAATTCCATCCTGAAAGAGACTGACAATATTCCTTTATGTGAACCGGACAAGATTTTCATAATCAACTGTCAAAACAATTTTTTCTTATCATAAAAATCAGAAATCATCGCCAATCTTCTGGATGATTGAGTATTTGATACTTGATCAATAATAATGATTACTCGTCATCACAGTCAATAATTGAACGATGTCATGTCAAAATTTGAAGTCATGTAAAAAAAATCCATTGAAAGATAGATTTGGCCAGAATAAATTCTATTCATGACTAAAATAGATTAAAACGTTCTGAGGAATCTTGATGTTATTAATATACTTGTCAGGATAAGGCCTCAAAGGGTAAAAATGCGCTTTTAAGAGAAACAAAAGAGAAAAAAATCATATTTAGAAGGGGTCTAAAGGAGTACTGAGGCCAATTTCAAGTCCATAAACAAAACGCTATGGCCAGGAGCACAGAAACACAGCAAAACATAAACAAACACAAACAAACATAATAACGTGCGCAAATGTATAAAAAGGGAGATAATCCCTCGCCATCATTAGTAGCTGTGGTTGTTCAACATATGAATGCTGCATTTTGGCTCTAAAAGAATTTAAAAAGACATGATGTCGTTGGATCGTCATGATATACTAGGAACAAGTACAGGCGACGACGATTAAGACATACTCACTGGAGGTATATGCACAGACCAGGATTCGTCTTACCGAATAAAAACTTAAACTTCTGTGGGACTTTGAGATTTGAACGGATCAATAAGTCCAATACTTGAAGATCAGATGTCGTTGCCGTCAAGACATGAGACATGATTAGTTAGGTATTGGATTCAGCTGTTTCTGCCGACTTACAGAATCAAATCTGAAGCTAGCGAAAGCTGGACGAACGGGTCTGGTTAGTTACACAATAGAAACTGTTTCATGACCAATGTCTTACGACAGGTGATCAATTTGGGGAAAATCAATTAGAGCATTAGGAAGAAGTGATCAATGGATGAGATACTCCTCTTGCCTTTTGTAGGGCGGTGATCACTAAAAAGGTCTGAATTTTCAAAAGACCAGCATGAATGTTGGTGGGCAAGGAGTAAGGGATTAACCCAGCATGGGATTTTATTGCATATTGAACCCTCAATTAAAAACCTTTGGGGGATTTAAAAACAAAAAAAAAGTTCTTTTTTAGACATAAAGAGTAGATGTTCAAAGTTTCAGCATAAGCCGCATTAGTGAGGCACGAAAGATACATAGCCAGCCAGCCAACTTGTGAACTGAAAGAAACTTGTGTTGACAGTTCTGGTGACAGATTCTGTTGACAGTTTCAGAAATCTTGAACTCTCCAGTGAAATGAAAAAAGTCATCGAACATAAAGGTAACAATTGTGTCCATCACTGTTGGAGTACTTGGAACAGCCTCGAAGAGTTTAACGAAAAGGCTGTAAAAGAAACATGAATTCAATAAAAAAGTTTAAAAAATTGAATTCATACGACAACTTTTGCATCCATCCATATAATAAGCTTATATTCTGATTTTCCAGTTTATTTATTTGTTTGTTTGTTTGCGCTCATTAGTTGGTCTGCCTTCCTATTATAACGTGACAAAAGGTATTACGTCACAGAAACGCTTAAAACTCTATGTCTGATCCCATATTAAAACAGATTAGTTTTTTTTATGAAACTTGAATAATCAAAAATAAATAACTCTGTGAAATAGCTTCAGGTTCCTTAGTGCCGATTCATACATAAACAACCCCGTCATTTGAGACGGGTTAATATATATATATATATATATATATATATATATATATATATATATATATATATATATATATATATATATATATATATATATATATATATTCTAGTTGTGTGTATTATAAACAAAAAACTCGCATTCAAACTCTAAGTAGACAGACAAGGAGATCATAACTTTGTTGAACAAAAGAAAACCAAGATAAGAAAATTCATCAACCTTAGCAAATAAACTTGTAAGCTGTTGTTAAATCTATATTTTCTTCTTCCGTCTGCTTTCTTTTTCTTAATTATTCATAGGTATTTATTTTATGAATTAAAATGTTCGTTAATATCGTCACCTTGTCAATTTAGTTCAGTAGCAAGACAGCCTCTTGGCGACCACTGAGCTGTGAGTTCAAATAGCGCGTTAAAATGAGGATTGTTGTTGCTGTTGTTGTTCTAGTAGGAAAATAAAGTCCACTTCAGTTTTTAAGTTTGACAAGAATTGAAAAAAAAGAGGACAGGGAAAGAAAACAGCGAATAAGAAGGGAAGAGAAGAAAGAAGAAAATTAAAAAATCAAAAGAAGATGAAAGAAAAGGAAGAAAAATTATCAAAGGAGGAGGAAGGAAAAAGATAAGACGTTGGAGTGAAAGAAAGTAAATGAAGTGAATGAGAAGGAAGAGTCAAACGAGGAGAAGGAAATAGACAGAAAATCTAGATTTAAGTATAAAATATCTATTTAAGTTACACTGAAGAAAAGTAACTGAAATAATTAACGTCATGGTTTTATAAGACGGGCGGAAATATATTTTACATGAATGTTATAGCAAGCAGGTCCACACATCATAAAGTCAGGTCCTTTCGAAACATGCACCTTTGGAACGTATACTGCCTTAGTAGGAATGATAACCTTTATTAAACAAAGAGGGAAAATGGAAAATAAGATGAATGATGAGGAAGGAACGGGAAGGAAAATAAGGCAGACGTGAGCATAAATAAACTCTAAAAGTGAAGCTGGTTGAGAAGGAACGGAAGATTCAAATCGTGGGTGGTGGGGATCAACATACGTAATATAAGATAAGTAAAGGCAGGCAGCAGATGAAGTAGATAGATCCCTACCGAGAATAAAAACATTGCTGTTAAGAAACAACTGAGACTTCAAGAACAACAAGTAGGAACAGTTGTAAAACACACGCAAAAAGGAATCAAGAAGCCACACTGGATGAAGCGAGCCAAGCTGGGCTTGATGGACACATTCAGGGACTTGTCATAATTCCCTCATGTTTCAACGGCTTCTCTCCCATTCTTCATTTCAAAATAAACAATTCCCGTTCATTTAAAAAAAAAAAAATCTCTCTCATTTCTTTTTTTAATTCCATTTTATTCTTAGTCATCTCTGGTATTTCCCTCCTGATCGCCATCTTTCTTGTAGTTTCTGATAACGTTCACTGCCCCTACTATCGGTATTCGCAATGTAATTACACCTGCTGCTTGATATCGTGGGAGGACTCTTATTCTGTTTATTTAACTCCTCAGTGTTCGCGATTTAAGGATTGGGGTCGTGGCTCTTGAGCTTAACGTGTTGGTTCGTAGCCGTTTTATGCTGGTACAAACAGGGTTGTTTTTCAACTCTCTCAGTCGATATCAAGGTTCCTTTCAATTAAAATCCGACCACTAACCCTATACATCGACTTCACTCGTGTATCATTATCGTCATCAGTCTTTCAACGTCCGTCTTTGGACATAGACCTTCTCCGAAATTCTTCACACTTATCTATAATGGGCATCGCAGAGCCAATACATCCTGAACTTGTTTAGGTCGTTTCTTCATCTTGTATTCTGCCGGTGTCAGTTTCGTGTGTGATCTCTGGGGATCCATGTTGTGAGTGTGGATGTTCATCGGTTGTCTGCTATTCTTGCAACAAGACCAGCCTATTGACATGTGAGTTTTCTAATGGATTTTATGATGTCTCGGACTCTTGTTTTCTCACTAGGGTATACCGGAACATAAAGGTTTATAATTCCAATCTTATTCATAATTTGAAATACTCTTGTGGAATAAATACAAACCAAACAGGTGGAAGATACGAAGAGAGTGGTTCCAAAACGCAATAAGCGTTATTTAAAAAGTAAATGTGATTGATTCAATCGGAAATCATACCCAAGATCTGAACACCTTTATTTTATCACAGAGACCACGAGACAGCACAATACATCTGGGAGAAAGCAGGAGTCAGGGACATCTTAGAATTAGAAATCTCGAACTCCAATGGGCTGGCCATGTTACAAGAATAGCAGACAACCTATGGACATTGCGACTCACGACGTTGATCCCCAAAGATCACATACAAAAACCGAGGCCAGCAGAGTATTAGATGGAGAGACGAGGTTGGCAAATTCCGAAAATACTGGCTCTGCGACGCCCAGAATGGAGAAATGCGGTGGATCCTGGGGAAGGTCCATGTCCAGCGACGGACGTTAAAAGACTAATGATGATGATGATTTTATAACAACTTTTTTCATTCAGTCTATTTAATGAAATAAAAAGTCAAGATCAAAAATTTGATTTTCGAGTGTTTTAAACATTTGTTTTCCAAATGGCGCCTGTTGCGTTTTGGAACCTCACTCTTCATCTACCCAATTCAAAAAAGGAGACAAGCCAAATACTATTGCTCAAATCGTACAATACGAATTAGAAAGCACTCAGAGAGCGTATACTTCGATCAACACCAATATCAGGGGAAGTGATTGTGCATTGATCATCCCCAAAATTGCTTCTCCCGAGGTCCATTTCCCACTCTTCTACAGAATGTCAATGGTATTCTTTGAAACTTTTGGAGATTTCGTTCGAAAAGACACAAACCTTTCATGATATTAAATTGATAAGACATACAACAACAACATAGAAGAGGTAATTATGCGTGAATCCAACCCGAAAGTTGATTAGTTCATAGAGCACTTTTGGAGATATCTTGTGGACGAGAGACAGACTGACAAACAGAAGGAAAGATACGCCCGAATATGTATAACACTGATACTCCTTTGGCTGAGGTAACAACATGCAAAAAGACTGACGGGGTCAAAAGTATTCATTCACAGCTCAAACAAGTGTCATGTACAACAGATACGCTGAGGACGAAGATATACCAATCAAAATCGAAAAAAAAAGGTAAAACCATTATATTTACAAAGGACAACTTATCTCCATGAAATCCTCATAAGAAGAAGAATTCAAGTGAAGGCTCGCTCTAGAATGGCAAGCCTTAGGTAGAACAAGCTCAAGACAGAATAAGAAAAACAAGCTCAAAAACAAAAAGAAAAGGGTCTACAACCAATGCATCCTTCCTATAGTCACCTATGGAGCTGAAAAATTGACCCTCAAAATGCGAACCATGCAATAGACGCAAGAGAAAATCATGGGCTACATCACATGGAAAGATCACAAGACAGAATAGTATATTAGAAAAAAAACAAGGGTTTGCAATATCATAGAATCCATTAGAAAATTTAAGTGGCAATGGGCTGGTCATGCTGCAAGAATGACTGGATATTCCGATCCACAACATGGTTCCCTAGAGATCAGATGCGAAATTTTAGCAGACAATATAAAATAGTGTGATGAACTAGACAAGTTCAGAAAGTATTGGCTTCATGTTGATAGAGTGGTCTCGCGAATCTTGAGGAAGGCCTATGTCCAACGTCCGATTAAGATGATGCTGCTGCTGCTGATGATGATGATGTGTGTATTGGCGTAGAGGTATGGTAGCTTCTCCCTTCCTTGCATTGCAATTTTTATTTAGTTAGAACAAGCTATCAACTTGTCCCCGATCAACATCATATAGCGCTAAAGTTTCACAGAAAGCATATGTGAACTAACTATTGTGTGGAAATTTGAAGAATGCAGAGAGGATATCAGAACACAAGTCATTATTACACACAAGTCTGGGCAATCGCCCGAAGTTATTCCGAAACAACTGCACGTTCCCAGATCATTGGCGAAGTCTATTGTTAAGAGATTCAAATCTATGGGGACTGTAATTACATTGTGAAGATCAAGTAGAATGTAAAAAGATACCCAGGCAGCAGAAAGAAAATTGGTCTGAATTGTTCAGAAGAATTTGAGGATAACCGAACAAGCCCTTGTGAAGGACTTACAATCTACAAGAATGTATGCGCCAATATTTACTCTCTAGTGACCATCAAACAGGAATAACCAAACCTGAAGGATTGTTCTACAAGGAATATGAAAAAACAGACTCTGTTCGGAATATGCAGCGTTGTATATACGATTTTTGGCAGCATTTGGCTACATTTGACCATATTTATCTCCGTAATAAAGCTATTTGTTCCCAAATAATCTGTTGAGGTTATTTCCCGTTGAAACATCAGAACAAAAAAAATAATTTGATCAAAAATCAAACAAAAATTATCACCCGAAACTCAATATGATTCACTGAAAAATGAAAAAGTAATATATATATATATGTATATATATATATATATATATATATATATATATATATATATATATATAAAATATGTAATGTTATTCCAAATTAGGAATAGAGCATTTTTGTGGATGAGGAATCGTGCATAAATAAATGTATCGCTTAAATTCTTACTGACTGTCCAGTTCTGAGTTGGACAGAGGTAAGATGCCAGCCTCTGGGTCTGAAGTGAAGGTTTCGATCTTACCTCGTAGTACTTGTTAGGATAATGGATAGTTTATAGTCACACTGAAGAGTTGTCATACAACGAAACAACTGTCTATGGATGACACAATCATTTAATAATTATTATCTGTATATATATATATATATATATATATATATATATATATATATATATATATATATAGAGAGAGAGAGAGAGAGAGAGAGAGAGATATGAGTCTGCAGTCTAACACGTAGTTATTAACTTTTTTATATCTTGCTTTTTTTATACGTATATGTGTCCTTTCTTTCTTTCTTTCTTTCTGGTACTCTCATTTTTTTATATTGAGAATAGATTTTGAAAATAATTATGTGATATACTATAACGTAAAATTAATGAACGAAAAAGTTTTTTCCCTTTTCTTCGCTCACTCTCCCTATCCTTTCTTTCTAATGAACGCTATTAACCGATTCAAATTTTCGGCATTCATAGGAATGGCACCTTTTGTCGAACTTCAAAAGCTGCGTCCGTGAAGTGACGCTCAAAGTTTGTGAATGATAACTTTTCCGAAGACGAAAAAAGCATTTGTTATAAGATGCATTCTCTATTGCAAATTCAGATCAATAATGAAAAGTTCCTGGGTTTTACTGACTTGATTACTTTTCCTGTGTTTCTACTGGATTTCTTCCGTCGAAACTGGTCTGCTATCTCCCATTTCTTTTTAAACTGATTTTCGATCGAATAAAAACAACGATCAACAATCAAAAACATCATACAGGTTTGTGCATTTTGAAGCGCAAATACAAGAATCCAGTCACATACTCACATGCTTACACATACATACATATTTATATTCTTACGTCTGTTTCAGATAGATAAAGATTTATAAAAGAAACAAGCAAATACAAGGGAATATATATTGACGATTTATTCAAGAAATAGAGTGATGAAGCGTGCACGACGTGGAAATTGAACAAAACGATGGAAAACGGACAAGTTGCAAGTCGAGGGGAAGTCGCAAGAGGAAAGAACGTTACTTGAAAAAGAAAAAAAAAGAAGATAAGTTTGAAACATTCGATCGTTTGAAAATTTGAAACATTGACAAAACAATCTTCCTGAATGATGTGGAGATATACATTATGAAATAACACATACATACACACACATGTATTTATATATATATATATATATATATATATATATATATATATATATATATATATATATATATATATACCAATAATTTTAAATGGGTATTACACTGCAATGTTTCAATGCAAAAAGCTTATTTTCAAGTGTATGGCGTTTGCTGAATTTTTTATTTTCATCTATTTCTTCATTTATTATTATTCCGTTGTTTCTCCTCTTCTCTGCTTATTTTTCTTTGTTTATTGCATATATATATATATATATATATATATATATATATATATATATATATATATATATATATATATATATATATACATATATATATATAAATATATATATATATATATATATATATATATATATAAATATATATATATATATACATATATATATATATATATATATATATATATATATATAAAAATAAAATCAAAACATCCTCAAATTGCCTTATTTTGGGAAAACTGTTCTCTTGAGAGTCTAATATGGCTTTAGAATCAATAAGCACCTTATAAGTTTTTTTTTTGTCTCAAATCTGAAATAATACATAGCATAAAAAATTGTTAAAGATAAATATTTCTTGTCAAAAGATTGGTGCTCTTGGGTTTATCGACATTTTCTTTTTGAAATTTCCAGAAATATGTCCATTTCTACCGTGTCAAATGTTGAGAGAAAAAATTCAACAACGACTCTTGTCAATATTTTAATAAATGAAATCTATTTAGAGAGACGTAGGCAGGATAAATCGAGACACCAGGTGCAGACTGATGGAAATAAAATTAGTTAAATGTTAAACATTTAATAGTTAGTCATTCAATAGAAACTGTCGTGTCTCTAACATGCCGTGCTGGAAAAAATTGAAAAAAAAGGGGTGATCAATGGCTAAGTAACTCCTCATCGATTTTGTTGGACAGTGAGTACTAAAAAAAGTCTTACTTAAAAGAACAATGGTGAATATTGTCAGACATAAACGGAGATATCAACTCCCCCCCCCACTCAAAAACTATTGGGAAGGGAATTTGAAAAAAAAAAACCTACACATTATTTCTAGGCATAATAAGTAGTAAGTACTGAAATTACCAGCCCTCTAGCTCCATTGCTGTGGTTAGTCTGCGCGATGCATACATAGTCCACTAGATCAGCTTGGAAACTATAGAAATCCCTGTTGATAGTTTTAGTGACATTTTTCGTTTGTGGTTTTCAATTAGTGAACTATATTGTTGCTGAATTCACTGGTACATAGTTGAACTACCAGCCTAAAATGCTGGAAAATTGTGCTGTCCAATTTTCATAATAGGAAAGATTTATCCAACAAAATACAGAGTTTAAACGTAGGCTGTATGTACCTGGATCAAACACTCAACTCTCACAACCTCAGACAGGCTCGAAGATTGGTAAAATCACAGTTCAATAGAAGTAATGTATTGATAATACGAATACATCACGGTAAAGACGGTGTTTAGGATGAGAAAAATCGTGGAGCGTAAATCACATAAATTGAGAAAACTTGTGTGTTTTAAAAAGCAGCATCATTTTCCCTGAATTGGATAAGCAGACATATCAAAAACTCAGTAGCCTTAATGATATAAAATCATTTACTTTACACAAAAATCTATTTCCAGCATGATATCCCTTGTCAATGCACTCAATTCAGTGTTTTATATTTGTCAGATGGATCGAACATTATCCTATAAAAATTTCTACTTAAAATTCAGCTAATAACTATATGTTAGACTGCAGACTCGTATCTCTCTCTCTCTCTCTCTCTCTCTCTCTCTCTCTATATATATATATATATATATATATATATATATATATATGTATATATCTCAGAATTTTTGAGATGAGGTGTTATTATTATTTCAATTGATATTCGGACCATCCTCATCAATGGTTGTTTTTCATACAACGTTTCAGCCGTTGCACTCTACGGCCTTCGTCAGGTATCATCTGGTAGATTTGGGGAAGTAACGAACCGAACTCTTTATTTATCCGACGGGGGTATATTGACCGTCCTCCCCTCTTTAGCGTTAGTAGTATTGTTATACTGTCTCGCACTAGGATCGAACCTAGAACCATCAGATTACATGGACACATAGCGCAGTGGTTACAGCATCAGACAAATAACTGTAAAGTAATCTGATGGTTCTATAAAAAGACAAAGAAAGAGAGGGGTTTTCAAATTAGTTTCTGGAAGCTGGTTGTCTGGTCTGACTCTCCCAATTATCGAACAATCATAGCCATCAAAAATGGTTAAGAATTCAGTGTATATATATATATATATATATATATATATATATATATATATATATATATATATATATATATATATATATATATATATATATATATATATATATATATATATATATATATATATATTTGCTCCTTTGTTTATGTGTCTGTGTGTCCAGGCACTTCTGGGCTTACTGCTCCGCCAGTGATGTTTATTTTGACTAAATTAATTCGTCAATGGAATTAAAAAAGTTTTTTTTTTTACATATTTTGACCAAGATTGTTCCATCATTGACAGTGATAACAAAATATTACAAAGAACTGTATTAGTTCTTATTGGTATTATCAATCAATATAAATCTATAGAAACAATATTGTTATGAAAACTTTGAAACTGAAATATCTAATAAAAAGAAATTAAAAAAGGAAATGTGATTGATGGCTGGATAGATACATAGATAGATAGATGGATAGATATTTGGTACTTTGAACTCATGAACTGAGAAAATGGATACAAGTGTGTCATTCCTTGGTCAAAAAACAATGAGATATTCCACTCTGGAAAATGGATCAAACAGAAAATAGTTATCAGGCTGGGAACTTCTATCCCATCCTCCTTTCTGACAAGACCTAGTGCCTTTAAATAATGATTTGGTGTAAGACGTAGATATAATTTTCTTAGGGCCCGGATATTTGAAAATGATGAAAACTTGCCATCACTGTGAATATCTGAGCAACTGTTGCATTAAAATTTGAAGTCATGTAAAAGAGGAATTCCATAGAAAAATAAATATGGTCAGAATGAATTCTGGCATTTTATATGGGAAAACATCTAAAACAGAATCAAAGAATGTCTAGAAACATCTGGAAAATCTAAATTTTATCAATAAACTTTACCTGTAAAAAGTTTCAATAATAATAATAATAATAATAATAATAATAATAATAATAATAATAATAATAATAATAATAATAATAATAAAACAGCAAATGCCGCATGTGCGGTGAAAGAGATGAGACAGTAAACCACATAACTAGTGAATGTAGCCAACTCGCCCAGAAGGAGTATAAGCATAGACACGATAGAGTAGCAACGATGATACACTGGGAACTAAGTAAACAAATGGGATTCAACCATGGGGAAAAGTGGTATCAGCACAAGCCAGAGGCAGTTTTGGAGAATGACAACCACAAACTACTGTGGGACTTTGACATCCAAACTGACCACCTCATCCAGGCAAGAAGGCCGGACTTAGTAATAGTAGACAAAAAAAGGAAGGCCTGCCAAATAGTAGACGTTGCTGTACCTGCAGACCATAGAGTAAAAAAGAAGGAGGGTGAAAAAAGGGAAAAATACCAGGACCTAGCAAGGGAGTTAAAGAAAATGTGGAACATGAAAACCAGGGTAGTACCGGTCATAGTGGGAGCACTAGGAACTGTCCCCAAAACGCTGAGGGAGAGACTGGAGGAGATCGGGATTAGGGGGAGGATAGAGACCGTACAGACCACAGCACTGCTGGGAACTGCACGGATAGTGAGGAAGGTGCTAGAGATATAAGGACTGCAACGAATCGTAGCTCTGTCATGATATGCGAAAGAGAGAGGAGACGTTAGCTGAAGACCTGAGGAGACTTATTGTCACTCAGCCTTCAGCGATAACCACTGGGCAACCGGTGTGAAACTGTAAATCGCAGAATTACTGCGACCTATGAGTACTAGGAGAGGAGGGCTGGAGACTTGAGGAGACTTGCTGTCACTCAAACTCCAGCGGTTACCACCAGGCAACTGGTGTGAGATTAATAATAATAATAATAATAATAATAATAATAATAATAATAATAATAATAATAATAATAATAATAATAATTATTATTATTATTATTATTATTATTCTAGGGGTCTAATGGAGTACTGATTCTAATTGTCAAGTCTGTAGACACAACAGTATGACCAGGAGTGCTGAAACACAGACCCAAACACATGCTGATATAAAATGGATAAAACCTCTGTCATCTTTGATGGCTACGGTTGTTCAAGACTCTCAACTTTCTTTTCAATTAAAACTCCAAAATTTCATTTGGCAGAAAACGGAAAAAGGGTTCCTTACGTTGGGCTGCCATAATTGCTATTAACGACTAATGTGTCATTATTCATTTAAATTTAACTTGATTATATTTGCATCCATTTTTATAGCCTTGAAAATGCGCTACTTCTTCCTGAACAATGTATACAATCAATGCATAATACCAGCTATGACTTGCAGATGCAAAACATGGTAATTGACAGAACGAACTTAGGACCAACTTAAAACCACAAAAAGAGCCAGGGAAAGAGCAATGCCAGATATGACACCAAGAGATAGAAAAAGGGATCGACATGGAACAAAGAGAGGTCTAGAGTGAGGGATATTATACAAATAATCAGGTTACAAAAATGGAGATAGGTAGGGCAATTAGCAAGAAGGGATGGTAACATATTGAGGAAAAGACTAACCTATTGGTGTTCATAGGATAGTAAAATCAGTTGGAAAAGACCATACACAAGATGGAGGGACAAAGGTTTATCTCTGTTTCTGTGTTTGTCTATTCCTTTCTCTCTCTCTCTCCGCTTCTCTCTCTCAGAAACGAACTTAGAGCCGGATCAGAACCGCACCGAGAGCCATGAAAAGAGCAATGCTAGGGATAACGATAAGAGATTAAAGAACAGATAAACATGGACCAGGAGAAGGACATGAGTGAAATATATCATACATGTAATCAATCAATAAAAATGGAAACGGGCAAGATACTTAGCAAGAAAAGATGACAGCATATTGAGCAAAATACTAACCGATTGATCTCCATAGGAAAGTAAACCCAGCAGGAAAAGACTGCACTCAAGATGGAGGTACAAGAGAGAAAGGTTGTGCTGGTGTGTCATAGCAAAGATTTGCACAATGGCGATCGTCACGGAGGGACAAGGGAAAGGTCCAGGAGTGGACTTCTGATTGTTGATAATGATGATATCGTACGAAATAACCCCAGTTCTATCCCTCCATTCATTATTATTTCCTTTCACTAACTTTAAACGCTAGTTACGCCTTCTTTTGTTTCATTCATCAGTAGATCACTTGTCTCAGGTTGTTTACCAAAGTATTTTCTTGCCACTTTTCATCTCTTTCAACGTCTTCCACGCCCAGGCAGCGTCTTTCAACACAATTGAAACTCATTACCATCTCCTGATTCTTTGCACCTTTTCTTTCTTGTCCATTTTACATACACACACTTTCGTTTTGTATCTATATTCATAGATTCAAGTCTTGCTATTCAAGTGTATCTATTTAAATCCGTCACTCTGTAGTTTAAACAATTCTTTTCAATCACCGCTACCCTAAACGCACCAGTTTAATTACTGTTGCTCGGTTGTGGCTATTCATGTGTTCAGTCAATTATAGGATGACAAGCTTTTGACCGAGCAAGCTAAACCTTCGAAAAACAAGAAAATCTTCCTGGTCCTGAAAAGAAGGGGATACAACCAATGCATCCCCCAGATAGTCACCCATGGAGCTGAGAGAAATAACCTAACCAAGAGACCAACTGACTCAAATTGAGAACCATGGAACATGCACATAGGAGAATCATGCTCAACCTCATATGGAGAGATCACAAGACAGCACGATATGCTAGGGTAAAACAGGAGTCTGAGACATCATAGAATCCATTAGAATACTCAAATGGCAATGGGTTGGTTATATTACAAGAATAGCAGGCAGCAACTGGAAATTACGACTCACAACGTGGATACCCACAGATCACATGTGAAACTGTGGCTGGCAGAATACAAGATGGTTAAATAAACGAGATAAGTTCATAAAGCTATATGACACCCATGATAGAGAGGTCTGTCGAATACTGGGGAAGGTCAATGACCAATGACAGACAATAAAAGGATGATGATGATGATTTATTCAGCAACTTTAACCATTAAAGATATCAAAGGGTACTCTCCTTTTTTTTTTTATATAAGTGAGTGTGTCTATTCATGTGTTTTTGTGTTCCAGCGCTCCTGGTAGCACTGTTTTTTCTACAGACATGAAAATTGGCATCTGTATTCCACTAGGTCCGTTCTAAAACTTTTTTCATTCTTATCTTTTGACCTTTTGGGGTCCTGATTGGTTAATTGATACCATCTGGATTCTCTATAATCTAGATGTTTCTAGATGTTCTTTTATTCTTTTAGATAATTCCCCGTGGAAAACACCAGTGATGCCATAAATCAAATTTATTTGGAGCATATTCATTCTTTGTATTATCTTACATGACTTCAAATTTAGATGCTACGCTACGGTTGTTCAATTATTGACTATGATGGAAGATCTATCCATCAAGACTTCTCCTAACCCTAACCATTCATTGTCGAAATTTGAAACTTTGCACACATACTCTGCTCAATAAGTAAACTAATATTTTTTCATGTTTTTCGAAAATCCCCCTCCCAAATAGGTTTTTAGTGGGAGTTCAATATGTAATCTAAGTTTATGCTAAATTGGTCACTACTTTGTTTCTGCTTGTTCTATCATTTCAGACCAATTTTTTGATCACAGCCCAACAAAAGGCGAAATAAGTTTCTTATCAATTGATCCCCTTTTTTTACAAAGTTTTTGATTGATCGCCTAAACACAGCAATTGTGGGTGCTTGTCATTCATAATTTTCCCTCGAAATGCAAATCTTTTCTTCATTCTTTTACTGATACGAGAAACCGTCGACCAATTGCAACGTAAGTCCATGCTAAATTGATCATGAGTTCGGCGGCAGTCGTGTTTTCAAATAAAAATTCAGGCTTTCTTTTACTAATCCGTGCCCAACGAATGGTGAGATAAGGAACTTATTCACCGGTCACCAATTTTTCAATTCGTCAGTTAATCACCCCCAACATGACATGCCGCTAAAAGACAATGGTCACATGACAGCATGTATGGGATGACTAACGAAACCTGTCCTGTTTCTCTTTCGTAACTGATACTTACCTGCCGTCTCTTCATATTCTGGAAACAATGCGTTACTTATAGTCCGAATTTTTGTATTAAGCATCGTCAATATTTCTTCGGAGCCCAACTGGTTAGGCACTGTCCATGGTAGACAGGCTCCAGGGGATCTCTATGGAATCTGCATTTTTTGTGTGCGTGTGTTTTTTTACTCTTATCCGTGCTGCTTGCTTAATGATCGTAAAATGTGAAGACAAACCGAGCGTTCCGATAATCAACAACAAAAATAAGATGGGAGATAAACTAGTAAAAAAATGAATGATTACAATGCTTCTTCTAAGATTTTCGGGAATCTTAACATTCAGGTCCGGACCAGCCCATGGACAAACTACGCCACAGATAGAAATTGAGAATGTTTTAGACAATTAGTGAACGTTTTTCTCTCAATAAGTTATGATAAAAAGATTTATTTTAGATAATTTTACAAATCTTATCATCATGCTGATTTTTCAATAAGAATTTCTCTACCAATGAAATATTGAACCACCGTAGCCATTAAAGGTGTCAAAGGGTTCTCACCTTTCTATATGTGCGTGTTTTCATTTGTCTGCTCCAGTGCTCTTGGCAATACCGACTTGACTTCCGTACTCCACTTCTATAGATATTTTTTTCTTTGCTTTTTTTTTTTTTGAAAAAAGATCTTGATTTTTTTTTAATCTTGATTTGATTGGTATAGTTTATTGATAACATCTAGATTCTCCAGAATCTAGCTGCTTTTAGATGTTTTTAAAAACTCAATTCAACATTTTTTCCAGTGGAAATAGAATTCAGATTCTCGACAATCTGGATGTTTTTAGATGCTTTTGAAAACTGTTCTACATGTTTTCCTGTAGAAGTAATATCTTGATTCTCCTGAATCTTAATGTTTGTATGTGTTTTCTTCCTCCCTATAAGATGTTTCATGTAGAAGCAATATTTAGATTCTGGATATTCTAGATGTTTCAATACGCTCTTTACTCCATTTAAGATGTTTTCCGGCGGAAAACGCCAGTGATGTCATGCATATTCATTCTGACCATATTTATTTTCTAATGTTTTAATATAAAATCGTTGTTTAGATCTCATATAATTTTAATATGGTAGGCCCTGAAATCAAGTGCAGCTTAGGGCCCATGTTGGTTTTAATCCAGCCCTGTTAGTACTATCACATCTACGACTAAAACTTTTACTACTGCCGCCATTACTACTACGAGGTGCAACAAAATAATATGGGATAAAGTGAGGATCATGTTGAAGGTAATAGAGTTATATGACAAAATTTGAATGAATCCTATTAGCTTTCATTATGGAAAAAGTTGTTAGTTAAATTTCGCATTCAACTTAGACGAGAAAGTTCATAGGCTGTGCTTTATATATTTCCTTGCTATTCCAAAGTTTTGAAATCTTCACTCCTTTTTTTTTCTCGACCATCTTGAGTGCAACGGACGTAACCATGACAGGCGTAATGGTAGTATGATTCTTGAATTGTTTTGATCTTTGAACGAAGTTCGTTGTTTGAAAATAGATGTGTCATTTGCGATTATTTTTGTTCACTTTGAAATGTAAGTTTATGGACTTGTCTTCATTCACAAGTAGTTGGTTTGCGAAACAGTCTAATCTAATTACTAAGCATAATATTTTTCCAGATTAGATTATACTTTCCCTCCTTCCATATAAACACATACACACACACACACACACAAAAGATTTATTGTCACTTCAGTCACTTATTCCCCAATATCTGTTAATGTAATTCATGTGATTTTCTTCGATTTTCTTAATGTTTTACACATACTTTGATATTATGGTAAAATATGTAAATGTTCTCTTATGGGATCATCAGATGTTTACCATTTACCCGTTTTGGAGATTTAAAAACAAAACAGTTACATTTACATGGCGCCCCAGCAGTGTTGATCAAAGGCCTCCTCCCCTTCAGTTATGGTTTTAATATATAACATTTGTCATATATGTAATTTGTTATTTTATATAGCGTATCATTATAATGTATTTGATATGGATGTTATTTTATACTAGACATCATATATCTTTTTAAAACAAACAGCTTACTTACGTAGGTTACTCAAAACATATTTAGAGCAAGCTCAGCCTTCAAAAATAAGAAGATCCCATTAATCCTAAAGGGAAAGGTGTATGAACAATGCATCCTCCCAATAGTCACTTATGGAGCTGAAACATGGAACCTAACCAGGAGACAGATCCGCAAATTGAGAACTATGCAACGGGCACATGAGAAAATCATGCAGAGCCACAGTACATCTGGGAAAAGACAAGAGTCATGGACATCATAGAATCCATTAAAAAGCTCAAATAGCAGTGGGCTGGCTATGTTGCACGAATGGCGGACAACCGATGGACATCATGACTCACGACATGAATCCCCCGAGATCACGTGTAGAACTGAGGTCGGCAGAATATTCGATGGAGGGACGAGCTAGAGAACGTAGGGAAGGTCTATGTTCAACGACGGATGTTGAAAGACTGATGATGATGATGATGATGATGATGATTAGTAAGTATAAAAACAGACGTGACTCATTGTTTCTCCCTCTCTCTCTCCCTCTCCCTCTCTCTCTCTCTCTCTCTCTCTCTCTCTCTCTCTCTATATATATATATATATATATATATATATATGCAGGCATTTGCAATTAGGATGGTCTGTATTCATTCTTTCTTTCCATAATCGATTTCTTCTGTGTGATTGCAAGTGTGTGATTTCTTGCATAATGCAATGGTTATCATGTCTGTCTCAAATCAAGAAGTTCCTGGGTTCGATTTCCAATCGTTTGGGCAAGTCATCCCAGGGAAAAATTTCCTTGTGCACTCGGCAGCTAATTGAGCACACCTTAGCTATATGGTTAGGATGAAGCTACACATCGTGGACCCACATCCTGCCAAAGAGATGGTGATAAAAACTTGTAGGAATAAAGTATTGGTATCGATCAGACTTTGAGCTTGCGATGGTCAACCAAGCTGACGAATGCAACGGAAACTGGCCGTTCATAATCCAATGAGAGTTGAGTCCGTAAAGGCAGACGCTCAACCTTCTCACCAATCATCCTGATCATATTTTTGACTCGGAATTGGCCAATAGGCACGAAATTGATTTTAAGGAAAGCGAAATAACGCGATAGTAACCTTGAAAAGAAAGCAGCCTTGCTTATACTTGCTTCTCAGTGATGGGGGGGGTCCTCTACGCGCCTGCATGTAACTACGTAGATGTATACGATTATGTTTTCGCTTGCGTTTTCCCGAAATCGTGTGTATATTTAATTGAATTTAAGTGTTAAAAAACGTGTAAGAACGAGTATATATCATTATGTATGTATTCATATGTGGGATGTATTTGTATAAAATGTCCTTTCCAGATTAAGAGAGCTGAGTGTGGCGTATCAGATAATGGAATCGTTGAACGGAGTTCGAATTCTGATTAAAACTGCTCATATATTTCACACTAATACTTTCAAAAAAGGTATGAATCTCTCTCTTTCCCCTCTCTCTTTCTGTCTTCCTTTCTCATCGTCAGTAATTTTGGGCATTGTCACGTGACTGACATACAGAGAATAGAGGTGATCCACTTTCCAGCAAAGGTCAGTTAACTCTGTTATCAGAAACAAGTCACGAATTAGAACGTGCACAGAGGAGAACCATGTTCGACATCAGATGGAGAGATCAAAAGATAACAAACTTTATGAGAAAAACAAACAGGAGTCAAAAATATCATGGAATCGATTTTTAATGTACTGAACATATTGCAAACATGTCAGACAATAGCTGGGTATCACAGAGATCATATGGGAAACAGTCGACGACAAAACATAAGATGACATGACGAACAAGAAAAAAGATAAGGTCCGCAGAGCTGATGACACAGAGGTCTAGCGAATCTTGAGGACTGATGATGATATATTTTTGCACTAATACAATTGGGAAAGGCGCGAATCTCCTTCCTCTCTATCTTGTTGCGAGTAAAGTTGGTCATGGTCTTTTGATCGGTAGAGAGAGAGAGGAATGAACCGTTTGAACTTAAACAATCCAATCTTTAGTAAAGGTTAGATCAGTTTGTTATTAGATGGCATTAAAAGGGTTCTGCTTTATTTAATTTCTTTCAATATGATCTCTTTTGGTTGTAGTATGACATTAGTTCAATGAAGCTAAAGTCAGAAACAAAAAAAAGAACAATTTCCCTTTTTACTAAATTAATCGGACGAACTTTTAGTTCGCCCAATATTACCTGCTCAAACAATGACAGTGACAACGCACACACATACACACGCACACCAATATACGATTTTAAATTGTGTTATATTGTATTGAAACTATATTTGAGATGATCTCCTGTTATGTATCATTTGGCCTGGACAACATAAATAGAATTAAAATCAAAGAAAATAGGGCCGCTGCAATTATCAAACCTTCCACCGATAGGTTAGCTGCTTCAACGTAGCATTGCTCTTACCATCCAGCTAAACAGACGCCGGTAATACAATCATGTTATGAAGGAATGGATATATAATCAAATAGAATGGTTATAAATTGTGTTATATTATATCGAAGCACTTATTTGAGATGGTATCCTAATTACAGGGTGAATCAATGATTCATTTGGCCTATACAACAATTCCTGCATCAGCCCCGTTTTCTTTTATTGTTTATTCTATCTGCATTTTCTAGGCCAAATGATTCATTCACACACTTCATAATCATTCTGTTGTATCGTATATCCATCTCTCAATAACATGTATACATATATACATACAATTTTGGCTGAACACGACGGACAAGGTATGTCGGTCTGATTTTTTCAGTAGTTTTCTCTTATTTTCTCTCAAGACGACGAACTTTCGGTTCAAGCTGATGTAGGAATCGAGCAAATGATGATTTAGATTTAAATTTACAATCTATTATCCATTGATCCCAAGTATCAAAAGTGGAAATGGTGAAGACCTTCTAACCGCAGGTTTTATTGTGGTGGGTGATTCTATGGGAGGGTAGGGGGCTTCTAGTTATCAAACACGAGAAGCATACCCAGTCCATATCCATAGATCTTATTTAGAATTGGTTGTAAGGTCTTGATAATGGCGAACATACATTAATAGATACTCAGCACAACTTTGTTTCACTCCTTTTTGATTATCAAGTGAGTGATCTTAAAATATGTGATTTTATTAATACCCTGGTCGTGTACGTTATCTTTTCTATGTTATTCTGGATTCGAATTTTAAACATTTATTGTATTACAGTAATTTGGACTTTCGTAACATGTATATTTTGGTTGCAGATTTCTTCTTGCCCTTTGAATATTTCATATATTCTCCATATATTTGTTAACATTTTTATGGATATTTTACTTTGTATATCTAATGTATATTTTATATTTGTGTTTATATTCTAGTCATTAAAATTATTGTCTTATATTATTCATGTATTCTTCACATATATATATATATATATATATATATATATATATATATATATATATATATATATACATGAAATTCTATTATGTATACATATATCTAGTCAGAATTAAGCATTTTTGTTGAAAAGCGTATTTTTGTTTGGTCGTATGTAAGGGTGTGCAGGTTTGTATAGCGTGTAAACGGCTATACGGGCGAATGTTTACATATTTTGATAGTGTGTATCAGTATTTCATTCAGTTATGTGCGTGTGCAAATACACACGGGAGTATTTTTCGTTTTTTTAAAATCTCATTTCGTACTATGTTGTTTTTTGTTTTTTGTTTTGTTTTAGCTGATGTATCTGGATTTCAGCTGCCCCTGATTAACTAACAAACAAAGTAAGCACGTGCTCAGAGCACCAAGGAAAGATTCAGAGAGTTTCCACCCTCTCCCTCACCATCAAGTTGGCCGTAATTCGTTATTTACTCAGCTCAGCCCAGTGTTCCTCGAACTATTCCAGTGTTATTCACCCTCAGGTCTTTATTGCAAAATCTCGTTCACCCATGACTAAATTTACATGCTTTCTTTTTTTTATTTGATTTTATCTCAGTCTCCTTTGTGCGTAATGTTATGCATAATTCATTTTGTATCATTAGCGAAACGCATAAATTAAGAGTTTTTGTTAGATTGTCAAACTACGAAACTGGAGTTGAATTTAATATTCTACCCGAGTGAGAACAGGAACAATACTCACCAAAATTAAAGATTTAATCCGATGTGTAAAATACACGTACGCTACCATGATTAGAACTCGCAACCAATTGAAGCAGTTTTAACGATTAATCTTAATCGACAGGTCTTAGTTTTTAACGAAAAAATATCATAGAGATACTCACTAGCTTATTTCATTCTAGTGAATACAATTATACAAAAATACACACGCACACACACAGTCATCCACAGAGAGCTGTTTTGTTGTATCACAACTCTTCAGTGTGGCTATAGACTATCCTATATCCCATCCAGTACCACGAGGCAGGTTTGAAACCTTCTCTTTAGACTCGAGTGGCAGATATCCTACCTCTGCACTAGGGAACTTGGCGATCAATAAGGCTGAATATAAGCGATATATTTATTTAGTTTAAATTCCCCATCCACCACAGGGCTCTATGTCTATGGAAGAGCATAGCATATATATATATATATATATATATATATATATATATATATATATATATATATATATATAACTATTAAGAAATGGGTATATAAATCAGCAGAAATTATGTATTATTCTATTTACATTGTCTAGACCAAGTTATACATTCATCGTGTAATAATGGGATATCATTTCAAACCTACCCAAAGTTTTTATAATTATTTCTGTCGGATTATATATCTATTTCTTAATGATATGATTGTTTCACGTTGAGGAACAAATATATCAGATACAGACTGAATAAACGAAGTTAGAATAGGAGATAAAGCAGATATCTTTGCCTTTGCATGACCGGTGGCTGTTCAGCTCAATGGTTAGCGCAACGCTACACTAAAGCAACCGCCAATCGGTGACAGTTCAATTCTAGAAGCATACCAATTTTCTTCAATCGTTTATTCTATTTGCGTTGTCTATTCCTCTCTTTCTCTCTCTTTATATATATATATATATATATATATATATATATATATATATATATATATATATATAACTAATATCATATTTAGTCAAAGCAGGTCAATTTATTTTGTATGGTGAGCAATTGACTTTTGGGGAATTCAAAAGTGTTATCAGATACCTCATTTGTTTTGATGTCACTGAGTGTAAGTTAACGCCCTTCAATCGAGGGATGAAAAATAGAAAAAGAATTTTTTATGATATACTAATGTGGTGTGATCTGATGGATGTTCCTGCAAAGATTTGAAACGGTGTTACATATTTCGAAATCCTTGTGCATCGGGTATCATTCGACCTTGAAAAGGTCTTGAATAACGGGCTCTCTAAGTCCGCTTTCCTTATACGGTTGTCATTAATATCAACAAAAATAAGCTACAACTGCTTGATACTCGTGTGATTTAGTCCGAAATTCCCATCCCATCAAAAAGAGGACATCTATGCCATTCTATTGGCATATCCTTACTCGCGCTTCCCCAGATGAGAAATGCATGTAGACACTCTCTATTTCCAAGCGTACAGACACTGGCACACCATTATATCTATATTCACGCAACGGGCCCCATGAATATACACGGGGATACTAAAACATCCTCGCAAATGTCAATTCATTCGCACTCCTCAACAAAATGTGAGCACCTTTCTTCTCCTTAGCTGTTCATATGTTTCTCATTTCAACGGGAGTTCATTTTTCTGCTTTTTTCTGACCTTTCTTGTTCATTATTGCCAACACAGTTTTGTGTTTTTTAGCTTGAGTTTACTTCCGCTCCCCCGTCGTTATGTTCTCATCGTCTTCATTAATTCATTTGATCTTTTGATTTTTTTCTTCATTAATTCATTCGATCTTTTTACGTATTTTCTCTTCTTTCTTCTTCTTTATTAATTCATTCGATCTTTTTACATATTTTCTCTTCTTTCTTCTTCTTTATTAATTCATTCGATCTTTTTACATATTTTCTCTTCTTTCTTCTTCTTCATTAATTCATTCGATCTTTTTATATATTTTCTATACTTTATTCTTCTTTATTAATTCATTCGATCTTTTCATATTCATCTCTTTTTCCTTCTTCATTAATTCATTCGATCTTTTAATATTTTCTTTTTTTCTGTTTTCTTTTTCTCATCGATTCTTTTTCTTCCTATCTCATTTCCCTTTTCCAATTCGATACTTATAAATTGTTAGAAACCGTTAAGCAAAAACTGTCACATAAACTGTCAACACCGGTTTCTGCGGTTGTTAAGTTGGCTATCTATGCATGTATGTATTATGCATGCAGGCTGCACTGATGGAACTAGAAAACTGGAAATTGAAACATTCAAACATTAAGTCTGGGAAAATAACTTGGGGGTGGGATCCCTACCCGAATAGGGCCTTCCAATCTTCTTATTCGTATCCAATTCTGTTCTCCTAGTCCCCCAAAATCGTTACGATTCTTCTCCTTCTTCTTGTTGTTCTTCAATTTTGTCCTCTGTCCCCAAAATTGTTACAATTTTCTTCTTCTTCTTCTTCTTTTTCTTCTTCTTCTTCTTCTTCTTCTTCTTCTTGTTCTTCTTCTTTTTCTTCCTCTTCTTCTTCTTCTACAATTTTGTCCTTCTCTGTCCCCCAAATTGTTACAATTTTCTTCTCTTTCTTCTTCTTCAATTCAGTCGTTCTTATTCCAAAAGAGACAATTCTTATTGTCGATGTTCTTATTGTTCTTTTTTGTTCTTCTTCTTTTTTCTTCTCTTTTGTCTTTCTTCAATTCTTTCTTTCAACTCTGTCCTTCAGTTCTGACCTTCTCTTTCCTCAAAAATCGTTATCATACTTCCCCTTATTCTATTTTTCGTGTTTTTTCTTCTTTTTCTCATTCACCTGTTTTGCATTTTTTTTTATTTTAACAGTCTACGTCTTTCATAATCATCATCATCATTTACTACTACTACTACTACTACTACTACTACTACTACTACTACTACTACTACTACTACTACTAATAATAATAATAATAATGATGATAATAATAATAATGATAATAATAATGATGATGATAATAATAATAATGATGATGATGATAATAATAATGATAACATGTCTTGTTAGTAACCCAACGGAAACTGTCTGGTAACTTACGTCTTTTGGCTGAGTGTCGTGAATGGGGCGATCAATTAAGGAAATTGAAAAGGGAGTGATCAATGAATAACTAACCAATAGTGTTTTTTTAGTCAGTGAACAATAAAAAGAATTTAATAAAAAAAGCAAGCATGACACAAACTAGTGAGATCTATTTAACATAAACTTATACGGCAAATTGGATTCCTAACTAAAAACCTTTTTTAGATGGATAATCCTCTCTCCCGCCCCCAAAAAAAACAACCAAAAAGTTTTTTTGTATACATGATGAGGAATTAATATTCAAATTTCAAGTCCTGTAGCTCCGTCCATGCAACCTGTACACGTGACCCATACCTAGCCAGCCATCCGGACCATTTGAAAAAATTGAGGAAAGCCATATTGAAAGTTTTTGTTGACAATATCTTATGACAGTATTGACAATACATTACTTTTGTTTTGTTTTTTCTTCATTCACTCAACGTCATTTAGCCTATTAACAGCTACGAATTGTTGCAGTACAGGTGTTACCATTAACACGACTGACTTTGTTGTAATTACATTGATCCAGAAACTTCACAAGCGTCTTTTCGGCGTCAACATCTTTTTAATCCTTATAGAATTCTTATTCAGCTTTTTTTTTACCCCAATTCTGTCCCTCTCTTTCCCAAAAATTCTTACCATTTTCCTTCTTTTTTAAAAAATTCAATTTTGTCTTTCTCTTTCCCCAAAATTATTACCATTATTTTTCTTTCTCAATCCTTTCCATTTATTTCCCCAAAATATCATTTTTCTTCTTCTCCGTCTTGTTGTTGTTGTTTTTCTTCTTCTTCTTCTTCTTCTTCTTCTTCTTCTTCTTCTATTCTATCGTTCTCTCTCCCAAAAATCATTACCATTCTTCTTATTATCCTTTTCTTGTTCTTCTAGTTTTCATTCTTTTTCTCATTCAGTTCTGTCCTTCATTTTGTCTTTTCTTTCCCCAAAACCGTCACTATCATTGTTGTTGTTGTTGTTGTTGTTGATGATGATGTTCTTCTTCTTCTTCTTCTTCTTCTTCTTCTTCTTCTTCTTCTTCTTCTTCTTCCTCTTCTTCTTCTTCAATTCAGTCTTTCTCTTTCCCCCAAATCATTACCATCATTCATCTAAAAGGAGAGAAAAATAACTTTTTCATTGATCACCCTTTTTTTCCAATTTCTTTTTCATTGATCATCTCCAACACAGCTTGCTGCCAAAAAAACGTTCATTACGTGACAGTTTCTATTTAGCGACTCACCAGACCTGTCTCCTTTTTTTTTCATCAATTTCGCATAATTATATTCAGAACCCCTCCACCTCCATCCCCTTTTCCTTTTTTTCCTGCTCTTATCTCTTTAATTCAAGAATGTTCTGCGTCGACTTAATACAGAGCAATTTAATGTTGATACAAATTGGATAGAAACGAACAGTCCCACATTATCCTGTGAACATCGATTGCATTCAATGTCTTAATTATTTGTTACGATTATCATTACTGTTGCTAGCATCTCTATTAATAGTACCCGTCAAAAACAACAGGAAGCGGCATAAACTAGCATTCCAAGGGGAAATTAGGAATCACCGCCGCCCATCCGTTCCGCCTTGTAAAATGAGCAACAGTGGTGGTGAAATTTGTCTCGACGAAAATGCGACCAATGTTGTTAGAATCATAAATTAATGATTTGAAACAAAAAAAAAATGTCTGGTTAGTCACTCAATAGAAACTGTCACGAGACCAACATCTTTTCGTAGCATGTCATGTTAGGGGTGATCAGTGAGAAAAACGAGAAAAATAGGAGATCAATGAATAAGTTACTAATCTTACATTTTCACTTTCAATAGTTTTAATCTAAAAAAAACAACAAATAAGCGTGAATGCTGCCGAATACAATTTATTTGACCAATTTGGCATAAACTCACCAAGCAAATTGAAACCTGCCGTAAATTTTGGGGGGTAGGGGGTAGGAAAATACAAAAAGTGTTTCCCATACTCATCAGGGGTGCATGGGGTTACACTCTAAATCTCTGCTATGAACGGTTCGGACTGGGCTAAGCCTGAGTACACAGATGTATAAAAGCATGAATTGTTCTTAATGTCAGAATACATGACTGAGCTAAACTCAACAACAGGGATTAATTCAGTCTATTATAAGTTGCAATTATCAATCCGGCTGTCCACACGATATCTCCAAAAGTTCTCATCAGAATTCGATTAAATTTTTGGGAAGGGTGGACAATAAGCAGCGAATATTTATAACAAACAATGCATACGTTGAATGAAATTGTTTTTTTCCCTGTTTTCTGCTACTCTCCATATCATCTGTTTTTGTAAATTGATTCTAAAACAATAAGGCAAATAGAATTGGGTGATAACGAATTTCTTTTTTTGATACGAGTAGAGCATCTGTTGTTATGAATAAAAAACCAGAGATGCTTATATTTAGTGGAATTGTTTTCTGTACTAAGAAAGAGACATCAGCAGTTGTAATAATAATAGTAATGCAGAAACCCCCTGCACAATCATATTCTTTCCTTATATTATCATAGTTTGTCTCTTGAAATGTCATAGAGTTTCTATTTACCCGAATCCCTACGATAATATCCCCCTCTTTCTGTGTAAACTTGGAGAAATCAACAAAACGAAATAACAGTGGGTCCCCTAACGAGCTAAGTAATTTATTTCTTTAAACCTTGGAGATTTAAAGGTTGTGTCACAAAAATATAACAAGGATGTGCATCATTGTGACTTGACTCTCAGTAACTTTACCAAAGATATGACACAAACTCGGTTTAATGTCGGGATACCACACACGAACGTGTTTCTTTCAATTACCATTTTCGGTTTCTGTTTCTCGACGTTTCTGATCCAATATATCTCTCCTTGAAATATCACAACGTTTAGCTGTCATCTTTCATTTATCAGCTTTTTGTAGTCCCGAAGTCCTTTCATAGCCAATTATACAAAATAATCATTGCCGAGTTGTCCTATTTTTTAGTTACTTTCAAATTCAAAGTAATTTCTATGATTTGAGCCTTCAAGTATTTTTTCGTGACATTCATTTAAGCTTGACTAAGCGCCAATATAATAAAAAAATCTCTGAAATTCATTTTGAGCAATTCTTAATCTTTGTCTTTCTGTTTCGGATACCAATGTGACAAATGCATCATCTTCATGGTCGTTTACTACCGTAATAAAGGGACAAAACTTCACTCTCTTCCTTATCAGCCTATCAGACCTCTCTATCATGGGCATCGCGGAGCCAGCACTTTCTGAATTTGTTTTGCTTGTTATACCATCTTACTCTCAGTCGGTCATTATTTCGAATATGATCTCGGGGGAACTACGTTGTGTGTCGTGGTGTCCAGCAGTTGTCTGACATTCTTGCAACATGTCTAGCCCTTTGCCATTTAAGTTTACTAATTGTTTCTGTGATATTTTGGATTCTTTTGTGTTGTCTTGAGATTTTCCCATGTGATGTTGACCAAGATTCTAGTACGTGTGCGTTGCATGGTTCTGAGTTTGAGGGTCAATCTTTTGGTCAAGTTCCATGTTTCAGCTCCATAGGTGACAATCGGGAGGAAGCTTTGGTTGTATAACCTTCTTTTTAGGACTAGTGGGATTTTCTTGTTCTTGAAAATTCAGCTCATCGTTTTTGACTTTGATCATTGTGTCTTTGTCCCCAACATCTTTGTCGTACATAGCATTTGTTTTGCTGAAGTTCATGTAAAGGTCTACCTTCTTGCTTTCTTCATTTAGTTCGTTTAGCATAATTTGATAATTTCTCCGCAAAGAGGACGATGTCGCTAGCAAATCAGTATTCCCAGTCTCGTAGAAATTCTCAAACCTTCATTAGAGCCAAATCGGAGAGTGCTGATTCAACAAAACGTTTACTAACAGGCCACAGAAGCGGAGGCTACTTCCCTCAAAAGAAATATCAGTTCACTGGGTTTCTGTAAACTGACTCTTAAGTGTTGATAACTCCAGTTAGGTAGAGTCCACCACTTGGTAGATAAAAGGGGGAAAAAAACTTCGGTATCGCAGCCTATGGTTCTTTGAGTTCAGATGAAGTCCACTGAAAAGTACAATATCATTTCCTTATCTCTGCACTCTTTTCTGGCCTTCTCCTCCTAAGAAAAGCATGTATTGATATCAGGGACCTTCTCAACATAAACCTTCCCAAAAGAAACAAAAACAAAAACAAAAAAATACAGAAAACAAAGACAAATAAAACGTGAGGATTAGTAAAAATAGAAATGCCCTGTGCGGTTAATTCATACTGTGTTAAGAAATCTGTCCGTCTCTATTTCGTCTCAAGCCCCAATGTTTCATTTACCGCGGAGTGTTTCGAGTTAATTCCAACACCCAACCATATGCACGGCACAATCAGTTAGCTCACGCACGCCAGCGGCCAGATCAAATGACATTCCATTATCTGAGGGTACCAGTTTGGTTCGCAGCGTAAACTCAGTCAGCAAGTCCGCCGTTACAAGTGATTGACCGTCGATAGGTTATCGCAATGTTTCCCCGGGTATATCTCACGTTCGAGTGACAAGATACAGAACGGCTTCGATTTCCTGACTGCTTCGTTAAGGCTTGCTGATTTGAAAAGGTCGTGCTCGGCACAGACTTGCAAAAACCCACGGTTTGTTCTAGTATAATCAAAAACTAGCTGTGTTTGAAACCGGTTTTCGTACAATCACTGGAGTTAAGCAACGCCGAACATGGTCAGTAACTAGATTGGTGACCGTTTGTGAATACTAAGTACCGTAACCAGCGGGCGGGGTATGCCTTTACAGCCATGCTGATCACAAGACGTGTTGAGTACTTTTTTCCATTCCTTTGATCCGCCCCCAAATCACTTTAATCCATGACCAATTCTACGGAAGTTCATTGAAATAATAGAGAACTTTTGGGGATATCGTGTGATGCAAAACTCCAGTGGCTTATTGTCCATTCTTCTATGAAGTTCCATTGACATCTATTGTCAACTTTTGATGACATCATATGGTGTGGAAAAATACCTACGGTGTGTGGGAAGTTATTTTATAAATATCCGCGCCTACTTCAATATTTCTTCCATGGCTCATTGACCATCACTCCTGAAAATCACAGTGAAATTTATTGGGAAATTTTCCGAAATATCGTATCGGCAGAAATTAACTCTATGTGTATGGAAAGAGAACGGAAAAATATCTCTCAATCAAGAGAAAATAAAAGTCACTGGATCTTAGATCAGTTATTCTGTATCTCATTTTCCACCCTGTGAAAAAAAAAAATTAAAATCCTATAAGAATCTTTGGGGATATCGTTAGGACCGCTGGACAACATTTTCGGGTATCTTAAGTTTGTTGAAAGTCATCTAGAACATAGGGGAGATAACTGTAAATAAATCTACTCAAATATTTTCCTGACTTCTTTTTTAGGCCATCATTGCTCTCTCCATAAGATACTCACACGCATATATATATATATATATATATATATATATATATATATATATATATGTGTGTGTGTGTGTGTGTGTGTGTGTGTGTGTGTGTGTGTGTGAATACAAAATTTGCTTGGGTGCACGTGTGTATAAGAATTATAAATGACCCCCTAAAATGTAAAAATCACACTTGTACGAATTAAGTAATTGATATATAATCTGATAGAATGATAATGAATGTGTTATATAATTTGAAACTATTAGAAATAACATCTCATCATTACACATTGAATGTGTCGCTTGGCCAAGACAGCATGAATATAATAGAAAAATAAAGAAAAGGGGGCTGCTGCCTGGAATCAAACCTGAACCTAATCAGGTATAATAATGTTGTGTCGCTCTTGACCGTTGAGATGAACAGCCCGGCATTCTCCATGTAATGATATGATGTAATGCATTCATACATATGCATACAAAATACGCAAATATCACGAATATCATTTGTGTATGGTGTATATAAAAGATTATATAAGAGTTATACGTACGTATGTACATGCAAAAATTACCTTCCGAATTGAAAAAAAAAATTATATGCAACTCACCGAACGTGGAAAATCGTAAATCGTAGATCGAGGAACACACACACACACACACACACTCACATATATATATGTATATATATATATATATATATATATATATATATATATATATATATGTATATATATATGCAATGCTCTTCCGTAAGAATAGAGCGCTCTGGTGGATGCGGAATTTGAGCTAAATAAATGTATCGCTTAAATTCAGCATTACTGACAATCCAGTTCCCTAGCGCAGGTAGGAACCGAAGGATTCAATCTTGCTCGTGGTACTAAATGGGAAAACAGATGAAGAGGTGCAGTACAACGTAACAGCTGTCTGTGGATGATACAAATATATACATATATATATATATATATATATATATATATATATATATATATATATATATATATATATATATATATATATATAAAGTGGTAATTTGATATTTAGAAGGTGAAGAAAGATTTAAGAGAAAAACGGACATTACATCTCAAAGAATCTTATAACCGTGCAGGCAGGGTTTTATGCATTTTGTCGGTTGCCACCAAAGTTTTTCAAAGGACTTACAGGGGTTTCTGCGAAACAATATGCTGTTTACTCTCTCTCTCTTTCATACAAACGCACACACACACACACACACACAAACACACACACACACACATATATATATACAGGGGACAAAATAGTTGTGCCACAAATCATCAAATAAGGAAATGAGTAATGTAAGTGCATTCAAGACTCCTGCCTCATCACGAAAGTTAGTTCAGTTATAAAGGTAGAACCCACGTATAAGGCTGCTGCTAAGATTGAAATGCATCATTCATATATATATATATATATTTACACACACACACATATATATATATATATATATATATATATATATATATATATATATATATATATACACTTTTTGTTACCGGTATTGTCTTTGATAAGGCAGTATTTTCTGCTTCTAATTCCATAAAAGCACCGAACTATTGATAAAGCAGAGACTGATCTCTGAATTGGGATTAAAGTGAGGAAGAACTGAGAGAAAACTTCTTTCATCTTTGTTTTCCAACGCTTAGGTTTCATGGAGTTTTCTTATGTTATCGTTATGTTTTTTCATCCTTGTTTCCTCTGAACGAAAAGTAAAGACGGGAAAAGACAATTTATATAAAATACTTATAACACAAAAATTGTGTATTTGTAATCGATGCGGCTTTTGTTTCTGATCCTTGAAAAAAAAATCTTGAAGATAATGACACCTTCAATGATTTCAAGAATGTCTACTCGAACCAAGAATCTCCCATCTTTGTGTTGGCTGTTATTAGGTCTATAAGCTTTGAATCACTGAAAGGTTTGATGTTTAAAAAAACAAACCAAAAAGCAAAACATTCGTTTTATGGTTAGATGCTTGTAAACAGACGAGGGTAGAATAATGACAGCCGGAGAAAGAATACTTCGGCATGAGACCCTGTTGCTCATTAGATGTCGGATACAGACATTGAACAAAACGAAAACTATATATTCTCTGGCGAAACAAAGAACTAAACCCTTTGTAATCATTTTTTAGACAATTACCCCTTTCATTCTGAAATTTATGGCTGAAACATTTAACTAATTCGTTTTGCGTGCTGAATACCGTCTAGTATGGAATAGCATTTCTCTTGTTTTAAATCAGACAACTGAGCCGTTTTGTCAAGCTGTCCAATAGTTTTTCAGAGTGTCACTTGGGTTCAATTCAATTTCCCTGCAGCTGGTAAACGTTTTCTCCCAGCCAGTCGGCTTCAATATTCCCCCATATGCTTTCTATAGTGTTAAGATCTTTTATATAATGTAGAGTGTTAAACTATTTTTACGCAGTGTTGTATTTTCTAACAGGCTGAAAGTTTCATTTTTTCATCATGCATAATGACAAGCTTCAAAAAGTGAATTGCGTTACAATCAAGCAGTGATAAGCACGCCTCAAAACGACTCAGTTTCCGATTTTTTGTCAATTCAGATTATTCGTCTGATATTTTTCACCTTTACAAACGAAGCCAAATGATGACAAATATCGTAAAAGAGACTTCAAGGGTTTTTCAATGAATTCGGAACACATCTTGTTAGTCAACCAATAGAAAACGTAACGTGACCAATATCTTCTCACAGCATACCACGTTGGGGGTGATCAATTGAATATTGGAAAAAAAGGCAATCTATTTCGCCTTTGGTTTTGCAGTGATCCGTAAAGAAAGTTGGAAAGAATAACGAGGTGAATGTTGCTGGACATAAACTAAGGGTTTAATTTAGCAATGATGTATATTCCAAGTTGAACCCCCATTGAAAGAAAACAATTTAGTTCCATAAGTGCTGCATGTGAGATACATACAAGCACGTGGTAATTATAAAAAAATCCATGTAAAAACTATATTTTGCTTGGCACCGAAATTATTCAGCGGCAAATCGAGCAGCCTCAAATCATGTAGAATAAATAAATGAGCTTTGTGGTGGGATCGAACCCTTAGCTACCAGGAAGTAGCCTATACTTTTACCAACTGAGCTCAAAACATCCTAGTCTAAGTAGCTGTTCGAAGAGCACCCACTCATTTCTCCAATCGTAAGAATGGATATATACATATATATATATATATATATATATATATACGTATATATACGTATATATATGTATATATATATACGTATATATATATATATATATATATATATATATATATATATATATATATATATATATATATGTAGTTCATGCTGCCTTTTTCAATTCGTAAAAATCCAAAAAATAAACACGAACATATTTTTTTGTTATTGATGATAATAAATCACAGTGCTCAATATTTATCAAAGTAAATGGAGCTATTGAAACAGTTGAGTAGATATAGACTACGAATAAGCAAGATGAGTGTTTAGAATTGAGACGCTTTTGGGGGCCTTTGCATTACCGGCAGCTGTTTAGCTCAATGGTAAGAGCAACGTTACGGTGGAGCGGTAACCCTATTGGTTGCAGGTTCAATTCCTGAATCAGCTCAATTTTCTTAATTGTTTATCCTATCTACGTTGTCTACGCCAAAAAGTACATTCACCGTGATCATCTTAAATAAAAATCTCAGTATAATATAATGCAATTTATAATCATTCTATCGGATCAAGAATCCCTTCTGGATTTGTACATATATATGTATATATATATATATATGTATAGCCTAGTAAGCTTTAAACATTAAAATACTCGTTCAAATTTTTTTTTTGTGTAACTGCAGTCATCTATTTCCCAATATCTGTCAAAGTAATTTTCTTCAATGTATTTCCCTGTTTTCCTATTCTTTGCAATCATTGTATGATATATAAATTGTCTCTTGTTGGGATTATCAGTTATTTACCATGTAATTGTTTCAGATATTTCAGAAATAAAGCAGTTATATTAACATGGCACCTAACCATTGTTGATCAACCCCCCCCTTTCTAATGATATGATTTATGCCATGACACCCAAGCATTGATGATCAAACGTCCCTTTTTCTTATAATATAGTTTATGTCATACATGTAGTGTGTTATTTCATATAAGGTTTTATTTGTATTGTACATTGATATCATTCCATACTACGTATCATTTATTTTTTTGAAACAGGGCTTACTCACATAGGTTATCCAAAAAGTGTTTTTAACGATGAGGGGTCAGTAAGTATAACACCCGATATGACTCTCTACTCACGTCATTTCTATTGAATGTTTGAACATATATATATATATATATATATATATATGTGTGTGTATATATATATATATATATATATATATATATATATATATATATATATATATACATATATATATATATATATATATATATATATATATATATATATATATATAGAGAGAGAGAGAGAGAGAGAGAGAGAGATGTGTATGTGTGTTTTGTCTGTCCTCTGAACCTACATACATAGCCAGCCGGTCAGCCAGCCAGCCAGCCAGCCAGCCAGATGAACATTAAAACTGAAGAAATCTAAGTTGCCAGGTTTAGTTGACAGTTTCTGAAAAAAGAAAACATCTTTCATGCTTGTTTTCGTATGATAAGGTTTCATCTTGTTTTTTCACGTGTTATCAACGGTTTGTTTTTTGTCCCTGTTTTCTTTGAAGGAAACACAAAGATGGATAAAGGCTCTTTAAAAAAAACACAGGAATTGTGTGTTTGTAATCGAAACGGCTTATGTTTATCTGCTCCTGCTAAAAACGTTCTGGGGATAATGACACCTTCAATGATTTTGAGAATGGCTACTCAAACCAAGATCATTCCATCCTGGCGTTGGCTGTTGTTAGTTTTACCAGCTTCAAATAACTGAAAGGACTAATGGTTAAAAAACAACAACATTCTGGTAAATGATCTGATGTCAGGAAACAGACCAGAGTTGAACAATGACGACCGGGAGAAAAACATTTCAGCATAAAATGTTGTAGCTCATAAAAATGTCGGATACGGACAATCTGACCATGTAATGAATCTATATGCACGTTTTTCTGTTTGTTCATATTTGTTTGTTTGTTTGCGTTCACATGGAATGCCCTGATTGGTTTTTTCCCTTCCTATCATGATGTAACAATAAAAATGACATCATAGAAAATCTCAAGACTCCATGTTTGATCTCACATTAAAACAGCTTGAGTTGAATCGAGACTAAAAAAATTAGGACACTTGAATTATAAAAAAAAAAAAATATATATATATATAATAAAATAGTTCTAGTCTCCTTAGTGCTAATCCATACATAAATAATCCCATCATTTTTTACGGGTATACCCTTGTAAATGATAAAACAATGATTTAAACAGAGCTCAGATTTGTTCATGCTCACTTCACACTAATGTTCTAGGGAAAGATACGATTCCATCTGATCTCTTATTAGACTTTCTTGACAGAACAGTTTAATTTTTCTGTTTACAAGAGATACATATTCTCCGGAAAAGTATTTTGTGGTTGGTGATGAAATGTAAAATTAGAAAACTCAAGACTTATCTTACGAAAAAGATAATGCATATATAACTTGATTACAAACAAAGAACTTAATTCAGCAAATAAAGGAGTAACCATGTTTCAGGGTATCATTAATTCAAACAATTGATTGTACACATAATAATGAACATAAAGCCAGATTTTTTTCAAATGAGACACGACTTGAAAGAACAAAGGATGAAAAAAACAATAAATGATGAATTATGTGACAATGTAATTGATCTCAGCGTGAAATTAACGAAAGTTTCTTGCAAAGAAAGAAGAAGTTTAGTTTCTCATGATCTGATTTGTTTTAATTGTTAGATAATCACTTTTTTTCCGATATTGTTGCCAATTTCTCTTTTCTTTGAACGACTCTTTATATGTATATATATATATATATATATATATATATATATATATATACATATAAAAAGAATATTTTGCATGAACATTTATTATCGAATATTGATAACTGTTCGCGAATTATCCACCGTTTTGTTTTAGTTTCAGTCGGTTTAATTTTCCATCATAATAGCCGTGGCTGTAAATCAATACGAGGTGGGGCGCTGTTGTAAGTCTAATGTCGAATTTAAAAGTAGATTTCCATTTCACGTTTTCCTTCGGTAAAACGTGTCAGATTGTCACGTTATGACAAGTTAGCTTTCTTTCCTGGCTTATTTACTTTTATCTAACTTTTAAAATCATGGCAGTATCTTATTTTGATCACACCTATATAAAAAAGAAATGTAAGTTTAGATATTTACAACTATATATATCTACATCTATCTCTCTCTATATATTTATGTATGTATTTACACGACTATACATACTAGGTCACGTAAAGAGGTGGTAAGTTTAGTTTAGTAAAAATATAGATATTTTAAAAAATTTTTTGATACTAACTTCTTTGAACAGCATGTCTACTGTTATGTTCAACTATCTTCTGTCATCTTTCCAGAGACTTGATTTACCAAGAACTCATGTCTCTCAGAAAATATATGCTCTTGGTACATTTTGCAGTCTTCGAGAAGATTTTTTTAGGACAATTCTGTACAGACGAGAATAAATGATAATCCAAAGATCTAATAATTGGTGAACACAAGAAAAACTTTAAATGCTTCCTCCACTGTTACAGTATGTGTAATCCATCTGTGGTTTCAGTTAGCCATAATATACCATGAGAGCAAGAGATCTTTGAAGATGGGTAAAGGAATGCTCGATGAAAGAAAAAACTTTCGATACATACCCTCCGCCCTAATCATACAAATTGCGTTATACTATATAGAAACATACTTGAAATGATCTCCCGTCGTTACGTGGGTAATGTATCATTCAATTCAGACATCGTAAATAGAATAAAAATTAAAGAAAATGGGACTGATTCAGGAATCGAACCTGCCAAGGATTGGATAGCCCTTTCAACGTAGCGATGTGCTTACTATTCAGCTAGACAGACACTGGTTATGCAAAGGCCCAAATAACTGCTTTCAAACCCAATTCTCCTCTCGTTTATTCTCACTCTATTCGTCTCTTTCAATGTAACTGTAATGTGTTAAGAAATGGATGTATGTTATCCGACAGAATTAATTATGAATTGCGTAATGTTATATAGAAACTTATTCGAAATGATCTCCCGTTATTACACGATTGATATATCTCACAATTTAGACAACCTTAATTGAATAAGCAATCACCGATTTCTGGAGCCCCATTGTTTATTCTATTTACGTTGTCTAAATTGAGTGATATAATAACGGTGTAACAACGGGAGATCATTTCGAATAAGTTTCTATATAATTATTATGCAACACAATTTATGATTCATTTTGTCGGACCGAATATGACCATTCCTAAGTACATATATATTTATGTACTTGTCACCAAAAGTGTCAACATAAGTGTCTTCACAAGGTAATTTGTCCGATGAAGGGTTTTCCATACTTTTTCTTCGTACCGGTGTTCGAACCCAATACCATCTGCGTGTACAGTAAATGGGCAAGCAATTATATCATCCAAGCAGACGGTGAATATAACAGAAAAAAAAACCTTTTTTTCTTCCTTGACGTACGGAGGAGTAAATGTTGAAAGTCCCTGCATTCTAACACCGTTGGTATGCAGCCCGTGTACGTGATACATACATACATACAGCCAGCCAGCAAGCTAGTCAGTTAGCCAGACCAACTTGAAAACTGGAAAAACCTTTGTTGACAGTTTTGGTGACAGCTTTGGTTGGCGGTTTGATAAAAATGCAATTATGCACTTCTGAAATTCCCCCATGATCTTTTTGATTCGTTCACGCATAATTTTTTTAAGACGCCCTCCTTAAAACAATGGTTATACATCTAACACTCCTAAGTAGGGTTCGTGAGTTTGATTTTCACTCCATTCTCTAATGGTTAGGCTTCGTATCAGAGAAAGCAAGATGGAGTGCATGGTACGCTTGCTCTAAAGCAGGGTTTCGCGAACTTTTTCTCCTATCGCCCTCTTGCGGATACTTTTAGAACTTTATCACCCACTCAACTCAATTTTCGACTATCTAATGCCTTTAGCCAAATAAATACTCACATTAAGTTGCTAGACTGCACATCTTCCAGAGGGACCTGAACATTTCTTCCCGTTATGTAATGCATTACTTTGGCTATAAAAAGTATATTTCGTAAGTTGCTTACAGCGGATATTCGGAGCTCCACTGTGACGTACGCGTGCTTGCATAATGGAAAAAACACCTCAGAAGAATCATAAATCAATAATAGAAAAAAAGATTTTCCCTCAAAAAGTGTGTATTTTGTAAATCAACTAGAGGGAGTACCTCTCTATATTTCTTGACTTCGCCGACCTCAAAGGAAAGAATGCTTTTTTGTTTCTCGAAAGATAATTCCATTTGCATATAACAATCTATCACCATTAGCTAAATTTTTTGCTAATTGATGGACAATATTGTCCACGTTGAGTATTATTTAGATAGCTCGAATTAGAAACCTTCCTTTTCGTGTGATTTTTATTTTCATGGAGTGCTCGAAAGTCGCAGTCGAGTTTTATGAATGAGCTGCATGCTCTACAGCTATGGTTAACGAGCTAGTTTTGTAATCCATTGTCAACGTGTTCTATCCGAACAAGAGATCTGCCTGTAGTGACCTCCCATAATACAAAGGTCATCCCAGCAAATAAGTCGCCTACCCTAGAGTAAAGATTAGCAATCTTCTCTCGCAAGACGTTGCCATTGAGTTGGATATCCATGAAATAACCGTGCTGGCGTTTTATCACACGGAACTAAATCTACTTAATGGGGTGCTCTCTCCGAGACTATTAGAGGCTGCCAACAAAACTATCAAAATAGGTCTGGCTTTATATTGCGCGTACAGGTCGTAGCAATAGAGCTATAGGGCTGAAATCCTAATCACTTACTCTTCTCTATGTTTAGAAAGAATATTTTTTTCATCCCTTTGGTTAGGTTTTTCTATGGTAGTGGGTTCGGTTTGAAATGTAAATTTATACTAATTGATCCTTCAGTTTGTGTCAAGCGAGATTCATGCTTCTTTTCTCAAAAAATCAGACTTTGTCAGTGATCACTGCCCAACAAAGATGAGAGAAGTCACTTACGCAGAGATCATCCCAGTACGGCAAGCTGTCAAAAGACGTGGTTATGAGATGGTTTCTATCGAGTGACCGAACAGACCTGTTTTTTTGTTCGGTTGTCATTGAGCTAGATTTAAGTGGCCATGTGCCAGATTCTGATAAGATATTCTACCTGGCCTTTTGTTCAGTTTTCTCTTTGTCTCTATTTCTTACAACCGTGGTTTTGTAATTACTTCTTCATGCGGAAAACAATTTTCTGCTTTTATAGATGCATAAAGTTAACATGTCATTAGGGGCGACCAGCAGTGACAAAGAAAGATTTTTTTTAAAAACTGAGAGGAAAGCATTCCAGGGAAGTGACAGTTTTCTGAAGGAATGGTCGAATTTTCAAAGTGAAATCTCTTTGGCATTCTTTCCAATTTGTGTGTGTGTGTGTGTGTATGACTACAAAGGAAATATTTGGTCTGTAGATTCTTTTTGAAGAAGATCGGACTTATTCGCTTTGTGAATTTCACAAGGATTCAAATCATATATCTTTTATTTACAAATATATCGAGAATATAAACACACACACACACACACACGCACACATATATATATACATATATATATATATATATATATATATATATATATATATATATATATATATTCCTACACACTTTTATAAATCATTATATTCGCACATACTTTCATGAATTATTATACGTAACACACACACACATATATATATATATATATATATATATATATATATATATATATATATATATATATATATATATATATGTTTGTATCTGGTACAACAACACCTATATAGATAGACATAGTTATAGATGTATACATATACATGATACAACCAAGTTTTTTCAGCATTCCATCTCTCTTTCTCTCTCTCTCTCTCCCTCTCTCTCTCTCTCTCTCTCTCTCTGACCAATGGACGAATGAGAGCGTAACGAACTGATATCGTGACGAGGAGAATTATAGTATAGATACTTGTCTCAATGAAAATCTCGATTCGGAAATCGGGAAAAAATCCTTAAAGACCGATGAGAATTATTAATATGAAGCTGCATAAGAATTATAGATTGGTATTTAGAGCTTTACTTTCGAATCTTGCAAGAGGAAACAGCCAACCATGTTTACAAACTGGTGCAAAATCCGTATAAAGATAAAAGATTTCGAATAAAAGAGGAAAGGAGAGATGGAGAACTGTAAAACGTTCTAACATTAAGATGAATTGTCCATTTACATTTTTATTACCTGAATAGTTAGTAAGTCAGATCAACACGCACACACACACACACACACACTCACACACACACACACACACACACACACACACACACACACACATATATATATATATATATATATATATATATATATATATATATATATATATATATGAGTGAGAATCAATATTTGTACCATGATATATAGCAGGAGTTGGATCTGAATTCTCACTGTATTTTTATCACTGAAGTGAATGCATTGATGTGAAAGGGGATTAAGTAATTAATACATATATATATATATATATATATATATATATATATATATATATATATATATATATATGTGTGTGTGTGTGTGTGTGTGTGTATGATACAACAAAAACATATGAGTGTATGTATGTGATACAACTAAGTTATTCAAACTCCTGCGTGCCATTAATCTCTCTTCCCCCCCTCTCTCTCTCTTTTATCAACTGACGAATGAGGGCGTAACGGACGGAGATCGTGACAAAGAGAATGAAAGTACAGATACTTGCGGTCTCAATGAAAATTGTAATAAGTATAAAATCGATTCTCTCCAAGTCTTCTCCCAATTCAAATCGTCAGAATTGATTTTGCACTGAGGGCTGAAGCCATTGTTGAAAACGATTGAGAGTCGGTTATATACGCCTCATATTCAGATTTGGCACAATACGTATCGCTCGACAATTGCACTTCCTTGTAGTGTACGAAGCTGTTACTTTCCCAATGCTTTCAAATCATTATATCTATTTTTTCAACGAGCTCAACCAAGCAAATCGTTAGGAATGATCTTCACGCTGATATGAATCTAGGCAAATCATTATATGATTCCAACACTGAATCTGTTCTGACATTAAGGCAACAAGATGTCGCTCATTTTCGAATTTACGGTCGAAAATAGACCTTGAATTTGATGTTAGAACCGGGTTTTCAGTTATCTCTCTGGCTGGCTGAATAGATATTAGTTGAACAACAAGACTTCCTTATACTGCAATGTTTAGCAAGCAGATGGCTCGCATCCTTATTATCGAAGAGGGAGCTTGATCTTCATGGAAAAATCTGTTCGAATATCGACCATCTCCATTCGGTAAATCGACTGAAAAAGAAAGCAGCAGAATATAAAATGCCCCTAGCTGTGACATCAAGAAGACTTCCAACCAAGTGAACACCCCAAAGTCATTGATGCTATAACGCAAACCCCAAGATAAACTTTCGAATAAGGAATCAGAATAAACGGCGAATACCTAAGTAACCTCATATTTGCTGATTACATCGTTCTCTAGGCAGAAAACTGCCATGACTCCTAATAATGGTACACGAACTTCATGAAGAAATCAAAAAAGTTAGTCTTCACAAAATGTTCAGTAAAACAAGGTCATATACAACAAACCTTTAAGCACTAATATACTATGAAAACGTAGAGCTGAAGAAAGTAAACCACAACATCTACGAAGGGCCACGAATCTTCATGAAGTCCTCAAATCAGGCTCAATCTTCAAGAACAGAATCCCATTGGTCTTAAAAAGAATGGCATACAACGAATATATCTGTAGTCACCGATGGATCTTAAACAAGATGGCATGTTATATAAAAAAACGAACATGAGTCAAAAATATCATTAAAAGCGTGAGAAAACTTGAAATGCAATGGGCTGGTCATGTTGCTAGAATGCCAGACAATCATTGGACACCGTGACTCGCAATGTAGACCCCCCCTAGAGATCCCCACGGATCATTTGCAAAAATGCAGCCAGCGGAAATGGTATGATGAACTAATCAAGTTTCCACGAAGCAAATGATAGAGAAGTCTGGCGAATATGAGGGAAGGTGTATGTCCAACAACAGATGCTAAAAGGCCTCCTCTGTTGCTGCCGATGAGGATACCATTCAATTCGCCTGAACTCTCTGCATGGGCGTCGTGAGCCAGTACTTTTTGAACTTGTTTAGTTCGTCTCACTGTCATATTTTTTGTCGGTCACGGTTCTGCATGTGCTCTCTACGGATCTACGATGTATGTCGCGATGTCCAGCGGTTGTCTGCCATTCTTGCAACATGACCAGCCCATTGCCATCTGAGTTTTCTAATGGATTCTATGATGTATGGTTTTCCCTAATATATTATGTTGTCTTCCGATCTCTTCATGTGATGTTGAGCATAATTCTATCATGTACACGTTGCATGGTTTTCATTTCGAGGGTTAGTCTCTTGGTTAGCTGGAAGGTTGAACTTGCTCTATTGAAGGCTTGTCATCCTAGAATGATTCTTAGCTTAATTTCATCTTCTTTTGGGAATATCATTATCCTAAGCATGGGTAGTGGAACACTGGGGTAAGTTTTCTTTTAGCCTGAACCCTCAGAACTAGGACATTTAGCCCCGTACCTCACTAGAGCCACATAAGTGGAGGGATTCACGAGGACTGAAATGTCAAGCACTGACATACAAACCTACTGTGTTGAACATATTTCTACAATCGGCATTTTTATCCTTTGATTTGATAGTTACTTTTTCTTAGTCTTGCTAAGAATCAAACTTCAAAGATCAATTCAGATCAAACAACCCAGTTGGACATAACATCATACAGTTAGAATTTGGACCAAATGTTGATTTTTGAAAATTATTTTCGTTGTAAATGGATTTGATCGTAATTAGATTCTGAACATAATAATATTATTTTGAAGTGTACTTGAAATTGTTTTCTATCTATGGAACTGAGTTATCTCGTAACTTAATTGATTTATTATTCTTTGATAAAGTTATCCGCTCGATGTATAATCAACTTACAAGCACTGGTCTCATCTTCAAAACAAAGAATTTTTAACGTAAGCATCTTTTCTTTATTATCGGTATGTAGTTATTAATATATGTTTATGTTCATTGCATATCTGATCGTATAAGTGGAGAATATTTCTCTTCATCAAAAGTAGAGGTAAGTAGATTATTTACTTATTTTGCATTACTGTACAATTCGCTTCACGTTTTCGACGTCCGTTATATGAGAATGTTAAATAGTACAGACGTTCACATCTGGATTCAGGAATCGGGGAAAATATCCTCAAAGATCCACGAAAGTCATTCGTACTGAGCTGCATAAGAAGTATGGACTGGAATTCAGAGCTTTACTTTCGAATTTTGCAAGAGGATACAGCCAAAATACGGTCACAAATTGGTACAAATTTTGTATGAAAATAAGCGATTTCAAATAAAAGAGGAAAGAAGGTATGGCGAGCTGTAAACGTTTTCAACACAAAGGTGAATTGTTCCTGTACATCTTCATTACCTGAATACTCAGGAAGTCAGATGCACTCACACACACATACACACGCAAGCATCTATCTATCTATCTATCTATCTATCTAACTATCTATCTATCTATCTATATACATATATATATATATATATATATATATATATATATATATATATATACGCACACACACACACACACACACACATATATATATATATATATATATATATATATATATATCAAAGTACGGATCTGTAATACAATATCCGATTCACTCGATATATTCAACATTGAACATTAAACTAAATTAAAGAAAAGCTTGAAATATAAAGGTTTCGTTATACAGAGACGCTTATGTCTCTGTCCTATTGGACTTCGTCAGGCGTACGATTCGATTCATTTGGATCTTTATTTAGTAAGTTCTTTGGAATGCGTCTATTTTCCTTCTTTTTATACTATCAATGTATCTTTTATTTTCTCTTTTTCATGTTTAGTTGTTTGCCACTGCTTATTTTCTTTTCCTCAGGTAACTGTGAAATGCCAGCATCGATTCAGTACATAATTTAACACCCCACATATAAGTATACAAAAATCAATCGCCGTAACTATCTTTTGCTTCTCGCTATCATCAATATTTGTAGAAGCAGTATTACTATTACCATTATCAATCATATACCCCAGGCACTTTGGGAACAACCTAATCACTTTTTCATAATTATCTTTAATAAATAGATGCGAACCCATCTAGAATATGTAAAGAATTAAACATAACTGAAATCATGTAGAAGTGAACCCTAAAATAGGACAGGGCAGATAAAACTAGGCATAGAACACATCCTGAGAGAAAATATACCACAAAGGGCTGATGGATTAACAACACATCGACAAAGAAAATGTCTACAATATCCCAGGTAATTTATAACATACAGGCATGAATCTACTTCCGCTATGGAAAAAAACAAGCAGTGACCAACAACTAAACAAGGAAACCAATATATATATATATATATATATATATATATATATATATATATAGAGAGAGAGAGAGAGAGAGAGAGAGAGAGAGAAAGAAGGGGAAGGTTCTCCACCCAGAAAAATAGACACATCTTGATAACATCCCACGTAAGAATCCAAATAAATCGATTCATTGCCTGAAAAAGTCCAAACAGGACAGAAACACGAACATGTTTGTGTAGCGAATAATTTATCTCATCCTCAAAGATCAGAGAACGTCATTCATACAAAGCTGCATAATAGTCTTGGATTTAGAGCTTTACTTTCGGATCTGTCCAGCACTGCCACAGACAAATGCAAAATTTGTACATAAAAGAAAAGAAAGGAAGTATCGAGAACTGTAAATTTCCTCAACATAAAGATTGGTTGTTCTTATTCACCTGTAAAATAAATACATTGATAAGAAAGGATATGCAGTTATTTCGAAAAGACTATTTGTAGTGTATAATACATCCTTTTTTTTCTCTCATTAGGCTGTGAACTTATTGATGTATCTACGTGTACATATACATATAAGAAAAGTATAAAAGGGGAAAGCCAAACTTTTAGTTATATTTTTTAAGCATAGTGGTTTTTGATGAATATTAACCTGTTTCGTACACGTATTCAGAAGGCTGATGTGATTTTGTTTACAGAAACACAGAATCACAAAACATACAAAATTTACAGAATAGAATCACATTAGCTTTCTGGAGACAGGTACAAAACCGATTGAAGCTCTTTATATCCTTTTTTTCACATTTTCCTTAATTTTTTCAACCCTCATTGTAGAATTTACCAGCAAATATATACATGTTTGTTTTAAAACTATCGAAATTTTCTTCTTGAGATTTTTTGAATTTTTTATCAGTAAATGAACAACTTTTCATATGTATATATATACATATATATAGCTTTGCTTCGAAGACGCAAATTGTTGGGAGAGATTGCTATATCAACAGGAACGTAGACGGTGGGGCGTATGTGCAGATTTCTCTTCCATCTTGAACAAAGGATTTTTTCTTGGTTCGGCCAGCTTTCCCAGGACCAATCTTATCCTCTAAACCAAGGAATCGCATCCTATGTTCCACAGAGGTGGTACATATAGGAGCGTGATTCCAAGATTGTAGGCTTGGTAGGAGTGTCGTTCACCTGGCAGATGTGCACTTAGTATAGCAATGTACTTTGAATAGGCGACGGGAACAATCTGCAGTAGGTAGATACCGCTCTGGTTATAGAGTTCTACCGCCCCTTCGAAGGGAAATAGGGACAGTACGACTGTCTGCAACTTCCAGCACAGAATCACTGGAATGTATGGCTGTCTATGATTTCTAGAAGCAGATATTCCAACTGCCCATATCCTACTAATCTATAATTCATAACTAACAACAAGCACTGTATCTCCACTGAATAAAACAGAATATTATAATTATAACAAGCGATGACCAACCATTGAACAAAAGAGAAAAGAAAAGATGTATAAATGGAACAAGAGGAAGATCCTATAACCTAGAAGAATAGACAAATCTTTGAAATGTCCTAAATAGGGATCTGTTATGAACCTAATCATTCGTCTGAAGAAGTCCTAACGGGGCTGAAACCTCAACGTGTTTTTGTAGCGAATCCTTTACTTCATCATATCTTAAGCTTCACTCTAATTCATCATAACGTTTAATGTTAGATTTATCAAGCATTTTATGAAATAAACCCATCATACATCGGATATTATATCATATTGTATTCTAATTTGTATATATATATATATATATATATATATATATATATATATATATATATATATATACGTATTCACAATGTTTTGGTAATTTGTAAGGTTACGAGACACATTTTTCCGTTGTTGATTATATCTATGTAAGATTATAAAGAAGTGTTTATCATCACAAGTTTTTGAAAACAATTAAATCTAATTAGACAATGCAAAAATCTGTTATTCAAATGAGAATGGGCTTTCCGTTTCATAATTACGATAACAAAACATTAAGCCGATTCTTGAAGCATACTCTAGGAACGAAACGTTGACATACAACTGATGATTGTTGTTATACTTGTTGATCCATCATTGTCAAATACTTTTTTGAGTAACCTATGTAAGTAAGCTTTTTCTTTTAAAAAAATTAAATCATGTGCAGTATAAATCAACATCCATATACAATACAACATGATAATACCCAATATGGAATAACAACTAACATGAATTATGACTCGGCCCTAAAAATAATACAACAAAGTCTAATATAAAATCATAGATTAAGGGGATTTGGTTTTTGATCAACACTTCTGTTAGTATAACTGTTTTGTTTTCAACTCCTTGAAAAGCTGATATGGTAAAAAGCTGGTAGTCCCGATGATAAAAATTCACGCTTCATACAATAATATCGAATATTGTGTTGAACATAAAACCCACTGAAAATACAACATAATTTATATAAACAGATATTAGGGGAATAATTAACTGAAATGAGATAAATGAAAATATACTTATGCTTGAAGCTGTAGAGTCTTCGAAATTATATTCATATATACACAATTAATTAATAATTGAGTCATTCACAAACAGCTGTTTCGTCGTATTACAACTCTTCAGTGTGGCGAAGGACTCGATATCCACTTCAGTGGCGCCAGGCAGAATCAAAACCTTCACTCCAGACCAGACCAGACCCCAAGTCCGAGAATTTACCCCTACTCTAAGCATATATATATATATATATATACATATATATATATATATATATATATATATATATATATATATATATATATATGACAATGTCATCATGTTTCCAAATGTAAATATTGATAGATTCATTGATATATGTGGCTACATGTATTCATTCATTACGTTCTCACTTAATATATATATACATACACACACATACACTATTATTATTATCATTATTATCATCATCATTATTATTATTATTATTATTATTATTATTATTATTATTATTATTATTATTATTATTATTATCAAGAAATGGATATATAATTCGACAGAACATTTATGATTGCGTTATATCATTTGAAACTCGAATTGAAATGACCTCCTGTTTTTACATGGAGAACGAGTCACTTGGCCTAAACAGTGTGAATAGAAAAAACATTAAAGAATATATATATATATATATATATATATATATATATATATATATATATATACGATTATATACTGTCATGTATTATAATGAAACTATGTAGTGTCATTCAGGATCATGTCATTTTTTGTGTAGATCAAAATGATAGCAAGGAAATATTGGAAAGCGTGTCGCCTTATCTACAATAGACGTGTACTTTAGACTGAAGAAGAATCAGAACACGTAGAAAAAAAAACTGCATTTACTTATTTAATCAGTTATTTATTTTTTGCTTTTTTTTTCTTTCTTATTTTTGAGGCTGGAAACCCACCGTGACCACGAATGAATACTCGTGTACTTTATCTCGCCGAATTGTTCACAAGCAAAATGTTGTTGTTGTTGTTTTGTTTTGTTTTTTTTCATAATTCTGATTCAAAACGTTCCCACCAAAGACTTATTGAAAATGCATAGAGAGATAGCTAAAGAGATATGTTACGTCTGGGAATAGTTTTAGAATATGTCACGTGATCAATGGTGGCAGTTGGGTAGAAAAAAAAAGTTTTAAGGCAATATTAAAATTTATGGCTATACGGGGAGTTTTGAATTATTATTATTATTATTATTATTATTATTATTATTATTATTATTATTATTATTATTATTATCATTATTAATAGTTGTTGTAATTTTGAAATTTGGGGAAGAGACACTGCTTATATTTGAAACTTTTTTTCCGTTTTATTCCTGGGCCCTTCTGGGGTCTGTTTTCCGTTTACTCAATTAGAAACCATCAACCAAAACTGTTGCCTTAACTACCAAGATGAGCTTCTTCAGTTTTCAAATTGGTCCTATTGGCTGGCTACGTATGTATTTATGTATCACACGTACGGGCATGATGGGACCAGCAGACTGGCGATTTACACAATCACTCTTTATTATATCTAAATATACCCACACCTTACGTAAGTTTTTAATCGCAGGTTCAATTTAAAATGTAAGTTTTTGCTAAATTGATCAACCAGTCTGTGTCCCGCAGAATTCACACTGATTTTTGATGGCATTAGAGGAGAGTGCGAATCCAGATTGCCCAACAAAAGTAATTTTCTCATTGATCTCTCCTTTGTTCATTTTTTCGATTGATCATCCCTAACAGGGCATGCTGCCAGAAGACATCAGTCACCTGATGGTTTCTATTGAGTGACTAATCGGACCCAATATTATTATATGTTGTAATTTAGGAATTTCAGAAAGAGATTGTGTTTAGATTTCAAATATTCTCTTTTATTCGCGGACCCTTTGGGGTCTGGTTTTCATACAATCATATTTTTTTATTCTAATTTTCTTTTCCTTTCTATTTGTAAATGTTGGCAGGAAGATAGAGGGAAAAGTGATGATGAGTGAAGCGGCTGTAGAGGTTGGAGAACAAAATCAAATAAAAAGAGAAAAATAAAAGGACAAGATAGAAAAATCAGAGAGAGGTAATGATTTGATACAATTGAAAATATGGGAGACCAACATTATCTCGACTGCTTTTTTTTTCCAAACTCGTAATCTAAACAGGGGTCGTGGTGAAATTAAGTTACTTCGATGAAAATACTCCCAGCATAGTTTAAACAAAAAATTATGATAAAAAAATAGGACTGGTTAGTCACTGAATAGAAAACCGTCACGCAACGAACGTCTTTTGACTGTGTGCTGTGTCGGGATGATCAATTAAAATTTGGGAAGAAGCGAGCACTAATTAATCAAGATACTTTTCTCACCTCTTTTTCTGGACACGAAAAAATCTGAAAGCAACCGAATACAAACTGAAGGGCCAATTTTGAGTTCAATGACATCGTCAATTCAACCCAATCGAAAAGCTATTTTGAAAAGGATTTTTCAAAAAAACTAAAATTTATACATTTTCCCACTCGTCGAGGAGAGGGCATGAGCAAAAAGTTTCTGCTATGAACGTTAAGGGCTCAACTCAGCAACAGTGTTCAAACCAGCATATTGTGGGTAGTGGTGGTTGATTGATAAGAAGGAATGAATATGGATTATATGAAATAAAATGAGGGTGAGAGGAGAGGAAAGAAGAGGCATCCTTGAGATCGTGCAGCCCCCAATTAGTGTGTGTGTGGGTGTGGGAAAGAAAATCATACACCTCGAATCAAAAGAGCCATTGAGGGATAGCGAAAAATAGATCAAAAGGAAAAATAAATGAAAGAAACGAAGAACGAATGAATGAGAGGAAAAGAGAACGAAATAATGGAAGGAAAAAAGAAACGATCAAATAATGAAAGAACTAAAAAAAAAATGAAAGAAAGAATGAACTTAAGTAAGGAAGAATGGGGAATGAATAAAAAAAAGAAAGAACAAATGAATAAAAGAAACAAAGAACAATAGAACGTTAAAAAGAAAGAAGGAAAAAATGAAAGAACGAATGGAAGAACAAATGAAAGTAAGAACGAAAAACCTAAAGGATAAAAGAAAGAAAGAAAAAAAGAAACACGCATTAGGCGGAGAGGGCGTAAAGTACTATAAGAAAGACATGAAAACCTGATAAAGAGGGAACAAAACGAAAGAGAAAGGTGGACAAAAGAAAGTGAAAGACAGAAAGAAAGAGAGAGAAAAGAAAGAGGGAGAGAGAAAAGATTAAAAAACTCATAAAATGAGAGGAAAAGAAAAAAAAAAGAGAAGTAAATACATTGATAAAATAGATGAAAGAAAAAAATGAAAAAGAATAAAATATAAAACATGAAATAACGAGAGAAAAAAATGAATCCCTGGGAGTTTGTCCTCTTTTAGAGAGAGAACCCCTAATGCTACAAAACCCAGCAGGATCACTGTCCAATGTCTTAAAAACCTGGGATTTTCTTCTCAGTCTGATAATGCCTTTTGAAAGGGTTTCAACTTACCGTGGGGTTTTCAGGTTCATTCCTTTTTTTTTCTTGGCAATTCTTTGCACCCTTTCATTTCGACGCTTTCATCATACAACAGTGAAATAAGCTACCTATCTTTCAGTGTCTGTTCACATTTATCTATCTATCTATCTATCTATCTATCTATCTATCTAACTATTTTCATATCTATCTATCTATCTATCTATTTATCTATCTATCTATCTATCTGTCTATCAATCTATATATCTATATATCTATC